>OY728121.1:370779818-372029818 GCA_963277665.1 Viscum album
ACATGAAAGTTATTAGAAAAATATCAGAAATTAAACCAAAGTAAATTTTTATATAGCTATTCAAAATAACATGTTTCTGTTGTCATATAAAAATTATTAATGTGTCAAAATATTAATTTAAATTGGTTTCACCATTCAATTGTGGAAAATCAACCTTTTAAAATATATCGGTTTTTATACAACAAATAGGTTTTATTCATATACTATGACAAAAATATCTATTGGATGAATATAAAAAATATTTTATTAAGAATATTACACATATATATCTCATTAATTTCATTATCAAAAGTAATTTTCTAAAAAATAAAAATATCTAATTGATTTATATTTTATCATAAATAATTGATATCCAATGAATTCACAATGCATTTTCATAAGTTAGATATAATTATTCCCGCTAACATAACGACTTGGCTATAATTGTAATTTTATAATAAGGTAATCATTTAGATTTTCTAAACTCAAGATTGCGTGAAAATAAAGTTACTGAAGAATAAAAATTGTTTAAAGAAGATATTTCATAAAAAAACATCCAGGTGTTACACTTCCTGAAACACTTCCCGTAAGAGACAACTGACCAACACCTCGACCCAACATACTGATGAAACAAAACCAAAAGCAATGTTCCAACAATAGGGGTTCTCAAAATCAAAACATCCCAAAAAATATTCCCCAAAGCACGTAAAAAAAACAACCAAAACATGAGTTTTCAAAACATTAAATTTTCCTTAAAAATAGTTTCTTTGAAAGCAAACAAGGTCAACAGTTAGATCATTCTCTATTGGAACCCCATTGGCCTCACACATTCTTGTTTCTATGCCACACCGAGAACCCTCCTAATATCTATACCGAAACTCATCCAACCATGACATTAACCATCCATCTTCCAATTGAAACCCATGCATGTGGTTGCGTACGGAAATATCAAAGGTTAAAACAAAAATTCTTTCCAGTTTTCAAAACCAATACATTTAGCTGACACTTCCCTTTTCTCAAAACCGCTAGCCAAAAAATCAAAACCCAACTCAAATTTTACCTAAAATTTCATAAAAGCACCAACCTTTAAAATAATAACTCACTTTCAATT
Source organism: Viscum album (assembly GCA_963277665.1). Lineage (NCBI taxonomy): Eukaryota > Viridiplantae > Streptophyta > Magnoliopsida > Santalales > Viscaceae > Viscum > Viscum album. Next base: position 370,780,909 of record OY728121.1, read on the forward strand.
CATACACATTAATTCCAAAACATGTCATCCCATTTCAAAACACTTCTAATTGTCTTTGGAAAAATCCATTTTAAAATCATCTTTATTTTCCAAACCATCGAGTTTGTGAATCCACAAGTTATGATTATAAAAAAATACAATATTTTATTACACAAATATAGTTTAATGAAAATACACCATTTTAAAACCTAGTTCAAAATAGTTCTGAAAACCCATTTTCAATCCCTTTAAAAATCCCACCATTCCCACTTTAAAATCCCATTTGAAACAGATTTCCAAAATATCTTTTAACATAAATGATGATTTCCCAAAAATTATGTTTCGTAAGTCACATATTTAAATTATGAAAATACAATATCAATAAAATAAACCCTGTCCCCTCAAAAACATTTTCATTTTAAAGTCTCATTTCCAATATCTTTAATGAAGAGTTTTCAAAGTGACTTTCTAAGACCCATAAAGATGTCGAATGAATCAAGGGGAAACTAGTGCTGATGGGTGACTTGGAAATATGATTGGCGGCTATATGATAGTCACACCACTATCACATAGAGTGTTCTAAGAACACATACCCAGATCCACATTACATTCCAAGCCCTGTGATCTCACTAAGACTATTGGCGTAACTCCCATTTCATTTCCCAAATAACGGACAACCACAAGGACCAAAAGACTTAGATGGAACCCAACTTCCCCTGGTAACTCATTTCCATCCATGATGTGTGCTAGATAATCACCTTAATTGTAACTAGAACATAGTTTTTTGAAAATCCTAGCTCTTGTCTACCTAGACCCTTTCCCAAAAGAAAATGATCCAAAAGAGAGAACCTACTCTGATACCATTTGGTCATGAACCAGGCCGAGTCTCTATTTGAATCAGAACCTGAACCGGTCCGTGGCATAACTCAAAGGGAATTAAAAATCCCCAAGGGATGTCATAAGTCATAGAGTATAATAAATAAATGTTTTGGAATGATTTACCTGAATTTAGAAACATTAAACAACCAACAATTATAAATAAACTGAGTCTAAAAATTCACACCAACCAAGTCTTAAGAAAAAATCATAATTGAATTCAAAGGTTTATAAAAAATCCCAAAGACTACCATAAATAAATAAATCTAAAAATAACAACCCAAGAACTACCTCATATTAAGGTGTCATCACCCTCAAGCCATCTCTATGACACCTCAGAAAGAAGGGCCGCTACTAAACTGAACCACTGACTCTAAAAGATTTACCCATACTTACAACAAACATTACCATGTCTACTTACACCCAAGGGTGTAAGTAGGGTGTGTGCCTAAAACCAATAGGATTATACCAAAGAAGGTTCTATGCTATAAAAATTATAAAACAAAAATATTTCATGTTTTTATAAAAAATAAATGCTAGAAACAATTATAAAAAAAGAAAATTTAAATGAGAATAGTTTTCAAGAGGGAAACTTCAAGGAATGAACAATTTTAAATAAAACACACATGATTCTGAAGTTTTAATCCAAAAAAATATATGTTAATGGTAGGTATAATATAAAAAATGATCACTAGTCACGAGAAATACCCATTGGCACTAGCTAGTTGTCGGGCCCTATGTATATCGTATCTCGATGTAAAAGTAACCATAATGAATAAAATTTTCGTGCATGAGCCACTAGGAGGGGAATAACCAATGGCCTAGTAGTCCCTAGAAATAATCATTGTTTAGTTATTGTTGTCATCGTTAATCTTACTAAGTTAAATGGGAACTAATATACTAATAGATCACTAGAATACTAATCCTAGTCCACCCACCTAGATTCTCGGGTTTCCCTCTTTGTTCTCAAATAAGTTCCACATGATATAAAATTCAATTTTACCTAAAAACTCCATTTCTAAATCATAAAAACACAAAAAAGTATCCCAAACATGTTCCACACCTTCAATGTAGTTCATTAAGCCCAACAAAAATTTTATAAATAAACTTCAAGAGGTGCTATAAGGCTTCACACACAATATTCATTCAAAAGGCCTCTTTTAAGGCCAAACGACCAACAATACCATACCAAACAATAATTGGAAGCATTAAAACCATTTTATTAAATCAATTTCATGAATAATAAAATAACACCAAATTATATAACATGAAATAAACATGAAAAACATGTAATTCCATGTCAAAATTCCACTTTAAAATTAAACACTTAATCATTGCTACCAAAAATGGTTTCAATAATTTTTTAAGACATTTAAAAAATGGTACACCTTAAAACATCCATTTCACTTAAAAAGAACCATTTTAAAAACATACACCAAAAAAAATATTTTCCTATAAGATTTTTCCTTTTATATCATTAAATAAATCATTTTGAAAATTTATAAAACAACCTAAAAAACACAACATGGCCTTACACCAAAATCATTCCCAAAATCATCCTTTTAGAATGAAAAAAACATTAATACCAAAAAATACATATTTTTCATCCCTTTTAAAATTTAATAAACAATTTTTAAAAATTATAAAACACTACCAAGTGATACAAAATAGGGTTACACCAAAAACACACCCCATTTCACACAAATATACAATTTAAAAATCAGACACATATTAATATCTTTCAAAAACACTTTCCCACAACATATAATAATAAAATAACATGATAAATAAATTATGTAAGAAAAATAATTCACCAAAAAATGTTTATTGACATAACCACCTACCTTTGATGTCAAAAACCCTCAAAAACCGGTGCAAACTTCAACCGCACCTCAACTGCACCACAAGCAAGTATAAACAAAATCAAACCAAGAATATTTCACCCAAAACCATAAGGTCAAAACATAAGGAAGAAACCCTATGTGTTGGAAACATGAAAACACAAGAAAAAGGGGAAGAAACCCTAAATAGATGGAAGAAACTAGAGAGAAACTCACTTACGTGATGTCTCTTAAAGCCCCCCCCCCTTAAAAAGTGGGTTCAAAGGGAGACTGAGAGAGATTTGAGACCTCCCATGTCTGATAAGGTCTAATTGGGGATTAAATGGGTGCATTAGTGATAATAATTTAAGGGAAAATTGGAATTACATTTTTTTTAATGAGCTGGACACTGTGCATGGTTTTGCTGCATGGTTTAGTAAATTGTACGACCAAACTGTGTAACCTGTTCTAGCCACCCGAAAAATGTACATTTTCTTCCAAATTAATGGGAGACCTAGGGGAACCTAGGGGAAATATAGGCCAAGAATAAGAGAGAAATAATACGAAAAAATCCAAACCTGTTACACCCGGCTCCTGAGTAAATGACCATGAACCCGACCCGAACCAGAATGAAGTAAAAATTAAAAACCCATGTGTGACATGAACCGGTCAAGGAAAGTTGAAAATGAAATGCATAATATAAATATATAATATTTTTTTTAATTTTAGATCGACAAATAAGGCTATAAAATTAACAAATAATGAGAATAATAGTGAACATAGCTTGGTGGTTTTAAGGGGTGAAATTGCTACTGAAATTGAAATTTACATGTTGAAATTAGTGTTTAAGAGTGATAATCATGTAAAGCCTACATTGGTGAATTAACCTCAATATTTAAAGATTTATAAGAATTATAATTATATATTAAATGGATTATAAAAATCTAAGAATAGTATTTTAAGAGTAGAAATTGGAAAATAAACTTATAGAATGAACATAGAGTGGTTGGGGTGTTGAAAATTTTCTTGAGATTACCAAAGTGTAATATTGGTATGATTTAAATGGTTTTTTAAATGGTAGGAAATATGGGATACTGACACATTGTTTGAGGTTCTTTATGTGGATCAGGTTGCAAAAAATATGATATTTAATATAGAAAATAGATTTTTTATTTCTATGTTGATTTCACATGATATGTAGGGGGGATAAAATGACAGCAAGAGTTTTCATGGGAAAGAAATGATGTAATGTATTCTATTTTTAGAGATGTTTGATATGTTTATAACTAACCATTTTGTGCTATATTTGAGCTATGATAACGGTCATAGGTGACTTATGTTAGGAAAAGTTATGAAATTTCATGGTATGACATAATTGGACTTGAAGGTAATTGACCCTTTTGGCATTACACTATTATTTATATATTCACATATTAACTCCTTGAGTTAATAGAGAGTTATATGGTTTTTAATAAGGATTATTTTTTCACTCACTTTACATAACTCCTTTTGTGTGTACAAATTTAATGCATGATGTTTTAGGTAATAGAGTGTAGCCTTTGTATCTAGGTGTTGGTTTCTTGTGACAATTTAAAGCTTAGTCTAAAATCTTACAGATTATCAAGGAGTGGGTGTCCACGCATTCTTCCATTATATATTTTAGAATAATTTCTTATGTATTGGTATGTATGAGTTAACTTTTAGTTTATTTTGACTACATGACATTTGTGGGTGTGCCATTATATTATCTGAATAATTCTTTAGTGAAATAAATTGATGGAATTATACAATAAATCACATAACAGAACAATAGTTATAGGTTGATTTCTCATTACATAATGCCTATAACCTGACTAGTGATATGGATGTATCATGATTTTTGGAATGACTTAGAATACCTGGTATCATATAGAATCATTTGATTCCATCCATTTTAAGCTATTATAAAACAAGTAAACGTTTTTTTATGATTCATTAAAGGTATTTCTAATAGTGATGAAAATCATTTGAATGATAAATGTAACACAACAAGATATTGAAAATAAATTTAATATTTAATGCATGAAACAATAAGTCTCTAAAAAACACCACAATGTTATAACCTATCCAGTAAACAAATTTTTACTACCCCTATGGTTTGAATTTTGAAAATATGGCATACACGGTTGTGATCAGTAAGTTATTTAAAGTCTAATATGACCAACTTGTTTTTTAGTGAATAGTTACATACACTTAGGAATAGTAATGTTACCCTTATGAATAGTGAAACACCCTTATGAATAGTGAAACACCCCTATGAATAATAACTACACCTATGATAGTATATATACTGGATTTAAGTGAATGTATAATGTACATATGTTTTGGAATAAGTAAATAAATATTTTTAAAACTGTATTTTTCATGTAAATTTTGATTTTATTTAAAAATTAAATTAATCATATTTATATTTTTTTTGAATAATGGACTTCATTTTTGGATTCTAAACATCGAAAATGTTTAGGGTGAATTTTTTATATTTTTCTGAAATACTTAAATTTTTGGTGAATAGTAAAATATGATAATTTACAATAAATGCTAAATAATTGATTTATTGAGTCATTGAGGATGTTCTACTAATGTAAGAACCAATGGTTTGAAATAAAATGCTAATATTACTATTTTTTAATGGAATAATCACTATTTCTTGTCTTATGAAAAAATAATAAAAAAATTATTAAAATATTAAGAAAACCCTCTCCCCTCCACAATAAATACCACCTATTCCACCCTCTTCTCATCATTCTTCTCAAGCCTTTTTCCTTCTAAAAATTCTTCCCAAATCTCCTCCCAAGACTCTCCCCCATGACCACTAGCCCTTGGTATCATAAAAATTCCAAATCCTCTTCCCTTAAGAGGAGCTCAAGGAAGGTTAATTCAAGACGTAAAATTCCACTTTTCTTTTCTTTCATTTTCATGTTCCATTGTTGTATTTTCTTTCCTAACCTGTCCTCATCCAAATGGTATTACAACTCCAATACCATATATATAAAGGAATGTTGTTATAATAATTGGATAATTCATCTTCATCTATCATTTCCCTTCATTTATGAAAAAAATGAAACATCTTCTTAAGATGTGTTGATTTATCACATTCATGGATGATGATGCTTTCAATTTGATTTACCTTCTTCAACTGTGGTCATGAAACCATTTTTGTGGTTGAACCAGACTATTATATATTTATTTTATCTTATGTAATGTTATGTAATCCTTATTAACTCATGATGTAAATTAATAATACAAAACAAGGTAATTGTGAGCAAAATCGCCAAATTAATCCAAGCGTTTATCATTAATGTTTTATATAATGATTCACCTTTACTCCAAATAACCAAATGAATTTTATAACCATGTAATATTCTCAATATTAATTAATAACATATAAAATCAATTCTAGAGTTCAACTCCCATCTTACATGAACTCTCATACTCATTTATAAGTGAGCCGATCATGAATATTTCGAAAACGAGAAGTCACGAACAATGAGATTGAATCCCTTAACCCATCTAAAGGCTATGAATGAACTTGATAAAGTCATAATAAACAAAATAAATGTATAAAGGGTTATGTAATTGTTAATTAATGAACCTAATTTGGTTATTTAGGTCATTAAGAGCAAGTGAAGAACACCATCATATTTAAGGGAAGGGATCCTCTCACCACGCCAAAATTTGTATTTAACTACGGTTTAAACCGCTGCTAAATCATTCTACGACAGTTTTTGAAAATCGTCACGAAATCGTGTGTTGGGAAATAATTAGAGGCAGTTTTTTAAAACCATTGTAGAACAATTTAGCGGTAGTTTTTTAGCGTCGAGTTAAACCGTCGCTAAATCGTTTTTAATTTTTTTTTTGAATTTTTAATTTTTTTCGCAATTTATTTATTAATTGATTGATTTATAGATTAATTGATTGATTGATTGATTGATTGATTGATTTATTTATTTATTTATTATTACAATGCTCATGCCCATATCCATGCACAAGTCCATGTCCATGCACATGCCTATACCATATATAGAAATTCTGTATTGGGTGAGATTTGAACCCCTTACCTCTTGCTTATTCTCTAAAGACTACCACTCCAATAGGCCCATTATGTGGTCAATATATCAAATTTAATATAAGTATATATATATATATATATACATGTGTGGAAAAAAAAATAATACATAACATATACATACATACAAAATAATTATTAATCAATAATTATTAATCAAGAATCAATAATGAAAAATTAATAATTACTAATTTCAAATTACAAATTAATAAATAGAATATAAATGAATAATAAGGAAAGAAACATTTAATATGGAAATAAATGGTAAATAAAAATTAGTAAATAATAAATAGTAAATAGTAAATAATAAATAGTAAATAAAATAATAATATATAATAAATATTAAATAGCAAATAGTAAATAAAAAATTGTAAATAATAAATATTAAATACTAAGTACTAAATAATAAATAATATATAATATATAATATATATTATTTATTATATAATACATAATATATAATACATAGCACATAATACATAATACATAATATATAATATATAATATATAATATATAATATGTAATTTACAATTTACAATTTATAATATATAATATATAATACAAAATATATAATATGTAATATATAATACATAATATATAATATATAATATATAATATATAATTTATAATATATAACATATAATATATAAGTAATGTATATATAATAAATTAATTAAGAATTAAGAAATAAGAATTATATATTTATAAGTAATTGAAAAACTATTAAGTAATTTTTAATAAATAAATAATTAATAATCAATAAACAATGAATATTGAATAAATAAATAAATAATAAATGAATAATAACTAAAAGTAAATTAATATTTAGTAAATTAAAATAAATTAACAAATAATAAATAATAAATAATAAATAATAAATAATAAATAAATAACTAATTAATTAACAATTAATTAATAATTAATAATATTTAATAAGTAATAATTAATAATTAATAATTTATATTTAATATTTAATATTTAATATTTAATATTTAATATCTAATATTTAAAATCTTATATTTAATGTTTAATGTTTAATATTTAATATTTAATATATAATATTTAATTAATAAATAAATCATAACTAAATAAATAATAAATAATTAATAAATAAATAATAAAGAATAAATTAATAATTAATTAATAAATTAAAAATAAATTAATAAATAATGTGTACATAATAACTAAATAATAAATAAATAAATAAATTTATCAATAATTAAATTGATAAATAAATATATAAATAAATAAATAAATAATAATTATTTAATAATAAATTAATTAATTAATTAATTAATTAATTAATTAAATCATAAAACATTCAGAACCTCTTAAGACCCTAAAAACACTAAAATGACCATAAAATTTGATCTGGGGATCCTTTTTCAGTGCCACAACATGTCAAATCGAAGGTAATGAAACACGATTCGATATGATATGTGGTACAAACTGAACGAACACCTAGATCAAATGTTATAACCGATTAAATTTTAAGAAATTTGGGTCTGCAACTAAAACCTCTATTTCTGAGGCCTTCTGGACCTTTTTGGTGAAATAAAAATGGTTACAGTACTCAAAGGGTTGGTAATAATCTTAAATGGCGTAGATCTCATTGTAGGCTACAATTTGATATGTGGTAGAGTGGAAATGGATGCCCGGATTAAATGTTATGGTCGTTTGAATTTTGAGTTTGATTTTTGATTTTTGAAATTTGAATATAGTTTTTCTGTTGATTATCACATGATTTAAATCTCACATTGTTTTAACTCATTTTATAAGCTTCGATTTGACTGGTTGTGGAAGTGAAATGGACTCCCAGATCATATTTTATGGTCATTTGATACCGAAGTATGTTCCTCAACTTATTGAGGATTTACTATTAGTTCGAAAATATTATTAACTAATAATTATAATTATTTATTAATCTAAAAATTATAAATAATTAAAATTATAAATAATAAACTATATTTTATTGAAATTAATAAATAAAAAATAATAAATAATAAATAATTTTTCCCTCAATTTCAAAGCGGTTTTTCTAAAAAACAGTAGCTAAAAAAAGTGTAATTTTTTTGGGAAAAAATTATAAAATATATATAAAAAATATTTTAAAAACATTTTTTCCTCAGTTTTCAAAACCACCGCTATTTTTTTGATCAAAATATTAGTGTCGTTTTGGAAAACTACCGTGAAAAACCAATCGTTAAAACAATGTATTCATGTAGTGTCTCTCTCACTTTTATTCAAAAATTCCCTCAATGTTGTGTCCTTTTATTTTTAATTTTTAATGATGGGGCATGTTTTTTCACCTCTCCTGTATTGTGCTTATGATATATAATTGATAGGATACCCCTTTTCCTCTCATTAAGCCCTGACAAGAGTATCTGCTTCTGTGACAAAATGTTTGCAAGGGTTTCTTTACCTCACTTCCAATTTTGTGAGATATTCCATATTCACTACCATTACTTGTGTATGGTGTATGTATACTTCCCATTTATGTTTCATATCATGAATATCTTTATTTTTATGATATTAAATTTATGATTTAATGATTATTAATTTTGGGGCATATGATTCAATTGATTACAAAGTTGTAAGTATTTTCTACCCGAACATCCATTTTTATCCGGGTTTCTCTTATTCTATATTCACATCAAATAAATTAGTATTTATTCTTATGTAATTCTCATGAATTCTATGTGAATGTTATATATATATTTACCAATCATAATCCTTATTTATTTTATGGGGATTTATATGTTATAAAAGATCTTTCAAAAATTCTTCTGAAATGCAAGCCCGATTCAAAGAAATTCTGGAATTATTACCTATTTTGAAGTTCACTCTATAATATATTTTATCCAATATTTTCTTTCTAAAATCAAAACTTTTAACATGAAAAATCTATTTTGGTTCATTTCTAGTTCTATGAATGAAAACATGCCATTGTGCTTTAAAATCCATTAATATTTTCCTTAAACTGCTCTAAGATGTTTTATTTCTAAAGCTTCTTAAAAAAATCTTTTTAAATGATTTCACCTTAATAAGACTTTATTTAAGCCTAAAGTATAATTTCAATGACCTTCCCTTTTATTTTCTGGGATATAAATTTTTACAATAGGATTTCATGACAAATACAAATGATTTTCCAAATGAACTCTTCTTTCCAAAGTAAAAAGGATTTTTCTCATCTCACTTTATCTTTTATGAGATATATTCATTGTTCACCACTTATTTCTTTCTTGTGGTGTATGTACTGTACTTTTTTATATCATATCAAAAGTCCCCTTATTCTCATGATATTTTAATAGATTATTATTTGAATGTTTCAAGGTGGTATGAGACACTTTGGAATGTTTATGGATTATTTCTTCATGAATTTTCAATGGTCTCATTTAAAAGTATCTTCATCTAAGCAACATCCCTTTTTGAATCTTTTAAATCATTGAGATGTATCTCTTATAATATCATCCACTATGTTTTATTGAATGGTTTATTATTAGTTTTATTTTGGATGTTCTTGTAACGTCCTGACCCGACATACCATCCAACCCAGTAGCCGGACCGATCGCCACATGGCCTCAAGCGCATCTTCCATAACGCCAGAGGCTGGGGACTAGCAGCGAGGGCCTAGGTGAGTCTGTGGGGAGACTATGAACTCATTACCAAATTATCACAGTGGAATTACAAACATATAATAGCAGAAGAAGGTAACCCGTAGACAACACATAGGCATCAGAAATAGATAACAAATAGAAAGATCTGACATATATATAATGGTGAAAATGGTACAAGAGTCTAGAAAATAGCCAAAGATGGTAAAAGTAAATATAGTATAGTACAAGTGTACAACACACCAAAAAAAACCAAAAAGTATCCCCTGTCACATCACAAGCCTCAGCTTGGTCCTGTGCACTCCAAATTCGAGCAGCAAGTCAAGTACCTGTACTAGGGCGTTTCCCCATCTCATTACCTGAAATCATATAATCTTCTTGGGTCCAAAAACATGACCGAAATAGGGTGTGAGACTAAATCTCAATAGGCAACCACTAAATATTCGTTCTAATCTTTCAGTGAATATATAAACAGGCAGTGTAATATGGAAAGCAGTAAACAAGGGAAACTAGGAAGACCAACCCAAGTTTGTGCTTTGGCTTGACGTCTCTTCAAGTATCTATTCCATTCATTAATCACCTCATTCATTGGTTCAAACCATTCCTTGATCCCGTTCCTAGAATACTTAAAACGGAAACCAGGCATCACTCAAGGAGAAAATCCACCAACACCCTACAAGCCCGTTCCAGAAAACCTCCTAGGTACCCAGCCTCGCTCTTGGTGAGATATAGTTCGTCATCTAACCCCGTCCCCAGGATCCTATAAATTAGATTCGGGTATCCCCCATGACATTGCATTCCCTGTTGAGTCCGTCCATGGAATCTCACTATGGATCCATGGTTCACTTGGCATTCCAGTAACTAGTCTCGTATGAGCCCGTCCATGGAAACTCACATTAGTTCCATGGTTCACCCATGACTTTGTTTCACATTTTAAGCAGTTCAAAAGCATTTGAGTCACATGGGTTAGCAATTCAAGGATTAGCATACAAGGGTCATGGGGAAAAACTCCATACCTTACCCGAAACCATTTCAATTACAATTTCATTCTATTGCACTTACATTCATATTCAATTCCATTTTTAACAACCCACAAGGGAAAGGAGAAACATGCCTCATAGGAATCCTGGGTCAAAAACAATAAAAGAGTCATTCAAGGGAATACACCCAAGGGGTGGTTCCTATCCAAGGTAACAACCTAACTCAATCACATACCATTCTATTCAGATTACCTACAATATGATAGGTAATAACAGGGTTAAATTCCAGGTTCAAGCGACATCCCAAAAGTGGGCGCGTGGCACTCCAGCATATATAAACAGCTTGAAAATCAGAAAAAATCATGAGACCACCTACCTTAGGCTCGTACTAGATAGCTCTTCCAGTATCACTCTCTAATTCATCCTGGTTTGGAAGAAATCTGAAGAATAGACGAAGAATGAGAAATTAGGGCATATGAACCTTAATCCAATATGTGTTCGTTATAACCAGAAGAATCGAGAAGGATTAAAAATGAATTGAGGACTTACTGTTGCGAATCCAACAAGATGAATGGCATTCGATACGGAGATTGGACAAAGAAGCAAGATCAAAATCCCTCTGAACCCTCTTCAGAGCTCTCCCAGGTGCCTCCCACTACTTTGTGGTTCAATAGAATATGTTTAGGTTTAGGTTTTATAAAAATTTAATCAATTTAATAAAAAAATTAATTCAATTTCAAAACACAATCGGTCGCACAGTTTACCCGCACGACCTAAAAAATCATGCAGAGACCGTGCAGACCTTCCTGGAAGGCAAGGGGAAACCGCACGGCCATCCCACACGGTTTCCTCAAATCGTGCATAGGCCATGATCCAACCTCTATCAAGCCTGCACCAAGGTGCACTATTTACCCAGTCCATGCGCAGGCCGTGCGCAAACCGTGTGCCAGGCCATTTCCAGCCTAAAACTTGATTTCGGGCTCTGAACAAGCCCCAGACACCATCGTAACTCCCTCAGTCAAGTTAGGAGTCCACACTAGGCCTCAAAAGAACAGTTAGACTGAAATGAAAAGGTATTCGTACCTCGTATGAAAACACAGGTTCTTAAAATCTTCCCCCCTTATAGCAATTCGTCCCTGAATTACTCTCTGAAGGGTGGTCAATATTCGTCTGCGAACAGCTCTAGCCACTGAGCACATACGTCGGCTTCCCGCTCCCAAGTCTCATCTTGTAAATGTCCATGTAGCCATAGCATCCGTACTAGATGAACTAAACAGCCACGGAGAACCTTAGTGCTCATATCAACGATTCGATTCAGATGCTCCTCAAATGATGCATCTACATGAAGCTCGACCTCCTTAGGCTGGAAGGTTTGTGACAGGTATGATTAGTATCGTCGTAACTAAGTAACATGGAACACTTCAGGCATGGCTCAGTACCTCTGAGGTAATTACAACTGATAGGCTACCTCCCCCACCCTCTCTAGAATCTCAAAAGGCCCAACATTTCTCAGTGATATCTTACCCTGTCTTCTAATCCACCTGTGTCCCGACCTCGGTGAAACACGCAAGAAAAACTGATCCCCGACCCCAAACTCTAGGGGTCATCTGTGGCGATCAACATATAACTTCTGATGAGACTGTGTGGTAGCCATCCTCTTCTTTATCAACTGGACCTTCTCAGAAGTCTCCTGAACAAGTTGTGGTCCCAGTAATGCTGTCTCAGCTACCTCTAACCAGCATAGGGGTGATCGGCATGGCCTACCATATAGAGCCTCTTACGGTGCCATCTGTATAGTCTCCTGATAACTGTTTTTATAGGGAAACTCAACTAGGGGTATATGCCTCTCCCATGAGCCCCCAAAATCCAGGACGCATGCTCGCAACATTTCCTCAGGAACTTGTATCGTATGATCTGACTGGACTTTATTCTGAGGGTGGTATGATGTGCTCAGGAGAACCTGTGTACTCAGTTCCCTTTGAAGACTCTGCCAGAAATGTGACGTAAAACAAGCATCCCTATCTGAAAAAATGGTACGAGGGACCCCGTGAAGCCCTACTATCTCGCGGAGATACAACCTTCCAAGCTCATCCACACTGAAGATCTCCTTGATTGGAAAGAAATGAGAAACCTTTGTGAGCCTATCAACCACAACCCACACAACATCGTTACCTTCAGGTAACCTCGGCAACCCAGTCACGAAGTCCATCGCAACATCATCCCATTTCCACTGTGGGATAGGTAACTACTATAAAAGCCTAGCTGGCTGCTGGTGTTCCGTCTTCACCTGCTGACAGGTGGAACATCTCATGATGAAACTAGCCACTTCCCTCTTCATACCCGACCACCAGTACTGTCGGCACAAGTCATGATTCATCTTAGTGACTCCGGGATGAACTGCCCAAACTGAAACATGAAACTCCCGCATCAGCTCCTCTCTAATATCCACAGGAACCCATACACGTCCATGGCTATGAAGAACTTCATCCTCTCCTATCATCCAACCAGGATGAGGGTCCTCACCTGACACACCTTCTTGTAGAACTAGGCATTCCAAATCTGTTAGTTTTCTCATCCTTACTCTGTCCTAGAGGGTAGAAGTCACAACTAAGGATGATAGAAAAGACTATCGTTGGCTATTCTACACATCAAGATGCATCTCATAGAACAAGGACATAAGCTTCCATTCATTACTATCATGTTGCACATCCGGTATTTGAATCCTCTTGCTCAATGCATCGACCACTACATTGCCCTTACCAGGCGCATAAGCAAGCTCGAAATCAAAGGACTGTAGGTACTCCATCCACCGTCACTACCTACGATTCAGATCACGCTAAGTAAAGATATATTTGAGGCTCTTGTGGTCTGTGTACACCACAAAATGCTCTCCCAATAAATATTGTCTCCAATAGTGCATCACATGAACTACTACTGCTAGCTCAAGATCGTGCGTCGGATAATTCCTCTCATGTGGCCTCAGCTGCTGAGATCTGTACGCCACAACTCTATCACCCTGCATCAACACTGCACCCAGCCAAATACCTAATGCGTCACAATAGACCATGTAACTACTTCCTTGTTCTAGAAGTATCAAAACTGGTGCTGATGTCGACCTTCCTTTTAGCTCCTGAAAGGATGCTTCACAAGCATCTGTCCATAAAAATTTCACGCCCTTCTTAGTCAGGCCTGTCAATGGCGCTACTAAGCATGAGAAATCCTGTGTGAAATGACGATAATAACCAAAAATCCCCAAGAAACTCCGTATTTCAAATAAATTCTTGGGATTTTCCCAAGAAACCACAGATCTAACATTCTCTGGGTCTACAGACACTCCTGTCTCAGAGATAACATGGCCTAAGAAGTGAATATGATCCATCCAAAAGTGGCACTTAGTAAGATTTAAATATATCTGATGCTCTCTTAGTGTATTTAGGAAAATCTCAAGATTGTTGGAATGGTCGTTTAGATTTCGAGAATACACCAAAATATCATCCATGAAAACCACGACGAACGAGTCCAAGTAAGGATGGAACACGCGATTCATCAAATCCATGAAAACCGATGGCGCGTTCGTGAGACCGAACAGCATAACCAGATACTCATATAAACCATTCTTACTAAGAAAGCTGTACGAGGTATGTCTGTAGGTCGAACACACACCTAGTGATATCTTGACCTCAAATAAATTTTTGAGAACACCCTAGCTCCTCGAAGCTGATCAAACAGTTCATCTATCCATGGCAAGGGATATCAGTTTTTAACCGTCAGTTGGTTCAGTTTCTGATAGTCCACACATAGCCTAAGAGTTTTTTCTTCCTTTTTCGCAAAAAGGACTGGCGAACCCCACAGAGAAGTACTGGGTCGAATAAACCCCTTTGCCTCCAAATCCTCGAGCAGTTTCTTGAGCTCTTGCAACTCCTTCATAGCCATCATATAAGGAGGAATGGATACTAGTGCAGCTCCAGGCACTAGCTCAATGAATAATTACACCTCTCTCTCAGGAGGTAAACCTAAAAAAATTTCAGGAAAAACATCCTTGAAGCACTCTACTACCGGAGGAAGGTCCTTCTGACTCACTCCCTGATTATCCAAAAACAAACTAGCGATATGTGTTGTCATCCCGTCCAGCCCACAACACTCTAGTCCAGCTCGGCTTTCCTGGAGATCCCACTCGCCCTTAAGAGTATACACTGCACCCTCTGGTGATGTGAAAATCACCCTCTGGCAATAACAATCAATGTATGCTCGGTAAGCTACTAGCCAGTCCATACCGAGAATGACATAAAAACCTATCGTTTCGAGAACATAAAGATCCTAGACGAAGTGACACCCTCCTACCTCAAGGGGGCACCCTCTACACTTACGTACAAACTCTTCCCTAACTCCAAGTTGTGTGTCTAGCGTCAAGACGCCATCAGAAGACAACACAACTAGCCTAAGGATTTTCACTATAGGCGTAGATATAAAACTGTGTGATGCACCTGTATCAAAGAGGGCAGATGAAATAACAGATGCTACTAAGATCATACCTCTCACCATAGACGGTCCAGCTCCCTGATCCTCGGATGTAGGCTGCACTAAATACATCTGTCCTGAACCACGACCCTATGATACAACGTCACTACCCGGAGTCGGCCCACTCTGATGTCTCGGTGTACCCTGTGTCTGTCTACCTCTTCCACGACCACTACCTCGGCCTAATTGGCCAGTCACACCCCAACTCCCTGTTTGATGAGAAGCTGTCGACCCTACTCCTGCATATGGAGTCGATGCAGACCCTCTATCCTTGGCTGCTGGTGGAAACATTCTGCAGAAACGTTGAAGATGACCCATCTTGCCACATGATTGGCACTCGACTGGGTCCCTCGAACACTGCCGCATTGTGTGTCCCAGCCTACCACACTGGTAGCACCTCAGATTGATAACTGAAGATAGGTTCTGACTGCTAGAATCACCGTGTGGAAGCTCCAGACGATGCATCCTAATAAAAGTCACTTCATTACCTGATCTCGATGTCGAACCGCTCTTGCTCGCACCTCCAGCCTCTCTTAGGTTACGTTCAGTGATTAGCGCCTGGTTTACAATTCCAGAAACAGTTTTCAACCTAAAGATATTTACCTGAGATTAGATGTTATATCTCCGACCATCATCAAAACGCCTGGCCCTCGATGGCTCATCGCCCATCATTATAGGTGTGAAGCGCTGAAGCTCAGTAAAACGGGTTGAGTATTCCATCACTGTTAACACGCCATGTTCCAGACGCATGAACTCCCGAGCTCGATCGGCCCCCAAAGTTTCAGGATAAAAGAAATCAAAGAAGGTCGTATGAAATTCTATCCAAGCCATCTCTCGATGACGATTCGACTGGGTGATCACGTCCCACCACCTCTTGGAGGAATCACATATCATGTACGTAGAAAGCTTGACCCTCCTCTCTGGAGGTGTCTCCAAATGCTCAAAGATAGATAGTATCGCCTCTAACCTAGACTCTCCAGCCTGTGCCCGCCATCCCATGAAAATGTAGGCAGATGCTGCTGCTGAAACTCACGCTTCAACTCTTCCATAGTCGGGGCAGGTCTCGGTGCTCCCTAAATAGTCTGCATAAAACGCAACAAGCTCTCATGGATATGTGTGTCAGCACCTGTGTCTGGTATAACCACTAGTGCCACTGCTGGCACAACTTGAGTTTCCTCTAGTATCCAATGGCCAACCATCTCTGAAACGTGGTCGTCACCGCTCTCTCGACGTATGACTGGAGGTCGCTGTGGTGGCATGACTCTGCACAGCCAAACACATGCCTCAGTTCCAGATTTTTAATGAGGTTTAAAACTCATGATCTCAAGAACCATGATAGGACAGGTCAAGACCATCCTAAAAACCACGTCAACCCATAGCCTGTTTCTAAAGCCAGGACTGCATAAGG
The DNA here is from genome assembly GCA_963277665.1 of Viscum album. Taxonomy (NCBI): domain Eukaryota; kingdom Viridiplantae; phylum Streptophyta; class Magnoliopsida; order Santalales; family Viscaceae; genus Viscum; species Viscum album. The sequence goes on from OY728121.1 coordinate 370,798,210, forward strand.
ACCAGTCAACATAAACCACTAGAGTCACTACCTCTTTCCCACTCAGAAACCGGGTCTAGATCAGGATATATTTTTCAACATTCTTTATTTTAACATACCTTTGTTCAAAATCTTTAACCAATGGTCCACCAAGTTTTGATCTCTAAGGGCCCATAACACCTCATGAATCAAAATTTGATGCCCATATAACCATGCAATTCAATTTCATTTAGCATTTACATCCCATTGGTACATCATTTCCCAATCCATAAGGGAACATACTCTTTATGAATTGAAAGATGATGTCACTATTCATTTATTGCACCCAATCTAACATAACAGTAGGCACACCTATCAATAAACTATCAAAACAGCTTGCAATAGCTATCCCAACACCTTTCACAATAGCATGAAACATCTAATGCATCCTAGATAGCATGGAATAATGCATGACATGTGATTCCTATCAAGGTGCCTATATGATGCATGAGATGGAAAACCCTCATCTCATCGGGTTGCAATGAAATAGAACCCATAATAATATCAATAGTATCAGCAAAAACCATGTGTGTCACACAACAATGAAATCAGAACAATCGTAATAATTAAAACCTGAAACGCAATTCTATACGAGGAAACTTGGATTTTCCCTATACACTGGTTTGCAACTCCCAGGCATAGTTTATTACTAAATTCCCTTCCTTTCCTATTCCTGTCTATAGTCTCCAAATAGTAAGTCAAATTGGAAAAGGAAAAACGCCCTCTGATACCACATTGTAACGTCCCGACCCGACTTACCATCCAACCCTGTAGCCGGACCGGTCGCCACATGGCCTCAAGCGCATCTCCCCAAACGCCAGAGGGTGCCGACTAGAAGCGAGGACCTAGGTGAGTCTGTGGGGATACTATGCCCTCATTACCAAAGTATCACAGTGGAATTACAAACATACAATAGTGGAAGAAGGTAACCAGTAGACAACACATAGACAACAGAAATAGATAACAAAGAGAAAGATCTGACATATATATAATGGTGAAAATGGTACAAGAGTCTAGAAAACATCCAAATATGGTACAAGTCAATAAAGTACAGTACAAGTGTAAAAAACACCAAAAAGTATCTCATGTCACATCACAAGCCTCAACTTGGTCTCGTGCACTCCTACTTCGAGCAGAATGTCAAGTACCTATACTAGGGAGTTTCCCCTTCTCATTATCTGAAATCATATAATCTGCTTGGTTCCAAAAACATGACCCAAACAAGGTGTGAGAATAAATCCCAGTAGGAAACCACCAAAGATCCATGCTAATCTATCAGTGAATATATAAACAGGCAGTGTAATATGGAATGCAGTAAACAAGGGAAACTAGAAAGACCGACCCAAGCTTGTGTTTTGGCTTGACGTCGCTTCAAGTATCAATTCCATTCATTAATCTCCTCATTCATTTGTTCAAACCATTCCTTGAGCCTATTCCTGGAATACTCAAAATGGAAACTAGGCATCACTCAAGGAGAAAATCCACCAACACAGTACAGGCCCATTTCGGCGAACCTCTAGGAACCTGACATCACTCTACAAGCCCGTTCCGGCAAACCTCCTTGGTACCCAGCATCGCTCTAGGTACGATATAGTCCATCATCTGAGCCCATCCCCAAGATCCTATAATTAAGATCTGGGTATTTCCCATGACATTTCATGCCCTGTTGAGTCTGTCCATAGCATTTCAATGTGGATCCATGGTTCACTTGGCATTCCAATAACTAGCCTCATATGATCCCATCCATGGTAACTCACATTGGTCCATGATTAACCCATGACTTTGTTTCACATTTTAAGCAGTTCAAAAGCATTTGACTCACATGGGCTAGAAATTCAAGAATTATCATACAAGGGTCAAGGGGAAAAAATCCATCCCATACCCGAAACCATTTCAATTACAATTTCATTATATAGCAATTACATTCATATTCAATTCCATTTTTAACAACCCACAAGGGAAAGGAGAAACATGCCTCATAGGCACCCTGTGTGAAAACCCATAAAATATTAATTCAAGGAAACGCACCCAATGGGTGGTTCCTGTCCAAGTGTACAACCTAACTCAAGCACATACCATCCTATTCAAATTACCTACAACATTCTAGGTAATAATTGGGTTAAATTCCAGGTTCAAGCGACATCCCAAAAGTGGGCGCGCGACACTCCGACATATATAAACAGCTTGACAATCAACAAAAATCACGAGACCACCTACCTTAGGCTCGTACTAGATAGCTCGTCCAGTATCTGGCTCTGATTCGTCCTGGTTTGGAAGAAAACTGAAGAACAGACAGAGAATGAGAAATTAGGGCATATGAGACTTAATCAAATTTGTGTTCGTTATAACCCGAATAATCGAGAAGGATTAAAAAGGAATTGAGGACTTACCATTACGGATCCAACAAGTCGAACGACGTTAGAAATGGATATCAGACGGAGAAACATGATCAAAATCCCTCTGAAGCCTCTATAAATCTCTCCCGGGTGCCTCCCACTGTTGTGCGGTTTGATAGAATAGGTTTAGGTTTAGGTTTTATAAAAATTTAATCAATTTAATTAAATATTTATTAAATTTGAAAACACAGCAGGTCTCACAGTTTACCCGCACGGACTATCAAACCATGCAGAGACCGTGTAGACCTTCTTGGAAGGCAAGGGGAAACTGCATGGCCACCCCACATGGTTTCCTCAAACCGTGCACAGGCTGTGCTCTAGCCTCTGCCAAGCCTACACCAAGGCGCACAGTTTACCCAGGTCGTGCGCAGGCCGTGCGCAAACCATGTACTATTCCATTTCCAACCTAAAACTTCGTTCTGGGCCCCGAACAAGCCCCGGATACCTCCGTAACTCCCTCGGTCAAGTTAGGCGTCCACACTAGGCCTCAACAGAATAGTTAAACTGAAAAGAAAAAGGATCCATACCTCATACGAAAACCCGGGTTCTTACAGAGTGATCTTAAAACCATTCACTAATTTCCTCCAAATGGCTAGTGTTTATGCTTAATGTTCAGGGAAAGTTATATTCATTTCATGTGTTTGTTTCAAAATGAATCTATATGTTGTTTATGTTTATCTCGGTTCATATGAGGAATGCATTAGACTTATTATGTGAGGGGTGGGGCCTTCTATATCCCCTCGATTCATCGGTAGGTCTAATGAGACAAATAGATATGGACTTGGCTGATGCCTTACCCAATTTTAGATAAGGTTTTGGGTGGGGGCTTAATCATTTTTATATGTCTTGGTGATGTCCTTGATGATATGTTTTATATTTTATGACATATTCATTTCCCTAATTATGAAACTAGTAATTGAATGTTCACGAAGTTATGCGACTAGTATAATACCCATGTTTATGCTTTAATATGGAATTATTTATTCAACTGTTATTCCTGCCATAATGTGTTCAAGTTCACTTTAAAGGCTTGTGTTTTTAGTTATTAACCATGTATAATTTTTATGTTTATGATATTTTCTTATGTATTGCTTATAATTACTGAGCATTTTATCTCACCCCTTTCTTATGTTTTATTTTCCCATGTTACAATGATGAGTATATTGTACATGAATTATAGGGTTAATCTAAGAGATTATGAGATTTTCTGTTGAAGTTATTGTGTTCTTTTTAGTTTTGAGAGGTAATTTTAAACTCTTTTATGTATCTTGTTTCCAAAACTACTAAATTGATCAATCCTTTAGGATGCATATTCCTTGTATCTATGAAAATGTTATAAAATAAGGCACCAAATCTGATCTTCTGGGGTCAGGACGTTACATTTGGTATCAAAGGAAGTTTAGTAGCAATCTTGGAAAAATAGATATAGAAAAGGTAGATTAGTGAACAAAACCCTAAGATATACTTTTGGGACAAGAATACAAGGACAAACTAGAATTTTGGTAAGGAATGGATTATGTGGTTTATCAAGAAAATGTATCCCTATCTGGATACAAATAGGTAGAGGTGACTCTAGAACAGATGTATGCAGGGGTAAAACCTGAAAACACCATTTTGAGCTAGAATTGAATGGGAACTGGTGCAAAAAAATGGGCCTTTATTCACTCTTGGTTCGAAACTCCTAGGGGATATTCTTTGGTTAATTAATAAGATTATTAAAACCCATTATGAGGGATTTATGCCCGCAATGTAACCAATGTATATGGTTCTAGGATTAATTATGCATAAATTTATGTTATGTGTTATATCATGTTTAGAGTTATATAGAGTTCATAATTTTAAAAGCTAATATAGTTTATGGAATTGATTAGAAATGGAACCTAGCAGAAGGAATGAGAACTTCACCAATTCACGTGATATAAAGTGTAAGAAGGATCATATCTCTTATGGTCTTAAGCCATCATTTTGAAGGAAGACAGTCTCCCAAGTATCCTCATCAAATGATGAAATAGTATCATGTGTTAACAAGATATCTAAAGAATTCTCTGAGTCCTATGGATTTTAAGGGAATCATGAAAAGAAGAGGTTGGACAAGAAAAATATGTATAAAGGAAAGAAAGTAAAGAAGAGTTTTCCCACATGTGATTACTGTGGAAAGAGTCACTATGGTACATTCTTGAAGGGAATGAGAGTTTGTTATATGTGTGGATAAAAATGTCATAAATTTCATGATTGAAAGGTAAATAAAAAGGTATCCAATGTAAAAAATTTCAACTATAAGTAGATGGGACACTATGCAAATAAATTTCCCAAGAATCAAGGAAATATGACCCAAATGATGTTATTGGATAATGATCAATTCATGATACTGCCGCAGATGAAGTGGAATGACTAATACGACTCTTCAAGAATAATTTCATTTGATTATTTTATCAGAATTTACTGGTTATAAAAATTATTGAATATATGATTATTGTAATGTAATACTTTTTTAAGGATTTGAGGTCGTATGATTAATGGCACTAAGGAAAATTGACTCAGTAGCAGGTCAAACTTTTTTAAAATATATTGTTGAGGGATAGAAAACCCTTATTATGTTCATAATACTGAGATGTCAATTTTGGAATAGAGAGATTATTTATATTGATAAAGTAAATTGGATAGTACAAACTACCTTGGGAATGATTCTATAGTTTTGGATCTTGATTTTTTGGAATGTTAAACCATTTATAAAATGGTGTAAATTGATCATTGTATGAGGTTTTAGAGGTTAATGACACCACATGATGCAAATTATGCTAATAGATAAAGTATAGGTAGTTCAAGGAACAATAAAAGGATAATATCATGTTTACCAAATATAAACATATATTTATACACTTATAGAGTGGAATAATCCATCAACTCTATAAAAAGAGTCTTAAATGTTGTTCTATTATCATAATCTTTGATAACATTAATGAAATTTATCATAACTATATTTTATGGTTTTTGAGTAATCTAATTTCATTTAAACCAGTTTTCCATCACTAGAAATTCAATGTTTGGATTTTCTTCTATGCCTAGGTTTTCAATTCCAATCAATGTCACTCCATTCCAAAGGATAATTTATTTATTTATTTATTTATTTATCTATTTATTATTATTAATATTATTTAACCACCTCTTTACCGTAACCTTTTTAAGGGGGATATTTTATTTACTCTATTTCTGATATGGGGGTTTCACATATAAATATTCATGTAACGACCCATAACATTCAAAGTGAAATATCAAATTTCAAGGACCAAATTTTTGTAAGGAGGGGATAATGTAACACCCCAAGATTTTGAAAATAAATTTAATATTGAATGCATGAAACCACGAGTCTCTATAAAACACCACTTTATTATAAACTAGCTAGTAAATATAATTTTACCACCCCTATGGTTTGAATTTTAAAAATATGACATACACGGTTGCGATCAGTAAGTTATTTAGAGTCTGATATGGCCAACTTAATTTTTGGTTAATAGAAACATAACCTTATAAATTTTAATTTTATTGTTATGAATCATAAAATAAACTTATGAATATTAACCTCACCTATGATAATAAATATAAGATTTAAGTGAAAGTATGGTGTACCTATGTTTTGGTGTAAGTAAATAAATGTTTTAAAAACTGTATTTTTCAAGTAAATTATGAATATAATTAAAAGATAAATTAATCATATTTGGAAAATTATTTTTGAAAATGGAGTGTATTTTTGGATTCTAAACGTCATAAAATGGTTGGGGTGAATTTTGGGGATTTTTCTAAAATACATGAATTTTTTGTGAGTAGTAAAATATGATAATTTACAATAAATGCTAAATAATTGATTTATTGAGTCATTAGGGATGTTATTATGATGTAAGAACCAATTTTTCTAACTCACATGCACAAATTACAATTTTTGGTCATGGAATCATCACTATTTCTTGTCTTATGGGAAAATAATAAACTAATGATTAAAATATTAAGAAAACCCTTCTCACCTCCACTATAAATACCACATCTTCCACCCTCTTCTCTTCAGTCCACTCAAGAATTGCGTCTTCTCTGAATTCTTCTGAAATATCCTCCCAATCTCCTCCCTCGTGACAAACAGACCTTGGTCTTATAAAGATACCAAATCCTCTTCCCTTTAGAGGCTCTCAAGGACGGTTAATTCAAGAGGTAAAATTCCTCTTTTCTTTTAGTTAATTTTCATATTCCTTTGTTCTATTTTCATTCCTAACCTATCCTCATCCAAATCGTATGAAAAATACATTTCCATACATGTACTGTAACATTGTTGTGATAATGGGATAATTCATCTTCAACTCTCATTTTGCCCCTTATTTATGCTAAAAATGAAACATCCTCCGAGCTGTTTTGATTTATCACATTCAAGGATGACGATGCTTTCAATTTGATTTACAGTCATAAACTATGGTCATGAAACTATTTTTATGGTTTAAACAGAATATTATATATTTTTTATATCTTATGTAATGTTCTTTAATCCTTATTCACTCGTGATGTAAAATAATAACACAAATCAAGGTAATTGTGTTCCAAAATTTCAAATTAATCCAAGCATTTATCATTAATGTTTTATGTAACGATTCACCTTCACTCCAAATAACCAAATGAATTTTATAACCATGTAATATTATGAATTTTCATTAATAAAATATGAAATCAATTCTAGACTTCAACTCTTATCTTACAAGAACTACCATACTCTTTTATAAGTGATTCGATCATAAATATTATGAAAATGAGCACTCATGAACAATGAAATTGAATCCCTTAACCCATATAAAATACCATGGATTAATATAATAAATTCATAATAAAACAAATAAATGTTTAAAGGGTTATTTAATTTTTAATTAATGAGCTTAATTTGGTTATTCATGTCATTAATATCAATCGAAGAACACCCTCATTTTTAAGGTAAGAGATTCTCTCTCTCACTTTTATTCAAGAACCCCCCTATGTTGTGTCATTTTATTTTTATTTCCTAATCATGGGGTATGTTTTCGAACCTCCCCCATAATGTCTTTATGATATATAAATGATATCATACCCCTTTACCTCCCATTAAGCCCTCACAAGAACATTTGTTACCATGCCGAAATGTTTGTAAGGGTTTCTTCATCTCACTTCCAATTTTGTGAGATATTCTATATTCACTACTATTACTTGTGTATGGTGTATGATTACTTACCATTGATTTCCCATATCATGAATATATTTATTTTCATGATATTAAATTTATAAATTTTTTATTATTAATTTTGGGTCATATGATTCAATTGATTACAAAGTTGTAAGTATTTTCTACCCGAACATCCATTTTCATTTGGGTTGCTCTTATTATCTTTTCACCTCAATGAAATTATTATTTATTCTTATTTACTCCTCCTGAATTCTATTTTAATGTTATATATGTGTGTACACATCATAATCCTTATTTATTTTATGGGTGTTTACATATTTTAAAAAAATATTTCAAAAAAATCCCCAAAATGCAAGCCTGCTTCAAGGAATTCTCAAATTCTTACCTATTCTGAAGTTCAATATATAATATGTTTTATGCCATATTTATATTTCTAAAATCAAAAATTTTAACATGAAAAATATATATTTTTTCATTTCTGGTTTTATGAAATCAAACATGCCTTTTCTCTTAAAAAACCTTTAATATTTTCCTTAAACAACACTAAAATGTTTTATTTCCAAAGCTTCTTTAAAAACTCTTTTTTAAATTATTTCACCTAGATAAGACGTTATTTAAGTCTCAAGTATAATTTTATTGAACTTATATTTTATTTTCTTGGATATACATGTTTACAATTGGATTTCATGACAAATACAAATGATTTTATAAAAGAACTCTTCTTTCCAAAGTAAAAAATTATTTTTCTCATCTCACTTTAACTTTTATGAGATATATGCCTTGTTCACCAATTATTTCTTACTTTTGGTGTACATAATACCCTTTGTTATATCATATTAAGAGACTCCTTATTCTCAGGATATTCCAAGGGATTATGATTTGAATGTTTCAGGGTGGTATGGGACACTTTGGAATGTTTAAGGATTATTTCCTCAGGAAATTTTCAATGGTATAATTTAAAAGTATCTTTATCTAAGACTAAATCCCTTGTTGAATCTTGTAATTAATTGAGATTTATATCCTATGATATCATCCACCATGTTTTATTGAATGGTTTATTTTTTGTTTGACTGTGGATGTTTTATCTTAAAACCATTCACCAATTTACTCCATATGGTTAGTGTTTGAGCTTAATGTTTGGGGAAAGTTATTTATGTTTCCTTTGTTTGTTTCAATATGAATATATAGGTTTTTTATGTTTATCCCCATTTATATGTGGAATAAATTGGACTTATTATGTGATGGGTGGGTCTTGCTATAGCCCCTCGATGCATCGGTAGGTCGCATGAGACAAATAGACAAGGACGTGGTCGAGGACTTTCCCATTTTTAGATATGGTTTTGGCTGAGGCCTTACCCATTTTTGTATGTCTTGGGAAAGGCTTGAGGGTATGTTTTAGATTGACTAGAATATGCACTTCCCTCATTATGAAAATAGTAATTGAAAGTTCATGAAGTCATTCTACTAGTATAATACCCATGTTTATGATTTAAAATGGTATTATTTATTCATTTCTTATTCCTTCCGTAATGTGTTCAAGTTAATTTTTAAAGGAATATGTTTTTTGTTATTCACCATACCTAATGATTATGTTTATGATATTTTCTACTATATTGGTTACCCTTACTGAGCATTTAAGCTCACCCCTTTCTTATGTTTTATCCTTCCAGGTTACAGGGATGAGTACACTATGCATGAATTGTAGGGTTAATCTAAGAGATTGTGGGATTTTTTGTTGAATTTTTTATGCTGTTTTTAGTTTCAAGTTGTAATTTTGAACTCTTGTATTAATCTTGTTTCCAAAACTACTAAACCAATCGATCATTCACGATGAATCTTCCATGTATGTAAGCCAATATAATAAAATAAGGCATCGACTCCAAGATTTTGGGGTCTGGGCATTACAATAAATGTTTTTTGGGGTCGTTGGGGAGGATATGAGTTCAGTCAGGTTGTAGGGTGTCGTTTTTTATTGCATGTGGAGGCTGTAGCCACAATTTATAAACATGAAAATAGTCATATTTCCAAGGTTTATACTGTGGCTACTGAAAAAAATCCATAGTTACACACCATGGATATAAGTTGGGATATAGCCATGGTTTATAATTCTGATAATATTTATACTAACATGGTTCTAACCATGTCTATATATCTATTTATATGATTAAAAATTGTGGAAATATTTTTTATTGGCAGAGGTTATATCCACAATTTGAAATGTGTATCCAGGTCTATTGCCACGATTTGTACTGTGTCAATAGGTCTTTTACCATGATTCTAAACCTTGGATATAGCCTCTTCCCTTTTACCATGAGAATATTAGCCACGACCATCCAAACCATGGCTATAGCCTATATCTATGGCTTTGGTGTCTATATCTTTGGTTACAAACCATGTATAAAACCTAATTTTATTGTAGTCTATAAAAAGATGCATACCCTTATGAAAGTTTTATAAAAATCAGTTTACCATTATGAAACTATTATAAAACCATTGCAATGGTATAAATTTACACATATTAATGTAATTAATGAACCGATCAACCCATATAAGAGCTCAGATTGACATTTACACAAGATTTAGAACTTGTGAGTTGCCTTAATGTGGGTACCCATGCAATAGAACACTCATAACCACAACATAACCTGGATTGGTCACGTATGGCTATGAGAGTTACATGAAATCATTCAAATTACAGAATACAGTCAATGTTTAGTTCCTAAAATATTGTTAAACTCCATACCACAAGGTATGATTTGTTCCATAATGTTTTCTTTATATGAGTTATCCAAGCCTCAACTCAAAGGCTACACTGAAATGACCTCAAATTTATTAGACCCACAAAAGTATGTATACCATAGATAAGATGCTACACTAAAACTACAACATTACTGGAATAATGATAAAAATGGACCTATGAGAGTCCATGCTATAGTTACTTTTCATATTCTATAAAGATACCTTCCATGACATAGTGATCCCTTCTATGACGCAAAGAGATGCAATTTTGAATGCTTTAAACATAGTTAAAAATACACTGTACTTGGATGTCTTCATCTTGAAGTCTCGTGATGTATTCTAGAATATTACCATTGATTTTGGAGCCTATAAATATAGAATTTTGAGGCCTTGATAATCTACAACATAATCATTAACAACAACATGCCCATTTTCTCTTTGATCTTAAAATCTTTTCAAGATCTCTAAGATTAGTCTTTCTAAATCATTTTTTTCCTTCAAATTGTGTGTGCCTAATTTTGTATCTTTATCACTCTAATTATTTTCAAAACATCTCCTAGTGTTTTTTCATATTGTTTGGGAGATTAGAGACTAAGCTACAAAGACTATCTTTTTTCCTTGGCCTTATATTATTTGATGCTTTCTACCATTAAAGTAAGAGACCAAGGTTTTCTTTCCATTTCCTTTAAAAATGAATTGGAATACTTCTTTAGAGGTTTTTAGATTCACTATCAAAGAGTAAATGAGTATTTTATCTGGTTTGTTGCAATAAATTAAAAGTCATGGGATATTTTTGGTACTTGGGCTACAATTAAATATAAGGGACTAATATAGTAAATCCTAAAGCGATTTAGATGAGATTCATAGGGGTACCATTGAGTATGATTTCTGAAATTCCATACTAAATATAATGTTTCATTTAATTTCCAAATTTAAAATAATTTATCATTTTGAATCATCCATTTATTAAAAATAGTTTAATTCACCAATTAATGCATAATTTCTTAATCATTTTTATATTTATTTTCTTATTCGAATCTATATTCATTTTATTCTTCCATTTGTTTTATTTTATTCAATTATATTATTGAACCTCAAAACTTTGATTATTTTACTTTCATATTAAAATGGTTTTAATTTCTTCATTATTTTATATGGATTTTTTTAAAATATTATTTTTTTTCATTAAATTTTTAAATGGAAATTCACCCCCACTCTTTCCATTTTACCCATATCCAACCAACAGATAGAATAAGGGAGCTTCAATAGGGAGAGAGTATAAACTAGAGGATAGTTGAAGGATCTATCATGTACTAGACTCAAGGCTTATCCACCTTTATATAGGCTATAGGTATGCTCCCTAATCCCATTTATTTACTCATTCATTTCATAAATGCATGAGTAGATTATTTTGGTTACATATCATGTAACTGTCTACCATAAAATCTCTCATAATTTACACTTAATTAATGATATCTACTAAGTTAATAATATTCAAACATTAAATTTTAACATATGGGCGGTTCAGTGAGTCATAACAATATAAAATGTATCGAACCATTTGATTCATTACACTATGACTCAACCATATCATACCATACAGCATCACATAGGTTTAGGTCATATCACCTTCAATATCCCACCTACACTAAAACCTAAAAGTCTTTCTTATTGTTTCAACTTTTGTCATATCATATTCAATAAATTATGAATCCATATCCAAAACACATTTTGGATAACATCCAAAATATGTTTAGAAAACTACCATCAATTTAATTGTGCATCACATCATTTTCCATACCCTATAAATAACCATCCAAAACCATTTTGAATAAACTATAATTTTTTTTAGAAAATCTCTATAAGTTTCCTAAACTTAATCATTATTTGGTCAACTATAAAGTTTGACCCCATGGGCCTCTGTATCATTGAAAACAAATATGAACATCAATTCCATAAATATACGAAAAATAGATACCCCTAGTGAAGCATCAATGCTACTCATACTGCAAAGGGAAATGGCATGATCTATATCAAACACATGAATATATCACCATTATAAAAATAGTATTTCATGTTATTTTTTTCTCATTATTTATTATTAATCAATGTGAAAACCCAAACATTCAAGGTTTTCATATTGGTTATCTCAGTAATCGACGTGGAAATCTTTACCATTAGGGTTTCCATGTCAATTATTATAATAAATGATGTGGAAAACTATGTCAAAGATTTTTTAATGTTAGTTATTAAAATAAAAAACATGAAAAATTACATTTCATGTTAATTATCTTAATACCTGACATTAAAAGGTTTAAAAAAATTATAGACATGCATATTTCAACTCTCTAATTTCATTTTGATCAAACCTGATCCCCCAAAACTCTGAATTTTGTGGATCAAAAATACCCTCACACTATTTTATTCATTATAATTCAATTGTTTATTATGATTCATCCTTTTATTTTTTGATTTTTCACTTATATATTTTGACTTTTTGACTTACCTTTGTCACAATTGAAGATTTCAGAAGTGATTCAGTAATTTACATCAAGTTCAATGATCCTTATTACCGATTTTTTTTCAACTGTTCACCCACCTAATTGTATTCTATTTCAGGTTAGTTCAAGTCTATTTTATCTCTGTTCGTTATCGATATAATCTTTTCCTATACATTTTTGTGATTAATTTTTTATTTTTATTCTTTAAATATTTATTAAATGTTTATGATTTAAATTTTAAGAATTTATTTATTGTTGACCATGATTTAACTTAATTGCATATAATCTAAATTTTGTTTATTGTTGTTTGTATCTATTTTTCAAAGATATACTATCCGCATCTCCATTTGTTTATATTAAATGTTTATTTTCATTATTTAGAATATTTGTTATTTTTTTTTGATTTCTAAAATGTATTTATTTATTTATTTTTAATAAATATTATATCTATTTGTTATATTATGTTCATTTGTTTGTCATATTAAAATTTATATTTTATAATTGTTTTTTTCATCAAATTTTTATGAATAAATGGGTTTGATTACATTTATATGAATTAATGGTTAGTTCATTTATTATATTGTATTTACTTATTTATTATATTATTCTTTATTTTGTATAATTGATTATTTTGATCAAATATTTAGGAATAAATTGTCAATTAATTTTTTGTTTTGACTATATGCTTTATATATGGGTATTTATAATTTGAATCTATTTTTTCTAAATTTAATCATTTTATATATTTACATGTTTATATGTTTTAAATTTATCAATTTATATATATGTTTAGATGTTTATATGTTTTAATATACTAACATATAATTCTATAATTTTTTATAATGGATTGTAATTGGATAAAATCATGAATAATTAGTGATGAATACAAAAAAAGGGTTGATGATTTCTTCGAATTTGATAAAAAATTCTGGAAAACTGAGATTTGATTTTCTATCCATGTGTGATGTGCTTGAATATGATAAAAGTGGAATACAAGGAAATCAAATACCATGTGATTATTTAGGTTTTTAATCAAATTTATACATGCTTGATTTGACATGGTAAAATAAAAAAGATGTCAAGATTTAATGTTGATGAAGATGTTCAAAATGAGATAGAGGAACGTCATGTAGAATTCATTCATGATGTCAACATTAAAACCATTGAAAAATAAAAAGTGTTGAATGATTATATAAAGATTCCAAGAAACCACTATTTCTATGTTATGCAAGATTTGTAGAGTTATCATTAATGATGGGATTGGTTAACATGAATGTAAAAAATGTTTGAAGAAACATAATTTTCATTGAACTCTTGAACTTTCAAAATAGTTACTTCTAAAAAGAAATGGGCTTTTAAATTCCAATTATGATGCAAAAAATATTATGTCCAATTTTATTAGGGTATAAAAAAATACAATCTTACCCTAATGATAATGTGATATATAGGAAGGAATGTCAAAGTTTACTAGAATGTCCTAAATGTGAGACATCACGGTCTAAAATGGGCGAGTAATCCAATTGATACATAAGAATATACACCAAAATATCAATAAATAAATCTATTATCTTACAATAATTCCTCATTTGAATCATCTATTTGCAAATTAAAATCATGGAAAGAGGCTTAGATGACATAATGATGACCAAACCTCTGATGGAAACAAACATCACCATGCCAGTTCACCATAATGGAAGGGATTTGATAAAAAAATTACTGATTTTGGAAATAAAGTTAGAAATCATATAATGAGACTATGAAAATATGGAATGAACCCATATCAGATCCTTAACATCCAAAATAGTTCACATCATGTTATGTTGGTAGTGTACAAATTGTTTCCATAAATAAGTGATGGGTTTTTTAGAGTCAAATAACAACTATCATATCAAGTAGAAGCAATTATAACCCTTGTATAAGGATATCTGTGCAAGATAATATTAAATTTCATAAAAAACTAGAATGAATAAATTCTATAAACAATCATACCAAACATCAAAGAGCATATGAAACATCTTTAAACTCCATTTCATGGGTTTGATAAATATAATTGAGTGGAAAAAGAATCCCAACTTCATGGTGTAGTCACAAGATGCACCAAATAATCTAATGTTCAGATGGGATTATTATTCCATTCATGATGTTATTGCATCTCATAAGAAAAGCAATAAAGTTAATGGGATATTTTAGGTATTTCAGAGTTTTCTCCAAATTTTATGCAATCAAACATGGTTTTAACCATCATATGGATATATAATTTATAATCCTAAAGGATGTTACATGGTATGTATCGTTTATTCATGTGTTAAAATGCATGGAAAAATACCACGGTTGATATGAATGCATCATATACATTTACTCCAAAAAAAATCATCAAATAAAATGATTCATTAAATGATAGCTATGTGGATGATCGAATTATCCAAATGATAATGATTATCATTGGTTGTGTAAATGATATCCCCCTTTCATCAATGGAAATAAAAATTTTCATACAATATATCAAATATATATATAAATATATATTATATATATAAGGCTTTAGGGAATATCTCTATCAATCTCCCACTCCTCCAAATCTATTTTTTTGATATTTTCTAATAGCCATTTTAAGGGTAAGTGGTAATCCTACATTTCAAGATTCAAAAGACTCCACCATAATAAAAAGATGCACCACATTACAAAAATCAAGAGAAAATCATAACGTTCCACTTCTTCAAAACCAAAGAGACACTCCACAAACTTCAAATTCAAATTTCAAAGTCATAAAACTACTTTCAGACCACGTGCCAACCGCATCATTTTGGGTTGAACCAAGAGCCACCTCAAATCGCGTAATTCTTTCACCTTCTTAGATTTCAACTCACAGAAATCCAAAATCCAGTCACCTTCATCATCATCACTTCTCAGAACCACTAGCTTCATCGACACCACTATCATCACTGAAGTATACTTCAACATCATCATCGTCCACCACTAGAAGATCCATCCTCACGTTGCTAGCTAGGCTCCATCACCATCTATGTGTTAACACACCACCACCAAAGACTTAAACCATCATTCCTCATTGCGACCAGCCACTCTGAATTGAACATCTACACCACTGAAACAGGTTGGCATTGACGATGATCACCCTGAATCTAGCTGCTCGAACTCATGGGCCAAAGGACTGTGGAGACCACCACACTACTCTGCCTAGGATGGATTGGAGGTAACATGGAACCAGAGTAGAGAAACGAGAAGATCAGGGTATGATGAAATGATGAAGAGACCACGTATCAGCACCATCGCTTCACCTTCGCCAGCATCACATCCATTCGAGCATCACCTTCTTGTAGCTAAAATAAACAGCCACAATTTACCACCAGAGAAAACAAAAGAATAGACTTCGATCCAACCTCACCACCATCAATAGGGAAACATCACAGTTTCATGACACACTGATCCTCTAAGAGGCCATACACCAGATATCAATGAAATCCATATAACCACTTCAACAAAGAAAAACCCCAAAAAAACCAGAGTAAAACCATAAAAAACTAAAAATCACATCAGGAGAGAAGAATTTCCATCCAAAACCAACTGAAATGAAAATCTTGGACAAAAAATAACCACAGTAGGGTATGAACTGAGGGCACCTTCTAGGATACCCTGACCGAATGAATGCACCTCTCAAATCTTACTTTCAACCTGCATAGCTGACCAATTAGAAGAGTGGAGAAAAGAGCATGAAGCCAGAGCAACGAAGGATTCGGGAAAGGCTTCGACTGAGAAGCAACCAACAGAACCACCAACCTCCTTGAGCACCAATGACCAGACCAACCGCACTTCCCAAGTCCTCTGAGAAACCATCACTGCTAAAAAACTAAGAGAGCCATGTAGGGATTGAAGGCTAAAGCAACAGTTAAATCTAGAGAGGAAACCAAAGGGAAAGAATGACCTCAACTGAAATGCCAACCCCTTCTGGCGAAGCTACTGCCGAGCCAAAGCCCCACCTAAAACAGAAAAAGAGAAAAGCCACTGACCAGAAGAAAAACCCAAAGGAGGCAAGGAATGAGTAACAAAGGGGAAAAAAGAGGGGGAGGCAAGGCCAAAGAGTGGCGTTCCAGACTCCCCCACAGCAAAACCACTAAGGAACCCTAGCAGCGAGGAATCAAGGGAGAGATGTCGCTCAAAGGCTATTGAATATTAATCTCCCACTTAAACTAAATCCTAATAGACTTTGTTTCATTTCACCTTATATTTTATCATATACAATAACTTATGAAACCATATTCAAAAATATTTTTTGATATTCTCCAAAACACTTTTGGAAATCCACCATGAACATCAACTATTATAACATTATATGAAATAACTTGTGAATTACCATCTAAATTTTTTTTTATTAACTCTAAAACACTTTTTAGTCTCTCTATAAGCCAAACTCAATCTTGATTTAGTCAACCAAAATGTGTGACCCTATACTAAATTATAGAATTAACAAAAAAATATGAACTATTGGATACATATATGTGTGAAAATATTTACCTTTAGAAAAGTGTCTCTATTAATCAAGATATAAAGGGATCTTCTATGAGCTCCCTCAAATACACATATCTCTATACTTGTTTCCATGATTCTACATCATATAAAAATTTTCAATCTCATATTTTCCTTTTTTCCAGGACATTGAGTGACCATGGGACACAAAACATGTCAATCCCATATAGGCAAATAATATATTCCTAATTCCATGAGTATAGAACGATATGATTGATGAACACATCACATTTCATTCATCCTTATGGATAAGAAAATCACATTTCCCTTATACATATAGATGTACAATATCTAGGTGTAGCCACACACTCCCATAGTCCTTCTCGATCAATGTCCCAGATGTCACACTCATCATATGAGAGGAAAAATACATTAT
The DNA here is from genome assembly GCA_963277665.1 of Viscum album. Classification (NCBI taxonomy): domain Eukaryota; kingdom Viridiplantae; phylum Streptophyta; class Magnoliopsida; order Santalales; family Viscaceae; genus Viscum; species Viscum album. Next base: position 370,815,973 of record OY728121.1, read on the forward strand.
TGGTTAAGCTCCAACTGATGATAAGATCAGAAAAATACCCAACCACCCTTGTATTAACTAAGTCAATATTTAGACTTTCATAAGTTGGGTATTAATGTATTATGGTTCCCATGCCAGGAATGTCTCTGACCATAGGAAGTGGGGACTCAAATATGATCCATTCACACCAAGTATACCAAAGACATCTTTGTATGACACACCATGTGGTATAAATAGTAGGTCATATAGCACACACAAAGAATATTATTCTTTCTTTGGTGCCTCATTAGCATATTTTTTTTATCTATAAACAATAATCCTACACATGATAACCTTTATATTTCATCATAATATATAATACTCCATAACAAGAATCAGTTAAGAAAAAACAAAAATTAGTACTTTGAGAGGAATATTATCATTACTATTATTGAAATATATATCTATATATATATTTATACAACCAATGTGAAATAATGATAAAGTATAGATTACCTCTAATATGATACATTTTATTATTCTAAAACTCTTTAAAAGTATTTAAAAAACACAATATAAGCATCATTTTATCATATCATATATGATAAACTTATAGATCAGCCTTATGATCGCTATAATTTCTTGGTTTTTTAACACATTAAATCCTATATACCCACATCACATATCTATGTGACCATCTGACAAAACATCCCCACTAAACACTTTAGTGAGAAACATAAATGAAGTAAGATAGTTTAAATAATAAAGATAGTTATGGATTATATTCCTAATTTTTTAACTCTTTAAACATATTAAATATTCTTAAATTCATAACATGAAATGTAATGATGTCAACTTATGTTGTCCACTTATAACTCTTTCTATGTTTATAATCATCATTTTTTGAACCATATTCCACAAATTTTTTTCCTTTAAATAATTTAACAACTTCCATTATTTTTTACTAGTACAGTCTAACCCTCATAGGATATTAATTAAAATTCACTTTAAACTTAGACTGGTGTAATTATTTATTTTTTAAATTTATTTAAATCCAAACATATTTCCACTAGCCTCGTAGGGACTATATTATTTTCATAATATCTTTTTAAGATGGACAAAACCTTTTGTGTTAGGAAATAACATTTATTTCCTTTTAGTAGAAATATTTAGCAAATAAATTATTATTTCAGTATCATATATGTTTTTCTATGTGTTTGAAAAAAAAATTAATTTTAAAAGAATACATTATTAGAATATAACACTGATGGGTGGAGGGAAAACATTCTAACATGTTTTAAAAAATAATTGGATAAACAATTTACCTCAGATAAAACACTTTATCCCTATCTTATTCTTAAACTATGTAATAGAAATTTATGAATCATAATCCATGTGTATAAAATTAATCATCTCATACTTTTATCACAACAACTCTTTGTAATCAAATAAATTCTCTTATCACATAAGGAAAATAATATGAAGATACCCATTTTTTACTTATATTCATTTGAGCTTGATAAAATCCTTTATAATGAAATCCTCAATACAAAAACTATTTACATTATCTCATGAAAATGAACTAAAAGATCAATTAATTATTCCTTTGATTTTAAATTCATATATATTTACAAAACATTGTTAAATACACATTTATCATTAGATAACTTTAAAAATCAAAAAAAAAAATTCTATAACATCCATATCTGACATTGAAATTACATGGATTTTCATAAACTCTTTTAAGTATATCTTGGATAATAAAATAATTTTGAATTATTACTCTTCCTTCCTAACAAACCTAGGTTTCAAGGACCTTGATTGAATTCTTAAACAAATAATTTTTAACTTTTTAACCAACTTTCTTTCTTATTATTTGAACTTTTACGTACTTAAACTATCTATAAAATAATTTATAACGTAGACATAATATTTATAGTTCATATTTATTCGAAAAACATTGATAATATATGATAATTTTTTATGAATTCAGTCATATTATTGGGACATTTCCATAAATGATAATAAGATAAATATTTCAACTAAAACAAGCCATTTTTCTTCCTCTTAAGCTGTGTTATATAATTAAACAAATCATAAATATGTGAATAAAAAATACCTCATATAATTTTAATTATAGGAAACTCAATTTAATTTTAGGGTTTTATGAAAAGAAAAAAAGAACAAAATAATAGAAAATTTTAATTCTAGGAAACTCGTATGGTTTACCCGAAAATTTATTAAACTATTCAGTGACCATGAAAGACCCACTGGATACCAATAAAATTAACAACACTTCCTTGGAAAAGAACCAAACTTATGGTTTCCAAACAATTTTCTAAAAATGAACCCCACAAAAGATTTTGATTTTTAATAAATTCTTGCATGAAACACCTTAAATATCAAAAATATTAAAAAGAACATAAAAAAATTAAAAAAATAATTAACAAAACTAAGTGACATAGAGGGTTTCACAATTATCCACACCATAATTCTTTCTTCCACACAAAATCCATTATCAATGAATGGAAAATAATAAGGAACTAAGACTCCAACACCCCATGAAATAGGTAAGGAGACACATGAGACTAAAACAAAAAATAATTGGGAGAAATTCTAACTAAAGCTACTCCTCAATACCAAAAAAGTGTGTTTGTGAACAACATTCGATGTCTCTAAGTAGAACTCACCCAAAAATCAAGGGGTTATTAATACTGAGGCCTATTAGGTTCCCCCCACCAATTTGGATTTGTCTAAAATAGTTGGTAAAAAACACACACACATTAATTCCAAAATAAATAGCACCAAAAACAAAAAACATCCAGTGAACATCCAAGGAAACCACAATTCCTCTATCAATCACACTAACCATCCAAAAAGGGAAAGATCGAAACACTAAACAAAAGAGGAAAAAATCCATAGACTCTCAAGGCTAAAAACCAACATGGGTATTAAACACAAGTCACCATGATTTACATTGAAAACTAGGACCTCAACCACACATGCACCCTCTCAAGAAAATCCTTAAAATAACCAACACTCTTAGGTGTTCATATAAAGTAATGATGGTTCTAGCTACCAGAGTATGAATACCTAAGTCTCATATTTTCAACCCATAAAAATCAACATCCTAATTCATCATTTCTGAATAAAAAACAATAACAGACATGATAACTACCATGGTTTAAGTACACATGAAAAACTAACATCCCATAAGCACTATGATAGAGTCACCCAAGGAAAAAATGGACTAAACACCTTAAATACCTCATCTACTCCCAAACCATAAAAAGGAAAAACACCAAAAATCGAAAATAACCCCAAGAGAAAAGTCCCAATGATTTTTATGGAACTTAATTTGGTCTTTCCCACACACTCCTAATGAATCAAGACCGCTATAAAAGTTAGAAGAATAAAATTATAAAAATATTGAACTAGGATCAAGATAAAGAATGAATTTGGCATGACCACTCAATTATGAGTTTGGGTAGGAATACCAATTATAGAAACCACACCTAACCAAGAAGATAATCACCCAAAGTGGAAGAATAACTAACAACCCTAATAACAGACAATACATCTTTTCTCATGACTTTTTTTAGGGGCATAATTAAAATAAAATGAGTCATAAACTCAACTAGTTCATGTACCATACATAAAAAAGAAAAGTCCCACCAAACTATGGGACAAATATAAATTATAAACCTAATAAAACAAACCATGAAAATAAAACATTAATTTTTTTTTAAATCCCAATGCCCATATTGAGATTTTAAAACCAATCTACCAAAAGAAACCACTTGAAATCAACTTTTAAATAAAACCACTCATTTTTTCTTTGAAAACCACCCATACATTGTAAAAAAAAATTTCAAAATGAATCTTTTAAAACCACCCAAATCAATTTGAAAACCAAAACTTTTTAAAATCCATTTTCCATCCAAAATGTTTTTTACAAAACACAGAAAACCAAATACACACCAAGATCCAATCCAAATCCATTATATTATCAACATAAAACAAGACTCCCATGAATTCACCCTCATCACTAGGTGTCACTAAATATCAGTATAAATATAAAAAACAAATGGGATTTTGAATCATTATTGACTAGAATTCATGGTTTGAGGGACTACAAGACAACCAAACAATAATTTCTAATACAAGTCATGATAGAAAATTTTATAAATGATCGGTTTCCCGGGATGTGCAAACCAACCTCATGTTTCTATCAAATATTCTATTTCCATTCCAAAATCCAATATTACCACCAAGGAAACTCATCCATTCCAATAAGGATAAAAAAAACATAAAAAATAATCAAAATGAAATCTTTAATTCAAAATTGAAAACATACTTCCCCTAGTAACTCGAGGTTCTAAACAAAATATAACTCATTATTCTCTCCCCCACTTGTATGTATTAGGCTCCAACCAAAAATTATATCACGATATTAACACAACATAGAAAATAAAAACTAGTTAATCATGAGTCCGATATCCCACCATGGAACCAAATGCTCTAATACCAATTGTAATGACCAATCCTGGGCTTCCGTCTAAACCAGCGCATGAATCATCTCACCACTGACTATAGGGACATTCCTGATACCCATGGTATGGAGACAAGCACCAGGGCATCAAATATATATACAATTAGAGTGAGTTCACCCTTTAACCAGAGTTAATAAATTGTGGAATTCTACCAAAAATATAGTATGACCAATACTGAGGTTAGATGTCCACACAAGAAATAATACAATAGATATAAACAAAACATAAGCAAGTATTTGAGGTCAGATGTCCACACTAGAAATAAGACAATATATATAAATGAAACATAAGCAAGTAGTTGATATAAACAAATATAAACCAATACCTTACCTCACCCTCTAAACTCCCACACCTAAGAAGAATACCTTCTCTCACCCCCCCAATATACCTAAACATGTTTTATATCTTGAATCACTTAGTATCCCCGTAAATAATGCAATCCAGCAATAAGCATAACTAAAATAAATAAAGAACTCATTTAAATGTCTAGGAATTGGATATTCTATGAAAGTAAAGGAAATACTGACCAAAATTATTTAAAAGTTAAACTTGGGAAAATGCAATAAAATGAAGCCAGCCTAAAATTCCATAAGTCAATAAACACACCAAGATCAGTTCAGAGCTGATACCATGCCTAAAACTAAAATTATAATTTAGGCATTATTATAAAAAAAATACTTAGATGGCCACCACCAGCCATTCCACAACCACAATTTTAATTATAAAACCATTTTCAAGCTAGTATAAAATACATTTTTCAATTGGATTTCCATTTTTATTTTATTAAATGAAAATAATAACTTAAAATACATTTTATCATCCTATGTTATTTTAGCTAAAAATCCATTATTCAAATCCAATTTGAAAATCATGTCAAATATTTTTCCAAACATATTTGAAAAATATTTAAAAGAAAAAAACCAAACATAATGGATAGTGTATGATACATGAAATCACCATAAGAAGTAGGTAAATAAAATAAAATAAGTAAAGGTACCTCAAATAATACAAGAATGGGAGAATAATTAAGCACAATTAAATATACCTTGTATAAACCACCAATCAAGAGGTAATTTCTATGGGATATAACCTAGACACTTATTAATATAACACCAAAATAGTGACATGAATCCTAGGTCAGACTATAAGAAACTATTCACCCTGATAGTTCTATCAAACTATCTAGAACCCAATTCCATATTGGGAGAATGAAGCTTAGGTTCCATCAAGGAGAACGTAGGAATCTAGTCTTCTCTAGATAGACACATGATAAATAGAGTTTAGAATCACCAATGAATATAGTTAGTAACCTAGAAATTCTATGACCAATAATAGAGTGAGGGTGAGAAACATACGAGGATCAAATAAGGAAACAAATCATAATAAGGTCTTATCCTCACCTTTTATTCCCTTTCAAAGAATATCCCTATTCATATCGTACATCCATCCCAAAAAAATATAATGGTCCTCAAGAGGGTTTTATATTCACACATTCCTTCTGAAAACACTCAAAGTTCCAAATAATCTATTATTGAATAAGGTCATGGGATTCCAATCCACTTATTAATGTTTTAAAATATCATTTAACATAATTCTTTGAAACTCATCATTTGAAATTAATTTCCAAAAATATTTTGAAATAGGTTACCAAAAGCATTTGAATTACCATTTTAGAAATCAATTTCTATTTTATAAAACTTTTTAAAAATCCTAAAACATTCTTATTTAATTTGTCACATGACCAAAACAAGGTTGAAACATTTTTAAACCCTCTTTTTTTCAAAGAAAAAAATTAAATAAATTTTCAACACATGGAATTTCAAGTTCCAATTTAAAATTACAAGTGGAACCTTTTAAATAATTATTTTAAAGACCAAAATATATTTAAAAACTTCAAAAAAATTAATGTGCCAAACAAGAAGTTTAATAATCGATGAAGGATCAAAATTAATTAAAATCAAATTTTCACAATTCTTTGAAACTGAAAACTCATCACTTTCAATGTAAATCCTAATAAAATACCACACACACATGAAATTAAATCATATAAAAATAAAAAAAATTCAGGAAGAAAACAATCAATGAATTCTAAATTTAAAATTCATACATGGTAAAACCTACCAATAATAGATGGAATCACATCTATACAACAATAATATAGTCCAAGGAATGCATAATATACCCTAATAATGAAAAACACTAAAAATTAAGTAAAACTAGAACCCCTAGGGTTTATATTAGAAATGATCATGACCAAAGGGTAGAAAATTAGGGAAATGGATGGGAAGTATATGCGGAGCTCTTAACATGGTGATTCAAACTCAAAATGAGAAGACTCTTAGAGGTATCACCTAAAACAAAGGTGAATGGAGGATGGAGGAGAATGAGATAGTAGGGGGGGTCATAGATAGGGTTTCATGCAATAATACAGGGGAAGAAATGAGATATAATTTTTTTAAGAAAAATAAATAATATAAAAGGAAAACAAATTAAAATTTTAATTTTGGGAAACATGCATGGTTTACCGACATGGTTTGTCAAACTATGCAGTGAACATGAAAAACCCATTGGACACACAAAAAAGTGATTCATAGTAACTTCAAATACCTGACACAATTTAACATACCATGCGTTGACCATTATAAATGGAACAAACTTAGTAGAGGAGTCAAAACACAGTTTTTTCATGATTTACTAACTATTAGGGCTAATTATGCACCCCTTCAAAATGTTTACTTTTTCAAAAAAAATCCATCCTAAAACTCTTGGAATCTCATGAAGACTAAAAAAATAACATTAAATAAATAAATATTAAAATCAAAGTGAAATTATGGGTTTCACAATTTCCACTTCTTCTTAACACCACCATTAGGTTTCAATAATTTAGGCGGGATATTTGAAGTAACATTTTTGGACTCTCTAACTAAATTTTCTTCTTCTAGTATAAAATTTTATCCTCTACTACTATTAAAACATAACTAGGACTTACACATCATATAAAATAGATTATATATCCTCCACACTTGGATAATGTGGAGAAATTGTTTCTTAAACTCATTCGTATTATCAGAACATTTCCATAAATGAAAAAAATGAATCCAATAACTAGAAAAATCCTTAAGGAAACCTCTAATCAAGCCAAGTCATTAACATTCCCAATAATATTGTGTATCTAAGTAGAGACCATAGTTAATTAGGTTATTTTGAATCTAATTCATTTGAAAATTTAAGTGAATCTTTACATGCTCATGAGAACCTAGATTACATTATTGAATAACTTCAATAATGGGTTACCTGAGAAGGTGTTTGCCAAACTGCAAGAACCTGAAATTTTTAAAGATGTATTGTGCTCATTTTTAGGTAATATTTTACCCTTTTTTGATTATATCATGGTTTTCTTTTTTACTTGGGGTTGTTACAGGGGAAATTGGAGAAGTTTTGAAGCCTAAGGGTCTGTGCATGGTTGGAAAGTGGTTAGAGAAAATTGTGCGACTTACCACAGGAAACTGTGTGCCCTATTTTGGTGAGATAGGAGGTGGAACATAGTTTATCCAAACCATGTGGCCACCCTACAAAATCATGCACTCACAAATAGTGGGGGGTTTCACTATTGGGGCATAGTTTTTCAAACTGTGTTCCACTTAGGAGAAAATGTGTACCCCTAAGAAGAGGTGCCTGGTTAAGGTACAGAGTTTTGAAAATCTTCCACCTCAACCCTGGAAACCATGTTTCCCATTTTTAATTTTCCTAAAATTTTATTTTAAATTCCAAAATCCCCTAGTTTTGACCCATATTCACCCATATTTGACCCTAGTCACTTTCCTTTGAATTTTGAAGCTCTCAGAAGGATTCAAGGGTCCCTCAATCACCTTTCTTGACGAATCAAATATCTAACTGAAGGAGTGTATCTTCTTTGGTATGTGATTTATTCCCCATATAGATATATATATCTCTATCTCCATTTTTTATTTATGGGTGAATAGGAATTTCTTATCCTCTATTGGAGTTGGGTTTAGATCAATGTTCTGATGGTTGTGTTCCATTAGTTCTTGATCCTATGTTTTGGTCCTGATCTACTGCTCCATTGTGATTTCAATATTTCCGCATCAATTTGGGGATTTTGGGTTTCTAAACATCCATAAATGATCTTAAGGTAGATGTTCTAAATTTAAAATCCCATACTGTTGATTATAATTGCATGTATGTAATTTTTCAATTACAATTCTCACATCGGACAATTGAATTCTAAATTAAATTAATTAATTAATTTATTTTACCATGTGATAAAGAAATTGGTTTATTATTTGATAATGAAGTTTATGAATAATTAGATTATGAAATTTAGTTATTAATGGTTTGGGAAATTTATAGCGACCCATGGGGTGTACCGATATGATTAAAACTGGTATCCAACCTTGGGGTGTGCTGATAAGATAAAAATGCTGTTTTATAAATTAATATTGGTTGATAAATGAAATTGCGAAATGGTTTAAATAATGAATTATACTAATGAATGATAAATTTTTGGAATTATAGAACCATGAAATATTATAATAGAGACTGAGTTGTGTGACCACCACTGTTTCCCCAAATACCCACTAGGCACCGAATGTCTGATCTGGGCCCTGAATATATTTATGTATATATATAATCACTGAGTGGTGGTATAGGTACTGCTACTCCAAATACCCATGGGATACAAGAATTATATTTTGGGTTGCTAATTTGTTTTTGTATATATGTGATTAATGAGTTTTGGGATAGGGATTGGAACTCCAACTTTCTATGAGGTTCCAGATTACTGATCTGGGCCCCCATTGTTTGAATGTGAAACATGAAATAATTGATTAATGAAAACCCATGATGGAATAAAAACATGGTATCCATTTGGGGAGGGTTCAGCCATCAACATTGGATAAATAATAATTGATGGTTTGGGTTTCATCATGAACTCAGGGATTTTATGTGGTTAATAAAGGATAATTTAATATAGAAACTATTTTCTTTATTATTTCACTTTATTATTTGTACAACTGCATAAATTTTTATAGAATTGATATTGTTTTAGACGTCATTCGTAGTGTACTACTGAGTTGAACTCACACCCGACTCAAGCTTCATGATCGGTACCCGAATAGACTTCATGTTTGAATGATAGGATAATGGAAAGAGTCCTATGTTAGATGGATGAGTTGTGATGGAGCATGGATAAGGGAACCCAACATGATGTTAGGACCAACATAGAAGTTTTCTGTGTCTTTATTTTTGTTTTTCATTTTACACTTAATACAAATATGTCATGAGATATCTACAGCTTTGGTTTGGATATTGTTTTCCTATTTTGGTTTATCATGCGATACTAGTTTGTATTGGTAATGGTATTATTCTAGTTATTGTTTATTATCATTTGGTTATTGGTTATTCATTTCCACTATTATGTTTCTTTGGTAAAGAGTGTATAGTATCCCCATAATACTTATATTATACCCTATATGTTATTTGATAGCCTCTGGAATATGGGGAGGTGAACCTTAAGTTATGTGACCAACCGACTTGGGGCACCGACATGTGGCACCCGGGCTGGGACATTAAAATGTTGTATCATATGAGTTTTATGTTCTGTTCCTTTGTATTAATAATTATGAAAGGTAGATATGAGAGTAGGATGAGTCAAGAATTATTCATGAGATAGTTCATGGGATAGTAGCTAACCCATGTATGGGGGAAGTACCAAGTACCCAGGGTGGAATTGTTGTTATTGATTTTTGTTGTTACAGTTGGATGTTATTTCACCTTGGGTGATGCACTTATTGTGTGATGTTATTTATTTTTTCTAAGTTTTTTATTATGGCCCATTATTGAATGATATTTTTGTATACATGAATCATTCTAGGCACCCAGAATTATTTTGTGACATGCATCATTTTTGGCACGCATAAAAAACAAGTTTTGGGTGAGTTGTTAAAAATTAAATGCTATAATTTTTTTGAGTAATTTAAGATGAAAAAATTCCTAATAAGAAATATAAAATTTTAAATTATGCTTCATGTGATAAATTGAAGTGGATGAATTGGTGTCTAATGAGGAACTAGGTTCATGATATTGTTTACCCTATGTTAGCCATAACCCATGTGGGGGATGGTTGATGGTCGTGATAGTGCCTCGATTTTGACCATGTGGCAGGTTAAGGGGGTGAATTTTTATGGATTTATGTAAATACATATCATTAAATTGTGTCAATGGTGTGTTATGTATCCTAATACACATGTTTGGATTTGTTGAGATATGCCTCCATGATGAAGCTTGTTTATATGATGGTATGAGGACATGGATGGAAATCTGCCTCCAGCAGTGGAACCTAAGGCTTAGATAGTTATAGGTGAAGGATTTAGAGAGAAGTTCAATGAGAAAATTTCCCTCTTTATACATTTTATGGAAAGATACCTGGAATGGTTTTATGGAATATTTCTAACTTGATATGGGAGTTCCAGTTGCATCACCCTCCAACATTCACAAGAGATGGTGTAATTGAGAAAAATAATATCTATATTGAGTATATCTAAATTATCCTTGACCACTTAGAGACTCATACTAATAATAGATCGAAACTGGACACTTATATATTACATGGTCAAGAGAAGTGATAGTGGGACATTCAAACTCAGGATGAATAACTAGATAACATGGTGCGTAAGAACCTTCAAGAGAAGTTCTTTAAGAACTTTTAACATAATATGCTTAGGGAGGAGAGGTAATATTAGTTTATGAGGTTGACCTAGTAGTGTATGTACATGATTAATTATGTTGGTCGCTTCACTAATTTGTAGAACTTATTTACAACATTGGTAAGATATGAAAAAACTGCATCAAAATGCTTTCTAGGTGGACATAAATGTGAAATTAAGTCCTAGGTAAATATCTTTCAGTAGAAAACGTTTTTTGAGGTGGTAAATCATTCTATCATTACTAAGGAGAACCTGAAGGAGGCTTCCAGTGGAATACATGTGGTTTTTAGTGGATGGAAAGGAGGTACATCTTCCAAGAGAAGGAAGAGTCTCTATGAGAATGTCAATGAGGGAGATGGAAAAAAAAGTGGCCAAGAAGAAGGATTAGTTACATAGAAAAGTAACCATATATACTTTCACAAGTGTGGTAGGTCAAGACACATTCATAGCCAGTGTCTCCAACCACCAGTGGAGTTTCGATCTTGCAACATGATGGGTCACTTACAGACATATTGTAGGAACCCACGACCGATGGGAAATGAAGGAGGAATCAAGAAGAGTCAAAGTGCTATAAGAGGTCTTCCACCTGATATCACTATTTCAATAGGAGTTAATCTAGCCATGGTGGTCGAGATGGTGGACATGGTATATATGGTAAAGAGTACTCGTATCAGTAGAGTGATGCAGCTTAGTGGACTCATACTAGAATAAAAGGAATAGGGGAAGGAAAGTTGCATGTAGTTCAACCAACACTTGTGGATAATGAGGATAGACCAATTATAGTAAGATGTACTATTCATAATTATTATATGCTTGTTAGTTCCATATTTAATACAAAAGCATCTCATTCCTTTATATCTACACAACTTGTGAATAGTTTGAGTCTGGTTGTGGAGTTCATGAGTGGGGTTATTATTATCAACATACTATTGGATGTGCGGTTGAAGGAAATCTATTTATGTAAAGGGTGTTTTCTATGGTTTGGGGAGTATCGTTTCTATTGGGATCTTTATATACTCGACATGTCGATCTTTGAATTAATTTTGGGTATGGACTATCTGGTATCATACCAAGAACAGATCGAGTGCTACCATAAGAGGGTAAACTTTACGTCTCCTAAGGGTGATAATTATGATTATCTCGGAGATTGCGGTATCAAGGTAGGTCGCACAGGGAAAGTTCATCAGTTACTAGGGGATCCGACAACTAAAGTCTTAAGTATTTTACTAGATGAAAATGGTGTAGTGCTTAATGTATTTCCACCCATAGTGAACTAGCTCAAGGATTTATTTCCAGGGAAATTATCAAGGATTCCACCTAAGGGAGATGTTGAGTTTACTATTGAGATCATTTTTGGAGATGATACAATTTATATTCCACCATATAGAATGACACTAACAAAGATTAAAAATAACAAGACTTATTTGGAAGATTTGATGGATAAGGGATTTATCCATCTGAGTACGTCACCTTAGGGTTCCCTAGTCTTGTTTATTAAAATGGATGATGAGACCTAGTTCTTATGTGTTGATTACCAGAAGTTGAACTAGATGATAGTGAAGAACCAGTATCCTCTTCTGTGTATCGATGATATCTTTGAGTAGTTGAGAGGAGCTTGTGTCTTCTCCAAGATTAACTTGACATTTGGGAATCATCAGTAGAGAGTTAGACCTTCTGATATACCATAGACTTCATTTAGAAGCAGGTATGGCCTATATGATTTCTTTGAGATATCATTCAGGATGACGAATGCTGTGACAGTGTTTATGGACTATGAGAAAAAAACTAATTTAGTGGTGGTTTTTTCGGTGGTTTTTTATGAGCGGGTTTTTAGTGGTGGCTTTTAAGACCACCTCTAAATGTTTTTTAAATACTTTTTTATTTTTTTATTTTTTTCCAATAAAAACTAAATTTCCTTTTAGTGATATTTTTTAAAAAAATCATCATGAAATAGATGTAACTTATTTAAGACATTCATCAAATACCGGTGGTTTTAAAAAACCGCTGCTAAAAAAGGAAAAATTTCAAAAATAAAATATTAAATTATGATTTATTATTTATTATTTACTATATTATATAGTTTATTATTTATTAATATAATTAATTATATTGTGTTAATTAATAATTATTTATAATTATTATTTAATAATAAATCGAAACTTAAAAAAATATTTAATAAGTTGAAAATCAGACTTCAACATCTATTGATCAAAACTTTTGATCCGAGAGTCCGCTTTATCTGCAAAACTAGTCAAATCGAAGCTTATGAATTTAAATAAACCCAAATTAGATTTAAATTTTGTAATAATTAAAATAATAACATTTATTATTATTTTAAGAAACATTGGAAATCAAAATTGAACCTTGAACAATAATGAAATTTTATCCAGGTGTCTGTTTGGGATCTACCACATATCAAATCAAAGGTCATGATGAGTTATAATACCTAATGATGTTGGGGAACTCAGGTCACTTTTTTAGGCCAAAAGAGTCCCAAAAGGCCTCCAAACCTGAACATTTAGTTGAGTTATCCCAATTTTTTATCATTCATTGGTATTTCAGCATCGTTTGGGGGGGGGTCGTATTGTCTTTTTCTGGTGGGGACTGAATTTATTCTTAGGGATCACATTCATATTGATATTATGATTTTGAATTTTATTATTTTTCACAATGCAGTTTTATTTATAATTAAATATATTCATATTTTCTTATATTTACTTATAATAAATTACTTGTATAATTAAATATTTATATAGAAATTTTTTTTAAAACATTAAACCATATGGAAATAAATATTTTTTATTCATTTCATTTAAAATAAATAATTATCGATTTTATTTATCTTATAAGAATGTATTAATTTGTATATATATTCCAATACAAGTAATGTTTATATATAAACATGCGTGTGTCAATAAAAAAATCTATATTTATGTGTATATTCTAATATATGTAAATAAATACATATATATGTAAATATTTGTGTTTGTGTTTGAAAAATCTAAATATGTACTTCTATGATAATAATATTGTGTGTATACATCATATATAAATGTATATTTATATAAATATATCATTATCATTAAATACAGTATATAAATGAATGGATAATAAAACTATATGAATATATATACACATATATATAAATTATTTTAACATATACATAAGCATGTGTATTAATAAATAGATATATAGTTATATTTATATTATAATATATGTAAATAAATATTAATATATAATATATTTTAATACATTTAAGTATATGTATATCATTCACATTCGATGAGATTCTATCTTCGTTTAAGAGTGTCTTCATATTCATTTTTATGTCGTTTGTGATTTTATTACATTGATTTACATTCCTATTGATTTGATGATCTTGCAATTATTATGATTTCCCATATTTTGGTAATTTATTATCAATTTAATATATATATATATATATATATGAATTTATTAAAATTTGTGTATATTTATATGCATTTGTAAATATTTATACATATTTATGTTTATATATTTTTATATCCTATGTGTGCAAATATATATAAAGAGATATTTATATTTACTTGTGTTTATATATATATATATATATATATTTATTTATTTATATTCATGTACAATTATATATCTGAGTCTTTTTATATATATTTATGTGACATAAATGTGTGTTTATATATATTTACGTAAATTTTGTTATATGTATATTTGTTTATAGATATTTAAATCCATTTATTAATTATTAATTTATTATTGATTTATATATTTTCATTATTAAAGTACAGCTAAATAATTATTTAATGTTTATTATTATTATTATTATTATTATTATTTATTACTTATTTATTTTGGACTTGTTGTTTATTTATTATTTATATATTACTGATTTATTCATTATTTATTTGCGCATTATTTATTCTGTATTTATTCAATATTTATTAATTATCAATTAATTATTATTTATTTGTTAATTATATGTTTGTTCTTTATTTATTCATTATTTATTATTTATTATTCATTTTATTATTAACTAATTTATGTATTTATGTAATATTTATTTATTTATTTATTATTTATCTATTATTTATTTATTTTTCATTATTATTTAATTATTTTATTATTTATATATTATTTATTTATTTACTATTTATTTGTTTATTCATTTATTATTTTGTTACAATGCATACATTAATTATTAATTTAAGTTTAATTTTTATTCACTTATTATTTAATTATTTTTCATTGTAATTTTAATATTTATTTATTTTTATTTTTTTTAATTTTTTTAATTTTTTAAATTTTTTTAATTTTTTAATTATTATTTTTTTATTAGTTATACATTAATTAATAATTTACTTTTAAATTTTTATTATTTATTATTTATTATTTATTATTAATTATTAATTATTCAGTATTTACTATATATTATTTAACATTTTTTACTATATTACATATATATTTATATATTTATTGTTCATTTTTATTTTTTTGTTTATTAATAATTATAAATTATTAAATATTAATAATTACTTATTAATTAATAATTTTTATTTATTAATTAATAATTAATAATTAATAATTACTAATTACTAATTTTAAATTATTAATTGTTGATTCTAAATTTAAAATTTAAAATTTTAAAAATTTAAATTTAAATTATTAATTTTAAATTTTAAATTATTAATTATTAATTATTAATTTCGACTTATTAATTATTTAGTTTTTATATATTTGTTATGTATTATTTTTTTCAATTAATATATATTTAGAAGAGTATTAAATTCTATTTATTCACCACATGAGAAGTCTGTTGGAGTGGTAAAGTGTTTGGAAAATAAACAAGAGGTAAGAGGTTCAAATCTCAGCCAACATAGAATTTCTATATATGGCATATGGAAGCATGTGCATGTGGTATATGCTTGCATGTGCATGTTCAGAGTAATAAATAATAAATTAAATTAGTTACGAGATTTTAAAAATTAATGAAAATAATAAAATAATAATAAAATAAATACGAGAATAATAAATAAGAATAATAAATTGATTATAAGAATTAAAAAAATATGAATAATAATAATAAAATATAATAATAATAAGTAAATAATAAATAATAAATTCAATAAATAAATAAATAAATAAATAAATAAATAAAAAAATAAAAAATTTAATTATGAAAAAATAAAGACAATAAAAAAATAAAATTATAAAATGGCATGAAATAAAATAATAAATAATAAATAATAGATAGATAAATACATAAAACAAATAAATAAATATATAAATAAATAAAATAATAATAAAAAATAATCTTGAAAATTTTAGAAAAAATTAATAAAATTTATAAAATTTATAAAAAATTACAAAAAAAACTGTTGTAAAATGATTTAGGGGTGGTTTAAACTGCCACTAAATTATTTTACCTATTTTAAAAAACTGCCACAAAATCGCACTATGACGGTTTTGAAAAACTGCCACTAAATGAATACTGAAACATGATTTTACAGCGGTTTTCCAAAACCTTCACAAAATGATTTAGTGAAAGTTTAAACCGTTGTTAAATACCTATTTTGGCATAGTATGGCCTTGATTATCCAAATCATCCACCCATACCTGGATCAGTTTGTTGTTGATTTATGGATGACATCTTGATGTATTCGAAGACTCATGACGATCATACCCAACATCTTGCCATTGTCCAGAGTACATGGAGAGATCATCAGCTATACGCTAAGCTATTTAAGTTTCAATTCTTGATTGATCATGTATATTTATTGGGTCACATCATTTCAGAGGAAGATGTGTCAGTGGACCCATAGAAAGTTCAGGCAGTGGTTTCTTGGGAATAACCTAATAATGTTTTTGATATCCGTAGCTTTTGGGCTTAACAGGTTATTATCATACACTACGGGAAAAATCAATATTTGTGACGGGTTATTTGCGATGGGGAAATTTCCTGGTCGCAAATAATTGGTTATTTGCGACGGGATTTCGTCTCCCATCGCAAATAGTTTGGCGCAACTTGCGCGCCAAACCGCGTGCCTTGGGCCCAAACCGCGCAGCTTGCGCGCCAAACCACGCAGTTTGCCCGCCAAACCGCGCAGCTTGCGCGCCAAACCGCGTAAGAGTATTTGTGACGATACCTGTCGCAAATACCCGGCGGCAGTTAATAGCTTTTGGTGACAGGATGTCGTCCCGTCGCAAAAAGAGTGCCGGTAGGAACTATTTGCGACGGGCTCCGTCGCAAATACCCTTTTAACCATCGACTTTAACTAATGCGGGCGAGGGTATTTGCAACGGGCCCGTCGCAAAAGCCCGGCGGCGGTAAATACCATTTGTGATGAAAAAGCTGCCCGTCGCAAATAGTATGTCGGCAGGTGGTATTTGCGACGGGTCCCGTCACAAATACCCTTTTAACTGCGGACCATAATTAATGCAGGCGAGGGTATTTGCGACGGGAAACTCGTCGCAAATAACCTCGTCGCAACTAATCTAACCTATATATACCCCCACCTGTTTTTTTCAAATCACTCTGATATTCCCCTCTTTCTCTCTTCATTCTCTAATTTTAAGGGGAAATTTTCTTTTAGTTGAAGTTTTTTTATACGAGAGCAATTGGAGGGCGTCAATACCTTTAGAATATCAATGTTTAAGGTATTTAAGTTTTATTTTTTTATATTTATTTTATTTCTTTATATTAATTTTAATTGTTGTTTATTAGTTCTAATTAAATTTGATTTAAATTGATTTTTATTTATATTTATTTTTAGTAATAAATTGATATTGTTAGTGATAATTATAAATAATTATTGTTAATTTGCAATAATTATAGATTATTATAGATAATTAGCAGAAAATAGTTATAATTAGGGATAATTAGTCATAATTAGATATAATTAGAAATAATTATATATAATTAGTAATAATTAGTTATAATTATATATAATTAGTAATAATTAGTAATAATTAGATATAATTAGCAATACTTTGTAATAATTAGATATAATTAGTAATAATTAGATATAATTAGTAATAATTAGTAATAATTAGTAATAATTAGTAATAATTAGGTTTAATTAGTAATAATTAGACATAATTAGTAATAATTAGATATAATTAGTAATAATTAGATATAATTAGTAATAATTAGATATAATTAGTAATAATTAGATATAATTGGCTGTAATTAGTAATAATTAGCTATAATTAGCTATAATTAGTAACAATTAGCTATAATTAGTAACAATTAGATATAATCAGTAATAATTAGATATAATCAGTATTAATTAGATATAATTATTAATAATTAGATATAATTAGTAATAATTAGATATAACTAGTAATAATTAGATATAATTAGTAATAATTAGATATAATTAGTAATAATTATATATAATTAGTAATAATTAGATATAATTAGTAATAATTAGATATAACTAGTAATAATTAGATATAACTAGTAATAATTAGATATAATTAGATATAATTAGATGTAATTAGATGTAATTAGATGTAATTAGATATAATTAGATATAATTAGGTATAATTAAATATAATTAGATATAATTAGATATAATTAGTAATAATTAGTAATAATTAGTAATAATTAGTAATAATTAGTAATAATTAGTAATAATTAGTAATAATTAGTAATAATTAGTAACAATTACCAATAATTAGGAATAATTAGGAATAATGAAGAATAATTACCAATAATTAGGAATAATTAGAAATAATTACCAATAATTAGGAATAATTAGGAATAATTACAAATAATTATGAAGAATTAGTAATAATTACCAATAATTAACAATAATTACCATTAATTACCAATAATTAGTAATAATTACCAATAATTAGTAATAATTACCAATAATTAGGAATAATTACCAATAATTAGTAATAATTACCAATAATTAGGAATAATTACCAATAATTAAGAATAATTACCAATAATTACCAATAATTAGGAATAATTACCAATAATTAGCTAAAATTACCAATAATTAGCTATAATTACCAATAATTAGCTATAATTTCAAATAATTACCAATAATTAGAAATTAGCAATAATTAGAAATAATTAGCAATAATTATTACTAATAAAATAATTATATTATCAATATTTATGAAAAAACAAAATTAATATTATTAAAATAATAAA
Organism: Viscum album; assembly: GCA_963277665.1. Lineage (NCBI taxonomy): Eukaryota > Viridiplantae > Streptophyta > Magnoliopsida > Santalales > Viscaceae > Viscum > Viscum album. Next base: position 370,835,367 of record OY728121.1, read on the forward strand.
TTTTTTATAAAATATTAAAATTATCAATATTTTCAATAGGCTTTGCTCTATTCTTAACTTGTTCAAATCTCAAAGGGTCACCAATTGTCAGGTCATCCGCAATAAAAAGTTTGTGCCAGCCATGTTCAATGTAAACTCAATAATTGTCCTTACTTGGTTGATCACCTTGCAAGCAGTGTTGCAATAGGAAAACCCAAGTCATGCCTTTCTCATCTATAATAATTATCTCACATGACCCTTTACATAGACTATTCTTCCTTGAAAATTTAACGGACAGATACTGATGTCCCATCAAATTTTTAGGGAAGAATAATCTATGTAAAGGGAGTGAGATGATTCTTAGAGACGAGAATGACATTACTCTGGTCATCCTATTGCAACACTACTTGCGAGGTGATCAACCATGCAAGGAAAATTATAGAGTTTACATTGGACATGGCTGACACAAACTTTTTATTACGCATGACCTTACAATTGGCGACCCTTTGAGATATGAACATGTTAAGAACAGAGCAAAGCCTGTTTCGGATATTGATAATTTTAATGTTTTATAATTTTTTTATTATTTTAATAATATTAATATTTTTATTTCATTAATATTGATACCATAATTTTATTATTATTAATAATTAGTAAATGAAATCTGCTTGGATAATGAAGGGAAAATTTGTAATCATCTCCAAAATGATGATTACAAAATTTCCTTTCATTACTCAAGAAGTTTTCATTTTTCTAAGTATTGCTAAGTATTTCTAAATTTGTAATAAATTGTAATAATTAGTAATAATTAGTAATAAATTGTAATAATTAGAAATATATTTGTAATAATTAGTAATAAATTGTAATAATTCGTAATAAATTATAAGAATTAGTAATAATTAGTAAAAAAATATGCTTGGATAATAAAGGGGAAATTTGTAATCATCCCCACAACGATGATCACCAAATTTCATTTTATTATTCAAGTAGTTTACATTTTGCTAAGTATTCCTAAGTATTACTAAAATAGTAATAAATTGTAATAATTAGTAATAATTTGTAATAAATTGTAATAATTAGTAAAAAATAGTAATAATTAGAATTAAATAGTAATAATTAGTAATAATTAGCAATATATTATAATAATTAACAATAAATTGTAATAATTAGCAATACATAGGAATAAATAGGAATATATAAAAATAATTAGGAATAATTAGGAATAATTATTAATAATTAGTAATAATTTGTTAGGAATAGTTAGGAATAGTTATGAAGAAATTTTAATAAATTTTAATAAATTTTAAGAACTCGGCACAATTTCCAGTGGATTGATGGTGCTCCTTTTGCTCGATGAATTTTCTCCTTTCAACTCTCACCGACTCAAAACATTATTAAAAATGTGCTACTACATATACATATTCAATATTTTATGCACAATATTGGATATGCATTCGTAGGATCATATTTTTTATATTGTTTTCAGGCGGTGACAGTTGGAAGAAGATGATTCATCAACGAAAAGGGGGCTCTTTTGTTCGAAGACACATTTACTTGCAGCTTTCTCACTCTAAAATCAGAATGAAGAATCTAGTCAAAGGTACACCTATTCATTCTCCTGCATACAAGAATGAATATGTGTACCTCTGACCAGATTCTTCATTCTGATTTTAGTGTGACAAAGATGCAAGTAAATGCACCGTTCGACAAAAGAGTAGTTGTCAATCCACTGGAAATTATGTCTCCCTTAATTAATGGTTATTATTAAGAAGTAATTGTAATTATTTATCGTCTTTTTTCAGATAATGTTTTTATAATTTCAAATTATTCAAAAACATTGATGATTTTATATTTTATGTAGAAAAATATGGAACAAGGAAGTCGATATTAGTTATTATTAGATGATCGCGCTTGGATAAATCAGCACAGAAATGCAAATGGTTCTGGTTTAAATCATGTATATATTGAGGGTGTTGAAGCTTTCTTAAAATTTGAATCATCAAAACCAGAATATGTTTCAAAAGGCACAATTAAGTGTCCTTGTAAAAACATTTCCTTGAGAACGTTTGACACAGTTGACAACGTTGGGGGACATCTCTTGCGGTTTGGTTTTCAACCAGACTATGTTTTTTGGTATCAAAACGGTGAAATTAGTTCTAGAAAAGATCCTAATAAATTGATTCTAGATCCATCACAGTTTAAAAATTTAGTACATGATGTTGCAGGTCCATCTGTGCAACAAACTAAAACTCACGATAATATTGATTTAACTCCTGAGTTGGCACCATCCGAATTTTAAGAGTTGTTGAGGTCTGTTGAGGATGCATTATATCCTGGTTGCAAGATAAGAAAATTAGAAGAGGTTGCAAAATTTATGGCTATTAAATCAAATAATGCAATATCAAACAACTATTTTGATCAGATATTTTCTTTGGTTAGAACACTGTTACCTGAAGGAAATGTGTTGCCTGCAAATTACTATGAGAGAAAGAGGCTGGTTCGTAATCTGGACCTTAGTTATCATAAGATTCATGCATGTCCAAATGATTGCATCTTATATTCTAGCAAAAATGAGTCCTAGGATAGTTGTCTCACATGCGGATAATCGAGGTATAAAGAAGGTCAACCAGGGAAGTCTAGATCGATTCCAGTAAAACAGTTGAGATATGTCTCCCTTACACCCAAGTTCCAGCATTTATTTGTGTCTCAAAATACAACGTCAATGATGTCATGGCACAAAACAAAGATTTCAACTGATAGAATCTTGAATCATCCATCTGATGGTGATTCATGGAAACATTTTTACCGTCTGCATCCGTCTTTTTCTATAGAAGACTGAAACATGCGATTGGGTCTTTCTACTAATAGTTTATGTCCATTTGGTTCTTATGGTAGTTATTATTCATGTTATCCTGCCTTTATAACTCCGTACAATTTGCCTCCATGGATGTTGATGAAGGAGCCTTATATATTTTTTACTCTATTAATCCTAGGACATTCGAAAAAGAATATTAATTTTTATTTGAAACCATTGATTGATAAGTTAAATGCATTGTGGAGTGATGGTGTTAATACATATTTTGTTGCTGCGAAACAAAAATTATATTAAAAGATGCATTGATGTAGTCAATTATTGACTTTACGACATATGGCATGTTATCTGGTTGGAGTAAACATGGTTCAAAATCATGTCCTTACTGTATAAAAGACAACAAAGCATTTATGCTTGTCAATGGAAAAAAAACTTGCTATTTGTATTGTCACTGTAGATTTCTTCCAACCTATCATCCTTTTCAAAGGAAAAAATCTCATTTCAGAAAAGCTACAATTAAAAGGGATGAACCTCCAAAGATGATCTCAGGTACATAGTTAAAAGCAGTTGTATTTTCATTACCTGCCATCACATTTAGACCAATAGTAAACCAACAGAAAATTCATGGCTTTGGGAAAGAACATAATTGGATAAAATGGATCTTTTTTTGGGATCTTCCGTATTGGTCTGATTTGTTGGTCCACCACATGTTAGATGTTATGCATATTGAGAAGAACTATTTTGATAATTTATTTCATACAGTTTTGGATACACCAGGTAAATCCAAAGATACTTTAAAGGAACGATTAGATCTTTCCCAAATTTTCAGGCGACCAGATCCTGAACTATTTGAAAATGTTAGATCATAGAGGTTAATGAAGTCAAAATTAGATTATACACTATAAAAAAGAGAGTCGCTTATTATTTTGTCAGTGGATTGCATATTTGAGACTTCCAGATGGCTATGCTTCCAATTTGGGAAGATGTATTAAGAATGGTTATATTACTATATTAAAAAGTAATGATTTTCATGTTATAATGGAAAGACTAATGCCGATTGGATTTAGAGGTTTCTTGAATTCAAATATTTGGGATTCGATAATAGACATATAATATTTTTTTCGAGACATTAGTGCAGCGACAAAAGACTACAATGCGCTAAGAAAACTAGAAGAAGATGTGGCTACAATTATATGTAAACTATAAAAAATCTTCTTGCCGACTTTCTTTGACTCAATGGAACATCTGATATTACATTTTCCACATGAAGCTAAATGTGGAGGTCCAGTATAGTTTTGATGGATGTACCCATTTGAGAGATGCATGCATAAATTTAAGAAAAAAGTACTTAACAAAGCATCAGTTGAAGGCTCAATTACTGATGCTTATATGTAAGAAGAAATTGCTTTTTTAATACTCTCATTATTTTGAATCTCAATATCCCTCAAAACAAAATCGCATGGGATGAAACGAGGGGAATGTTAATGATGAAATGGAAAATAAATTAACAGTTTTTTAATCATCCAAATCTTGGTTTCAGTGGAGTTTATGAACGATGGATTTCTGATGATGAACATCACAGAGCTCATACATATGTTCTGCTCAACTGTGAAGAAGTGACATCATTTTTCATGTGAGTGCTTCTATTACTTATTCTATAATTTATGTTACAGTATTTTAACTGATTTTATTTTTTAGGTGATATGATAATCATATCATGAAACAACTTCCAAAAATTATAGCAGCTTCTCTTGAAGAACGCAGACAAATTTTTTTTCTCAATGGTTTCAAAAACTGGTAACATAAATTATTGATGGTTTAATATCAATTCTGTTTATTATTTATTATATTGATAATTTTTTTACAAATTTTCAGGTGTCTCAATATGTTGATAAAATTGATAAGAGACTGTGTATATTGAGTAACCCACCATCCAAAATGGTTAAATATTATAATGCATATGTGGTGAATGGTTTTCGATTTCATACACATACATACATGGAATAAAAAAAACAATGCACAATGGAGTTTTCTTGAGAGAATCACATCATAGAGAAACTAAAGTTGAATTTTATGGCATTTTGGATGAAATTATTGAGATGTGTTATCTAGTACAGAATTACATAATAATGTTTAAATGTCGGTGGTTGGATACTAAGAGAGGCTTGCATGTTCATCCGACTCATAGAATCATCGATATTAAATATAAAAGTCTTCTTGTAGTAAATGAACCATTTTTACTAGCTCAATAGGCACATCAAATTTATTATGGGAAGTAATGTGCTAATTCAAGAGACTTAAGAGATTGGTGGAGCATAATAAAAATGAAATCTTGAGAAAATTAGTTTACTCAAACTGAATGTGGTTCCACTGAAGTGGAAGGAATTAAAAATTTTCAACATACTACTCAAAATCCATCTGATTCACAAAGAGACGTGAATATCGATGATGACACCCCACAATTAAGGATCGATGGTGATGAAGATGTTAATGATGTTACAAATGAATTTGAAATGAAAAGATATGATGAAACTGAAACTCATATGGATATTGATGTTGATGAGGAGAAAGATGAATACATTGAAATTAACAGCTATGGAGAAGAGGATGAAGATGAACATTGACACAGTTAAATTCTGGTTATAATCATAACTAATATATATCTATATTTAATAGTTATTTTCATCTATCTACTAACAAAAATCATTTTGTGTTCCAGATGGACGCTGATATATTCCGTGAGTTGTAGGAGCCTGACCTACCATTGGATGAGGGAGATTTTGGATCATCTAACCCTCAACCTACTGGAGGGTCAGAGGGTACGTGGAGGGGGAGCGGTCTTGCACGACTGATGATTCCTGGCCCTATCCCCATGCGACGTCCACATCTTGGTTTCGATCTACACACACAGAGGTATGGTAACATGTAAATTTTTGTTATCTTTCATTAATTTATTTATATATATAATAATTTTTTGATTATTTATTCCTTTTTCACATTTTTTCACATGTAGCTATTGGACAAGGGAGCGCTATCTTGCGTAATTATTTTTCTCAGCCGTGGGTCACATGGGAAAATATTCTTGTTGATGTGTGACGCGACATGTTCCATAATTGGCTAGTACGTAAATAAATAATATTTATTTTGAAATTTATTTTATTAATAACATGATATTATAAATTATTTGTATGGTTTATGGTATCCTATCGATGATAGAATGCACGACGCTATCCACGCAGCATGGCTGGTTTCTATGCGTGACCGTTTCCGTCAGTTTTTGCTCAATTTGAGAAGGAAAACCATTAAGAAAGCAAGGGTGACATAATTTGATGAGTTGTGTAGAGCTCAACGACCAGAGTACATTTCATCTCACGTTTGGGATGGATTATGTTTACACTGGTTGGGTGGTGGATTTTAGAGGAGATCTTCAGTGGGACGGTAGAACCGGGGGAGATGGGAGGTGACACATAGAGCTGGTAGTCGTACATTCAGTTCACATAGAGAGCATCTGGTAAGTATATTTTTTTAAATATTTTAAATTATTTTAAATATAAACAGTTTATTTTATATTTATGTAGGCAGTCGAGCATCCCGATATTACAGAGTTCGATATTTATCGGAGGATGTATAGTGATCCAGCCACTAGAGAGATTAGAGGTGATTTCCAGTGTCAGATTGTGGTTAGTATTATTTTTTCAGTTTGAAAATTAACTGCATATAATATTTTCACAATTTTAAATTTAAATTGGAATTGAAGGAGTCATATGAGGTTGCGACCTCTCAGACACAGGTTGAGGGTCAGGACGAGACAACATAGCAGACCGGTGCTCACCATTTCAATGAGGCGGCATGGATGCAGACGACTCAGTATGGCTTTGAGAGGGGTTGAGTAGTCGGTATCACCTCTCATTTGACTCCTGGCACTAATTATGGTACTGCTGCAATGTCGGCGTCCAGCTCGAGAGGAGATCATGGAGAGACATCATCTTCTGGCTCACAGTATCAGGAGTAGTTGCGAACTCAGGCTGAGCTTATAGAGACTTTGCAGAAGCAGCATGAAGAGATGAGTCGGCAGTAGTAACAGCAGGAGAAGTATCACAAGGAGCAGATGCATCGATGGCAGCAGCAGCAGCAGCAGCATGAGGAGGATATGAATCGATGGCAGCAGTAGCATCACGAGCATATGGAGTACATGTGTCTTCTGACTCGTAGTTTAGGGATGGAGTTTCCTCCACCATCTCCTTTAGCTCCTCCACCTCTTCCAGAAGACGACCGCCAGTGATTTTTTTATGTTAAAAACATTTGAATTTAACATTGTAGTATTAATTATTTACATTTTATATCTTTTATATCAGTTCAAATATTACATAATTTATTTTTTATTATTTTAATATTTTTTTATATTTTTTTGTGAATATTGAGAATTTTAATATTTTTTATTTTTTATTATTTTAATAATATTAATATTATTTTGTTAAATATATTTTTTTAGTATTATATTTATTGATGTTTGTTAATTTAATAATAATAATAATAATAATAATCATATTTTATGATTTTATGATTTTTTTTTGTGAATATTGAGAATTTTAATATTTTTTATTTTTTAAAAAATAGTAATATTATTTTTTCATTAATCGTATTTTTATTAAATTTAATTTTTAAAAATTAATTTATTATTTATGACGGGACCTTTTTCTACGGGACCCCGTCGCAAATAGTCTAAATAAATATTTTTAAAAACATATTTTCGGCGAGACTACTTACCCGTCGCAAATACTTTGTTGCGACGGGCCTGTCACAGAAAGTTTTATATATATATATATTTTTTTTGGCGACGGGATGGCGGGCCCGTCGTGAAAAATTAGTGTATATATAATGAATATAATCAGAGACATATTTGTGGCGGTGATGTTTCCCGTCGCAAATAATGGTATTTGCGACAGCATTTTCTGCAACGGGCTATTTGCGACGGGATCCCGTCCAAATAAGACGTCGCAAATACAAAAAATTCTAGTAGCGATAGGTTAATCAAGGACTTTTCCTACTTGGTAGGGCCACTTTTAGGCTTGAACAAGAAAGGGATCAAGTTCGAATGGTTTGGACCATGTGAGAATGATTTCCAAAAGTTGAAGAAGTGTCCAACTACTATACTAATTTTGATCCTACCTGATCTATGTTAAGATTATACAATGTTTTTTGAAGAATCTAGGATAGGGATTGGAACAATGTTGATGAAAGGAGACCAAGTTGTAGCATATGGTTCATGGAAGGTGAAGTTACATTAACCAAATTATCCTACACACGATCTCGAGTTAGTTACAGTTGATTATTCCTTAAAGTGTTGGTGGCATTTTCTATTTAGTGAGAAGTTTACAATGTATACTAAACACAAGAATTTAAAGTATATATTTTCATGGAGATATTTAAATCTCTAATAGTGGATGTGGGTTGAGTATATGCAATCTTTTGATTTTTATCTAGCATATATACCTAGGAAGGGGAATAATGTTGGTGACACTTTGAGAAGGAAGACACAGACTTAGGAAATTTAGGAATCTAGTTTTGAGTGGAAGATGATGACTTTACTAGCTGAGATATATATTGCGGTTTAGGAGGGCCATGAGTAGATGACCCTTATATCAGTATTAGTATATTAACCACTCTTTATCTGAATCTAGGAGAGAAATTATGAGGATTTGGAGTGTTTGTGCACAAGGTAAAGCCTTGAAGTTGGTGAGTTACCTTCTGATTGGACAACAAATGAGGACGAGTTCATATATGTCCAAAACCTTGTTTTTTCTACCTACATGTTTGTGATAGGAGACTATTAGTGAATTTCATTCCTTAAAATGGGTGGTGCATCCCAGTTGGACCAAAATGTATCCTAAACTACGTCAAGAATAGTGGTGGTTGAGCATGAAAAGGGAAATTTCAAGGTTTGTGACATGATGCTACACCAGTCAACAGGTGAAGTTCGAGCTTCAATGACCTCATGGTTTACTCTAACTATTTTCTATTATGGAATGGAATTGGGATGAAATTACCATGAGATTCGTGGTGGATCTTCCAAGGATTCCTCAGAAGAATGATGTTGTTTGTGTGATTATGGATCGATTGATGAAGTTATTGAATTTATTGTCTATCTGAGAGACTTTCTCATGGGATTATTTGGGATACTTGTATATTTGGGAGATATTCCATTTAAATGGTGTGCCTTGGATTATAGTTTTAAACCATGACTGATGTTTCACGTCATGCTTTTGGAAATTCTTTCATAAGTTTCTTGGTATATTGGTATATCTGAGTATGGATTTCAACCCATAGAAAGATGGACAATCGGAATGTAAGATACAAGTTTTGGAGGATATATTACAGGTGTTTTTCCTAGAATTTGGTGGGTCTTGGGAGTAACACATAGTACATGTTTATTTTTTATATAATAACAGTTATCAAGAGACTATTCCGATAGAACCATATGAGGCACTTTATTTTAGGTCGTCCAAATCACCTCTCTATTGGATGAAGGCATGAGTATCTAAGTTGTTGAGATAGAGTCTCGTGTAGGAGATGACAGAGCAGGTTCAATTGATTTGGAAATGTATGTATACAACTCAAAGTTGGCAGAATTCATATGTTGATTGACGTTGATGACCCCTTGAGTCTAATTTGGGTGATCATGTATACCTTTGAGTGTCACCTAGGTTAGGTCACTAGAGGATTCAATGTAAGGGAAAGTTGGAAACTAGGTTTGATGGTCCTTTTGATGTTGTGGAAAGAATCAGGCTAGTGGAATTATAATTAGACCTTCCACAGAGGTATATTACTTTGCATGATGTTTTTTTCCATGACACAACTTTTGCAGTCTCACCCTGAACCTTCTCATGTGATTGATGTTGTTGATGTTGAGCTTGAGGCTGATTCTTACTTTTAGGATCATCTGATTTGTGTTATGGATCAGAGTTAGAATGTGTTACAGGGAAAGGCCATGTTGATAGTTCAATTATTATGGAAACATAGTCGTGTTCAAGAGGAAACATGTGATAGATAAGGATATATATGGGCTCAGTGGAATAATATTTTTACCCTGGAATCGTAGAGATACATGGGAGTACAAATTGAGTATGAGTTGTTATAAGGTGGAGATATTGTAAGATCCCAAAATTTTTGGAGACTCAATATGCTCATTTTCAGGTAAAGTTTTATCTTTTTTGAGTATATATTTGTTGTTGTTTTGTTTGGGGTTGTTTTGAGTGAAATTGGAGAAGTTTGGAAGCCTAAGGGGCAATGAACAGTTGGCGGATGTTTATGAAAAAATATGCAGATTGACCTAGGAAAATGTGCACCCTATTTTGGTGAGATATAAGGTGTTGTATAGTTTGAACGTGTTTTAGCCAAACTGTGTAGCCACCTTCTTATATTTTGCACCTCGAAATAGTGTGGGTTTACACGGTTGGAACACTATTTGTCAAATTGTTTGCAAATTATGAAAAGCTGTGAACCCCTAAGAAGATGGGTGCAGCACAATTTGGAAGCTTTTGAGCCTCATCCCATGAAATTGTGCACACAAGTTTTGAATTACCCATAAATTTATTTAAAATTCTTGAACCCCAAGGTTTTAAACACTGATCATCCCAATTTCACCCTAATCACTCTCCTTGAAATTTATGTGATACTGGGAGGATTCAAAGGCCCCTAAAACCCCTTTATTAACAAATCAATGATCTGATTGAAGGATAATCTATTATTTGGTATGTGATTTCTTTTCCATTTGGTTCTCTATCTCTCTTTAAACTCTCTTTCCATATGAAGAGTAATGATTTATTCTCTATTAATATTGGGTTTTGATCTAGGTTTTGATGGTTGTTTTTGTTGGATCTTGATGTAAGATTTTGTTCCTAGATCCACCATGCCATTGGGATTTTGATATTTCCGCATCAATTTGGGGATTTTGGGTTGGCGAACGTTCATAAAAGGTATTGAGTTAGGTGGCCTAAATGTAAAATCCCATAGTCCTAATTATAATTGAATGTATGTAATTGTGTAATTTAAAATTCCATGTTGGGAAATTGTATTTTGAATTAAATCAATCAATTGATTGATTTTATCATGAAATAATTAAATTGGTTTATTATATGATAAAGAAATTAGTGAATAAAGGGATTATTAAATTGAATGATTAATGGTTTATGAAATTTATAATGACCCATGGGGTGGGATAATATAATTGAAACCAGTAGCCACCCTTGGGTTGTGCCGATAAGATGAAAATAATGTTTTATAAATTAATATTTGTTGATAAATGGAATTGTGAAGAGGGTTGAATAATGAATTGTTCTAATAGATGATAAATGGTTGTAATTATGGAACCATGAAAAGTGATAATTATTACTGAGTTATAGGATAGGTACTACTTCTCCAAATACCCACGAGGTTCCATATTGCTGCTCTAGTCTCCCAATGCATTAATGTATATATGTGATCACCGAGTTGTGGGAGAGAGACTGCTGCTCCAAATACCCATGGGGTTCCAAAATTCCACTCTAGGCCCCCAATATATATATGTATATATGTGATCACTAATTTTTGGGATAGATGCTACTACTCCAAATACACATGGGGTTCCAAATTGATACTCCAGGCCCCCATTGTTTAACTGTGAAATTAGAATGAATTGATTAATGCAAACCCATGATGGAATAAAAATGTGATATCCCTTTGGGGATAGTTCAAACTCCAACATGGTCCGAAGAAGGTATTGATGGTTCAAGTGTCCTTATGAACTTATAGATTTTATGTTTTTAAAAAAGAATAATTTAATGTGGAAATTTTTTAATTTATTATTTCACTTAATGATTCATACAAATGCATTCATTATTATAGACTCGATATTGTTTTATACACCATTAGTGGTTTCCTACTACGTTGTACTCACACCCTACTCGGGATGTTTGATCGATACCTAAATAGACATCATGTTTTCAAGATAAGATAATGGAAAGAGCCCTACGTTAGATGGATGGGTTGGGATAGAGCATGGATGAGGGAACCAGAAATGATGTATGGACCTTCTTGGGAGTTTTTAGTGTCCATATTTTGGTTTTTTATTTGACACTATACACATATATGGCATGAAATATCTATATATTTGGTTTGGATATTGTTTTTCTATTTTGTTTTATCTAGTGATACTGGTCTGTATTGGTTATTATATTATTCTAGATATTGGTTATTATCATTTTGCTATTGGTTATTTATTTCCGACGTTGTTCTTATTTGATAAATAGAGTATAATATCATCATGATATATATATATTAGAACATCACTACTATTTGAAAGCCTCTATTGTTTGGGGAGGTGAACCTAAGTTCATGTGACCAATTGTCTTGAGGCACTGACATGTGTCACTTGGGTTAGGATGTTACACAAACACTTATAAATTTTCTTTACTCAAAACATATCTTATGTTACCAATATTAAGAGTTACATTATGATTCTAATTTCTATAGTGATGATCTCAAAGTTATGTGTAAAGATTATTAAGATACCATTTATCTATAACATAAGATTTGATTATATGAGTATCCTATATTACATATACATAGAGCAGACTTTTATTAAATGTGATCCCACTAAAATGATGTCCCCTTTTAAATTAATCATACCTACTATTGGGCTCAGATACATATTTCATCGTGAAATGAGTCCACTATGGAATTATACTCACCACTTAGTTATTTAGGTAGGTAATTATCCCAATCATATCATATATGACTCTTAAATGGTTGACCACACTTCTATTTTCCAATCCATCACATGGATAAACATAACTCCATTACTCTAGTATCCTTCTTAAGGGTTTATCAATTACGTGTAACCCAAATATCATTGAAGTATATGGTTACCTATATTTTCACTATGCCATACACAAGATAATCCATGGACACTCTTCTTTGGAAGGACCAACCCGGTTGAATGACCGAGGTCTTAACATGTGCTTACTTTGGAAGGAATCTAATACTTAGTATATTAAACTGTATTTAATCTCACCATCTTATCTCATATTATTCATTTTTTGAATTTATGATTATAGTGATTTAGTTTTTAACCCCATTACTTCCACTAAATCAATTTGTTTAAACCATATTTATGTTTAACTATTTACATAAATCACAAGTTCTGTTACTTACCCAAATCAAAAGACAATTATATTATCACATATTAAAATGCATCCTATGAATAAAGTACATGAAACTTATTTATGTAAAGTTTTAAATTATATGAAATCAATAATCCCCACATGATTATATCTGGATTAATAGATAGAAAACCCACACTATTCTAGAATAAGGAATAAGCTTCCAATCATGTGGAAAGTCTGACGAAAATTACCCCTAACTAGGGATACTTTACTCAAGATAGATGTCAATTCCATCATAATTCTAACACCTAATATGTATAAATCCTAATTAACAAATTAATTCAATCTCACATTTCATTACAATATAGAGTCAAGGTAAAAGAAAACTAAATGAATTGTCATACCAAGCATGTAACTCGTTAATGAATGTATGAATATTTATAGAAGTAGTTTAACATTTAATCTAAATCATACATAATAATCCATAATATAAATATTATATCTGTATATTAAATAGAGAATAATAAATAAATGAACAATCCATGAATTTACACATGAGATATACATTTATGAACAATTCAAAAACAAAAAATTATATAATTTATAACTTATAATGTACACTCCATAACTAGATAAATATAAACCCTTTATATCCACTTCCAATATGAACTAATTCATACTATTTAATATATGACATTTGATTTAAATATATGCGATTTCATGAAACATAGAAATTTGATTTTTCAATTTCTATTATGTAAACAATTAAGAAAATATAAATACCATATATTTAATATTATTTAAACCTTTGATAAAATAATTTATCAAAACTCATATTGATATAGTTAAAATAGTTTCTTTAAATAAGGACATTTTAATTTGATCAATTCAAATAAAACATGATGAAAAATTAATAATTTAAATATAAAATCAATTATTTAACCTTATTTGGTATTTATAAACCCCTTATAAGTTAAACATATAATTTCCATATAGATTTTGAAAAATATTTTTCAGTATTAACATTTAATATCATGGAATATTTATTTATAAATTTTTCATAAAAATTTAAGTAATTAATTAAAAACATATTATGATTAATTAATTTATAAACACTTTTATAAATTAATAAATATCCTGAAATACCTTTTAATATAATTTATAATCTATTTATAAACTATATATTTTAATGAATTTTAATAAAAACATTTTTTATTTCATATCATATTTAGTGATATAAGAGGAATCGTAAAATGAGATTGATTGGGTTGCAGTGCTTAAACCATGTAAGCATCGTCAGTCGTATTTTACAACAGACATTGATACTGTCTTTGTGATGTGATGCTCTATTTTGGTAACTTTGAAATTCATGTTATGTTATAACATAACATATGTCACGTAACAAATAAATGTTATGTTATCACATAATGAAACCTCAGTAAACCCAATACAAATTACATTATTTCATAACGTAACATCAGGGACCTAAATGCATATTTTTTCATCACATAATCTAATTTTATAGATCCCAACACAGGTTATGTTATCATATAACATAATTTTAGGGACCCTAATGTATATCACAGTATCACATTACAAAATTCCAGGGTCTCTATCGATATTATATTATTAAATACCATATGTTTGGGCTCTTAGTTGAGATTATGTTATCACAAATCATAATGTCGATCATAGTTCATCATTTTAAAAATATGATTTTAAGAATACAAAAGAATGGAATTTCTCAGATACTACTAATAGGTTTCTAAGGTGTGATTAAAATTTAATCAAATTAATGGAAATGTTTAGAAACCATAAAACCCAAGATCCACATTCCTTTGAAACTGAATTCATATAAATCTAGAAATAAAGAACATGTACCTTACACTGGAGTACACTACTATAATTGATTTCATTCAATGCATGATGAATATCATCATGGAAAATCCAAAAGGATATTCCCTCCAAGACATATCCATGGGATACACAAAATCACCTAAATGATTTATCAAGAACCTTAAAAACCTCCAAGGCATGGTATAATCTCATGGCACTAAGGAGGAAGATAGAAGTGAGTTATGATAGGGAGAGAGTATCATCTAAAGTCTTAACAGAGGATCACCCATGTACCAGACTCATGGCCGAACCTCCTTTATATAAGCTTCAAGTATAATCCATGTGTTATGTGTTTTATTAATGAATGAGTAAATTACTTTGGTTACATCTCATGTAACCCTTAACAATCAACTCTACAATGTTAGAACTAATTAATAATATCTAGTGGGTTAAGGATATTTGAATGTTAAACATTAATTTATTGGTGAATGATTGAGTCATATCATTTTTAAATCCATCAAAACATTAAATTCATGATATTATGACTCAACCATGCAATATAATACAATTTTCCCAAGAACCCTACATAGAATATCCTTATATCATAAAATATGATATACACAAAATCTTAGATATAAGATTTTTTCCATTTATATTTCATGCTCTATGGAATAACATATCATACCATACAATAGAAAATGAATTTAGGGCATGTTCCATTAAAATTCTCTAGTATAATTTTCTAGTAAAAGTCTCCATTGAAATTTTCCAATGAAATAATCTAATGGAATTTTCTAGTGCAAGTCTTATTTGGTTTCTAAGGATAAATTAACACTTAATAAAAGTAGTGAAAACAACAAGAAACCAAAAAATTCAAGATCAACAATGGATAAAACCTGAAACCATGAACAGAAAAATGAATAACATTATGATTTATACCTTTCACAAATGAATTCCACTACTAATTTCTTCCATGTAAAAGGTTAATGAATATACCTTAGAGGTATCCAAAAAACACCCATCATTGTGGTATATACGTGGGTTGATGTGAATCACCCATCGCATGGGAAGGATCTGCCTCTATTCTCATGAAATTATAGAGTAACTCAAGGTAAGGATAGAATGAGTGTGATTTTCAAGGAGAATTATAAGTATAGTGACCCATGAATTTCATACATATATATTACACCATATTGGTATTGTTTATGATCAAGTTTTTGAGGATGAAATTTTATGATATAACTCTAAAAAAACTCATGAACATTCTTATCCTCGAGTTATTTACTATGAATACTTGTTTTAAGTTCATTTCCATCACTTTAAGACCTAAATAGACCAAAATATTTTTTTAAGGAAAAATGACTTTATTTCTCTCTTCGATCAAAAACAGTTACTCTTCCATGTATATGTTTTCTAAAAATGTTTTAAAGAATGTTTTTAATATCATCATATTATTTTTTAAAGTCATTTTTAACCCATGATTGTATTTTTAATTTTTTTTAAGGAATATTCTTTTCATTTTCCAAAACTAGTTATTTTCTATTTTTACCAAAAAAGGGAACAGAATATTTGTTTTAACATACACAACAAGAACAGAATTTCCCAAGATCATGGATAATTACATTTTTTAAGTTTCCTTTAAAATTTTACATGGTTATTTGAAAATAAAATATATTATTTAATATTATAGAATATTTTATATTTTAAATATGTGATTTCAATGTTAAAAGTGTATTTTTCCCATGAAACATTCCAAGTGATCTTTTAAAAACACTTTTCATCTAAGATGACATAATTTGATATTTCTTAATATTTACCGGTGAAATTTTCCATTGATATCATTCTTATTCTTTCTTTGTATGGTTTATGATTATGATGAAAAAATGATTACGAAACCCATTTCTTTTCCATGGGTTATTCTATGATGAAAATTTTATGAAATCCATTTCTTTTCCATGGGTTATTCGATAATGAAATGTTTATGAACACCATTTCCTTTTCATGGGTTATGATATGATTTATGATTTATGATATTGTGGAACACATATATATGGTTTTAATTATGTTATGGGGGAGCCCAAAGTTATATTTCCATCCAATGCATTGGGTAAAGATGGATATCTCATGATATAAATAAGACTAGAATAAGGAGTTAACCCAGCTCTATAAGAGAATCTATCCATTATGATAGTCTTAGGAGTAAACTTTGACGACTACTATAGTTTAAAGAGTGAACCCAATCCACTATTATAGTCTTGATAGTGATCCTTTAATATTAAGGAAATTATTTACTATCCTTATGTGTATTCCAAAAACTTATGTCTTATTCCAATGTTATGCACTCATGGATCATGTTCTTTAATTCCTTTATGATTAACGACTTACGAAATTACAAAATTTATTATTCTATTCAAAATTATGATATATCATATATTTTGAATAGTTTTCAAATATTATTCTCATGTTATCATATCCTTATGACTATGTTATGTTGAATTAATCAATAATATCTATGTTGTCTACCCTTAATGAGCATATGAGATGTCCATTTATTATGTTTCCTTTTATCAGGTTATGAAGAAAATTTTTAGGTATGATATGTCAGATAAGATTGATTATTATGAATAAATACTCGGTATATGATTTAGATAGTGTTAGGACCATGATGATAAGGGTGATAATCATATTCAGGTATTGGATTTTGTTGTTATGGAAATATCAAAGAAGGAAAAATCAGTTCACTTTGTTTTTGGTGAAAGTTGGATTGGTCATCATATTAATAATATCAGTCTCACAATGGTTATGAAAGTACATAAAATTGGGAATATGTTTTCTGGATGAAAATTCTCATTAGACTTACCTTGGGTCCAGAATGTAAGAGAAGATCGTAAGGAGGTGCTACTTCATAGTCTTCCTTACTTCAGTGAAAATATATTGATGCTTTTCTATTTTGTGTTTTTAAAATACGATAAGTATGTTTTAAAACTTATTATGTAATCTTGATAAAGGAAAATGGATAATAAATGTTTCCAATTATAGTTAGGAAAATCATATTCAGGGTGAGTAGGAAAATAATATATTGGTGGAAGATGGATTTCCATAATAAGTTAGATGATACTGAATCTAATCTTTAATGTAATCAATGTCATAAAGGAAGAAATGATTACAAGATGAAGTTAGTGGAAGAATATTATTTATGAATATTTCTGGTCACAAAGGTAATCAAAATGAGTTTAACAGAGGAATATTTTTCAAAGGATATGGAGGTTGATCCTAATGAAGGTGCTATTTTTTAGTCAAACCAGAAGCCAATAGATATAAATATTAATAAAAATAATTTAATGAGTTTCACATACAAGAAAGTAATAAGTATTTTATATCAAAGATTCTAATAATAATTCATCAGATCAATATACCATCATAATCATTAGAGTAAGATATTTTTTCATTTGGAGATGTTGGGACCGATGATAAATAAAATGATTTGAAATTATTGGAGTTGATTCAAAAAGAAAATTCAGAGACAAATCCATAATTTATTCAACCATTTTCATCACCATTAATTGATGATTTTTTTCATGACGAGGAATTATTCCGTACCAATTTTTGGATTTTTTGAAGGATATAGAAAAGTTTGAAAATGGGGAGCTAGAATTTTGAATATTATGTTTTGTTTTGTTTTCATTAGTTGGCATGTAAAAACATAATGATGAAATTTTATTGGAGAATCTGAATCAGACTAAATTTTGTTAAAAAAAATTATACGTGAGCTAAAGTTGTTTAAAGATTTGTAAAGGTTTAAGAAGATTTGAGGAGAATTTATTAAGTCATGATTCAACATAAATTCAATGATATTTTATGATTTGAGTAGATTTGGTAGTGAGATAAACTGTTTAAGAATCCTACCCACACCACTTGTGGTTTGACTATAAAAGTTAAAGTACTTTTTTACTTTCATCTAACATAATTACTATTCAGGAAAGGAAGATAAAAGGAAGAGTGGTGAATAATTATAGAGAAAATAAGATTCTAAATTGAGTTTCCTTAAATAAGTTTGTTGGAAAAAATAAACATAGGAAAAGAGACAATATTTTATTCTTCTAGTCATCATATTGGGCTGGATCATCGGATTGGGAAAATCATATTTGGATTTCCAGGTTGAAGAAGTAGTGTAGAATTTCCTCAACCATATTATGATATAGATATATATATATTGTATTAGGAAATCATATTAGGGAAATTGTATTGGGATTTCTGTATTGAAGAAGAAGTAGTCCAAAATTATTTCAACGGTATTCTGAGAGATCTTTATATTTTCTGTATTGAGAAACCATAATTGGAAAATCATATAGGGAAATCAGATTGAGTTTTTCTATGATATATATGTGTGTTTGAATTATTGTTATTAGGGAAAGAAATATTTAACAGGAGGAAAAGATTGTATCATAAGAAAGGAAATATAAAAAGAAAATATATCACTAATTCACCCTTCCACCTCTCAGTTATACAGTAATCTTTACTGGGAAATTACAATTAGTAACAGATTTGAACGTTCCATTTATTTAATTTTTACTTATGTTTTGAAGAGAAGTTGATGGAGAATCTGAATTTTATCAATAGTAAAGGTATTCTAGTTTTCAATGGTAAGAATTATCATATCTTGAAAGATACAATGTTTCCTTATCTTATGTCTATTGGATAAGATGTTATTGAAGATGAAATAAATGGATTTCCCCATATTGATGATAATGTTCCTCCTACACCTATTGATATGAATAATCTTGAGAATGATGGAATAGATAAAAATGATTTACATTCATCACTTTCTAAAAGTTAAATTTTAAGGGTGAATGGTGTTTCCGCAGCCAAAGGTACTTGGGAAAAGTTGGAAAATATATACAAAGGAAATACAAAAGTGAAGAATGAAAAATTAAAAATATAAACCCTGAAGTATAACAATTTGAGAATGGGTGAGTATGAATATATTGGAGACTTATTTACCAGGATAAATGACATTGTTTGCACTATCATATGTCTAGGTGGAAATTTTTATGATTCAAGAGTTTTTGAAAAAATCTTAAGAATAATTCTTGAAAATTTTGATGCTAAAGTTTCTTCATTGGAAGATACAGATATTCAAAAATTATCTCTGGATTATATGAATATCACTCTCCTAACTAATGAAATGATAATGGGGAAATATATGAAAAGAAAAACAAAAGTTGATAAAGAAATGTATTTTAAGGCTGCAAAGAAAGAGAGGCCCAAAATATTTTTATTAAAGAAGAAGATAAGGATTATAATTCTGAAAATAAGGTATGTAAAAATCTTGATGATATTTTATCCTTGTTTTATAAAAATGTGAGAAGAGTTATAGGTTAATTTAAAGTTAAAATTCTTTTTAAATGATTTGAATGTATATCCATTGGCCACTTTTTAGTTAATTTCCCTTGAAGAATGAAAAATGAGGATAGTGATGAAGAAGAAAGAACGACAAGAAGATCATGGAAGAAACATGGTGATAAGGAAAAATCTACTACTAGAGGGAAAGATAAAAATTTCCTCAATTCAAAAATCAAAAATTTCTTATCTAAAGATGAATAATAAGAAGATAGTTATGGTGAATCTAAAAAATTTGTTGAAAATGTTGGTGATAATTATTTTATTACAATAGTTAATAATGAATATTTTATAATTATTAGTTTAGAATAATAAGAAACATGATTAGAATATAATCTGAAAGAAAAATATAATTTTTTTTGAGAAATATTGGAAGGAAATAGAAAGAAATCAGTATTTTAAAAAATAAAAACTCTTAAAAAATAAATAATAACTTTTCCCCATGATAAATTTAATATTATAAAATAAATTGATGATTTTAAGAAATATATTCAGGAATAAAACAATCAAAATGAAAATATGGAAGTGAAGCTAAAGATAAAATAAGAAGATTTGGAAGTTGTCCAACAAAATCTTTCTAAAGCTAAACAGAAAGGTAAAAGTTTCAAAAACTCTATCTCTGAAGATGGTGAAAGTTATCGTAAAGAGAAACTAGTGAAGGATCAACAAAATTTACCTTTAATGGTTTTGAAGAAAGCTGCATTTTTTTCTAAAAAATAAAAAACATAGGAAAGTTATGCATGCGGTAAAGAACAATGAAGTTGTTAAATCAGAAGTTACAAAAAATTATGAGTTCAAAAAAATTTCTAATAATTTCTGTTTCGATAAGGGTAAAAGAAAAACTAATCTGAAATATAAAATTTTTATTGATAATAGAAAGTTTATTGGTCAAAAAATTTCAGATAAGAAAGAAAATAAAGTTGCTACGAGACATGTTGAAACTCCAATTAGTATGGAAGTTTCTGAGGAAAATATTATTTCTATTGCTACTACTTGTATTTTGATTTATTTTGGAATATAGAAAATATGTGTTGTTTAAAACAAAAAAATTACTAGTATTCCAAAAATTAAAGAAGGAAAAGTTTTAGGGGGAGTCAATCTCCTCAAAAGAAGATGTATGAGAAGGGTGTTTAGAAGAAAATGGATAATGTTATAGTTAAATAATGAAATAGATTCCAACCTATGGAATCAATTTGTGAAATATGTGAACATATTAGACACTTTTCAATAGTATTTCTTGTTTTTTTCCCAGAACAAAATTTTTTTTGTTAATTTTTGGAAGCCAGATATGAAGAAAGATAAAGGGGAAGAAAAGGATCTTGTTGTATAAACTACTCTGAAAGATAAAACGTATAATGACCTTAGATTCTTGATAGTGGGTTTTTTTCTCATATGATATGAAATATAATTTTTTTAAGAATGTAGAAGAGTTTAGTGAAGGAAAATTGACATTTTGAAATTATGAATCCCTAAGAATCAAAGTTGTTAGATCATCCATCATTAGGAAAGAAAAATGGAATCTAAGAAAGTATTATATATTTAAGGGCTGAAACACAATATGTTGAGTGTTTCAAAAAATTTTGATGAGGGTAAAAAGTTATCTTTAGAAAATAGGGATATTTTGTGACAATTTAATAAGATATAAATATAATTACAAGAGGCCAGTACACAAAAGGAAACTTTTTCAAAGTTGGTGAAATAAAATACTCATGTTACTTGGGTATGGTGGAAGAAAAGTAATTGCTGTATAAAATTCTAGGACACATGCGTCAAATAAATTTGAGACAAATGTGAAAGAAAAATAGAGTCTAATATATTTATGATATGTCAAGAAGAAGAGATTGGTGTTGCACTATTTTTAATATTGGAAAAATTATAAATTCTATGCATAAGAAAGTGAATATTTGTTCAAAACAACCCCTAGAACTAATTCATTCCAATATCTATGGGATAATGATAAAATAATCAATTAATAAAGATAAGTAATTCATAACTTTCATTTATTCCTTTACTCGCATTACTTATGTTTTTTATATGAAACATATGTGAGGTGCTCTAAACATGTTTAAAAGTTTCAGGAGGAAAATGAGAAGGAAAATGAGTATTCAGTGAAGAAGTTTATAACTTATAATGGTGGTGAGTATAAGAACGTAAAATTAAAATTTATCTTGAGAATCATGGAATTAATAATTATTATATTTCTCCATACACTCCTCAATAAAATGGGATTTTTAAAGGAAGAACATATGTTTGGTGGAAATGTGGAGAAATATCTTACTTGAACATGGTCTTTCTCATTATTATAGGATGCAAGCCATGAGTACTACTGTATATATTCAAAACAAATATTTTTATAGTCCAAGTTTAAATATGACTCCATATTAATTTTTCTATGGTAAAACTACAAGTTTGAAACACTTTTTAGTTTTAGGAGTCCATTCATTATAAATTAAAAAGGTGGAAACCCTGGAATGTTTGAGTAGAATTTTAAAGATGCAATCTATCTTGGAAATGATTTAGAAGGAAGAGGATACAAGTGTTTTAACAAATAGATAAATATATTTTCCTTGACTCTATTGATGTGAAATTTATTGAAAAACATGATGAGGATAAACATACTCATGTAGTTAATGAAGCTGAGAAAGATAAGAAATGTTTTGTTAATATTTATGATAAGGATATAGTCATTGGTAATCCTACTAAAGAATTAGAATCATACAAAAATATTTTAAATGAGAAATAAGAATCTTGAATATATCATCCCAGGATGTTGAAGAAAGTGTAATCTCAAAATATTATTGGTGATCAACATCAAATGGTACACACAAGAAGAACAAAAAATGTTATTACACATATGTCTTTATATTAAAAGGTTGATCCGAATGATGTGAATGAAGCCTTTGAGAATTCATAATGTGTTTGATACATGAATTAAGAGTTGGGCCAGATAGAAAAGAATAATACATTGTAAATTATACCTAAGATAGATAAAAAAATTATTATTGGTACAAGTTTGGTTTTCTAGAACAAACTAAATGAAGAAGGTACAGTGATAAAGAACAAGGAAAGATTAGTGTGTAAAGGTTACTCACAAATTTAAGGAGTCTATTTTGATGAAACCTTTTCATTTATGGAAAGGTTAGAAATAATCATAATCTTTATTTCTATTATTTCATAATGAAGATATTTTTTTCAAATGGATGTAAAGTCCATATTTCTAAATGGGGATTTTGATGACGAAGTTTACATTGAACAACCATGTGGACATGTTGTTGGGAAATATTAAAGTTATGTTTGAAGATTGAATAAATATTTGTATGTGATAAAACAAGATATAAGGGAATAGTATTCTAAATTGGATAATTTTCTATGGAAGATGGGTTTTAATAAAGGAAGAGTTGAAAATAATATTTATATTAGTGAAATTCATGTGTTTTCTCTCAACATAATTGTTTAGGTTGATGAAATTATATTTTCTGGTAATGATGAAAGATATTATGAATGATTTTTGGAAGATATGAAAAAGATGTTTGATATTTCCCTACTGGGGGAAATGAAATACTTTATTGGGTTACAAATATTACAAAAGAAGAAACACATTTCCATTTATCAAGAAAAGTATGGTGTGGAACTTATTAATAAGTTTAACATGGAAAACTTGAAACCAATTTACACACTTCTTTTAGTGGGAACCATGTTGAATAATGATAAATAAGATAAAGAAGTTGATCAAAAAGAGTTTTGAAAGCTAATAGGATTTTATTTGTTTTTGACTTCCTCAAGAACCAACATTGTTTATATTATTACCTCATGTGAAATATTTCAGAGTGCTCCTAAATAATCACATTTACTTTCTAGAAAAACAATTCATAGATACATAAAATGAACACAAAATTTTAGAATCATGTATGATAGCTCAAAAATTATTGATTTATTGGGGTATTTAGTTACTGATTTAATAGGGAATATTAATGATAGAATATACACATCTGAAGGATTTTTCCTTCTAGGGAAAAGTTGTGTTAGTTGGTATATAAAGAAATAGAAGTCAGTAAATCTTATTATGGATGAAGCTGCATATTTTGATACTACTCAAGCCACTACCCAACTTATGGGGACGGAGACCCAGTTAAAAGATTTTCTTATTAAAGTGAGGTTACCCTTTCTCTTAGATTATGATAATCAATGTGAAATAAACCTTATTAGTAACCTGATATGAAATTATCATTCAAAACATATTTATATAAAATATCATTTCATAAAAGATAATGTGGAGAAGAATGAATTAAATAAAGAGTGTGTTCGTACATTAGAACAAGTTACTGGTATTTTCATAAAACATTTACCAAAGGAATATTTTTCAAAATTGAGGTTGAACATGGGTGTCCAACCGATTTCTCATCAAGGTTGAGGTATGTGTTTTCCCCTATCATCTTGTCTTTGGATAGTGTTTTCAAGGGGATAATTATTTCATAAATATATCCATTGTTATGTGCTAAACCTTTAACGAATCATGTAAATATGGGGAGTTGTGGGTATGATGTGAATCTACCAATGTAAGTGTGTGAACTATTCTAACCATTTTATGGAGTGGTTTTAGGAAAAGAAAACTTCTTCTAATAAATATTATGAGTAGGTGGAGAAGAATAATATTTTTTACCCAT
The DNA here is from genome assembly GCA_963277665.1 of Viscum album. Taxonomy (NCBI): domain Eukaryota; kingdom Viridiplantae; phylum Streptophyta; class Magnoliopsida; order Santalales; family Viscaceae; genus Viscum; species Viscum album. Next base: position 370,860,200 of record OY728121.1, read on the forward strand.
AAATTTATGAATAAAAGATTAGGATGATTTGATGATCACTACCTTTGGACAACATGGTTTTTTATCAATAATTCTTATTTCCTACAATTAATTATCTCACGTAGTATTAGAATTATTGATAAGTAATGCATAGATCAAGGTTACAAAGTTCAGTGATGTATGAATCATTGGTTAAAAAAATAATCCAAATGGGGAGATTTTTAAGACCAAACTAATAAAGATGATAATCATATTCAAAAAATTTCTTTTTTTCAAGGAAAGATAAAAGAAATAAAAAATCAACACATAATGTTTTTGGTGAAATTTAAACTGACCATCATATTTAGAAAATCATATTCACAATGATTAATAAATTACATTAGATTGAGAGTATGTTTTATGGATGAAAAGGTTCATTGGACTCACCTCAGGTACATAATGGAAGAGAAGATCATAATGAGGTGCTAATTCAGAGTCTACCTAACTTCAATCAAAATATGATGATGCTTTTTGTTTTATATTTCTCACAAATCAAAAGTATGTTTTCAAACTTCTAATGAAATCTTGATGAAGGAAAAGGGAGAATATGTGCTTCCAATTGTACCCAAGAAAATCGTATTCAGGATGATTAGAAAAGAAAGATGTTGGTGTAAGATGGCTTTCCATTATAAGTTAGTTGATGATGAAGATGATCTTAAATGTAATAAAAGTCAAAAAGGAAGTCATGATTATAGGAAGAAGTTAGTTAAATAAGTTTATTTCTGAATTTTTATGGTCTCAAAAGACATTGTAATGAGCTTACTGAAGGACTATTTGTTGAAGGATGAGGCAGTTCATCATAATGAAGGTGTTGGATTTCAATAAATAGCCAAAATATTTAAATATTTAGAGAAAGATGTTGATGAGTTTTTATTCAGAAAAGAAATTAATTTCTGAAATCAAATATACTGATATTGATTCATTGGATTTGGTATACCAACATAATCATCAGAGGTAGAATTGTTTTCATTAGGAGATGTTAGGACATATGATAAAGAAATGAAGTTGAAATTACTGTATCCGATTCGAAAAGAAAATTTAAAGACCAATCAACAATTTAGTAAACCGTTTTTATCACCATTAATTTTTTGTTGTTTCTAAGTGGGTCATGATAAAATAAGAATAAGATTCTATTGTTTTAAAATTGTATATATTATAATAAAGATTATTGTATTGATAACCAAAATTATAATCAGATAAGAGTTTTGTTTATGTTTTTTTTAATATTTCAAAAATATTTTGGAGGAGATACAAAAGTTTTAATAATGGGGAGCTTGAAGTTCTAAGAATATGTTTTCTTTTGTTTTCATCAGCTGGTATAGAACATTTTAATGAAGAAATCCGAATGAAGAATCAGAATGGAGAATTGTAATTTAATGATATTTTTTAAAGAAATAATAAGTGATATGAAGTTGTTATAATATTAAAGAAGGTTCAATAATAATTAATAAGTGTTGAAGAAGTATAGATGCACCGTAAATTCAAGGATATTTTATGATTTGGGAAAATTTGGGTGAGTCGGAAATTTATTTAGAATCCCCCCAAACCACTTTTAGGGTAACTATTAAAGGGTAATTACTTCTCACATTCATCTGACATAAGTAATATTCATGAAAGGAAGGGAGAAGGTGGAGTTCTAAATAATTATAGAGATAAAAAAATTCTGGATTGAGTTTTCTTGAATATTTTTTCTGGACAGAAGTAACAAAAGAGAAGAGACAAGATTATATTCAACTAGTCATCGTATTCGGATGAATCATCAGACTAGGAGAATTGTATTGGGATTTTTGGATTGAAGAATAAATATATCAAAATTTTCTCAACTGTATTATGATGGAGCTATATATTTAATATATTGAAAAACTAGACTACCTTATTGGTATTTCTAGACTGAAGAATAAGTGGCCCAGAATAGTTTCAGTGGTTGTTTGAAAGAGCTATATATTTTTATTATTGACCAATCAGATTGGAAAAATCAGAATAAAAAATTTGACAGAGTTTTTCTACAAAGTCCAGTATGTTCTTCCCAACATCTAGGATAGAAAGTAAAGAAATGTTTTGAAATATCATATTTGTGAAATTTGATCAAGAATCAACATAAATGTTTTCTTACAAATGTGTTCTTATAACATTTTTTTCTAGATAAATCACATACCATGTTTTATTGATCATAGTTCTAAACAAGTGTAAGGGAATATCCTACTCATTGTATTCCACACAAAATGACTTTTTTCTAGTGTATTTTTGTTTTATTAGATTGTTTCCAACCCATATCAAGTACGTAGACACTATTTTTTAGTGGAGAACACTGTAAATTCTTGCATTCTTGTGGATGTGTGTTTGATTTTTTTTAGTGGGGAATGAAATCATTAACAGGGGTGAAGGTTGTTTCATAATCAAGGAAACATAAAAGAAAACGTTATCACTAATTTATCTACTCCCCTTTCAATTATATGACTATCTTGAATGGGAAATTATAGATAGATTATGAACTAGTTTTTTATGTATATAATTTTCCAAAGATATCAGACCTATAAGATTCAAGCATGGATTTCTATGTCATGTAATGAATATTCATTTGATAAGATGTAATATATATGTATAAAAATAATGGGTTTCTAGAATCAAGGTTTACTAGTAAGACTATTATAGTGGATAGAGTTCCTTACTGAACTGGATTCACTCCCCATTATATTCATGTTTATCTCATTAGATATCCATCTTTACCTAATTCATTCGAGGGATATATAATGTTGTGCCCACCCATCACACAATAAAAACCATAAATTTTTGTGATATAAGATCATAAAACATTCATCATATCACAACCTTTGAGAAATAAATGGGTTTCATAAAAATTTCATCATAGCATAACCTGTCGAAGAGAAATAGGTTTCATAAAAATTTCATCAATTCATCATAGCATAACCCGTGGAAAATGTACTCGTTTCATAAGAAATTTATCATCATAATCAGAAACCATATAGATTATGTATAAGGATGGTATACTTATCTCATATCCCTAGTAAATACAAGTAACATTAATGGATGTTATCAGAAATGATTTTTTTAAAATATTAAGTTGAACATTTCTGGTGGAAAATACATTTTTATCCTTGAAAACTATTACTTAAAATAAAAAATGTTCCAAATTATTTAGGAAACAATTATTTTATAATAACCATAGAAACTTATAAATAAGAATAAAATAATTTATCATTCACGATGATGGTAAATTATGTTCATGACTTATAGGTTAATGTAAAACATTCCTTTCACACTTCTGTAAAAAAATGTCAAAAATACCTCATTTGGAAAATGACAAGAAGATTATTTTTTAATATTTTTTAAAAAATTAAATTATGGGTAAAAATGTCTTTAGAAAATAATTGGATAATATTAAAAACTTGATTGAAAAGGTTTTCAAAAAATGGACATGGAAGGAAATTTTTTCAACCAAAGAGAGGAAAAATGATTATTTTTGTTAAAAAAGGTTCTTTCAATATATTGAGTAAATAAAGTGAGGAAAATAAAAGAAAAACAACATTATTAATAAATAAACATGAGATAATAAAATTAATTACTTTATTTATAGGTAGATACTAATATTTCTTCCTCAGAAAATTAATTGTACACAATCTTGAAAAACAGTGAGATTGTAACAGAAAACCCTTACCTCAGATTTGAATTCCTCATATGTGTTTGAACCTCCAATATAATAAATATAGATTTATTATAAATATATTAATGAATCATAATCATATAAATAATACCATATATTATTTACTTATAATCATTTATCACTGGGTTATTAACAATTCTTTACTAAAATCACTGCTCTATGCGATAGGTGCTTCATTTTTCAAGTATATTTTGGTTTGGTTGTTTTGGTCCTTGTACATTGATCATGGTTCAATAATATATAGAATTTTAATGATGATATAAAATGTAAAATATATTCAATATATATACATATATGTATATATATTTATATTCATTGATAAAAGTATAGATATAAAAATAAATTACACGATTCATGGAGACCGTAGGCCGTACGTATGTGTGAACAATATTTTCAATTTTAAAAATATGGAATAAAAGAAAATTAAATGATAATTCTCATTTATATAATCATTATTATATCATTTACACAATATTTATTTGTAAACCCCGTCCATATCTCTATCTATTTAATGTGGAAATAAAAAACTAACTGCATCACTTTATAGAGATGGTAGTCCACGCAAACACACAAAAAACATTATCGTTTTCCATTGGATTGGAAGGTAAGAATTTAGATATAATATTTTAATTAAATAAGAATAATACTATTCTAAATAAAATATATAAACATTAAACCAATCATAATACCCATCCATAAAATATAGTGATGAAAAATGAATTGTATCGCTATGTAGATACGGTAAGCCATACGTACACACAAGCGATACTTTCACTTCCCATTGATAGAAAATAGGGTGAATAATGGTGTTTTAATTATCATAATAACATTTAATTATATTTACTATAATTAATTTATTATAATTAATTTATTAATTTATGATAAATAACATACATTTATAGCATGTAAAATAACAATTAAAAAGAAAGTGATTGGTTAAGGCGATTACAACTTCTTTGAAAGAACTCCTTCTTATTTCCTATTAATATACCATAGGGTTAGTCTTTTGTGGAGACTAAAACCTATATAATTTTTCTAGGGAAGTTTGAAAAGGAATTTGTAATGGATTGGTTAAGCTATAAGGCTAAAATTGGTGTAAATAAGAGAAAGTAGGGTTGTCTATTTATAAGGGAGGGAGAAGACACACATAGAATTTCTTAAAAGATTAAAATATAATAAATTCATTATATATAAAAAATTCTATAATTTTTATTAATTCAAATAAAAATATTTTATGGATGAAATGAAATCTCATAATGAAATTTAGATAGGTTTTTGTGTCATTTTTAGCCTTTTCTTTTTTATTAACCCCTTCATTAACCATTTTCGTTCTTAATTGTGGTAAAAACTATTTCATTCTTAAAGGGTTAATAATTTTACCATAAATGGAAAAGTGTCTCATAAATGGACTATAGTTGATATTTAAAATCATATTACCACTTTTTTGAAAGTAATATTTTTATGAACATTAAATCATTAAACAAAATAATATTTATTATAAAATATAATTAATATGAATTTTGGAACTATTAAATTATTTTGAATTTAAGTACACCCAAACAAAGTTGGAATTTGAATATATTCTTTTTAAAACTAAATAATATGTTATATTTATCTTCCAAACTCAGGTAACATAATATTTCACTTAAATTTAGTTATTTTATTCTTATATTAATTTTATAAATACAATGTCTGCATTGCATAGGAATTTAGGGTAATTAATAAATTACTAAAAATTATAAATAAATTTATATGATAAAAAAATTAATTCATATTTCAACTAAAAATTTATCACTGAACATAACCTCTTTTTATACTTGAGAAAAAAATTTATAGATATTAAAGTTAAGAGAGTGGTATTATGTATTTATTCTTTTTCTTAAATTAACATAAAGGTTATAATCAAATAAATATGGCACCAAGTGAACATATATTCAATTTTCATATGGAAATAATAGAAATAAAATAATAAAATAGAAAAAATTAATGTTTTAAATAAATTTTAAATCCTTATTCCAAAGTTATAACCCTATTTTACCCATTTTACATTTATTGGGAAGACCAAATTTTACTATGGTTATTATTTTTATTAACAAAAACATAAATGGGAACTATTTACAAAATTTTGGGTAGCTAATTCCAAATATGGAATCTATTTTTTAGAAATTTAATTCCTATAGGTGGAAAATTTTTTATTTTAAAAATAAATTAACAAAATGTGACAAAAACCATTTTTCATAAAAAAAATCATTTTTAAGAATAAAACTAGATTTATTCTTATACCATACCTAGAATAAATATTAAATAAAAGTTAATTTTTTTTAATATTTAATATATAAATGTTACTAAAAAATTCACTAATAGTGATTTATTTAATTTATTATTATAAAACACATTGTTTTCATAATAATAGTTTTTTAGAAAACATCACCATTATTTTTAAATGATTTATATTTTTATTTCTAATTTAATTGATAACCAATGAATTAATTTTATAAAAATATAAATAATAAATTTTTCTTAATTTAGTTAGTCCTATTCATACCCATAATCCAATAGTTATAAGATAACTGTCACATTAAATAATTGTATTTTAATAATATATCGTATCTCATTTATAATCAGTGTTGCATGTATTGCAAAATATTAAAGAAATTAAATTTATTTGAAAAAATATATCATAAAATTTTTGTGTGTTAAATTTTACCAGCTTAAAATTAATTTCATCCTTGAAATTCCATCACTATAATACAAAAAAATGAAGACATCTATGTTTCATTACATTTTTGAGTTCCTAATTAGATTCTTCAAATTTCAGATTCCTCTAGTGAATTTTAACCAAGTGAGTAGTATTGTTCCTTAGAATTTTATCTCTATGATCCATGATTTATAATAGGTTTTCTTCATATGAAAGATCATTATCCATTGGTATGACCTCTGATTTTAGTATATATGAAGTAAAAGGTATTTACTTCCGTAGGAGAGATACGTGGAACACATCATGGACTTGAGATGGGTTTGGTGGAAACTCCAAACAATAAGCTATTATCCCTATAAGATCAATAATAATGAAATAAAAAATATACCTATGGATCATATTTCATTTATTACTAAATCTCATAACATTATTATATTGATAAATTCCTAGAAACACTTTCTCACCATCTTCAAACTCTAAACCTCAGTAACGATTATTAGTATTACTTTTCTATCAACTCTGAGCTACCTTGATATGTGGTTGAATGGCTTGAAATTTTTCAACTATTTTCTCATATTAATGAAGTCCCAATATATATTTTTTCTATAACTTCTTCATATAATGTTATAGTTCTACAATTCTTCTCATAGAGGGATACAGAAGGCACCATCTAAATGCTCAAGTGAACGTTATTGTTGTATGAAAACTCAACCAGATGATGTTTTTTTCCCAACTACCTTTAGTATCCATAAAGATATCAATATATCCTCTAGTATTATAATGGTTATCTCATACTAAATATCTATTTGTGGATTATTTTCTATAATTAAACTCAAATTAGTATCGATATCCCAATGAAGACTCTTCCAGAACTTTGAGGTAAACCTTAGATCCCAATCAGATATAATAGAATGTTGTACTCCATGTAACTTACTACATCCTTATTATAAATTTTGGAAATCTGATCAACAATGAAATCATATATAATAGTAATGAAGTGTTTTTAATTCATAAGGTGATCAACTACAACTAAAATATAATTTCTCCCATTATAACTTTTGGGGAGTCTAATGACAAAATCCTTGGTGATATTTTCCCATTTCTATTTAGATATGGGTAACAGTTTTAACATGCCCTTATAATTATATCTCTCAAACTTAACATGATAACATAATATTTAATATCTATCTTCATGTTATACCACAAAAAATAGTCTATCATATCTCTCTACATTTTCATATTTATAGGATGAGTGAAGAATGATGAACTATGAGCCTCATTTAATAACTCATTTTTCAAATATGGTATATACATAACATATACATGGTTACTGAACCTTATCATTCCATCATAATACAGGTTGAACAAAGGAAAATTTCTTACATTATTTTATAGCTCCAAATATTCCTTACGTACCTCTTTAATCCTCACATAGATATTTTATTAAACACTCATTTGGGAAAGATAAGATTTCTCTCCTACATTCCAGATTTCAAGATCCATCCTTTGAAAATCCTGAAATATTGGATATTTTATTATTCATGTCATGGATAATCTATCATTATACTTTTGAATCAAAAATAGAACTCCTTGTTCACTTTACCACGGTGGTAATGTATTGAGTAGTTAAAACATTTAATCAACCCAATAATCTTCTCTGGCGCAGATTCATATCTTTTTGAGAGAATATATACTTTTAAACTTTTATGATAAGTATATATATCACATATTTTTTTATAAATATAATTAATACTTATCTTTAATTCAAAATTACCAAAACTAACTCAAAATCATTTATTGGGTAATTTTTCTTATAAACATTTAATTATCATGAATAATAATCGATAACCACATCATTTTTCATCAGAATGCATTTGAGTCCCACTAGAGGAAAATTAGGTCATACCCATTCCACAATACCAATGGTATATAAGAACCATTGGTATAAACTCTCAAACAGAATTCTTTACTAATGGTTTGTAGAAATATTTGGAAAATAGTGTCCTATACCTATGGTTTTAACAAACTATTCATATAGAGTAACCTATACCAATAGTTTTTTTAAAAATCATTGGTATATATACTTCATATAACACCCTTATCCCCCTTCCTCCCCTCCCCTCCCATGACCCTTAATATCCCCTCACCCAAGGAATGAACTCCCCTTTATTCTCCTCTATAGATATCCCATCATTCAAGAATGTTTTTGATTCTCTTCTTCTTTTTCAACATTAGGTTAGAGAGTTATGAGTCCATCTCTTTTTCCAATAATTGTTTTCATTTTTATCTATGTATTATAACAAAATCGAGATCCTTTTAGGCCACCATTCTTCCTGATTCTTAGAAAAGAGGGTAATTTAGATAATTTTTTTATTTAATTTTATAATAAATATGATTATAGTAAATATATATGTTTTTTGATTTAGTAATTTTCAACATAATTTTTTTTTAAATTTATATTTATGGATTTTGTAATTAATTAATCTAGTAATTTGTCTATTTTTTTAATTCATAATGGGTTATTATATGTCATGTGATTATATAGAATAATTTATGTGAGAAAACATGGATACTTTGGTGGGGAATAAGATAGATATTTGGTTGATAGTCTATGTGAAATTCGGTTTGATATGATTTAAATTATTATATAGAGTTTTATGAGAAGATGGCACTACCATAGAGTGAATAATTTTGAGGTTGTAGTTATCCCATTTAATTTGAAATATATAGATATTGTTATCCCATGAAAATACACCCCAATGATATGTAACACCCATAAAAAAGAACTGTGTGGACTTGGTTATCCTATAGAAAAATTACACAAGGACATAACGCTCTAAAAATATCTAATGTTTCCAACCTTATCTCTTTTGGAACTAACCCATGATCCTTATTAGGAAATTTTTTTGTGATATATTCTCATAAAATGTCTTTATTTAATATATTGCTTCTCATATAACCATACTACTCATTATTACTTTTAGTTATTTATGTTCATCATAATGGTATTACTAATTATTAATTCCTATAGATTTTATAGTCACTATGTATGAATATGAAAAGTAATTTAAATGTTATTTTATTTTTTTTATAATCATGTTCATTGGATATATAGTGTTTTTTATTTCAAATTCTTATTTCTATTTATCCAAAAGTTGTTTTTATAAAAATGAAAATTTGATCCTTATCTCTTGATATTCCTTAATCCTCATTAAAATTTTCTTTAAAATATAATTTTCCTACCCATAAATAAAATTTAATTCTATTACATGTCCATATTTCTTTAAATATCAAAAAATAGATTGGAATATATGTTTTAAAATTGTATAACTTGAATTTCTTCAAATAGATATAGAAAATTTTCTTCTTTGATTCTTGTATTTAATTAGATTTATGTAATATTCAAAACAATTAAGTTTTAAAAAAATTATTTCATAAAGACATATGTATTTAATTGGATTATGTAACAGTTGTTTTTGATTCCATGTATTATACATTTTTTGGTTCATTATTTTTATTCATAAGTTATATCATTTGTAATTTCCCTTATTCTTTTTTTGGATAGCTACTAGAATGTTTTGATGGATTTTATATTAAAATTAGTTGTAATGAATTTTGTAATTATGGTTTTCATTTTTGATTTGAATATATTTTTTTCCTATATTATAATGGATAGAAGCTGGATGTATCACACTGATTAAATCTTAACCATGTTTAAAAAGAGTTTAGATAAGTTTTTTAGATTTTTCATTTAAAACTGATTCAGATAGAGGCCAAATATGTTGTCCAAGTTATAATTTTGTTGGAAGGCCTTGGTTATGTCATGAATAAGTTGGATACCATATCCGAAAAGTTTTATTTTAAAAAACTATTATTTTTGGTATCACAATGGAGAGACGAGAAAATATTATGTTATTTATGAATAGATAGAAAGGAGTGGTATGGAGAATTTGATATTGGATTGGTCTCCATTTGCAAATAATCATAAAAAAAAGATAGCATGCTAGTGCAAGAAGATAATTATATGAATACGCATGAAAATAATAATGAAAATGATGATCCTGAGATAGTGAAAAAATTAATGGATGATACCAAGACTCCGACATATTAGGAATATACTAAACTGTAAAATTTTGAATTTTTAATGTGGCTATATAATGGAAAAACAATGTATGAAATTTCTAATACCACTGTTGATTATATTTTTACCTTTTTGATGGAATTACTTCCTGATAATTTAGATATTCTATCAAATCATTATATGGCATGTAAGTTAATTAACCATCTATTATTTTTCTACTAATAAAATTCATGTTATATTAAAATATTGTAGTTTATTCTGTGAGGAAACATCATAACTTAAAATTTATAAATAAAGTGGTATATCTTGATTGAATACAAATATTGATGGAATACCATCTCATATTTCATAGAAAGTCATGTGACATTTTCCATTGATTCCTAGGTTTCATAATCTATTCATGTCTACTGAAATATCAACAAATATGTGATTACATGATGTTGAGAGAATTAAAGATAATTATGATATTGTTCATCTTGTAGAAGTATTATCGTGGTGGAAATTTGATACAAAATGTACTGATTTTACATATGAGGTATGTAATGTTAGGTTGGGTCTATCCTATGATGGTTTTAATCTATTTGGTCAAATTATTACTTCTCACAACACGTAGCCATATTTTATTAATTTTTATAACATTTCTCCATGGATGTGTATGAAAAAAACTTTCACTTTTTTTATGTATACTAAAATTTATACCTTATTATCCTTGCAATTATATAGATGTCTACTTGCATCCTTTAATAAAATAGTTGAAACAAATTTGGGATATTGGTGAGCACACATTTAATTATTCTTAAAAAAAATTTCAGATGTATGCATCCTTTCTGTAGACAATTAATTATTTCCCTAGTCATGCAATAATGTCTGGTTGGAGTGTGAAGGGAAAAATATCATGTCCTATTTTTATGAATAATACATGATCTAGAAAACTGAAATATCATTTTAGTTTCAATTTCATGGGGCATCGATGATTCTTGCTAATGGATTATCAATAAAAGAAGAATAAACATAGGTTTAATAATACTGTTGACAATGAAAAACTACCTCAACATATGTTAAGAACAGATGTGATTAATGAATTTAAAGATGTCAGATTTTTTATTTGGGAAAGGCCAGATGAAATCTAGAAATATGAAGATTCTTGGAACTAAATCCACTTGAAATTGGAAAAATAAAAGTATAATTTTTGAGTTTCCATATTGGTCTACCAATTTGTTATGTCATTTTTATTTATAATTCACATTGAAAAAAGATATATGAAATTTTTCTTTCAATTATTATAAATACCAAGGTGATGATCAAATATAACTTATGATCTCTATGTGACTTTTGGGATTTGGGTATTCAACCCAAACTGTATCCTGTTTATATCAGTAAAAACAAATGAAAAGTTACTTATTATTTCTATATGATAAAACCTTTTGAGGAAAATCAATTTCTAGTGTTATTGGAGAATATCATGGTTCTTGATGGATATTCAAGTAATATTTCTAAATGTGTGCACATAAGGGATATGAAACTAAAATCCCTAAAAATTAATGATTATCATACCCTTCTTTATGAATTGATTCCAATAAAAATCCAATATTTACTATCCAAAAATCAAAGGGTGAAAGATATTTTCATGTTCCATTTTTATAGATCCCTTTGTGATAAAAGTGTATCCAATACATTCTTGATAAAAATTTAGTAAGAGGAATCATTAATTTTATGTGAGTTGGATAAAATTTTTCCTCCTTCATTTTTTTCTTTCATACCACATTTAACAGTCCATATTACAGCTAAAACAATTATTGGGGGACCCATTTCTTTTTAGTATATGTATCCTACTAAAATAAGTATGTTTACAATGAAATATTATATCTGTAACAAGAATTATCTTGAAGGTTCCATTATGAGAGGTTATTTAGATTAAGAATGTATAGATTTTAGTTCAATATATATGTATGATGTGAGCACAATAAATAATCGGCCAATAAGAGAAGAAGATGATTGGCATGGAGAAACTGGGCCCTCATTTCCATCTATTCCCCAAATAAGAGTAATTTTTGGGTCATATACATTGGTTACATGGACTCATGAAGAGTGGGGTATGACACATCACCTAGTATTTTTTAAATGTGGTTTGTTTGATGACTATATCAAGTATGTAATTTTAATATGTATTTGTTATCTAATACTAAATCATTTCACATATGGATTAAACATATATTATCATTTTATATAGGTAACATAAAAAATTTATAAGTATAGTTTATCATTATTTATATTTGAGAAGGAGAGAGACTTCTCATAAAAAAATAGTTTTCTGCTTTGTTGAAATCAAAGGTATGACCATTAAATTAATCAAATTATAATATAGATATTCATTTATTTATTTTTTCTAAGAAAATTGAGCATGAAGGCCCTTGAATTAGAAGTATAAAACAGGTTACAAAAGGCGAAACGAAGGAAATTTACACTTATCTTAGAGAGGAATAGAAACCATATCTTTAGGTGGAGTGGTCAAGGGATGACATCCTTCTACATTTACCCCCTTTTTTGACAACCCATCAGAAATATTTCTGGCCTCTCATAAGGTATGAGTAATGAAATAGTGCAATGTGGAAAGCTTGTCAATGCAATTCCCCCATTTAGCAGCTAGTCTTCCAAACAGGTGTCTCTTCCCAATTCTTACAGCTTGCACGAGAGTGGTGGAGTCACATTCAAACCATAAATTATTGAAATTCCTTCAGATAATGACCTTGACCGCCATGATAATCTCTATCATCTTCAATTCAAGCGCCGCGAAATTCCCACATGAGCCATACAAGCATTCAAGGGAATCCCCATTCCCATACTTAAAGATGGAACCTTATCCCGAGGGGACTGGGTTACCCCTCGAAGCTTCATCCATATTGCATTTGAATCATCCTACAAATGGGGCTAACTAGAATACTGTCAATGTATGACGAGGGGCTGGGTAGTCTCCAATGATGTTCAACCGCTTTAGGACCACCCAGTTGTCAATGAGGTTGATGCAATTTTTTTGAATGTAGGTTGTTCGCAGCATGAATCTTAGAAATAATTGATCCCAGTTCAAGGTCTATATTGAAGCATGACACTTTGTGCAACACAACATTTCTGATTCTCCATATGTAGTGGATAGTTTCAGCACATGCCACCTGAAACAACACAAGAAGCTGCTTGGAGAGAGTAGCGCTGAATAATTCTGTGAGGTGAGTTTCGATATAATTAGTGTAGCAAATCCAGACACCCAAAATATGTTTCACTGCCATCCCAAGAGAGGAATTATCCATGAAGCTCATGAAAAGATGATCAACATATTCCGTGTGTTTTTTACATAGGGGAAATTGAGAGCATAAGTAGACACCAATCCTTTGTAGATTTACATCCACATGTATCTTGTTGAGAGCTAGCCTCTATAGAATCATAAACCAAGAAGTGTGTCATCCATTTTTTATTCAATTTACCAATCCATTGTTTCTCAACACTAATAAAATTCATATAAAAGCTTTTTGAATCCAACCAACCATTTGTAGATCCCTCCCAAATTAGAGTATCTTCTTGGTTAACTAATTTATGTCCATTAACAATATTGACAACATAATCCAGTACCATTTCCATTTTTTCCAGCTGGTCCTTGATTGTAATGTTATGATTGATGTTAGAATCCACCAGGATAACTTGATTAACGAGTTGTCCACCAATCCAGTTATCATACCAAAAACGAAGGTAAAAATCCATGTTCACCATCCATTCAGATTCATTAATCACTTTCTAAAATATTGACCTTATCATAGTTCAAATGAATGACTCAATATAGATGGATTTTCCTGCAATAAGTTTGGCCATAATCTGGTTCCTTAATAATTACAGCACAATACATTTGGAATTTACGAGTTTCCAAACAAATTTATCTTTTAGATATTGATTGAAGGCCTCTAGTTTCTTGATACCAAGACCTTATAGATTGTATGGAAAGTAGCATTTTCTTTCATGGGGTAGTGATTATTTTCCTTTCCATAATATTTCCACTCTAGAAAAGTTTTTTCATCATCTTGATGAGAATTATAATGATAGAAACCAACCAAAGATACACCATGATTGAGTAGAACGACTTCCAGGTAAAAACATGCTTCACAAGGCAAATACGCCCATCCATTGAGAGGGAATTCCCTTTCTAGGAGGTTAGGGATTTCCTAATTTGATCCAATGCATGTGAGAAATGTGACTACCATGGTTTTCCACAAAACATGTGAACACCCATATAGACAAAATGCAGAGTGCCCTTCTTGATTCCTAGGTCGGAGGTGAGACGTATCTTCCTCGAAGCAGAAATGCTCTTTCCAAAGTAAATGAAAAAATTTCTCCAACTGATAACATGAACATTCACATTATAATATTTTTGAAGTACCCATTTGATTTCTTTGATGTTTCTTCTACCCACTGTGTAAAAATAACAAAGTCATCAGAAAAGAATAAATGAGAGGGAGCAGAGTTACCTCAGCTTGATCTGATTGTAGACAATTCACCTCTGTTAACCATATCAATTAAAATGTTTTAAGATAATCTTATGTTATCAAAAAGATAATGAATGAGAGGGTATATTATTGCCTCACTCCCTATGAGTAAGTGAAGTAACCATCCGAGGACCCATTAATAATAATTGAGACACAGGAAGACTCAAAAAGTATCATGATCCAGTGAATGAATTTCCTACAGAAGAAACATGTTAACGGTTAACACATGTATAGGTTCGGCCTTACACAAATTGTGTTCCAAACGTCCCCAGCGAGGCCCAAGGTGGAAAACCATTGTCTTGAGCCAGTTCCCATCAGGGTAGAGGGGCCCATGATAGGTTTTTTAGCATATAGTGCACATTTCCTTGAGAGGACTCGAACCCGGAACCTCAGTGTCAGGAAACCACCACCCTAAACTAACTCACCAGTGCCCCATGGGAATTATTCTTTTAATTGTATTATTAATATATATTTTAGGTATTGAGTTTACCTATTTACCCTATCTCTAAATAATTAATAGCACTAGATTTTAGTCCCAATTCATTAGTTGGTAAATGAGAATATTTAATAATCAATAAGTATAAATTCATTAAAACTAATTGAGTGGATATTATTAGAACACAACATGATAGAATTATTTTAACTATGACAATATAATGTTTTTCCAATGCATCATATAGTAGGCCTCGATATAAATTTTTTCTCTTTATGCAGTTGTTGAGAAAATATTTTTATTTGATTATCATTCTCATGGTCGAGTCACTATGATGAAATGAAAATGGTTTGATTCAATGACGTTACATGGTAAACTAATTGATAACTATATCTTTTTGAGTTTTTCACATGAATAATTTCCTAGCTACTAATGAAACATTTATTTTGTAATTAATGAAAAAACATGTGTTTTTTGGGAAAGATCATATGTGACCAGATTACAATGTCATTATTTTAGTAATCAATCTGAAGATATATTTTTGATGATGGTGGGGAAGAAATTGAAACCATTTATTCCCCTATTGGTGTTAACCAAAACATCATATTTTATTTATCAAATAATCCAATTTTGGGAATTGATGTTGAACTTGAAGTGGTAGTGGGTAATATATAGAATCAACCATATATGTTCATAGTTCATTCAGTTTATTTTGACATGAGTTTCTTAGGTTGGTACTACTATAATTAATTTATTTTCATTTCAGTTTGGAATGGTATAGTTCTTTAGTTTTGTTTCTTTTCATTCCATGTAATTAAATTTATTTTCATTCCGAAAACTAGGTTTAAAATAGGTTTTTAAAACATGTATAACGTGGTTTTAAATTATAGTAACAATTTATGATGTTTTTCTGTATTTTTTTACTTCTATGTTTTTAAAGAATATTTAAAAAATATGGTTAAAAAATGGTCATTTAATCATTATCCATTTTATGAAAAATATTGAATAAATTCAAAGGAATTTACTATTTGATAATGATCCACAATTGTACGATATAGGGTTTCCTCCTCTGGTTCCCTTAGCAGGTCTAATAATTGTAATATTTTTCTTTTGAATTACATTTAATGTAATATTCTTATTATTTATCTAATTTATTTTAGGGATATTCATATGAACTATATTTTACCTCTCCTCATATTATTAGTAGTTTTCAAAAACATGTCTAATCAAGAAGGGGTGATACTAGAGCTACACTAAGTACCTATCATACCAATTCACAACCAGGCCTTCCAACAAACATCCCATCTACCAAAAATTTTCATCATTAACCTGAGCCTATTTGAATATTCCCACCCATTAATCCATAATCATTTTATTTAGCATCTAAATATCATATACCATTTAAATATCCTAGGATACATTCCCACATTTATATCCTTATCCTACCATGTCGATGTCGCCTCCATTTCCTACTCTTATCTATCCAGGATCTGATGATTGTGCTCATTTATCTTCTACTCTATTGCATGTAGATGACACAGTGCATGCATTGGAATAGGAATATACTTCATAGGATACCAATTCAAAATAATCCACATATCCATCAAGTTCTAATGATTAACCCAGATCAGGTTTTTTATAAGTTTTTCAAATTATATCACATCATTTTTCCAGTTGTACTGTGAATTAATTCTACTTTTTTATTTTATCTTATCCAGTGGGATCTTCAAATATGTAATTTGGGAGTACCTATATACATGAATCATGGAAAATTAAAAAACAAATAATAATATATTAAAATTAAGATGATCAATTGATAGGTAAAAACTCTAGACAATATAGATTTTTAATGGAAACAATATCTAATTACAATAATATCATTACAGTAAAACCAATATTATAGAGGAATATGAATAATAAAATCAAGGACAATTAAAGGGAGGAGACATGGGTAAGAAAATTTGTTAAATTGATGTGTATTTTATTATGTTATTTGTATTAATTAACATGTTTATTTCAGAGTTGATTTAAATTTCATGATAGTAAAGCTACTAAGGTTGCACAGTTGATGAAACTTGTGGAATTCTGCAAATCATATAATTATGAGTTATGTGTTGTTTGGAAAAGTAGAGTTGGCTCTGAGTTAGAGGGTGTACCCATATTCAACGACTTTCAGACAACAAAATTCCACAAAATGATCATACATTGGAAGATTAATGAGTTTAAGGTATTCATAAACATTAATGGATTTTATTTAAAATATAATTATTATTAATTGTATTAATTTTTTTTCCAGGATGCACTAGAAAAGAAAAAAATAATGATTCTATGAAGTTTATGAACACTTTGTGGCACATAATAATGTAGAATTATGAGATGTTCCATGTAATTTTTATGACCAATTGAGTTTTACTAGGAACTAACAAAACTGAACGAAACCAAATATTTATTGAACATAAAAAAAATATAAATTAATTAATGTAAATTGAATATAATCAATACTACATAAAAAAACTAAACCATTCTATTCCTAATTGAATAATACCCACTAGAATTAAATACAATCAATTCTAATCAAACAAAATAAACCTTATATAATAAAAATTGGACCAATCATCTCTAATGTAACCCTACTTAAAATGTTTTGGACTAAACCAAACAAAATAGACCAAATCAATACTTAACTGAAATAGATTGAGGTTAATCAATTTTAAAGTAATAAAACTGCATTGGAAATAAACAAAATAACCTAAAATTAGCTACACTTAACTAGACTGAGAATATTTGAACCATACATAATTCATATGGTTTTAAAAGTTTTAATTCATCCTCAAAATGTGAGTAGTTATACGACACATAGATATTTCATTTATTATTTAATAATTATGTTTCCCACTCTTTTAATCTTCAAATCAACTCATTTTATTTGAGTGAGTATCATATCAATTTCTCTATATAAAAAAGGGCCCACTATTTTTTTAGTGCCAACATGTATGTTAACTAATTCTCCTAAATGTGAAGTTGAATAATCAGCATTATTTCTCATGGAAGATGAAACAACTAAACAATAAATTTATCAAGGGAACATAGAAAAGATTTAACCACTTTCTCCCACTATATAAATATTTCAAAAGCATTTCTACAAACCGAGAGAGCAAGAAACTAAGCTTAAAATGGAGAAAACTCAAATAAAAATTTATCTAAGTTATAATTTGTTTTTAATGAAATAAAATCTTATTTTCAACTAATCATGTTTTGAGAATTTATCCTATTAATGGAATCCTTTGGTTTGTAAATAAGGGTAATCATAAACCACTAAGGGTGTGATTTTTAAAGAGAAACAGGAGGACTTGTTTCTTTCCTCCACTAAATAAACCCTTCAAAGGACTTTCTAAGAGAATAAAATCACACCCCATTATTGAAATATGGATCTTCATTATTATTTGATTCATTTATTAAATTTTTTTTGAGTTGAATTCAAAATAACATTCTGTACTAGTATATATTTTGAAATCCCAAAAAATGAATGGTTATAGGATTTGAAGCTCAAAAACAATAAAAACCTATAAATGAACATCTGATTATTTTTATGAAAAACCCACAGAACATGTTGAAGAAAAAAGTGAGGAACTCCCTTGAAATATTGAATATTAAATTGAGGGAGAAATTTAAACTATATAATATGTGTAAAAATAAATTTATGTTTATCTTCATAAACACTTTTCAAATCTAGTTAAGGATGAAAATTAATATTAATAACCCTTAAAGTATATTGGAGATATTATAAAGGAACTATTTAATGTTGAGGTTAAAGATCTTTAACCTTTGTTTTGATCAACCTTGGACCACATAAATGAAAAATAATAAGATCTGGAGGTGGAGATAGATTTATACATTTTTAAATAGGACCATGAGATGAACCTTATTATGGTTTAACTTAGGAACCAAAGTTTATAGAAGTACACTGGAATAAATAATTCATGGTTTTTTTCAAATAAAATTAACCCCTTATATTTGGGATAAAATTATGCCACTTTCTAGTTATATAAAGTATAAAAATATCACCCCTTGGTGGGTTCATTATTAATAATTTCTTTACCATTTTTTTTATTTTTTCACTATTTCTAGCATACTAATTTTTATTATTATTTATTTTATATAGAAATAAAATAGAATAGAAGATTTATATTTGAATAATAATCAAAATATATTCTACCAAACTTATAAAATTTGAACCATACTTAATTAAACCGGATATAAAAGTATTAAATAATCCTATTGTTTCTTTAAACAGAACTAACACAAACCAAGATAAAATAATATTAAATTAATTACAATGATAAAAACTAAATTAAATATCCAATACAACCCAAATCCATAAAAATGTAATAAAAGTAATTTAAATATACCTCAACTAGATTATTCATAGTTCATTGAAATTTAATAAATTTATTTTGGTTTGATTTATCAATTTCATCTCATTAAATAATAAAATATTATAGTAATTAATTTCATTAACATCAATAAATATTGAAGGTTTTAAGTACAATATAAGTGATCAGTGGAAGGGTGATATATTAACATTTCATTTAATATTGGGTTTCCTAAAATGATGATTTAGGATCTTTCATGTCAAACCTATAATTAATTTATTAAATATGAAAATAAACAAATACCTGATTTGAGAATTATTTATTTGATGCAGATTTCGATCATTCAAAATGGCCCTTTTGTATTTCCATTATTGTGTTGTGAGGATCCAAGGATAAAATCCTTATAGTGGTGATCTAAACATTCTCCTTTTATCTTTAAGCAATGCCCATCGACCTCCGAGTGCTAGCATGGTGAGTTAATGGTCTTGTTATATTCATGTCTATCACTTTTCCTATAATATTGAAGGGATATTTCTTTTCTTTCTTATTCTTGATAGGAATATAGAAATGAAGAGTCAAGAGAGAGATTTGTTGTGTGCAATGATTCTCATGTTTTTGTTTTTGGATTCAATACGTAATAGACATAATGGACTATTTGTAGAGATAGGTTTTTGGTTAAAATAATTATTTAATTTCATTCCAAACCATAAATAATATAACAATCCTTAATAAAACCAATGCACATAATAGTAATATTTTCACTATTTTATAGCATGTTCTAACTTATGCAATTACAAATATTATTTAATCGAGTTATTATTTAATATTTTTCATCAGACTCAATTTTGGTCTATTCGAAATCCTATAACATTTATTGAACTCCCAAATAAATATTAAATTTAAATATGTCAATTATTAGTGAACATTTTTTTATTGATAAAACATAAATAAAATTTTCCCTTAGTCTTGAGAATAATATTTATTCAATTAATTAAATTCAAATATAATTTAATCGAGATCATTGAAAACACTTAGTGTGTAACCCTATATGATTATTTCTTATTACAACTATGAGGTATTTCCTAAAGTCCAAGATTATTATCTATCAATGGGTCATGGAACCTATGATAATGAAATTAATGCGATGATGATCACAATCACATACAAATTCTCACTATGTAATATAATCTGTTTGTCTCGATATCTCATCAAGATAGTTTCACATCTATGTCACCAAAATATATACACAATATGAATTTCTTTGAATAGTTGAAATAAATGTGTTGTTTCAACATGGAAATGAAATTTAATGTAATGGTTTTCATCCAATCAATGGATTGAGTTATCTACTTCCATAAATATTCAAATGAAAAAACTTTCCTTAACTTATCCATTAATGAAATTTCAATCGTGACACACCAAATGTTACCTACCTCACCCTGAACATTTAAAATCACTTTTCCACCAACAAATCTAAGTGTACTATTCATGAAGTGCAATAATTATAATCTTAAATTTTAAGAAAAATTAGGCATTCTCAATGATAAAAAAATATGATGACACCCACACATGAAGAAATCCTACTAGTAGGTCAATTCTCATAATATCCTATCTTAGATATTACAAAATACGAACTTCATAAGAAAAAGACTCATCCACTTATGAGTAATCGCACATGAAGATTTATTTACTATGTTTCCCATCATATTACATTATTGAACCATAGAAAAATATTTAAGAATATCATTATATAACTTTATGGTTCCCATCATAGAGGAGAACAACTATGACCTTATCAATGTGTCGTATACTCTAAGACATTATTACATTAGAGTATTGTGGAATAATGAACAATTTTTTATAAATTTTTTATTAATATTCAATATATTTAATATAAATGTATTCAAATTACAAAAACTTTTGTTCTAGGAAACCAATTCCAA
Organism: Viscum album; assembly: GCA_963277665.1. Classification (NCBI taxonomy): domain Eukaryota; kingdom Viridiplantae; phylum Streptophyta; class Magnoliopsida; order Santalales; family Viscaceae; genus Viscum; species Viscum album. The sequence continues at coordinate 370,881,954 of OY728121.1, forward strand.
CAATTATTGGGCATTTAAGGCCATGTTCCTTGTGAAAAATTGTTTTTCTCAAGTAGGAATAAAAAATATGGTAATGTTGAAACTATAAAAACACTAGAATATATTTTAATTCATTTTATTTATATTTCAAATTTTAATTCCTAATTTTTAATTATATATCTTATTTATATTTTCATTAGTTTGTTATAAAATCCCATGATGAGATATAAGATTACAAATTCAATAAAAATAGTCCTTTTAGATAGGTATTATGTGATGAACACTATGGTAGAGTCCGATTTCTACTCAAGAAGAGAATCATCCCCACTAGGTTTTGGACCTCATTGAGCTCCCATCAAATTTATAACATCACCAAGATACAAAACACTCATAAATAAGCAGATAAGGAAAAAAGTATAGCTATACAGGAGCATGAAATGGGTAAAATAGTAATCGAACAATTCATGAAAGATATGAAAGCTTTATGTCCATCACTTCTATCTATGGCTGCTAATGTTTTTTATTTATGTATGGAAGAAATGTGTTATTTATAAGATACACCGGGTGATGGAAATGATGTTCATAGTGGCGGTTGAGGAGATGACACTACTGGTGATAATGATGATAATAGTGATCCATATGATGATGTTGATGTGGATTTCAGTGATTCCGGTGATGATTTTGATGGAAATGGTGGTGATGATGGAGATATTGATCCCCTCTAATTTTTAGTTAACAGTAAAGAGACATATTATTTGATAGTGTTTAATGTATAAAACTAATAAATTACTTGGATGGTATATTAATGTTATAGTATTGTAAATAGTTTGAGAACTATTGATAAGTAGGTGGTTAAATTCTAAATATACAATATATATTCATTATGTAATGTGTATCGTAGTTTGTATTTTGTTTATAGGTTATGGAGGTGATGGATGGGCCAGTGGTGCTAGATAGGGAGACCAATCTATATCAACATTTTCTATTCAAACCAATGGTATAATATGGTTGGTGGATATTAAATTATACCCACATTTTGATAAATCATTTGTATAAATCTATACGAATGGTTTTCCAATAACCATGGGTATTTAGAATTGTACATGGGATATACTAATGGTTTCCTTTGAAACCATTGGTATATCCCTATATCGATGACTTAAGATCCCATGATTCATAGAACTATAGGTATAGGCCATACTAATGGTTCTATGTCCTTTACCAATGGTTTAAATCCATTGGTGTTGGGTAATTTTTTCAAAAGTGTCCCTTATTTGGGGTATCACCATAGATTACAAACCCTTATAAACTATAGTTTAATGTACACACAAGTTTGTTGAATAACCTTATCTCATGTTTCTTGAAATTTTCCTCACATTCATTTGTCCAAATGAACTTAGATCCCTATAAAGTTAACTTGGTGAGTGTATTTTATAGTCATAATAAATTCTATATAAATCATTTATAATATCCATCCAAACCAAGAAAACTACATATCTCAGTCATATTGGTTGGTCTAGTCTAATGTTCAGTAACATCATCCTTTTATGGATCCAAAAATATACGCTCACTTGAGGTTATTTGACCCAAAAATAAAACATTTTATAGCCAAAATGCACAATTTTTAAATTTTTCATACATATTATCCTTCCTTAGGATCTTTAGTACAATCCTTATGTGATATTCATTTTCTTCCTTACTCATTGAATATATAAGAATGTCATCTATCAAGAGTACCACAACATGATCAATGTAATATATAAAGAATATATTTTTTAAATATATGAATATATCAGGAGAATTAGTATCACTAAATGGAATCATTATATATTCAGAGTTTCCATACCTTGTACGAAATGTTGTCTTGGGTATATATTCTTTATTTAACCTCAATTGATGACATTTAGAACCAATAATAATCTTTTAAAATTATTGAGCTCCATGAATTTGATCAAACAAGTCATTAATATGAGAAAAAATACATATTATTGATTTTTATCTTGTTATGATCCCAATAATCAATATAGAGTCGCATTGATACATCTTTATTATTAACAAAAATAATATGAGAACCCCAAGTTAATGAACATGGATGAATAAATCTCTTATCTATATTCTCTTAGAGTCACCTCTCAAATATCTTCAACTCAACCGACATCATTCTATATAGAGTCCTTGAATAGGTATAACACCATTTATGAGTTATATTGAGAACTAAACTTCATGATTCATTGGAAGACAAGGAAACTCTTATATAAAGACATAAAAACTCCCAAATAATAGGAATATCCTCGATTCTAATTTTACCCCCAACCATCTAAGATAAACTCTCTTTTTTAATAGTAATCAAGACCCATAAAATGGATATAATTTACATTGCAAGTTAAAATTTATCATCGCATCGATAAATGATCTTTGGTTGGGTTTTAATATTAAACATGACTTAACTTACTCAATAATTGATGTCTGATTTATGTAAATAAATGTTATCCAGTACCAAAAATAACATCGAATTAAACTAGAGGGATAATAAATAGATTTACAGGTTTCACATTAAAAAACTACAATTGGATAAGAATCATAGAATTGAGATGCAATAATTTTACAATTAGAGGTTTTCAATAATAATCCAAAATCTAATCATTGTGGTGGTATTGTGAAACCATTATAAAATTCATCAAATATAAAAGAGTGGGTGTATATAAAATAACATAATATATTTGCAGGTCTAGAGTGAATTGTAAGTGTTCATTTTACCACTTCATTATCATAATCCGCATTGACAATAGTTATCACATTATATTTCATTTTTTCACTGGGGTTAAGATTCTATTGATGCTGATCATCTTCACTAACCTTTGGTTTTAAGAATTGGTTAGCATAATTCCCATAATTCATGCATTTTAAACACCAGAGTGTGGGTAGATAATTCATTTGTGATTTTTCTCCATCATTGGATAACTTTTTCCCATTACTATCACATTAAATAACATGATGAAATTCATTTACGCTCTTAAAACATTTACCACCCCCTTAATATAATTTTTAGTTTGTTTTATTCCACAATTTGAGCATTAGAGAAATCTAATCTTATTCTCTCCATGGTTTTTATAATTTACATTGAATTCCATCTTTCTTTTCTTATCAAAACCATGATATTGATTTGTAACTCAAATATGTTTTTTTCACATTAATAGAACATCGAATGATTTATTATTATATACTAAAGTCTCTTACGAACTAGGTTTTAAGGCACTAAAGAATTGATCAACCTTATTTTTAGGTTGGATGATAATACCAGAGGCATACCTCACAAGTCATGTAAAATTTTCATTATAGGTACTAACATATTTATCATCCTTATTATCAAGTTCAAGTAATTCCTTCACTATATTCATGTAAATATTATTAGTGAAATAATTTTTAAAAGAATCTATCAAGCTTCTGTCACTCTATAGATTCAATTTCTTCCCATTTACTAGAGTTCTTGATAAGATTATACTATTGATTTTATTCATATTATAAATTATAAACATCCAAATAAACTTTTTTATGTTCCAAAAATTGCATAATATAAAAGATATGTATAATTGTAGTGATCCATTTCTTAGTAACTAGTGGATCATAAGACCCACTAAAAGAAGTTAGGTATTGCATCATGAAGAACTCAACAGAACATTATGCCCTCATTTTCTCATCTGTAATCTCAGCATGATTCATATCTTGAGAAATTTTCATAACCATAAAAATGAAATTTTGTATTCCAGATCCCATAACAGTTGGTTTCTCCTGAGGAAAATCATTACATTATCCACTATATTCAACATTACCACAATTTATTTGGGTTAAAACCATTGACTAAAACCAAAATTAATTGCATGGGCAATAATAATCACAGAGATAAACCACATAGTCATGAAAAATAATTTGTTATATTTATAAATTTTGAAACCCATTTTCACCTTATGACACCTTAGGTTTATCCTAGGTCTTACATGGTTATCACAAAAATGATAGAATGCTATCATATACATAGACCTATCCCTTGTATTTTTACTAATTCTTTTCTCATTTTAGCTTCCAAAGATAACTAAAAATTTCATTAATACTAACTATAATGACCCATACTTTTAATACATATATATTATATATTATTAGATGAATATTCATTACATAGTATAATGATCAATTATATAATCATATAGGTTTAGTATCTTTCAAAAAATGGATACATAAACAGGTGGTTTATAAGATATTTACATAATCTACCACATAGTTATTTATAACTATAAATCTTATTAAATATATAAAACCTAAAACCTATCTTCAAAACCTTAGGAAAGGAATCCTAAGAAAAGGTGAGATCAGATTATGAATAAGGGTAAAAAAGGGAGAGATCAACATAACATGGGAATAATGGTATGAGAGCCTGAACATAACATTTGAAAAAAATACCCTACATATCAAAGATCATAATTTTGGATCATGATATAAAGTTTTTGAGTTCATAAGACATGAATCACAAAGGAATAAAAAAACATGAGACATGAGAGCATAACATTTAAATAAGACATAAGTTTGTGGAATACACATAAGCATAAAAAATAATTTCCTTAGTAGTCAAGTCTAACTTCCATGACTATCATAGTGAATTGGGTTCACTCGTAACCCATAGATTTAGGTAATATTAACTCCCAAGACTATCATAGTGGAAAAATTACCTTATTTAATAGGCTTAACTCTTGTTTCTAATCCTATTTATTTCATGAGATATCCATCTTTACTCAATGGATTGGAGGACTACATAATTCTGGGACCACCCATCACATAATGAAAACCATACACATGTGATCTATAATATCAAAAAAATCATCATATAACAATATGTGATAAATAAATTAGTTTTATAAATATTTCATTATAGCATAACCTGTGAAAAAAAACGGATTTCATAAACATTTCATTAATTCATCAAAACACAACCCATGGAAAAGCTATGGGTTTCATAAAAAACTGTCATTATAATCATAAACCATCCATATAAAGGATAAGGATGGTTTCCATGGATCATACAACCATTAAAATATAAGTATCATAAATAAATTTTATTATAAATGAAAATTTTCTTTAAAATATTACTTTTAACTTTTCCTGAGTAAAATACCTTTTTTCCATGAAATCACTTATTTAAAATATTTTTTTCCAAATATGAATGAAATTTTTTTATTTTAATGAACCTTGAAACTTATAAATTAATCTTCAATTAATTTATTGTCCATGATAATGGGAAACTTTTCATTATGTATAGGTTAAAAGAATACATTCCTTTCACACTTTTGTAAAAAAAAGTCAAAAAGTACCTTGTTTGGAATACAAAAAAAGATTCCTTTTAAACATTTTTTTTAAAATACACCATGGGTAAAAATGGATTTAAAAAATAATTTTATTAAATTAATAACATTCTTGAAAATAGTTTTAAAAAACATGGATATGGAAGGAAAAGGTTTTCCAACTGAAGAGAGAAATAAAGTCAGTTTTTCTTAAAAATGTTCTTTTAGTATATTGAGAACTTAAGATGAGTAAAATGAAAGGAAAACATGTATTATCAAGAAATAACCATAGGATAATAAAATTCATTAGTTTTTTATTTTTATATCATAATATTTCATCATCAGAAACTTAATCATAAACAACCCAGATAAACAATTATATTGTAGTATAAAACCCTTACCCCAGGTCCAACTTATTTTTTATCTGTTCAAACCCAATATAAAATAAATATATATTTTTTATAATTATATTTAAAACCAATAATAATATATATAATACCACATATTATTTACTTATAACATTTTATCACTTTTTTATTAAAAATTAATTATTAAAATCACTATCGTTGGTAATAACTGCTTCATTTTTCAAGAATGTTTTGGTTTGATAGTTTTGGTCTTTGTAATTTGATCATGGTTCCATAATATTAAAAATTATAATAATGATAAAATTTCATATATATTCAATATACAATTATTTATTTTCATCTTTAAACATATATATTGAAAAATGATTTACACCGTTCATAGAGACGACAGGCCATACATGCGTATGAACACTATTTTCACATTTAAATGAATGGAATAAAAGAATGTTAAATAATAATTAAAAATTATATAATAATTATTTTAACATATAAATCATATATATTCATCATATTCATCCTTATTACCATCCATGTAAAGTAAGAATGAAAAATGAATCACATCATTTCATGGAGGTGGCAGTCCACACGTATGCATGAGCGACATTATTATTTTCCAACAGATTGGAAGGTAAGAAGGATGATATTATATTATAGTTATATAATAATATTTATTTATTATATATAATATATATACATAAAAACTATCATAAAACCCATCCATAAAATATGGTGGTGAAAACTGAATTGTATCACTACATAGGGATGATAAGCTATATGTTTGAACAAGAGATAACTTCACATCCCATTTAGTGGAAAAGAGGACAGATAATGGTGATATCATAGTAATAGTAACATTTAATTATATTTAAGATATTTAATTTATTATTTTATGATAAATATCATATATTTATAGGAGGAAAAATAATAAGTAAAAAAAGAAAAGGATATGTTAAGGAGATTACCCCTTCTTTGAAAGAACCCCTTTAGAACTCCTCCTAATGACCATAGGATTGATATTTTTGGAGTAAAGAAAAATATATAATGTTTAAAGTGAATTGTTTGAAGGAATTTTTCAGGTTTTTGTTGATATATAAGGCTCAAAGTGACATAATCAAGGGAATGGAGGGTGTCTATTTATAAGTGAGAGAGATGTCATACTCGGATTTTTTTAAAATATTAAAATATAATAAATTCATTATCAAGGAAAATGATTCAAAAAGGATATTAATAATAATAAAAATATTTTAGGATAAAAATAACATCATGTAATGAATTTTATATTAGTTTTAGTTTCATTTTACACCCTAGGTTTTTTATTAACCCCTTCGTTAACCATTTTTGACTTTAACTACAATAATAACTATTTCAATCATAAAGGGTAAGAACATTACCAGAAATGGAAAATTTACTCATAAATGGACTATTATTGATATTTTAAATCATATTCCATTTAAATTTCTATATATAATATTTTATAAATTTTAAATCATTTAATAAAATATTATTTATTATAAAATATTATAAATGTCAATTTTGAAACTATTCAGTTAATTTGAATTTAAAAACACCAATAAAAATATGTAATTAGAATATAATAATTTTAAACAACACTAATGTGTTGTATTTCTCAATAAAAATTTAGTAAAATAAACATTTTCTTAAAATTTATTATTTTAATGTTTTAAAATAATTTATTTTATTTTTCAATTAATTAAATAAGTACTCTTGCAATGTTTCCTAGACATTTAATGTAATTATTGAATTAGTAAAACATATAAATATATTACTATGATAAAATAAATAAATATATATTTCAAAATAGAAATTTATAATTAAACTTATCCTATTTTTACCATTATACAAAAATTATTGAATTAAAGTAAAGAGAGTGTCATTTTGTATTTATTCTTTTCATAAATTAATATAAACATCATAATTAAATAAATAAAGAAAAAAGAGAACATATATTATATAATTGGATGGAAATTTATGAAATAAAATCACCCAATAGGATAAATTTAAGTGTTATATAAATTTTAAAGCCTAATACCAAAATTATAACCATATTTTACACGTTTTACCCTTACTATTGTGGCCAAATTTTACTATGGTTACTATTCATATTGGAAAAAGGTAACTATTATAAAAGTATGAACCTCCCAATACTGAATATGGAGTCCATTTTTCACAATTAGATTTCTATAAGTCTCAAAAATTCATTTTAAAAATAATTGCACAAAATAGGACAAAATTTTTTTTTCTAAAAAATATATTTTTAAGAATTAAACTAGATTTATTCATATCCTATGACTAGGGAATTTTTTTTTATTAATTTTAAATAATTTTATTGAATCTAAAATATATAAATTTCTTTAAAATAATTAACTAGTAGTGATTAATTTAATTTATTAAGGTAAAAATGCATTTCACATATAAATTTTGTTTTTCAAAAAAATACTCCCTTATTTTAAAATTATTTTTATTTTAATTTATAATTAATTGTTATGAAATTAATTAATTATATATATATCTAAACCATATTTTTTTATAATTTAGTTATTCCTATTCATACCTATCAATCAAATAGAATGGCGATAACTATTACATTAAATAATAATATTTTAATAGTATATCATATTTTGTTTAAACACATATTGTGTGTATTGAAGTATATAAAAGAAATTAAATTTATTTATAAATAAATATATCATAAAATCTCAGGGTGTTATTATAGGAGGCACTTGAAATCACCCTCGACGATCATCTCAGCGTGAATTTCTATTTATAAAGGCCATTATGACACTATTGTGTCATTGTGAATTGACTCATGCACTATGAATCTTCTCAATACTCTTTTAGCGCTGTTAAAGGAATCATTTATGAACACTCAAAAAAGAGCTGATAAAGGCACCTGCCCCTGCAACTACACAACCAGCAGCTGCACACCTGCACAAAATAGCACCTTCACACGAACCAAGAACCGAACGACGACATAACTGACACAATATTTTGACAAACAATGCTATATACATTTACTTAACATCGTGAATACAAAAAAAAACTGTTATATACATTTCAAACAATGTTTTACATGGTTAAAATTACAATTATCCAACAACAGTTATAAGCATTAATTTTTCATCCTTTGATATCTGTGATCCCCTCTCAAAAATTGTCGTCCACAGTATTTATTGCCGAACAAAGAATCTGAACTCAAGGAAAAAAATTCACCTATATTAGAAAACAAATATTATGTTAGTAATACAATAATGAAATAAATTAAAACATTAATATTAAAGAATACATTAATATGGAAATTTGAAACTAAAATATGGAAATGATAAACTCAAATGTTTTCATTCTGATAACAATCAAAAGGGAATAATGTAAAATCAATATGTTTTTGGATGATTTATCTCATTTAATAAATACAGATTCGTTATCTAATAAAAATCTTTACCGGTCACACCATTCATCAGATTGAGGTGAGGTTGATTCATACACGTCAAAAATTACTCATGGATCATTGTCCTAAAGTATCAAACCAATCTGAACGTGTTTGCTCAGTTTGTCGTATGTCACTTGTGTTGTTTTCTAAAGTTAATGTCAATTTGAAACTGATGTCAGACACTTTTAGCCATACCAATGACACCATGGATCGTATTGAGGTGCGGTTAATTTGTACACGTCACAAATGACTCATGGATCGTTGTCCTAAAGTATCAAAACAATCTGAACGCGTTTGTTTAGTTTTCTGTATGTCACTTGTGTTGTTTTCTAAAGTTAATGTCAATTTGAAACTGATATCAGACACTTTTAGATATACCAGTCACACCATGTGTTGGATTGAGGTGAGGATGATTCTTACACTTAAAAATGAATCATGGATCATTGTACTAAAGTATCAAAACAATCTGAATGAGTTTGCTCAGTTTTCTGTATGTCAATTGTGTTGTTTTCTAAAGTTAATGTCAATTTCAAACTGATATCAAACACTTTTAGTTATACCGGTCACACTATGCGTTAGATTGAGTTGCAGCTGATTCATACACATAAAAAATGACTCATAGATCATTTACCTAAAGTATCAAAACAATCCGAACGTGTTTTATCAGTTTTCCGTATGTCACTTGTGTTGTTTTCTAAAGTTAATGTCAATTTGAAACGGATATCAGACACTTTAATCCATACCGGTCACAATTTACATTGGATTGAGGTGCGGTTGATTTGTACACATCACAAATGACTCATGGATTGTTGTTGTAAAGTATCAAAACAATCCGAATGCATTTGATCGATTTGTCGTATGTCACTTGTGTGGTATTCTAAAGTTAATGTCAATTTGGAACTGATATCAGAAACTTTTTGCCACACCGGTCACACCGTGCGTCGGATTGAGGTATGTTTGATTCTTACAGATCACATATGACTCATGTATCATTTTCCTAAAGTATAAAAACAATCCGAATGCATTTTCTCAGTTTTCGGTATGTCACTTGTGTTGTTTTCTAAAGTTAATGTCAATTTCAAACTGATATCAGACACTTTTAGCCATACTGGTCACACCATGCATCAAATTGAAGTGTGTTTGATTCGTGCACGTCACAAATGACTCATGGATCATTTTCCTAATGTATCAAAACAATCCGAATTCTTTTGATTGGTTTGTCTTATGTCACTTGTGTTGTTTTCTAAAGTTAATGTCAATTTGAAACTGATATCAGACACTTTTAACCATATCGGTCACATCGTCCATCAGATTGAGGTGAGGTTGATTCTTACACATCAAAAATTCATCATGTATCGTTTTCCTAATGTATCAAAAAAATCTGAACTCCTTTTCTCAGTTTTCCATATGTCACTTGTGTTGTTTTCTAAAGTTAATGTCAATTTGAAACTGATATCCGACAATTTTTGTCATACCGCTCACACCGTGTGTCGGATTGAGATGTAGTTGATTCATACATGTCACAAATTATTCATGGATCATTTTACTAAATTATCAAGACAATCCAAATGTGTTTTCTCGGTTTTCTATATGTAACTTGTGTTGTTTTCTAAAGTTAATGTCAATTTGAAACTGATATCAGACACTTTTAGACATACTGGTCAGATCATGCGTCTGATTGAGGTACAGTTGATTTTTACACATCGAAAATGACTCATGGATCGTTTCCCTAAAGTATCAAAACAATCCGAATGTGTTTTCTCGGTTTTCCGTATGTCACTTCTGTTGTTTTTTAAATTTAATGTCAATTTGAAATTGATATCAGACACTTTTTTCCATACCGGTCACACCGTGCATCGGATAGAGGTGCAGTAGATTCGTACACATCACAAATGACTCATAAATCATTGTCCTAAAGTATCAAAACAATCCGAATGTGTTTGATAAGTTTTCTGTATGTCACTTGAGTTGTTTTCTAAAGTTATAGTCAATTTGAAACTGATATCAGACACTTTTAGCCATAACGGTTACACCATGAGTCGGATTGAGGTGCGGTTGATTTTTACAAGTCTCAAATGACTCATGGACTGTTTTTCTAATGTATCAAAACAATCCAAATGTATTTTCTCATTTTGCTGTATGTCACTTGTGTTGTTTTCTAAAGTCAATGTCATTTTGAAACTGATACCAGACACTTTTATCCATACCAGTCACACCGTGCATCAGATTGAGGTTCGATTGATTAGTAAATGTCACAAATGACTCATGGATCATTTTCATAAAGTAGCAAAACAATTAGAACACATTTTCTCGGTTCTCGGAATGTTACTTGTGTTGTTTTCTAATGTTAATGTCAATTTCAAACTGATATCATACACTTTTAGCCATACCGGTCACACCATGTGTCGGCTTGAGGTTTAGTTGATTCATACACATCAAAAATGATTCATGGATCATTTTCCTAAATTATCAAAACAATCCAAATGCATTTTATCGGTTTTCTGTATGTCACTTCTGTTGTTTTCTAATGTTAATGTCAATTTGAAACTGATATCAGAAACTTTTAGCCATACTGGTCACACAGTGCATCGGATTGAGGTACGGTTGATTTGTACAAGTCACAAATTACTCATGGATCATTTTCCTAAAGTATAAAAATAATTGTAATGTGTTTTCTCATTTTTCTGTATGTCACTTGTGTTGTTTTCTAAAGATAATGTCAATTTGAAACTGATATCAGACACTTTCAGCCATACCGGTCGCACCGTGCATCGGATTGAGGTGTGGTTGATTCGTACATGTCAAAAATTACTCATGGATAATTTCCCTAAAGTATCAAAACAATCCGAACACGTTTTATTGGTTTTCCATATGTAACTTGTGTTGTTTTATAAAGTTAATGTCAATTTCAAATAGATATCAGACTCTTTTATCCATACCTATCACATTGTGAGTTATATTGAGGTGTGGTTGATTCTTACACGTCAAAAATGACTCATGGATCATTGTCGTAAGGTATCAAAACAATACGGATGTGTTTGATCGGTTTTTCGTATGTCACTTGTGTAGTTTTTTAAAGTTAATGTCAATTTGAAACTGATATCGGAAACATTTAACCATAACGGTCACATCGTGCATCAGATTAAGGTGTGGTTGATTCGTACATGTCAAAAATGACTCATGTATCATTTTACTAAAGTATAAAAATAATCCGAATGCATTTTCTTGGTTTTCTATATGTCCCTTGTGTTGTTTTATAAAGTTAATGTCAATTTGAAACTGATATCAGAAAATTTTAGTCATACCGGTCACACCGTGCGTCAGATTGAGGTGCGGTTTATTTTTAGACGTCATAAATGACTCATGGATCATTTTACCAAAGTATCAAAACAATATGAATGCGTTTCCTTAGTTTTTTGTATGTCACTTGTGTTGTTTTCTAAAGTTAATGTCAATTTGAAACTGATATCAGACACTTTTATCCATACCGGTAACACCATTTGTTGGATTTAGTTAAAGTTGATTTGTACACCTCACAAATGACTCATGGATCGTTTTCCTAAAGTATCAAAATAATCTGAACACATTTTCTCGGTTTTCTGTATGTCACTTGTGTTTTTTTCTAAAGTTAATGTCAATTTCAAAATGATATCAGACACTTTTAGCCATACCGGTCACAACTTTCATCAGATTAAGGTGCAGTTGATTCGTACACGTCACAAATAACTCATGGATCATTTTCCTAAAGTATCAAGACAATCCAAACATGTTTTCCCGGTTTTCCGTATGTCACTCGTGTTGTTTTCTAAAGTTAATTCAATTTGAAACTGATGTCAGACACATTTAGCCATACCGGTTACACCGTGTGTTGGATTGAGGTTAAGTTGATTCATACATGTCATAAATGACTCATGTATCATTTTCCTGTAGCATCAAAACAATCGGAATGCATTTGCTCGGTTTTCCGTATGTTACTTGTGTTGTTTTCTAAAGTTAATGTCAATTTGGAACTGATATCAGACACTTTTAGCCATACGGGTCACACTGTGCATCGGATTGAGGTGTGCTTGATTCTTACACATCAACAATTACTCATGTATCATTTTTATAAAGTATCAAAACAATACGAACACATTTTCTCAGTTTTCCATATGTCACTTGTGTTGTTTTCTAAAGTTAATGTCAATTTGAAACTGATATCAGACACTTTTAGCCATAATGGTCACACCGTGTGTCGGATTGAGGTGCGGTTGATTTTCACATGTCACAAATGACTCATATATCATTGTCTTAAAGTATCAAAACAATCCAAATGAATTTTCTCGGTTTCCCGTATGTCACTTGTGTTGTTTTTTAAAGTTTATGTCAATTTGAAACTGATATCAGACACTTTTAGCCATACTGGTAACATCGTGCATCTGATTAAGGTGAGGTTGATTTTTACACTTCAAAAATGACTCATGGATCATTTTCCTAAAGTATCAAAACAATATAAACACATTTTATCAGATTTATGTATGTCACTTGTGTTGTTTTCTAAAGTTAATGTCAATTTCAAACTGATATCAGACATTTTTAGCCATACGGGTCACACCACGCGTCATATTGAGGTGAGGTTGATTATTTCATGTCAAAAATGACTCATGGATCATTTTCCTAAAGTATCAAAACAATCTGAATGTGTTTGCTTGGTTTGTCGTATGTCACTTGTGTTGTTTTCTAAAGTTAATGTCAATTTCAAACTGATATCAGACACTTTTAGCCATACCGGTCACACTGTGCATCGGATTGAGGTGCGTTTGATTCTTACACATCAAAAATGACTTATGGATTGTTTTCCTAATGTATTAAAACAATCCGATCGCGTTTTCTCAGTTTTCCATATGTCACTTGTGTTGTTTTCTAAAGTTAATGTCAATTTGAAACTGATATCAGACACTATTAGCCATATCAGTCACACTATGTGTTTGATTGAGGTGCGGTTGATTCATACACGTCAACAATGACTCATGGATCGTTTTCCTAAAGTATCAAAACAATCCGAAAGCGTTTTCTTGGTTTACCTTATGTCACTTGTGTTGTTTTCTAAAGTTAATGTCAATTTGAAACTGCTATCAGACACTTTTAGTCATAACAGTCATATCGTGCGTTAGATTATGGTGCGGTTGATTTTTACACGTCACAAATGAATCATGGATTGTTTTCCTAAAGTATCAAAATAATTCGAATACATTGGCTCAGTTTTCCGTATGTCACTTCTGTTTTTTTCTAATGTTAATGTCAATTTCAAACTTATATCAGACACTTTTAGCCAAACCGGTCACACCGTGCGTCAGATTGAGGTGTGGTTGATTGGTACACATCAAAAATGACTCATGGATCATTTTAGTAAATTATTAAAACAATACTAATTCATTTTATTGGTTTGACGTATGTCACTTGTGTTGTTTTCTTAAGTTAATGTCAATTTCAAACTGATATCAGACACTTTTAGCCGTACTGGTCACACCGTGCATCAGATTGAGTCGTTGTTGATTCTTACATGTCACAAATGACTAATGGATCATTTTTCTAAATTATCAAACCAATGAAAATGCATTTTATCAGTTTTCCGTATGTCACTTGTGTTGTTTTCTAAAGTTAATGTCAATTTGAAACTAATATTAGACACTTTTATCCATACCGGTCACACCATGCGTCGGATTGAGGTGCGGTTGATTCTTACACATAAAAAATGACTCATGGATAATTTTCCTCAAGTATTAAAACAATCCAAATGTGTTTGCTCGGTTTTCCATATGTCACTTGTGTTCTTTTCTAAAGTTAATGTCAATTTGAAACTAATATCAGACACTTTTAGCCATACCGGTCACACCATGAGTTGGATTGAGGTGCGGTTGATTATTAAACGTCACAAGTGTATCTTGGATCACTTTCCTAAAGTATCAAAACAATCCGAATGCATTTTCTCAGTTTTTCATATGTCACTTGTGTTTTTCTCTAAAGTTAATTTCAATTTGAAACTGATATCAGACATTTTTAGCCATACCGGTAAGACCGTAGGTCAGATTGAGGTGCGGTTGATTCATACACGTCAAAAATGACTCATGGTTCATTTTATTAAGGTATCAAAACAATCCAAACATGTTTTCTCGGTTTTCTATATGTCACTTGTGTTGTTTTCTAAAGTTAATATCAATTTTAAACTGATATCATACACTTTTAGCCATAATGGTCACACTGTGTGTCCGATTGTGGTGAGGTTCATTCATACACATC
Organism: Viscum album; assembly: GCA_963277665.1. Taxonomy (NCBI): domain Eukaryota; kingdom Viridiplantae; phylum Streptophyta; class Magnoliopsida; order Santalales; family Viscaceae; genus Viscum; species Viscum album. The sequence continues at coordinate 370,897,358 of OY728121.1, forward strand.
ACAAATTTCTCATGGATCGTTGTCCTAAAGTATAAAAATAATACAAATGCGTTTTATCAGTTTTTCATATGTCACTTGTGTTGTTTTCTAAAGTTAATGTCAATTTGAAACTGATATCAAACACTTTTAGCCATACCGGTCACATCATGCATCAGATTGAGGTGAGGTTGATTCATACACATCACAAATGAATCATGGATCATTGTCCTAATGTATCAAAACAATCCTAATGTGTTTTCTAGGTTTGTCATATGTCACATGTGTTGTTTTCTAAAGTTAATGTCAATTTCAAACTGATATCAGACACTTTTAGTCATATCGGTCACACCGTGCGTCATATTGAGGTGAGGTTGATTCGTACACATCACAAATGAATCATGGATCGTTTTCCTAAAGTATCAAAACAATCCGAACGGTTTTACTTAGTTTTCTGTATGTCACTTGTGTTGTTTTCTATAGTTAATGTCAATTTGAAACTGATATCAGAAACTTTTAGCCATACCGGTCACACCGTGTGTCGGATTGAGGTGCGGTTGATTCTTACACGTCAAAAAAGACTCATGGATCATTTTCCTAAAGTATCAAAACAATCCAAATGCATTTTCTTAGTATTCCATATGTCAGTAGTTCATAAGAGTCTCTTATTAAGTTATTATTTACTAAAAACTCAAATCATTTCTAAAACCATTCTTCATAATCTAAGGATATGAAACATAAGAAAGGGTGATCATAGATTCTCACTAAGTGTAAACAAGGGATATATCAATGATCATATAAAGATAAAATAAGTAGTATAAATTCAATGGCATCTTTGCACAACTTTTTAACTTCTCAAACAATTTTGGGCAATCACAAAGTTCATCTTCTATGGACCTTTTCATTTCCTCAATACGATCTTCATCATCATTCACATCTTTAATCACATCCTCCATATAGTCATCTTCATTGTTCATACTTTTAATCATATCATATGATCCCTAAAACACAGTCTTATCCCAACCACTACCTGCATTCGTTGTTTCCCCGTGTTTATTCCAACATGTATAACTCTGATCTATTCCGTGACAGATCAAGTGTTCTTCTAACTCCTCTGGACTAATTTTTTTTAATAACAACAGTGTAAACACAGAGAAAGGATTTGATAAGGGTCATATGCATGATCTTTTGCAAACATGATAAACTCTTTCATGCCTTCTTCATACTCTTTTGTGAACTGATTGGCATTCATCCATTCATTATTTATATTCATCCTATTTGAAATCCAAAGGATGGGTATATAGGTTAAAGAAAAGGAATATGAGTATAATTTAGATAAAAAACTAGATACTTAAAAAATGGTGGGGGATTTCTCATTAATAGAAAATCTTGGGTGGTTCTTGGGATTCATCCATTTTCTTCCTCTCTTCGATACCCCCTGATGAGGGGTGGTTCTTTGAAGTTTTTTATTGTGTGTTAGTGAGTTCTTCCCTCATATTTCCTCCATTACTATTATCCTTTATTTCCCTATTATTTGGGATTATTTTAAATAGGGTTTTGTGATGATTTCACTATATCATTTTCAAATCAATTCAGATGATGTATATTTTGTTTGTATTGGCTAGAGGTTATCCTCATATAATGAACGCACCATGTTTTGTGTGGTTTAGGTGGTGTTGTGTTTCCCAGTGAGTTTTTAAAAGATTATTCCTAACTATATTAATCTTAATAATTAATTATAAGTTTCAATAATTAATTATTTGGGAATTTTTCTTTGATATTGGGTCTCAATCATTTGTACAAAATTAGATAAGGCATGTACAGTCTTGGTTGAGGATGAGTTGATATTGGTGAGGGGGTTACTCCATTTTTTGAGGTAGGTGGACCCTATAATAAAAAAACATGTTCCAATTTATGCATCATTGTGCATTCATGCATGATTATATGTGTTCCAGTGAAAGGGATAAAAATCAAGAGCAACCTAGGTAAATAAATAGGGTGTTTTTGATCCACCAAGAGATGGAGTGAGGGTTCTATTGAATGTTTGTGATTTTGTGATCATCCAGAGATTATTTCTCCGTGGAGGTGAGGTTTCTAGTTGTGTTTATGAGAGGATTGGGTTTGGTATTATATTTTTATTTCCAAGTTAGGTTTTCTAAGGCTATTTGAGTAGGTATTAGAGTCTTGGGCCTAAAGAAGATGGATAATATTGTTTTATATCTCACATATGATGGGGAACACCCTCTTAAGGATATATAAGAGTCATGTTGTGTGTGATGAGTAGGATATTCCATATTGGGATTGGTTAAGTGTGGCATAGAGTATTTCCTCCTTATAATTGGATTAAGAGATCTCCAAGGGGAGATATGATATAGTACCTAAGTGAGGGTCATGGTAATAGTCTGGATGACTTAGCATAGGGTATCCAAGGCTCTTAGTGTGAGTTTCTTTGGATGGTCATTATTTATTTTTAATGAGTTTTAATGTGGGAATTAGAAGATGATATAGAATAGAATATCGAGGCCTAAATCAAGTATAGCATGTGGGTTGTGACATTACCAAGTAGAGATGAGTGTGTTATGGTATCAATGACTAGATATGGGTTAGGTTTGTAGAACCTATTATATTTCCTTATAGGTGTAATTAAAATGTTGATAGGTTGGGAATAATTTTCATGTATAACCAAGATTTTTTTAAGGAGATTATTATGCACGGCTAAATGGATGGTTACTTTTATCATTTATGGTCAGACTGACTAAGATATTGGGACTTCATATGACTTTCACCTAGTTGAAGTATGATCATCCATGGGGCCCACCTATTGATGATGTGGTTTAGCTAGTATGAGATTTTGGCTATCTAGATACCCTCCTTATATTACTATTTATATGTTTTTTGGCATTAGACAAGATGGATGGCCTTTATTTAAGTGATATGTTGTTGGTAGGAACATACATTTAGTGAAAAGGCATTGGTCAAAGGGGATTGGTGTGTGACTTCCATGGGATACACCTATTGATGATGCATTTTGACTTGTGATAGAGGTTGGATATTGTGATTCCCTCCTTAGATAATTTTTTGTATGATAATATTGTGTGAGATATAGAAATGGGGATCACTTAGTATTGGTTTGGAGTAGTTTTTTGAGAGATTGTCTATAGAGATTCCCTCCTCAAAATTTTTTTATGTGATGTGATGGTGAGACCCACAAGTGATAAGGGAGCAGCTACTATGTTTCAGAATTAGATGATATGTGAATCACACCCAATGTGATAGTTTGGTGGCATAGTTATGTTATAATAAAGGATGTGATATTTATATTGGTATATGACCCAACCTAGAGAGAGTGGGTAGTGGGAAAGAATTGGTAGAAACCCTGTTAAGGATCATTTTTTTCGAACCCAAGGAGAATAATGTATAATATAGAACATACTAAACATATGTCTCATCCTGTTGGAATGCCTCACCTGATGACATGAATTCACCAAAATGGACGGTTCAAACCCTACCTGGCCTAAATATAGGGTAGTATCCAAAATCATAAAAATATCCATACTAAGGGCCACTAGACAGAGTGAAATCCTAATATAGTGTAAAAACCTTTCACAAAAAATACTCTCTCTATTCAGGTTTCTATCACAAGGCTATAGTGGGGAGAGCTAATCAAGATCAAATAAGTAACCAACCACATATACATGTGTCACACACATAAGCATCACACACAAGAATCGCCCAAAATCATAATTAATCTCAATATTGAAAATAAATGAAAACATAATTAATTCATGCAAATTCAATTTTACTCACCTTAAGGAGGAAGACCCGGTGGCGGAGGAGGGGGAGGCGTCGACAGCAGAGGCAACACAGAGGTATCACGGAGGCAGTGGAGGTAGCTCGGAGGCAGCGGAGGCAGCAGAGGCAGCGGAGTAGGTAGAGGAGGAGGAAGAAGAGGAGGAGGAGGAGGAGGAGGAGGAGCCACGGTGGAGGAGGAGGAAGAGGAGACACGACAAGAGAAGTAGGAGGATAAGTTGGCGCCAGAGGAGGAGAATGAGGTGGAAGCCGCGGTAGAGGAGGAGGAGAAGGAGGCGGCAGCGGAGAGGAGGCAGTGGTGGAGGCGCAGGGTAGGGCTTCCGCGACAGACAGGGTGTGGGGAGGAGGAGCCGCAGTTATAGGAGGAGGAGGAGAAGTAAGCACCGGAGGAGGAGAATGAGGTAGTGGCCACAGTAGAGAAGGAGGATAAGTAGGTCTCAATGGAGTGGAGGTAATGGCGGAGGCGTAGGTTAGGGCTTCCGCGAAAGCATGACAGGGTGCGGGGAGGAGGAGGAGGACCCGGTGGCACTTATAAATCCCGCTGGGACCTTTATCAGTGCTGGTAAAAAGCACTGATAAAGGGGGTCTTTATCAGCGCTAAAATGAAAAGCGCTGATAAAGGGTGTCTTTATCAGTGCTTTTCATTTTAGCAGTGATAAAGACCCACTTTATCAGCGCTTTTGTATCATTGATAAATCCATACTTTATCAACACTAATAAAAGTGCTGATAAATGTATAAGTTTAATAATTTGTTTCTATTATTATATATTTAATTAAAATGATATTTATGAGATATATATATATATATATATATATTAATAATTATAACTCTAAATAAATATATCTTTATTCATACTTATAAAATTATTTGAATGGTATATTTATATATATATCATTGAAAATATAATAAAATATTTATTTATTTTTTAAATATAATGTAATTTTAATCATAAGTGTACATTTTTTAGATCAAATATATTATGTTGGTAAGATAATGAATTATAAATCAATAACACATCAATGTGATATGTAATTATAATCTATAAATGAACATTATTCATGCACATATATGATCACATAACATATACCCATGATATTCATTGACCTCAATTCATTGGAAAACACATATATATATTTATAAATCTAATAAATCCTATAAATCTAATAAATATATTTATTATTAATCTTATAATTATTTAATTATATATATATATATCTAGTTATAACATGTGTTTTTTATTTAATGTATACAATAAACATTATCAGTGCTAAGAAAAGCGCTGATAAATGTAACCTTTATCAGCGCTAAGAAAAGAACTGATAAAGGGACATTTAAAGCGCTGATAAAGTCCTACCCCTTTATCAGCGCTTTTCCATTAGCACTAATAAAGACAGGTGCCTGCCTTGCCCATTTTTGTGGTATTGTGTTAATATTCTCCCATGTGTTTCATTTTATAAAACATTTTAATGGTGGATAAAGCAATATAAGGTCCATACATTATCATTTAGCATTCCATTTCCATGTCAAGGTATTGGCTGTGATATCTTTATATCATATTCAACAATAAGAAAAAACTATAATATGAATTTGAAATATATAAATTTCATACCATAGGATATAACTATATTATGCCATATGATATAGGCCATATCACATCATATACACCAAATTTGTGAATAACTATCCAAAACTCCTTCTGGATAAATTATAAAACACTAGATTAATTTCAAATCCAAATTTATAGAGGAACACTCTCTATTTAAATGAAAATTGACATTCTTATATTGAAAATAAACAAATGTTTCAGTCTATGTAACCATAACTACATAGTTCAAACATGTAATAATTGTTTAATTATGATTCTGCCCTCAAACTATATGGGAAAGAACCATTTAGGTTGAGTTAAACACTTTGATAATAAATTATTTAATCCCCTTTTCCTGTAAAAACATTAGTTATATAACAGATATATCACCCAAGGTACATACAACAAATATCATGATGTCAAACATTTAAATCTAAATAGAATGGAATAATGCATGACATATTAATCTTCTAAGGTGCCTATAATGATGAATGATCAATGATTCCTTTCCTTACTGGTCCAAGGATAAAATAAATTTCATGATAATAATAATAAACACCAGACACCATGTGCATAACCTAGTGGTGAAATCAATATAACCATAACATGCATAATCTTGAACATCAATTCCCATCCCAGAGAATTTGGAATTTTCCCCATACATGGGTAAACTAATCCTAGGAACATGGTCATTACCAAACTCTAACATATAATAGTCTCCTATATACAAACCCAAAATAGTACGAAAATTTATAAAATATTGCTTTGATATCAATTTGTAAAATTTTGGACCCAGTTCACTCATAAGTCACCGAACCCAGTTTTCCACATGCCCTTAGGTGAAACTCCCCATAATCCAGAGGCTTTTGACTAGCATCAATAGTTTATGATTGTTTGGTGGGGAGAATATACTCTCATAATCAAATTAGCATAGTGGCATAATAAATGAATAATGTTTAGAAGTATAATAATGAAAACATAGAAGAGAAAGTAAATCATCCAAGATGTAGTAATAAACAATAAAAATGAGGAATCATATTCAAAATGATTAGTTTGTAATGGAACTATATAAAATGGCTGAAATAGATGGTAGCATGAACATATACATACATAAAATAAAAAGAACCAAAAATTTCAAATGGATATCCCCAATAAAATCATGATCCAAGGATCATTCCTATGCTCCCTAGTTACCATGATACACACAAATCAAGCACCCATGATCGGCTGCTTTCCCTTGTCCCTACCTATGTCCATGAAGTTTATCAAGGTACCAAAAAGTAACCCAAATAGGGTGTGTTATAAAATCAATAGTCCACCACCTACAGTGTTTATAAAAAATCTTACCTGTGTATTAAAACTAAAACTATGTCCATGTATAATAGGTAAAGCTTTAAAATGCAAGACAATTATAAAAAGTCCATGACCAGAGGTTGAAACAAAAAGTAAGCTATAAATGGTAATGTTTTCAAGTAACTACTATACTTATCATAAAACAAATACATATAAAGTGTCATACCAACATGGTTCATGTCCCAATGCTGAAGACTAAATCGACCTCCTCAAGTTCAAGAAACTTGTCTAAGATGACCTTAAAATTATGTAGTATAACACCATCTAAGAAATGTTCAGGTCACATGGAATGTACATTTTCCTCTCTCTCCATTTTCTCATCCTATACATGCTCATGATTCCATTGTACTCGTACTAACGAAAATGACCTATCTCGGATATACTTTGTGCTCCAGTCCACGATACATGTCATGACACTACCCATCAGATCCATCCTGGTTGGAGGAAGGTTGATCCACGACTACCCCAAGACCGCCTCCATAGGCCAGAGGCTAGTGACCATCACTAGAAGACATAAATAAAATTTGAGGCCTTTACCTAAGTATATATACACACATTCACCCCACCACCTCCATATGGAAGTGCATATAAATAAAATAAAATACAATAATGTCTAGATTAATAACCATGCATGTAACAACCTCTTGGATTTACAAAAGAGTATGATAATATAATCAAAAAAGTTAAGTGGAAAAAACATACCCAACCAGAAAATATGCCCCAAACAAACAATAACTATAAAATTAAAACATGAGATAGATAAAATCTAAAACTCTATGCCCTAACCACCATATATAGTAAAATGAACCAGAGTATCCCCTATTCCCTTATGTAATTGTTGTTGACCTTTCTATCTTCTTTATAAGACATGAAACATGTAGTAATATCCAATGTAGGGGTGATTATATACATACCTAGTAGGATTCCGTAAAATCTAATGGTAGATCAATAGGAGACACGATGGAAGTAGATAACTCATCCCATAATAAGAGATAAATAGAACCTAACTACACAGTTATATATTTTTATCAAAATAATCCAAGACAATAGAGAAAAGGGATATTCATCTCATAGCCCATTACATGAAGATGATCCTTAAAATAGATCCAAAAAGGTCCACCAATGATGCCTAGCATATCACATGTATATCTAAAGAAGTATACATATGGATCCATAACTTTCCACTATGCTGCATAGTCGAGGGGACATGATCTCTAGGTAAAGGACCCATACCCAAATACAATAAGAGTGTTCTAATCAAAAGCTAGATTAACCATGCCTTGAATTTATATGAGTGGTCCACTCAGTAGATAGGGGACTCATTCCTTTACTCTACAAGAGGGTTCCACTTAGTAGATAGAGGACCCATGACCTGACTCCACAAGTGGGTTCCACTCAATATAAAGAGGACCCATGCCTTGACTATGTAGGACAGTTCCACTTAGTAGATAGAGAAACCAATATATAAATTCATAGGAGGGTGCCACTTATTAGATAAAGGACCCATTCCCTAATTCTATAAGAGGGTTACACTTAATTGGTAGAGGACCCATGCCCTGACTCTGAAGGACGGTTACACTAAATAAGTAGAGGAACCATGCCTTAGTCTATCAGAGGGTACCACTCTGACCTATACGAGGAAAATGTGGGATTTCTAACCCTAAACTCTCTTTGATGACCCTTCTTGATCACTATCATCATCAAATAAAAACTAATGAATCATAATTCTTGGAATATAATGAATCATGTCTTCAAATCCACTATAAAGGATACCATCAAACTATATATGAAAAAACACTTAGGATAGGCTACTCCTAGGCAAAAACTTGAGTCCAAATGAAGGAGATGCGAGAGGTAGAATATTCATCAAGAAGTATACAATGTGTAAGGAAACCACATGGCATGTGGTCCCACTATGCTTCATGTTAGTGTCCTCACTAGCACACAACTCACTATCCATGTAGTACTACATGGCATGTAAGGGTACTACATGATGGGTCTCGACCACCTGGGGTATGCCAGTGTGAATTTTTATATGACCATGTAAACTAGAAACTTTCCAATAAATCACATGTTCCTCATAACACATGACATATCGGGGTCATCCCAGTATTCGCCATGTCTTTTCTACTCAGGATAATGTCTTATCTGATGTACACAATGTATTCCCTTCAATACATGATGTGTAGGGTTATAAGGGCTCCTAGGAATTTACCCTCTATAAATTGCAAGTCGGTCTATTAGGGGTCACATGGAGTGTGGTTTCCACACATGGTGACATATTTAACTCCAATGTGAAACCCTATATGCCATATAAATTGTACTACACAATTGTGTTCATAGGACTACATGTCATGTAGTCTCCTTTTGTGTAGAAACTCAGATATTCCATGAGGATCCCATATTCACGCTCACCACTATGATTTTGTGCTATTGGACACTAAAAATCATCCATAAACAAGGGTAACATAATTGACCTTTGATTTCCATCCCTCGAGATGCTAGAAATGAGATCTTTAACCACCGTTTAAATCCAACACCACCTCGTATGCTACCCATTTCCACTACCACTCAGTCCTGGATCCTAGATCCATGTTAAAGCATCCCTCATATCGCAAAAATTATCCTAATCCATCTTAAAAATTACATTTTGACCATCACACATGAATATACCATGAATATGGGGGTTCGATCACTCTAAATCCACCTAAATAAGTCAAACCAAGGTCTGGTAGGCCAATAGTGAAGAAAAAGAAGAACGATAGGGGAAAAGAACCAATAAAGTTTTTAAAAAATTGATGTCCAATCATTCTTGGAAAAATAATTCAGACCAGGGATAACTAGGGTGTGAAACATGCCATAATCAAGAACAAATTGAATAAAAAATTTAATTCAATTCTAGTGGGATCATGAAAAGGGTAAATTAATTATATATTAAAGGAAATAGATTTTATCATGATCAGTATTTTAATCATAAGGGTGGAAACCAAAAATGATGAGTCCTACCTTGATTCAGATTGATCATTGGTGGGGAATTTCTTAGCAAATTATGAGTATGACCTTCTGTGTCCCCTGCCTTCCATTCCACCTCAATCAGTTCTTCGTTCATCATTTGAACTTGTTCTACCAATGAAGAATGTCATAGATACTATCAATTATCTTAGGTTTTATGCGGTCCGAAAAATATAATTGTTATAATGGGGTATAAATATAGGAGTTTAGGTTGGGGGTGTTTAAATAGCGTAAATAATTTTAACGATTTATTTTAATTAAACGCACTACCAACGACATACTCAATAAGATGTCCAGTGATGACCAACTTTAGGTCACACCTAGTGTAAACAATGCTCTCCAAATTTAACCATGGTCTCCAATTTTTTATCCAATACTCTTTTTTGGATATATCCCATTATTTATGAAAAACTGTGTGGCTGTTACAAAATGCATTTAATATTTTTATAAAATTAATTCTGGGCTCATTGGGAATCAGAATCATACACTGTCTATGTTCATAGATATAAATATATTCCTTGATATATTTAAAATTATTATATGGAAAAATAGGATATATAAATTTTTCCCTCCTTTAATATTTTCATCCTCAAAAAGAAAAACTAAGAAAATAGGTGGGGATACTGAGACCACATCTGGTACTCCTACTCCCAAGAGCTCTCATTCATTCTATCATTATTCCATTGCACATGAACCAAGGGAATAATATGTCCACATAAGATCATCTCCTGTAGATCCTCAATCTCTAATGGGAAATCTGTGATGGTGGCCCCCTCCCTAATTTCCACCTCACCCTAGTAATAATGTGCGTAGGATAATGTATGTATCTCGTCTTTTGCAACACATGGAAGACATCATTGACCCACTCTAACTATGGGGTTAAGGAAAGGTGAAAAGTGAACTTTACACCCCTCTATAATATCTTGAATGAACCAATGAACCATAGGGATATATTTCCTCCCTGTCCAAAGTATAACATGTAATCCATCAGCATATCCTCCAACATCTAGATAGTGCACTCAGTCTGGCCATCTATTCATGGGTTAAATGATGTAATCATCCTAGTATTGGTCTCAAATTCCTCTTGTATGACTCACCACAACCATGAAGTAAACCACAAAACATGGTCAGCTGTAGTCTTTTACGGCACCCCATGAAGTCATACAATATCGTACAAGTACCATATCGTAACACTCCCCACCAAACTCTGCTCCCTGATAGCAAGGAAGTGTGATGAATTTATAAGTTGGTTAACTACCACACAAATGAATTCATGGAATCTCTCTATATACATATTTATTATCAAAAAATTTAGGGATATTCCATCCCATTTCAAATCCAGTATGTCAAGAGGCTGCAAAAACCCTACCATAACAAGGTGCACTTTCTTCACCTTTTGATATGTGAGGCATCGAGGGAAAAAATCGACCACGCTCTAACTCATTACAGCCCACCAAAACCACCATTTAAGTTATTGATATATCTTTCCCACACTGGGATGTATAGACATAAGATAAGTGTTAAACTCTATCGTAACCTCCTATCACATTGTGACTAGAACCTCCATCCATCCTTGGAATAATATGATGTGATTCTATCTTTCAAGGAATCCATTTGGTAAATCTCCTGAAGATATCTAGTCATGTAGAACAACATAGTCGATGTATCTCAAATAATCCTCCCTCACTCACTCAATAAGAGTGGGATGAAATACCATCGAATGAATAAAATTTGATCTCTTTTCCACAACAAGGGTTAGTTGTAAGGAAGCTGACTGCTGAGATGCCTCCTCCACCAAGTTATCCTAGGAATTCTTGCAAAGGGAATATGCCACCAAGTTTCACTTCCCAGAAGTATATACTATCTCATAGTTATATTCCTATAGGAAATCCTACCAGAACCTCAATATTTTCTTTATATATATCTCTATGGAGAGATACTAGAGACTGTAATGATCTGAGTAAACTACAAAGAACTCTCCAAAAAGTTAGTGCTTCTACATCTCCAGAGAAAAGATTATTGATACCAACCCTAGGTCATGAGCACATATTTCTTCTTTTAGGGTCGCAACTACATCAAACCATATGATATCACTGCCTACCTCTGGATCAACAAACAACCAATCCCAACTCCATCATAATCACAATATAATATGCACTTCATGCCCGCCTCTAGTAGTTTAAAAATAGGAGCACTGATCAGCCTCAACCTAAACTTCTTAAAGGGTCTCTAGAACTATTTATTCTAGGTAAAAAGATACCCTTTCTATGTTAGGGTAGTCAAAGGTGATGGAATCCTAGAGAATTACTCCACAAACCTCTTGAAGCTATAACAAACTCTATGAGAGTTCCCCAGAATATTGGTACTCTTAGATCATGTCTAGAATCTATCCTAAAGTGTATCAATTAATCCTAGTTATTTTTTTAGGACACTAGGGTGGAAATAAAGAAGAATATTATTAACTTATCCACAAGGGGTTTGAGGACCCATTTCACAAGTCTCTCAACACTATAGGAGAATCCAAAGTGTCGAAGGGTATCACCATCAACTCAAAGATACCGAAATGAATTTAGGAATACACGTACAATATCTTCTCGAACAAGGTGATGGTGATAACCCATCCTCTGGTCAACTCCAAGAACTACTTTTCCGATATCCTCTAGGTAAATAAGTCATCTATTCTCAGGAGTGGGTACTCCTTCTCGACAGTCACCCGATTCAGGCAACATCATTCCACACCTCCCCTTGATTTTTCATATGTATCTGAGGAAAAGAAAAGAGGGATTCCCGAGTAAAAACACTGGTTATTATGAAGCACTGCCTCTTTAGACCCTCAAACCACACCACTTGCTCCTGAATCCCCATGGGGTCATCTAACATTCTAGCACAAACATTGAATCATCCTTGGTACACGTCTATACAAAGGTACTTCTCATGGGGGGGGGGGTAATACTTGAACATACTCAGGAAATACATTTACGTACCCCACCAAAATTGTATGATGTTGGGGGCTTATAACATCCACTAATATATGAATAATGTTATCTATGTGATAAATCAGTTGTAACCTCCTACGAATGAGTTTATCCTAATCTATTGGGCATCAATCCTTGTCAAAGAGGAAAACCCTATCCCAAAAATAGAAATCAATACAAAAATTATAGGTATAAATCATCTAGTAATGGATGGTATATGTGTAACACCCCAATATTTCACAGTACGTTATTTCTTCAAAGTAATTCAATAACTTTCACTACACGCAACACCGAGTTCAAGCGCACCACGACTTACCAAACCAACCATTCAAAAGTGGTTATGAATAGTATTAATTGAATTTTGATATTTATATAATAATTATAATTTTAGAATCCATATTATGAGTTTATAAGACATAATGTAAGAACTAATTCATTTTTTTTAGATAAAAGAAGTATTTTTCAAAAAATGCACTTTTACCGCCTTTTAATGGTGAACCCTTGTTAAATCCAATATTTGAAACTTTTATATATTAAATTTGAAAAAATAAGATTCTTTTTTAGAATTGGGACATAATAATTTAGTTTCAACAAATTTTTGGTGTTTTTCTGATAACTTTCATATTTGGGTGAATAGTGAAAAATAATATATTTTAACTGAAAAAATTTTTTTTAATCAAAATAATTTATAGTGTTAAATTATAAATTTTAATGGTTTGTAAGTATAAATATATTATTTTTTTACCATTTAATCCAATTTTGGTCATTTTAAGTAATTTCACTTTGAAATTGGATATAAACATGTGTCAAACTATTAATAGTTATTATTTCTTAAAAAATACGCCTTTTGGTTTTGACAATGGAAATTAATTTTTAATTAATAAATGAAACTTATATGTTTTTAATTTAGTAAAATATAATTCATTTTTGAATTTTAAATATCAAAGTTATCTTAGGGTAATGTTTTGGTATTTTTCTGAAAACATTCAATTTTTTTGAATAGGGAAAAACACTTTGTTATTATTTAAAACTGAATGTTTAATTAAATAATTATTTAATTTATTTAAATTTATATTAGGTCAAAATAGGTACATAATAAATATATAAGTTCAATATAATTCATTGTATTCCTTTTATAATATGTTCAGGTATATAAAAATTTTATTGAACTTTTACCGCCTTTTACCCACCTCCTTGGAGAATTTTCAAATTTGCATAAAACTAATTTAACTATTTCTTTGAGTTGAGTTTAAAAAATCCAAGAGACATGGTTAACCTCAGTAAGTAAAATGTTTTTCAATAAGATGAAAATAATTTTTTTTGATGAATAGTAACTTTTGACTTTTATTTACCGCGGTTAAAGGTGAATTGGGTAATTTAAGGTAAAAAGAATATTATAATAATAACAAAAATACCTTAACAGTTGTCCTAACATTATTAGATGAGTCATGGACGACCATGGGCTTCCGTGGGACGATTTGGGGACCCCATCGAGCCATTTATGAATGATAAGGACACTTTATTTTAATTAACTTATAGTAAAGGCAAAAATAACATAAACAAATATCTTTTAGTAACTAAATTTTTACATGGAGTTATATAAGTAATATTTTTGACTATAATTATTAATTGTAAATCTAAAAATATTTCCTATATAATGGTATTTTATTTATAATTTTTATACATTAAATAAGTTAATTTATTTATGACTCAATGATGATACAGTAATTACCTTATTAATAAAATATTAAAATAATTGACATTATAAATACCCAAATAAATGTAATGCGTGTATTTTTATGAATTAAAATAATTTTATAGGTTAATATGACATGTTAGGGTTAGTTAGATAAAAAAATTTCAAAGTAATAATGCTGTTATGAATTTAGAAAAAACAAAATACCAAATAGTTTCAATATTGACATAAAAGGGTTTTTAAATCAAATATTATATTATTAATTGCTATTCTAATCCTAAAAATATAAGGTTCATCCAAGAGACTTATATAATGATAGGTGTATCATTAAGGAACCACTTGGTTGTTATATTTTATGTATATAGTATGTTTATTAACCATATAATATAAAAATACAAAGAGACATGGTAAATGTCAAACTGTTTAACTAAGAGTGAAATCTAGAAGATAAGGTTAATATAGTGACCCAAAACAATATAAAACCTATGGTTGATTATTTTTAGACCCATACCCACCTTATAATTTAAATAATCCATTTTGGGGCCATTATAAACCGAAAATGACTTTATTATAAAATAATATTTCTAGTTTTTTCTAAGGTGCCCCTCACCCCTCTAAAAAAAGGGCAATCTCCCTTCTCTCTAATTCACACCTTCAAATCCATTTGGATCGGCCAAACACTGCCCAAATACCCTCTCAACTATCCTCCCTTAATCTTAGAGTCCTTCCTTTGGTCATAAAGCCAACCTATGGAGCCCTTTTTATCAAGTCGAAAGGAAGAACACAAAGAAGAGGTACATATTTCATCACCTCTTTCATGTTCTTTTCTTCTTCCACTTCCTCTTTCTTTGTTGTATTCATTATAAAATAACAAATATAGTATCTTATATATACTGTGATGTTATTATAAATATGGTACAACCATATTAATTATTTTATCCTTCCTATGAATGACATGTCACCATACGTGCGTACGTACGGATTACCATCTCCATGTCGTGGTGTAGTTGTTATTCAACACATTATTATTTGGATGGGTATAATAATGTTGTATAATTTATGTAAATAATAAATATAACATGTTAATGATTCTTTATATATGATATAACATCTATTTAAAAATTATTTTAAATCAAAATAATGATATTATCTCTCGTGCATACGTACGGATTACCGTCTCCACGATGCGATGAGATTCATTTCCATGTTCACCATTCAATGGTGATTATAAAAATATATATTATTAATAAGTATGTAATATATGTCATAATGATTATATGGAATATATATATATATATATATTTACTTACATATATTGTATTCACTTACTTCCGTTCAATACGATATAAAAACAGAAACAACGTTTATGCGTACGTACGGCCAACCGTCTCCATAAAGGTACCTTCCATTTCATATATACATCTATTATTAATATTTATATTCTAAATATATATGATATTTAAATAAATATCTATATTCTGGAATCATTTAAATCGTTATACAAATGATATGATCAAGAATAAAAAGTTAAAACACATACGAAAAAGAAAGCGATTATTACACAAAATGTTAATTTAACATGGAAATAATTATTAAATGGGTAGTATAAAGTCATAAATGAATCATTTATGATATAATAAATATGAATTTAGTTCTGGTATAATTTAATAACATACTATGGTAATTATAAAGGAGGTTTAATGTACCATCGACCAATGGAAAGTGCATGGTAAGGGTCAATTTCACAATCTCTTTATTATCCGAGGTTGTTTTTACATAAGTATCTACTAGAAAATATTTATTATCCATGTACATGTTTTATAAAATAGTTTTAAAAGGGATTTTTTTAAGGGGATTTTTACTAAAACATAATTTCAAATGTTTTAAATATTTATTCTTCTAAACCATTCTCATTAATGTCCATGTTTTCAAAATGTTTTTAAGGATTTATTTAAATGGACATGAATGTTTAAAAATTTTAATTACATTAAGAAGTTTCAAAGTGGTATGGGAAACTTTGATTCAAAAATGTCTTCGAATTTCTTCCTTTCTAAATTGTGTGACTTTTAAATCTTTTTATGAAAAAGGGATGTTTCTCTCAAAGAGTTTTACAAATCATTTTAATCTTTGTCAATATCCTTAAATGGATTTTAAACTTGTTTGAAGTAGATTTATTATGATACAAATATTTCATATTTTATTGAAGGTTTTGTGATATTTTTGACTGTGGATGTTTTATTTTTATACCATTCATGGTTTATGGGTAAAATATTGGCATTTCGTATGCCGGTTTTAATACAAATGTTTATGTTTTGTTTAAACCTTTTCATACGAGGAATGAATTGGACTTAGTAAATGACGGGTGGATCCCGCTATAGATCCTCATTGAATTGGCAGGTCTCATGAGGAAAACTAGTGTCTTGGCACAAGGCCTTGACAAAATATTATTTGTAGTCTTGGCACAAGGCCTTGAATATGTGGTTATAAAAGTCTGGCATTATGCATTCCATCATTATGAAAGTGGCTATTGATATTGCATGTTATTACTAGACTAGTATAATATCCATGTGAATAAGTAAATGGAATTATTTTATTGTATCTTTTCCATATTATGATAAAGTTTATGTTTAACAGGCTTTTGTTTTAGTCTTATAAATTTCCTTAAATGTTTTTACTTTTTTATGAAAGTTTCTTCTATATTTTTATCCTTACTAAACATCTGAGCTCACCCCTTTCTATGTTTTAATTTTCTCAGGATTACAAGAAGTGTATTATGATTGATAAGTAGGGTTAAGCTAGGGGATTAATGGAATTATCAAATGATCATTTATGTTTTGTTTTATTTTCTAATGTGTAATGAAACATTCATGTATGTAATCTATTTTCCAAGACTTCTAAACTGATCAGTCTTCTAGGACACGATTCCTTGTAATCATGCCAATATATTAAAATAATGCACCGACTATGGGTAACTGGGGTCGGGGTGTTACAATATGACCAGTCCATACAATGGAAAACATTTTAGGGTCTCACTTCCATTATAAAAAAAATTCAGGTGAGGTTATCTATCCATTCAGAGTAAGGTTGCCGAATTAACAGAATCTTGTGACCATTGATCCTCTCTACAGAATCCTTCAACACATGGTTTGAGAAAGAAGTTCCTCCAATACTATCTCTAGGACTTGAAATGGTTTTATGTTCATGTAAATGTGGTTTTCAGCTCTATTCTAAAACTATAGATGAAGCAATAGAGATATATGTCATACCCTGAAGCACAATCAAGCCTCCCAACCATAAGCCACTTCTTCTGAAAGCTCATCATTTAACTTTCCCACCTTCTCTCATCATCCAAATACTACTTCGAAACTTACTCACACCAATCTACCCCTTACATTTAAGTTAAGGGGACTCATCCTCTAATCCTTGACACTATCTACTTTTGGAGGCACTGACTCACCCTCATGGATTTAAATCCTATCAAAAGAATGCATCTCACTGGGGGAAAGTCTCCCTCTTCCTTTCATATCTAAATCCAAGCTAAAAATATTTTTCATAAGGCTCTACTGACACCCAATGCTGTCTGAGAGAGGTCTCACCAAGAGGACCACAATTCGATGGGGTCCTATCTATGTGAGATATAAAAACCATAGGATCATGCCTATCCTCAACCATGTGACAAGGGCGTATGGATCAACATTAAACCTGGGAGATCTCTATCTCTCGAACCCACAATGTGAACTCAACATGGGTGCTTCATTCACTAGTACAACTAGAACCAACTGGTTATCTACAAAGATCGTTGGTTGTGAGTGTAACTGTGAAATCAATCTAGATCTTTACAAGTATGAAAAATTAAATCCCTGACTCAATAAAATCCTCTACATCCTAGGGATCATGATCACCATAAAACCTTATCAACATCTAGTGATAGAACTCTTGAAGTGCTCTAAGACTATGTGTATCCTCATCTTTATCTACTAGTATAATATACTACTTAATAGATAGGGGTACTGCTACCTAACCACATGGAGTAAAGATCTTGTGTGATGGCCCCAGAAATGAGGACTCATCACTCATCTTATCATCATCACATTACTGAATCTATAACATGACTGGATGTTTTCACAGAGACATATTGAAATAAATGAAGAGACACCATGGTCAAATTAAAATATTTATGAGGAGCTAACTCAAGATGGATATTAAAAGTACTCAATAATATATGATGCTTCTTCCAAACTTCACTTCAACCAATACCATGGTATGATGGGTCAACAAGAAGGTATTCATAATCTTGGTGAATAGATACATTGGACACCTCACCAAAACTGGGTTTCATGGACTAAAAGTTGTACTCAAGAAACATTGAATTTGTTTTCCTATGTACCAAAAAAACCTCACAAGGGTACATAACTCCAAACATCATCCTATGGTAGAACAACCTATGATAAAAATCTTTTAATGACCCAACCCTTTGGGCCTACCTGGCCAATGGAAGGATGAGCTGTAACTAACCCAATCATTCCATCATAGGCCCGGGGCTAGCGACCATCACCAATAGCATAACTAAAATAGAGGCCTTTACCTAAGTACCTGTATACACAAACCTAAAAATATAAATACAGTAGTACAAAGGAATAAAATAAATTAAATTAACATCTAGAGTAATAATCATGCATGTAACAACTTGTAGGGAGTAAAAAAGAGTATGAAAACACAATCTAAAATGTAAAGGGGAAAATACATGCGGAACTAGAAAGACGACCCAAACTGAGAATAATTGGAAAAGTAAATGTTGAGAGATCCTAACTCCAAATATACAAGATCTGACCACCATATGCTCTCAAATGCATAGGGATATCCCCTTTGCTTCTCTATAATAGAAAGTGATCTATCTTTTATCTGTAAAAGACACGACACATGCGGACAAAGCCCATGCATGGGTGTGTATATACATACTCAGTAGGATGCCGCAAAATCATAAGGGGGATAAATTGGAGACATGATAGAAGTAGATAACTCAACCCATAATAAGATATAAATAGAACCCAACTAAAAATATATATATGCTCATAAAAAAATCCCATGTTAGAGAGAAATTGGATCTCTATCTCATTGGCTAGCCCAAGATGATGAGTTTTCCAACACTTCAAAAAATATCCACCAATGATTCCCAGTATCTAATGTTTATGCTCGAAGAACTATCCATGTGGAGACACAAATTTCTACTATGTCACACAGTCAAGTGGACACAATATCTATGTTGAGCACCCATACCATGGTACAACAGGCGGGTGAAACTCAATAGGTATAGGAACCTTGACCTGAAACTATAGGTGGGTTCCACTTAGTAGATATAGGATCCATCTCCTCAGTCCGAAGGAGGGTTCTACCAAGTAGATAGAGGACCCATGCCCTTAATCTGTAGGAGGGTTCCACTTAGTAGGTAGAGAACCATGCCCTGACTCCATATGAGGGTGGAACTCAATTGATAAAGGACCCATTCTTGGACTCTATAGGAGGGTTCCCCTAATTAGATAAAGAACCAACGACCTGACTCCATAGGAGGGTTCCACTAAGCAGATAGGGGACTCAAGCCCTAAATCCATAAGAGGGTGCCACTCAGTAGGTAGAGGAATCATGACATTTTCCATTAGGGGATAACTGTAGAGACCTAATCTTGACATACATGGACATTACATTACTTTTTTAGAATACTTAATACATGACAAAAATATATTCCCAAAGACCATATTAGTTTAGTGTCTTTGGAAACTCATAACATAATCTTTTAATCATGGTGAAAGATCTTCAAAATCTCCCATAAAGATATTCCCCTTTTGTTTTCTTACCTAAAAACATTCATTATATCATGGGGAAAAGAAAACATAAAAAGGGTGAGCTCAAATTCTCAGTAAGGGTAAACATGGAGAACACAAAACAAACCCTAAACATTTGAATGTAAGAACATGAACATAAAATATCAAAATCAGGAGTAATGACATAAATCTTGGAAGAGAGAAAAGAATAAATAATAAAGGAAAATTAATTATGATAATATATCATGGGAATAAAACATGTAATTGTGGAAAACCATTAAGTACATGATATGATTTCCATAGTAGACAAGGCATTGCTTTCAAGACCATCTTAGTGGACAAGGTCCCTTTCTGAATCGAGTTCACTCCTCGTTCCAGTCTTGTATCACTAAACCGGATTAACTTACCATTCCATCCATATCTATCTCATGATATATAAATCTTTACCCAATGCATTGGAGGGAGATATGGGTCCCACCCATCTCATAATGAAATCATTCTTACATGTGCCACAACATAGACATAAATCCTTCATCATAACCCAAAGAATAAAAATGGGTTTCATAAACATCATCCCATCATAACATAATCCATACAAAAAAATGGATATCATTTAATCATAAGAAAAGTGAAAACATGTAAATCATAGAGAAATTATACTTGAAACATACACATATAAAATAATTCCATCTTATATCGAAAATGGTTTTGATAAAACACTTGAAATGAATTCTTGAGGAAAATATCCATTCTTCTTCAAAATCATTTTATTTTCACAAAATTCCATGCAATTTTAAAAGATTTTTTTTTAAAAAATAGTCATTAAATATTGTAGAGTAAGATTCCTAAAAATAAGGCTTTATGAAACCTTAAAAATCTGTTCATTCCTTATAAGTTAAAAAAACATTCTTCTCGTACTTTTGCCGGAAAAGTCAAAAAGTACCTCATATAGTAAATAAAAGAATTATTCCTTCCATACGATGTGGTAAAAGTAAAAAAAGGGTAAAAATGACTATAAAAATACATGGAAGAAAATTAATCATTTTATGAAAACATTTTGAGAACATGTGGACGTGGATAATAAACATAACCCTGGTAAATACTTACGAATAACAATCTCAGATAAGAATGAGATTGGAATAATTATCCCTTACCTCATGTCCAATTTCTTTCATATGTGTCCGAGACTCCTGTATAGTGGGTTCAAACATATTATTAACTTTTAACAGAACCATAATAATTTTTATTATATCATATATTATTCACTTACGACTTTATATTATTTTTTCATTTGTCAATTCCATGTTAATGCAGCGTTTTGGGTAAAATCATTTCATTTATCATCCGTGTTTTGACTTGTAATTATTAATATGATTAATTAGATCATGATTAAATAATTCCAGAATATAAAACATGATTAATATATAATGTATATTCACAATATACATATATATAATAGATCGATAAATGGAATGAAATATACCGTTCATGGAGACGTTAGGCCGTACGTACACATGAACGCTGTTTTTTGTTTCCTTATTGAATTGAATGGAATTCGGTAGATGACATAAATATATATATACATAAATCCAGTATCATTATTATGTAATATATTTCATGATTACTTATTATATATACTTTATAATAATTCTTGAATTGTTAACATGGAAAATGAATCTCATCGCATCGTGGAGATGGTAATCCGTACGTACGCATGAGCAATGATATCGTTATCATATTTATTGAATGGGATTGGAGTGGATGATATAATATCTTATAATTTTTATGATGTTATAATAATCATATATAGTTATTCTTTACACCATTTTACCCATCCAAGTAAGGTGGTGGTGGAAAAACTGATTACACCACGGCGTGGAGACGGTATTCTGTACGTACGCACACGCGGTGATTTCTTTTTTCCATAGGATGGATAGAAGGTGAAATAGGGTTGTTTTATATTTATATCATTATATAAGTAATACTGATGTTATTACTTTATAATGAAACAACTAAAGAAGAGGAAGTAGAATAGGAAAGAAACTTGAAAGAGTCGGTAGAAGAGATGACCTCTTCCTCGACGCACCTCCTTTAAACATCTTCTTAGGGCACTAGAGTTGGTATTTTGAAAAGAACAGAACCTCTATGATTTAACTAGAGAGTTTTAGAAGGGGAATTTTCAGGGGTTGGATGATCTTCAAGGCTCAAAATGGTGTGAAGAGAAGAGGGAAGGGGTGCCCTTTTTATAAGGGAGTAGAGGGGCACCTTTGAAAAAACATAAAATATTATTTTATAATAAAGTCATATTCTGTTTATAATAGCTCCAAATTGATTTATTTCAATTCTAAAGTGGGTATGGGTCAAAATACTCTCAACAAATAGGTTTTAGACAAGTTTAGGTTACTATTTTAAACTTATCATTTAGATTTAACTCTAAGTTAAATAATTTAACTTTTACCGTGTCTTCTAGTTGTCTTACACTATATAGTTAATAAACTTACTATAACAAGAAAAAATAATCCCAAGTGGTTAATTATTAATATATATAACCTTATCTATGTCCTTTTTCGAGACCTTAGATTTTTAGGAATATAATAACAATTAATAATTTAATATTTGTTTTAAAAACTATTTTATGTCAATTTTGACACTATTTGGTAATTGATTTTTTCGAAAATCATAAAAACATTATTAGTTCGAAAAAGGTTAATTGAATCAATACTAACATGTCATATTAAACTATAAAATTAGTGGAATTCATAAAAAGACTCAAATTACATTTATTTGGGTATTTATAACATCAATCATGTTAATATTTCATTAATTAGGTAATTACTACATCATCATTGTCTCATTAATAAATTAAATTATTTAATGTCTAAAAAATTATAAATAAAATAATATTATGTAGGAAAACTTTTTATATTTATAATTAATTTTTAAAGTCGAATTTATCTTATGAATAACCCTATATTAAAAATGTTTTAGTTATTAAACTTTCTTTTAACTATTTTAACTCTTCTCTAAATAAAATATAATAAGGGTCCTAATATAATAAAAGTGGACCTAAAGGGTAACATTTTATTCCTAAGGTTGTTTTTGGTAGAATTACACTTATCCAATAGAATTAGGACATGTGTTAGTGTAATAATAATATCATTTTTTACCCTTAATTACCCTATTTACTTTTAACCGTGGTAAATAAAAGTAAAAAGTTATTATTCACCAAAATTTCTTTTTATCTTATTGAACCACATTTTATTCCTTGATATTAACCGTGTCTCTCGGATTTTCGAAATTTCACTCATAGAAGCAGTAAAATTATGTTTTATGTAAATTTTCAAATTCTCCTAAGAGGTTGGTAAAAGACGGTGAAAAGTTCAATAAAATTTTTATATATCTAAAATTATTATAAAATGACTCAAATGAATTACATTGAACTTATATAGGTATTATGTATCAATTTTGACCTAAAATAAATTTCAATAAAATAAATATTTATTAAAATAAAAAGTCGGTTTTTAAATAGTAACCTAGTGTTTTTACTAATCATCAAAAATTGAATGTTTTCAGAAAAATACCAAAAATTCACCCTAGGCTAATTTCGATATTCTGAATCCAAAAATGAAGTCCATTTTGAAAGATAAAATTTATAAAATTTAAAAAAGTGGGTATTACTATTCATAACGGCCAGTTCATAATAATATTATAATAATATTGTAGGACCCCGGGACACCCTGAGAGGGGAGGGGTGAATCAGGGTGACAACATTTTCTTTTAAAGTGAAGGATCTAGTTCCCACGTTGGTAGGAACTTGTTAAACCTATATGATGAAAAGGATCAGAAAGCAAGCATTCACATGTAGAAGGATGACACAACACTTTTTACATGGTTCACCACTAAGGGCTACGTCCAAGGAGCATACGCCGACAAGTTGTCGGTCGTACCAAATTCCACTAATCTTCACTAGTGGTGGATTACAATGGTTCGGGAACAGTCACTATGTCCTAGTATCACTGACTTTACAAAGGTTCAAGGATAGCTCACTGCTTCCCTCGAGTCACTCCCATTGACTCCCCCAGGCTCACTGCCCTTGGTGAAGTCTCACTCAGTTTATAGACATGAAGATCTCTTTAATAGATTTGCATTGAAATCTTTGTCTCTTCTTAGCACGAGACTCTGCATGCATCCAAGTCTAAAAGTGATGCACTAGAACACACATAAACACTGAAGCAGATAACCAGAACGTGCAGACAAGCTTCACTGACAATTGCGCGCAACACCAACCATTTGCTCGCAAAACCTTCCTATTGCGTTCAAACTTTACTTTTTCGCACAGAAAAATATTTCGCTCCACAACACCTATTTTTCACGCAACTGAATCTTTTACGTGCAACCCCAATATTTACGCGCAATAGTTCCTTCTTCGCGCATCCCGGAATTTTCCGTTCAATCCAGAATATTTCACACAATCCCCTTTACGTGATCCTTTTTCGCGCATCAGACCTCATATCTTCTATAAGTCTTCGACCCCCCGGAATGAGGGGGTCACCACTTATTTATAGGCATCTGAGACCCCCGCATGAAAAGTATCCTTTGGCATGAAAAACTCTCATCTGGCGTGTAATTTGTCGTGCAGGTATCGTTTTCCGCGCACCTCTATAGATATTTCGCGCAGCCCATGCCTTTTCCATTTTTCGTATTTTTGATTCTGAAACACTATTTGCATGAAAAAATTCGATCCACTATTTCGTGCACCACGCTATTTTTCGCACCCAGTACAAGTATATCGTGCACAACCCTTATTTTCCACGCACCACTTCCTCTTTGTGCGCACCTCCTTTTGCAGACAATCCATGTCTTCATTTTCTGATTTTGAGGCCGAAAAATTTGGCAAACACTGGGAAACAGTGCCACCATCAATACTGTTGTCTGCTTGAACTTTATGATCACTTTGTTGACACACATTCTGAACATCCACTGAGGATTGAAAATAAACACAAACCAAAGTCAAATTCCTGCATAGAACATCCATGGTTCCAACAAATATCTCGTTTAGTGAAACTTGGTATTGCGTACTACACACGCTATCGAAGAAGGTCTTGATTGCATGTAATGAAAGCCAAGTTAGGGGTGCGTGTAGTAAAATCTCCATTTGGTGTTGCATATAACATAATCAAAACTTATTTCATTTATACATTAAACAAAATCTATACTTAATGTTGCATAGAATAATTTCCACAAAACGAACTTGAAATTGTGTGTAACACGAGCCACGAATAGTGTTGCGTATACTGCAAGCTAATACGGTGCTGCGTATAGTACAAGATAATATTGGTGTAGTGTATAATAAAAGACATCATAGAAATTAAAAATAATAAATCTCATAAAATCTCTAGGTGTTACAGTGTACCCCCCTTAAAATGAATTTCTCCCTCGAAATTCGTCAGGGTTATAAATGGTTTACTACATGAAAGTTTTTTCATAGAAACCCACATCGTAATAAGGAATACTAAAACTTAATTTTAAAAAGGGAATTTAGAATCATAACAGTCTCCCAAAGTAACTCAGCACTGGGTTTCCACATAGGACAAGATAGGTGAAAATATGGATATGGAAGAGAAATATAACCATCAACTTCTGATGAAGAGTGGTAGAGGACATGGCTATGAAAAATACAACAATCACAAATCCATAAATTTGTGATGATCTAAGGTATCATGTTATTCATCATATATAAGGGAACTAGGACAACATTTTTGGTTTTCAAGATCATTTCCCTAAAGTTGAAGAAATTTCAATTAGAAGAAATACTTTCTTGATTTTGGTACAATCTCATCATTGGTCGTTCCTTGGACAATTTCCACTTCATCACTTAAAGAAATGAGGTTGAATTTTTCATCCATGAAGTGTTAGTAGATCATGCGATAGAATGATAGGTCATTCCATCTGTCTCAAACAAAAGGTTAGAAAAAGTTATCAAAAATATATAAGTCCATCTATAGTGAGATTAATCATATATGGTTCCTAAAATGGACTTATACTTCATATATCATACTTCTTAATATAATAAAACTAGTTTCTAATAACTAGGTACTTATTATAGGCCAGTGGTAGGCGATAAAGTCATGTCGCACTTCGTTTGTGGGGGTCGATTCCCACAGCCTTGTCTGACGCAATGGGTTGTCGCTCGTCCTATGGGTTGTCCATTTTCTAAAACTATACTATTATAACATTAAAAAAATAATATTGAAAAAAAAGTTCTATCCTTAAATAATACTATCTAATGTCCAACATAATCCATTCTAATCTTTAGGCTTATCCAAAATACATCTGTCCAATCTCATAGTACAAAGAAAACGATTACTTATAAGGTCACATAACAAGCACGTGAATACCATCATTTATCCCCCATATATCATAAGATATATCTTGTTGGTCACATTCCAAACAGGTGAATACCTTAATCATGTATTCTTCTGAAACATGAATATCCATAGAACCTTAGTGAAAACATGAATTCTATCAAAAGTTAACTCTTTCCACATACCAAAATCCCAAAATTTCTATATACTCAAACAATGATATAACTTTGTCCTTATATCAGTCGTGAGATCATGAATAATATCAAACATATTATTTTCTCCTTATCCCTTCATTATTCACATATTATCTTCTTTCCAAAAATATTTCAATCGCTTTTCATGGTTACTGGCACCATAAAATTATTGAAAACCATAATGGAACAATATACCATAAAAGTAACCCAACAACATTATTCTTAAATACCAATACATAAACACTTCAATCCATCCTATTCAATGATTGTCATGGAATATGACCTTCCTTGATTTATAATTAACCTCTTAGGTCAGGGCATTGAGTTGGGTAATGCCCATGTTCTCCATAGATAAGACATTGAACTCCATAACAGTCTTTCACTCTATAACCATTCTCTCCACAGAGATAACATCTTCCATTATATTTGATGTATTCATCAAGGTTCTTATTCCCTTATTTAAAAATCTCAATCTCCCTTTCTCTATGCTCCTCACCATGAGAATATACATAAAAGTCCATTTTCATCTTATTTTATGAATTAGGAATACCACTAAAGTTCACCTTGTTAATCATATATCGCGATGACTGGTTCGACATAATCATAAAATCTTTCTTTCTAGGAATTACAAAATTCTGTTTCTCATAGTCACCAATTTTTCCATTCGATTCAATGTTGACCCAATTCCATCTATTTCCCTCCATTGACTAAAACCAAAAACCATTGTGTAAGAAACCGTTAAAATAACAAGGGACCACATAATGATAAAAAGTCACTTATGGGATGTATAAATTATCACACATTCTTTAATCCATGACCCCTAGGTTCACCCTAGGTTATTCATGATCTTCAAAATAATTCTAGGACTGTAACCTATAGTTATACTAAACCTTAGGGACATCCCTAAACATACCTTAGAAATATCTCTAGGGATTTCACAAAATTTTTCACATCCTAGTTTCCAATGGTTAATTAAACCTTTGCTCTGATACCAAATATAGAGACCCAATCTTGACATACATAGAAATTAAATTACTTTTGTGGAATAATTAATACATGAAAAAAATAGATGCCCAATGATCGTATTAGTTTAGTGTCTTTGGAAACTCAGAACATAATCTTATAATCATGGTGAAAGATCTTCAACATCTCCCATAAAGATCTTCCCCTTTGGTTGTCTTACCTAAAACCTTTCTTTATATATTGGGGAAAAGAAAACATAAAAATGGTGATCTCAACATCTCAGTAAGGGTAAACATGGAGAACACAAAACAAACCCTAAACATTTGAATGTAAGAACATTAACATAAAATATCAAAATCATGACTAATGACATAAATCTTGGAAGTGAGTAAGGCATAAATCCTAAAGGAACATTAACCATGATAATATAGCATGGGAATAAAACATGTAATTGTGGAAAACCATTAAGCACATGATATTATTTCCATAGTAGCCAAGTCATTGCTTCCAAGACCGTCTTAGTGGACAAAGTCCCATTCTGAATCGAGTTCACACCTCATTCCAATCCTATATCACTGAACTGGATTAACTTACCATTCCAGCCATGTCCATCTCATGAGATATAAATATTTACCCAATGAATTGTAGGGATATATAGGTCCCACCCATCTCATAATGAAATCATTTTTACTTGTTCCACAACATAAACATAAATCATTCATCATAACCCAATGAATAAAAATGGGGTTCATGAACATCATCCCATCATAACATAATCCATAAAAAAGGGATATAATTTCATCATAACAAAAGTGAAACCATGTAAATCATAGAGAAATTATACTTGAAACATAAACATATTAAATAATTCCATCTTATATGGAATTTTGTTTTGATAAAACACTTGAAATGAATTCTTGAGGAAAATATCCTTTCTTCTTCAAAATCATTTTCTTTTAAAAAAATGCCATGAAATTTTAAAAGAAAATGATTTTGTTGAAAATAGTTATTAAATCTTGTAGAGTAGGCTTCATGAAAATAAGGCTTTATGAAATCGTAAAAATCTGTTTATGCCGTATAAGATAAAAAAACATTCTTCTCTTACTTTTGCTGGAAAAGTCAAAAAGTACCTTGTTTGGTAAACAAAAGAAAGATTCATTCCATACGATGTGGTAAAAGTAAAAAAAGGATAAAAATTACTTTAAACATACATGTAAGAAAATTAAACATTTTATGAAAACATTTTGAGAACATATGGACATGGATAATAAACATAACCCCAGTAAATACTTACAAATAACAATCTCGGATAAGAATGAGATTGGAATAATTATCCCTTACCTTATGTCTAATTTCTTCCTTATGTATCTGAGACTCTTATATAGTGGGTTTAAGCATATTATTAAGTTTTAATAGATCCATAATAATATTTATGATATCATATATGATTCACTTACGACTTTATATTATCCGTTCATTTGTCAATTCCATGTTAAAGCAGCGTTTTGGGTAAAATCGTTTCATTTATCGTCCATGTTTTGACTTGTAATTATTAATATGATTACTTAGATCATGATTAATTAATTACAGAATATAAAACATGAATTATATATAATATTTATTCATAATATACATATATATATAATAGATTTATAAATGAAAAGAAATACACCGTTTATGGAGACGGTAGGCCGTACGTATGGTTGAATGCTGTTTTTCGTTTCCTTATTGAATTGAATGGAATTAAGTAGATGAAATACATACATATATATATATATATACATAAATCCAGTAGCATTATTATGTCATATATTTCATTATTACTTATTATATATACTTTATAATCTTTCTTGAATTGTTAACATGGAAAATGAATCTCATCGCGTCTTGGAGACGGTAATCCGTACATACGCACGAGCGATGATATCGTTCCCATATTTATTTAATGGAATTGTAGTGGATGATATAATATCATAGAATCAGTATGATGTTATACTAATCATATATATTTATTCTTTACACCATTATACCCATCCAAGTAAGGTGGCGGTGGAAACAATGATTACACCACGGCGTGAAGACGGTATTCCTTACGTACGCACGCGCGGTGATTTCATTTTTTCGTAGGATGGATAGAAGGTGAAATAGGGTTGTTTCAAATTTATATCAGTATATAATTAATACTGGTGTTATTAATTTATAATGAAACATCTAAATAATAGGAAGTAGGAGAAGAAAGAAACTTGAATGAGTCGGTAGAAGATATTACCTCTTCCTCGACGCACCTCCTTTAAACTTCCTCTTAGGGAACTAGAGTTAGTCTTTTGAGAAGACCAGAAGCTCTATGATATAACTTGAGAGTTTGAGAAGAGGAAGTTTCAGGGATTTTCCGAGCTTCAAGGCTCAAAAGGGTGTGAGGAGAAGAGGGAAGGGGTGCCCTTTTTACAAGGGAGGAGAGGGGAACCTTTGAAAAAACTTAAAATATTATTTTATAATAAAGTCAAATTCGGTTTATAATAACTCCAAATTGATTTATTTAGAATCTAATGAGGGTATGGGTTGAAATACTTTCAAAAAATAGGTTTTAGACAAGTTTATGTTACTATTTTAACCTTATCACTTAGATTTAACTCTAAGTTAAATAGTTTCACTTATACCGTGTCTTCTTGTTTTCTTACAATATATGGTTAATAAACATACTATAACAAGACAGACGAACCCCAAGTGGTTAATTATAAATATATATAACCTTATCTAAGTCATTTGGCAGAATATTAGATTTTTATGATTATAATAACAATTACTAATATAACATTTGTTTTAAAAACTATTTTATGTCAATTTTGACACTATTTGGTAGTTGATTTTTTTGAAAATCATAACAACATGATTAGTTCGAAAAAAGTTAATTTAATCAATAATAACTTGTCATATTAACCTAGAAAATTATTTTAATTCATAAAAAGTCTCAAATTACATTTATTTGGGTATTTATAACATGAATTATGTTAATATTTCATTAATAAGGTAATTACTGCATTATCATTGTGTCATAAATAAATTAAATTATTTAGTGTCTAAAAATTATAAATAAAATAACATTATTTAAGAAATATTTTTATCTTTTTAATGAATATTTATAGTCGAATTTATCTTTTGTATAACCCTATATTAAAAATGTTTTATTTATTAAACATTGATTTTAACTATTTTTACTCTTTTTTAAATAAAATAATAATAAGTGTCCTAATCTAATCAAAGGGGACCTAAGGGTAATATTTTATTCCTAAGGTTATTTTTGGTCGACTTAAACTTATCCAATAGAATTAGAACATGTTTCAGGGTAATAATAATATAATTTTTTACCTTTAATTACCCTATTTACTTTTAACCGTGGTAAATAAAAGTAAAAAGTTACAATTCACCAAAAATTATTTTTATCTTATTGAACCACATTTTACTCCTTTATATTAACCGTGTCTTTCGTATCTTCGAAATTCCACTCACAGAAGTGGTAAAATTATGTTTTATGTAAATTTTCAAATTCTCCTAGGAGGTGGGTAAAAGACGGTGAAAAGTTCAATAAAATTTTTGAATATATAAAATTATTATAAAATGACTCAAATTAATTACATTGAACTTATATAAGTATTATGTATCAATTTTGACCTAAAATATATTTATATAAAAAAATAATTATTTAAATAAAAAGTCGGTTTTTAAATAGTAACCCAGTGTTTTCACTATTCATCAAAAATTGAAAGTTTTCAGAAAAATACAAAAAAAATCACCCTAGGATAATTTTGATATTCTGAATCCAGAAATGAAGTCCATTTTGAAAGATAAATTTTATAAAAATTCAAAAAGTGGGTATTACTATTCATAATGGCTAGTTCATAATTATATTATAATAATATCTCGTTTAGTGAAACTTGGTATTGTATACTACACATGCTATCGAAGAAGGTCTTGATTGCATGTAATGCAAGCCAAGTAAGGGGTGCGTGTAGTGAAAGCTCCATTTGGTGTTGCGTATAACATAATAAAAACTTATTTCATTTGTACGTTAAAAAAATCTATACTTAATATTGCATAGAATAATTTCCACAAAATGAACTTGAAATTGTGTGTAACACGAGCCAAGAATAATATTGCGTATACTGTAAGATAATATAGTGTTGCGTATAGTACAACCTAATCTTGGTGTAGTGTATAATAGAAGACAACAAAGAAATTAAAAATAATATATCTCATAAAATCTCGGGGTGTTACACTAACACTCTGAATAGTACGAGGTGTATGGAGGATTTTCAACCCCAGCCTCTCTCTGATGATGCCGCCAAATCACTGTCATATTTGAGATCCTCTTAATGAAGAATCATTCGCATAATTTTTTGCATCATATCTCAAAATCCACTATGAAGGTTAACATCATTCTCTACATGAAAAAAAATCAGGATAGGCTACTTGTGGGCCAAAATTGGAGTCCAAATGAAGGAGATACAAAATTTAGAACAGTAATCAAGAAGGAAACGATGTTTAAGGGACCAGCACATCTTGTAGTCCCACTCTTCTGCCTAGAAATTTCCTCCCCAACACATGGATCACTATCCATGTAGTACCAGAGGATGTGTAAGGGTACTACACGACGTGTCTCAGCCACCTAGGGACTACCCATGTGAATTTGACCTTTCCTATGTACACTATCCATGTTGCTTTACTTGGTGTGTTCCTCATAACATTTATTGTGTCAAGGTCAACCTAACACTTGGCATGTGGAGTCTGCTGAAGACTGATCACTCTCCGAAGTATATAACATATTCCCCTCTGTATACGACATGTAGGGCCATATGGAATGCTAGGATTTTACCCTTTTTACATACTGATTTGGTAATCTAGGGGTTACATAGAGTGTGGTATCACCACATGGCATGACATATTTAACTCCAATGAAAAACCTAGGTGTCCTAGAAATTAGATTACATGGAATGTGTTCATCAGACTACACGCCATGTTTTCACCTTTTTCATAGAAATTAAGATCATCTATTCGGGCCCTAGATCCATGACTCCATCCATTATTTTTGTATTTTTACCACTAAAATTATGAAAAAAATGAGGGTAGTATTTTATTCTATTTATTTCAATTTCTCCGGTGACCATAAATTGGATCCTGAACCACTTTTAAAATACACCACCACCTATTACACTTTTTATTACCACTTCTGAAAGGTCTTGGATCCTATATTCATTGTAAATAATCAAAAATATCCATAAAACCATCCCAATACATCCTAAAAGCTCCATCACATTCATCTCATGTGAATCTATAATGAATTTGTGTGGTTCTATCACACTTGAATCTGCTAAAAAACATGAACTGTGACCCTATAGGATGATAGAAAAGAACAAGAAGAACGATGGGGGAAAGAAACAATAAAAAAGGAGAAAAAATAACTATTTGAAAATTATTGGACAATAAATATATGTTGGGGATAACCAGGGTGAGAAAATTGGAATAATCAAGAACAAATTGAATAATTAATTTAATCTCTTTCCAAGAGGATCATGTGAAGGTTCAATTAAAATATGATCAATCGAAATAGGTTTGACCATGCTCAATATTTTAATTGTAATGAAAGAAAACAAAATGTTTGAGTCCAATATCAAATTGGATTAATCATTGGTAATGAATGTGTTCACTAGCAATGTGGATGATCCATTTCATTCACTACTTGTCACTCCACCTTAATCTAGTGTTTGTTTATTGTTCGATCTTGATCATCCAACAAATAATTTCAGTGATCCTCTCAATTATCTCCATAATTTAATAGATAAACCTATAGAATTTTTATAATTAGGTATAAATATATTATTTTTTGTCATGATTTTTTTATAAAATAAATAAATTTAATCATTTATTGTAATTAAATGCCCCGCTAATGACTTCCTCAATCAGATGTCTAGCACTAACCATCTTTAGGTCACTCCTGGGGTAAACCCTATGCTCTAGATTTAACTGTGATGTTAGATATTTTATTTTAGACTCCTTTCAAGGTATATCCTATTATTTATGAAAAACTATGTGTGCGTGTTATAAAATACATATAATATTTTTATAAAATTAGTTCTGGTCTCACAAGGCCTCAGAATCGCATGTCGTCTTAGCGCCTAAATATGAAAATATTCCTTAATATATTTTAAATTATTAAAATGTAAAAAGGTGTCTCTAAATTATTCTAGCCTTAAATATTTTCATACTCAAAAAGAAAATGTAAGAAAAAATTTGGGGATATTGATCCCTCATTTGGCTATCCCACTCCCATGTGCTCTTTTTCATGCTATTATGTTGTCACAACACACGAACTTATGGAACGGTCCATCCAAACAATATCATATTTTTCTAAACCCTGATCACCTATGAGTACTCAGTGAAGGTGGATCCATTCTCTATGTCCAACTCATCCTAGGTAATAATGTTCATAAAATCATGCATATATATCCTTAGTCGTGACACATGGAAGACGTCATGTGCCAGCTCCAACTCTGAGGGTAAGGTGAGCCAGTAAGAAACATCTCCAATAATATACAAGATCATGAATATCCTGCTAAATCCTAGGGATATATTTTCTACCCAACCAATGTATAAAACACAATCCCCCATCATATCTTCCAACACATGGATAATATGCTCGGTATGACAATATTTTTCGGGGTGAAAATTGTAGTCATCCCCATTGGGGTCCCTAATTTATCTTGCAGAAATCTCCACAAATATTAAATATACTATGAATCATGGTTAGAGGCAACTATCTATGGAAGCCAATGAATGTGTACAATCTCTCGCCTGCACCACTTCTCCAAACTCTCTACAAACACTGCTTTTTGATAGCAAGGAAGTGTACTGACTTTGTATGTCAGTCAACTATAACCCAAATGGAATCATGAACTCTCACTGAATGTGGAATCACTTTCATGAATTCCATGGATATGTTGTACCATTTACACTCTGGGATCTCAAGAGATTACAAAAAAACATATAGAAAATGGTGCTCATCCTTCACCTGATGACATGTGAGGAATCTTGGGATGAACTCAGTCATGCTCTGCCTCATGCTAGCCCACCAAAAACAACTGATGAAGATCTATATATATCATTCCCATGATGATATTTATATCCATAGGAGATGTTTGAAACAACCTCATCTCCTCCTCTTGAATTGTGTCCAGAACCACCGTCCTTCTCTAGAAAAGGATGTCATGATTTCCTCCATCAAAAAATATATCTGGTAAATATCCTGAGGATATTTGGTCATGTAGAATCTCACATTTGATGTCTCCTAACTGAGCCTCCATCACAAACTAAAGTAGAAAATAATTCAACACCATATAATGGGGAAAACATGCACCATACACCTCAACTAGGGTCAGCTACAACGAAGCTAACTGCTTAGACGCCTCCTCCACCAAGTGAGCAAGGGAATTCATACTAAGTAAATTTTCCAAGATGGTTTCCTTCAATGGAGTATAGAATATCTCAAAGTAATAGTCCTATGAAAACTCCAACACGATACTCTCTCTTAGGTTCATGTCTTTCTACATGAAGACATGCCTAAGTACTTGATGGTCTAAGTAAACTATAATGTACTCTCCTAGAAGATGGTGTGTCCAATTCCTCTGATCAAAGACTACCACTGCCAAACTTAGGTCATGAGTCACATAGTTATACTCATGGGGTCTCAACTACCTCAACCCACATTTGATCCCTAACTACCTCTACATCAACAAAAAATTGATATCACCTCTAGAGGTATCAAAATATACTACGTAATCCACACCCTCCTCTAGTAGTCTCAGAATAGGATTAGTCATTTTCTTATACCAAAAATCATCAAAGGATCTCTAGTGATGCTCATTCTAGGTAAATGGATTCCCCTTTCATATCAGGGTGATTGATACATGTATCTCATGCACATATTTTAGGGAATTTTAATACATAAATTTACATAATAATTTATGTTCTTTACAAATTTTTAAGTGTTTAGGTTTTCTTTGTGATAGTTGACAGGATACAAAAAAATATTTGGAAAAAGAAAAAAATATTGAATTTGAGGAGAAAATACAGTTAACACCATTCCACAAATCAACGTGGTGTGACACAAAAATGTTAGGGAAGGAATTCCTCAACCTTGAATACTTATGTGATGCTCTTGAGGAATTAAACTGACGAAACAAAGAGGAATAAAGATTCTAGCACTGGAGACTGGAGATTCACATCATGTAAAAATTATACAACATGAGAACTTTAAACAACCTGAAATAAGTACACAATGTGAAGTGAATAAATACAATTCATATGAGGGATCAATAATTTCATGTTATGAAGGCAATGCAAATCATGAAAGTCCCAAGATAAACCTAGTAATGAGGAGAATCGATGTATAAATTCCACAAGGACCACTATTGATTACCCAAAACTGCCAATTATTAATGAGGGTAGACCCGTGATCCATTATGGGCTGGATTAATGGAGAATTAAATGAAACCTGAGCCCCTATATTTCTTTAAATAAAGTGTTGAGCCTTAACACCAAGGCAGATCTAGAGACCAAAATATTGGGTGAGAAGATGAACTGTTGTAGGATCCTCCACCACTTTCTCTCCAATTTTCCATTATATTTTAATTTATTTATTTCATTACCTATTACTCTCTTATCACTAGGTTGAGAGGGTAAACCATCCTTTTTCTAGGGTTATTATCTTAAGTAGGCTGATTCTATTGGTTTAATTTATTTTATTTTATCCATGCATGGTTTTCTGAAATTTGTTTAATCAATTCTGAAATATTCATTTTAGTTTAATCATAAAAATTAATTAATAAATTAGAAAGTAACATTATAAGCACAAAACTGGTTACCCAAAATTGAGGCATGGATATTTTAGCATTCAAGGTATCTAGGTTTAAATATAGTATTGAGAAAAACTCAATTTTTTAATATCCTAAATTACCAGATTAAGGGAAATAGGGTATTACTACATTTAGGAGGGGATAACATGACCATTGGATCTTCCTTCTCTCAAATATAACACAAAACCTAGATTAATAAATTTATTTTCTAAAATAAAATTTCACCTGAACCCTAAAAATACAAAACCCTGGCATGACTTTCAAATTTTATTTCAAACCATATAATTTATTGCACCTTTCTTTCTTCTTTTTTCCACCAAAACTATTTTCAAAACCTGAACTACAAATTTCTTTCCTTTAACTCCTTCTTCAATCCAAATTAAACAACATGATTATTTCAAAATAATATAATCAAACTAATTTCATATTCTTTATGGGATTGATATTGACCTAATAATATATTCACATTAATTATTTAGTTATCATTGATATAAGTTTTATAAATTTTTATTTTGATTAGACTCGAGGGAAATAATAGTTCCATTTGGGCCAGTTAGTGGTAAATGAAGTTGAAATCCGAGATAAGTGATCCATAAACCTCTTGATTCTAGAACTTTCTCTATGAGAGTTCCCCATGGTTCTGTTTCTCTCATAGAATATCTAAAATCAATCCTCAAGTGTCTCATGTACTCATATTTAGACATTGATTAGATGATATTAGAAAAGAATAATTCTATTATGAACTGATCCATGAAAGGTTTAAGGACTCATTTAACAACTCTCTCAATACTGTTGAGTCACCCAAAGCACCTAAGGGTATCACCATCAACTCAAAGGGAATGCAGTGACTTTAGGGAGCCAATTTTGGTATAGTATCCTCTTGAACCAGGAGATAGTTATAACCGATCCTGAGGTAAACTATGAGAACTACTTCTCCCCAATCCACTAGTCGAAGAAGTAATATATTCTCAAGGGTGTATACTCCTAGTTGATAGTAAACTGATTTGGGTGATGTCAATCCACACCTCACCTTGAGTCCTCATCTACCTCTTAGGAGAACAACATAGGGATGCCTAGGTAAACACATTGATTCCTATGAATTCCTACCTATGTATACCCTCCAACCACACCACTATCCCCCACATCCCAATGGGGTTATTTGAAATGATAAAAAACACCAGTTCATCCATGGTGCAAGGATATATAGAGGCCCATATCATGGGGAGAGGTAATACCATGAATGTTCTCAAGAAATATTTCAACATACCCCACCAATGTTGCTGGATTTTTAGAGATTTTATCATCCAATACCACAAGGGTAATACCAGAAATATGATAAATTAGGCGTAAACTTCTATGAATGAGTTCATTCTACTTTGGCTGAGGATAAATCCCTATCGAGGAGGAAAACACCAAACCCCAAACCGAAACCACTACCATACTCACCAGTATCAATCATCTGAACATGTATGGTAGAAGACCAGTCTATATTGAGGGAAAAAAATATTAGGTTATCACTATATATATGGAATGATTTGGGTTTAGGATCTCTCTAATCATAAAGTAAGGTCACCACATAAGTAGAAACATGTTATCACAAATTCTCTCTACTAGAGCCTATAACACAAGGGTTGAGCAAAAAGGGCCTCCAATGGTATTGATAGGTCTTAAAAAGGGGTTATGGCAATAGAAATGTGGCTTTTGACTCTTTTCTAAAAGCTACAATTGAATTAGTGGAGACATAATTCATATCCCAAACCATACTTGAGCCTCCTATCCAAAATCCCCTTCTTTAAGAAGCCCATCCTTTCCCTTTCCCACCTTATCTCTACAACCAATGCCTACTATGACACCTCATCACACTAACCCGCCCCATACCCAGAAGTCAAAGGGACTCTTCCTCCAAACCTTGACACTATCTATTTTGGGTGGCACCAACTCCCCCTCATATTTTTAAATGGAATCCGAAGAATGTGTCTCAGTATGGGACATTTCCATATTCCGTGAATGTTTTAATACATTCTAAAAATATTCATCACAAGGATCTATCGATGCCTGGTTTCATTAGGGAGTGGTATAACCACGAGTACCACCATCGAAAGGGGTCCCATCCGAGTAGAATATCCAAACCATAAGATTGGGCCTATCCTAAACCACATGAGAAGGGGGGTTTATCAACAAAAAGACATGGGTGTTCTCTATCTTCAGAACCCACAATGCGCACTCAGTACAGGTTCATAATCAACTAGTGCCACCAGAATGACCTATTACTTTACCATGATAATTATTTGTGAGTGAAACCATCTATTTGAGTTTGGATCCACACAATTTTGAAAAATCAGATCTCTAACTCGAGCCAACCCTCCACTTCCTAGGGATCCAACTCACCACAAAACCTTACCAACCTATGGAACTAGAACTCATGAAGTGCGCTAAACCCACACCAATCCTCAACGTTATCTTCTAGTAAAGTATTATTCTCTATAGGCAGAGGTGTTATTACCTACCCATTAAGAGGAAAGATCTCAAATGATGTTCACTGAATTGATTCCACATCACTCATTGGATCATCATCATGATCCTTAATTGGTAACATGGATGGATATCATTGTGGAGGCATCTATAAAGTGATCAATATGTACCATGGTCAAATGAGTATATATATATATAGTTCTAACTCAATAAGGACAGTTAAAGGAATCAATCCTATATAATGTATGGACCAAATTTCCCTACAACCAATGGCTTTGTACGCGGAGACGAAAATCATGTATTTAGAGTCCTATTGAATTTATACGTCGTCTACCACACTAACATTGGGTTCCTTGGACTAAAATCCACACTCATGAAATTTTGAAACCAATTCTATAAGTCCCAACCAAACCTCACAATGGGACATAACTCCAAACATCATCTTGAGTTCTAACCACCTCTGATACCAATGTGTCTCAAATAGACCCATCATGGCCCTCCTTTCCAGCCGAAGGTTGAGGAACAACTACCCCTAGCCTTCCTCCATAGGTCAGGGCCTGAAACCTGGTGTTGAAAGGCATAAATAAATGGGATGCTTTTGGCTAATAATGTGTATGCACACAACCAACCATCTCTGTGTAGGAGTAAAAATAAATAAAAGAAAATAAATTAACATATAGAGTAATAACCATGCATGTAGCAACCTATAGAGAATACAAAAGAGTATGAAAAAACCATCTAAAAAGTAAAGGGTAAAATACATAACAAACTAGAAAATATGTACCAACCTAATAAAAACTGGAAATGTAAATAGTGTGAGATACCATCTCTAAATCAACTATCCCCAACCACCATTTGTGTTCAAATACACCTGGGTATCCCCTATGATCCTCTGTAATAACCACCGAATAGTAAGTCATCTTCATAAGACATGACATGTATGGGAAACGAACATATAGGGGTGAGTATATACATACCCAGTAGGATGCCCTGAAATCTAAAGGGGGATTAATAGGAGACATGATAGATGAAGATAGCTCAACCCATATAAAGAGAAAAAAACCTTCTATAAAGATATATGTGCTCATAAAAATAATCTCATATGAAAGAGAAAGTATATATCCATATCGCAGCCCATGCCAATATGAAAAGTCTTCCAACAATTCCAAAAAGGTACACCAATGATTCCCAGTATCTCACATGTATTTCCAAATAAGTGTCTCTCTAGAGTCACACCTCACCACCAAGACACATAGTTGAAGGGACACAATCTCTAGGTACAGGTTCCATACCCAAATATAACATGAGGGTGACACTAAATAGGTAGGGGACCTAGGCCAGGAATTTATAGGATACTCAATGGATAGAGGAACCATTCCTTGACTCCATGGGAGGGTTCCACTCAGTATATAGATGACCCATACCCTGAGTCCATCGGAGGGTGCCACCCAGTAGGTAGAGAACCCATGCTTGGACTCTGTAGGAGGGCGACACTCAGTTAATATATAACCCAAGCACTGACATTGTAAGAGGGGTCCACTCTATAACAAATCTATTATTTAATGTGTTACATTGGAATATTTTTGAGTCCATGTGCTGAGTTAGAGATTGATTTTCAGGCCCGAAGATCCTCAATGTACTGATATTAAAAATATTAAAATAATTATCATGCTTGAACCATTTTTAATTAAAATTGGAATAATTTTTGATTGGGGTGTCTGATCAGAAAACTAATACCATGGTTGAGTTCATGATTTGGTGTTCACCCAAGGATTGACATAAGTTTTGTCTATGTAGGGTTCTTGGTTGAGGGAAAGTTGGTGGGGTGTTAAATGGGGAGTTATTAATTTAAGAAAATTAAATTAAAAACCCCCATTTTGGTTCACTTGTAGAAGAGGAGAGTATGAGTCCCTCTATGCGATGGGCAACCCGAGTCTGAGTCGAGAAAAGGAAGTGCTTCTAATCCCAATTTTTGACACTCGTCATCAACACACCGAGGATTATAAGGATCTAGACATCGTTTTGGACCTGAAGCTTCAGTGTTTCACCATGAGGTAGGTATGTTTATGATATTTTCTTCTTGATCCCCTTTTGATGCATTATTTTATGGTTTTAGAGACCTCATATGACTATTAGGAACTATATGGGGTTGATATGAGGTTTTAAGGTGATAATAAAGGGTTTTGGGTGGATCGTAGGAGATTCCTATTTAGAATTTATGATCACATAGTGCATAGTACAGGAGCACACACCATGTGTTCTTCTCATTCAGAGAAGATAAACTGTTTTGACTACACATCATGTACTTGGGGTACACGCCATGTACTAGGGGTATAAGATGGGTAGTGATCCTAGATAATGTGGAAGAGGAGTATGGCTAGGGTGGTTATGTAGAGGATCATAGTCGTGTGAAAGTACACGACCATACACATAGAGATGGGGTTCCATACATGGACATAGACAAGAACATAGTCTTGGGCCCAACTAAGAAGAACATGCTATGTAACATAGGTATAAGATGGATATAGAGACATGGAAAACTAGCCATGTGTAGGTGACAACATGCCCAGAAGATTATATGGGTTCACATGCCATATGTGATCTTATGTAGTATTCTTTTACACACTGACTATCAAGAGGGTATATGTCCAGGGTTTGGTTTTGAGAGACACACTATGCTCTCAGGTTTCACACCATGTACTCCCCTTGGACATTCCTCACTCTCACATCACCATTTTCATGAATTAGATGGAGGCCCTTGAGTAGCCTATCCTGAGTATTTTTTTTTCATTGGATGAAATGGTATCCACTATTTTGGAATTAGATATGGGATGAATGGTGAAGTTTGTGGGTATCTTGTTAATGACACATAGAACCATATTAGTTGAGTGGTCTCCCTTATTCTATCCATGTAATGGTATTGTTTAGAATTATGTACTCATCATAGGATTATGAACTCCTCAAAAGAATAATCATGGATAGAGTTAGTGTATCCCTCTGAGGGGATATGGGAGGATCATCAACAATATCAACTTCCCTAGTTTGGGTTTGTGGTATCGTTATGATCATCATGTAGGGAGATAATCCCCTATGTAGCAGGTTATCCCTATAGGGTTAGAGGAATCACCATTTATATGATCCCCTACTCAGTGGTGGATCGATAGGATTTTGTGTTATCATCATTTATGATCCCCTACTCGGCGGTTAGATCAATATTTTCATTTGTAGTATCTCATAATAGTCCTGGTTATGATCGTATGTCTGTGTATAATGTATTTGATACTGGGTATGGTTTGTGGTGTCACCCCAATGGTCCTGGGTGTGATATTCTATATGATAATTATGATCTTCATAGTTCCATATTGGGTTCATGGTGTCTCACAACAATCATGGGTGTGATCCCATATATGATAATATGATATCTTTAGTGTTTCTAGTAATGTTTGAGGAGTAACCCATCTAGGATGGCTGAGATCCATAATATGTGAATATAAGTAATCTGGGTTATAGCGTGACTTTATTCATGGTGAGGCCTAGTGAGCATGTTCTATTGGGTGTATGCCACTTGAGATGGTGGGGATGTGTCATTAGTTTGGAGATATCTGATGGAGTGATATCTCTCGGATGTACCATCAGGGATAGAGGGGTTGTTCCCAATGAGTGAAATCTATTGAACGACCACCATCTATGTTGGTAGAGAGATATCCT
The DNA here is from genome assembly GCA_963277665.1 of Viscum album. Taxonomy (NCBI): domain Eukaryota; kingdom Viridiplantae; phylum Streptophyta; class Magnoliopsida; order Santalales; family Viscaceae; genus Viscum; species Viscum album. Next base: position 370,940,194 of record OY728121.1, read on the forward strand.
ATTTGTATTACCTATTATATGTTCCATCTAGGATGGAGGGGCTCATAGAGTGAGTTCTCAAAGACAAGAATTACCGTAGAGCCTCAAGTAGAGTCCTATTACTAGAGTTGAGGTTGGGACCTCATGAGAATTGGAGTCTAAGATGATTATATCTAAGTGATGTTGGGATTCCTTTTAGTGATGTCACATATATTTATTGAAACACCATGTATAGATGACCTAAATAGTTATGTTTTGATGAGGAGTGGTCAAGATAGAGTTTCTTGTTATTCGTCACTTGGGTCCCCTTCTAGATTGAGGTCAAGAATAATTTTTCTTTTTAGCTGATCACTTTTAATTTTGAGGAATTTGGGGAACCTAATATGAATTATTATACTCACCCATGCAGGGTCTCTACCAAAACTTGTCATGTCTTGTGAAGACGACAAGCCTTTCAACAGAGTCCCAAGAGGACTCGAATTAGTCAAAACATAATGAGCTAGATGGACTGAGGTGTCTACCAGTGCTTGACTTAGGTGTGTTCTGGTGTTTTAATTTTATAGCATTATCCTCTATCAAAGCAGGTTGGAATATTTTTTAGTACTTTGTGGGCTTGTATGTTTCCCTTTTTACACTTTCAACACTATTTTTATACTTTGATTATGTGATATATGTATGTTTTCATTTTTTTTATAGTTTTTATTATACTACGCTATTTCAAGGAGATGAACATGTGTGTGTGTGTGTAAAAGTACCATTGTCTATGGCCTCCATGTGTATGATATGCCTACTAAAAACTACTTATCAACCCCTGGCCTAGAAAAGGTAGTCTTGGGGTATTCGTGGACGGGGCAATGGTGGGTTGGTTGTGATAGAGTGGTATCAGAGGAGTTAGTCCAACCTTAGGATAAGATTCCATGAGATTGGTTTGGGATTTATGGAAATAGTGTTAATGTGTCTCGAGTTTATCTTTTAGGATATGGACTCTAGTGTTGGTATTGTAGATGAAGAATCCAATCACCAAGACTCTTATAATCTGTTTGTTGAACTGGTACATTTCAACACTAGTTGGGGGAAAATTTTGGTACATGCATCACATAAGACTGAGTTCCAGCTTTCATGTCCTTTTGAGTCATATCCCCAGATATACTCCATGATGATGGTGAATCTCGATTATATTTTAGGATTCCAGCATGAAGATATCCATAAATGGTTCCATGGTGAGATATTGATGTCAATTCGCCCAGTGGTGAGGATTTTGTGTAGGGACCTACGTAAGATGTGGTACCTCTGGGTGGTCTTCCAGTAGATCTACCACTAATTGAGAAATAAGTTATTATTTAAGGTTAGGAAAAGGATGCATGTTGGATATGTATGCTACATGAGTTCCAGAGTCATCGACCTCTAAGGTATCAGGGTTTTCCAGACCCCTAGGCAACTAATGAATGACATTAGGCAATCATGCATGCTTTTTGCCTTATAATTAAACCTCTCTGTTAGATGGTAGTCCAAGTAGAAATTATTCTATAGGTATTTTCCAAGAAAATTGGAGTATAATAAAATAGACCCATGATGAGATGATGCTCACTTGGATAAAGTTTGAGTATCTCTTATAGGAAGTGTTTTATCCATCCACATTGAGATCAGAGAAAATATAGTAGATTATATAGATTCATAAGGATATCATGACAATGGGGGAGTATTATAAGAGGATTAAAAACCTTTCATAATACTCTATGGATATTGTTTTAGATACATTTTTATTTGAAAATTCCTTTGAGAAGGGATTTGTCCATGATATCAGGGATTCGATGATATCATTGTGCATTCCTACCTATGGTGGGGTGCTTGTGAAGGGATTAGTGGTGGAGAGATTTCTAGACGAGAAGGATCTAGATATTAGTTCTAGGCACACAAGTGTTGAGAACTCAGAAACTAGTATCCAATGGCAGGCTCAGGGATACATGCATGTGATTCACTTTAGGAGATGATCCTAGGCTCAAGTTTATATAGCTCAGGTCTCTTAAGGATAAATCTAGCCATCCATGAGAGAGTTGGTGTTTTTATTATAACGGATGGGACATCTCTCATGAGATTGTATAACCCTATATGATGTATATAAGGAGATGATCAATGGAATACCTGGAAGATACAATGATAGGAGCATGAATTTTTACATGTCGATGAACATGGAAGAGGAGTAAGGAGTGAGATAGGAGGTAGTGGGCAGTTTGATATGTTTCCACTACCATACCCAGGTGGTCTACACCAGGTTTAGGGAGTTAGAGGATGTGGTGAGGAAAGCTTCAGGCCCTAGAGGAATATGACCTAGATGATCCAAGGATTATTAGAGTTATGCTTTTTTTCTTTATACTTTTACAATAGTACTGTTATATGTTATTGTGAGGTACTCTATTCTTGCCAATTATTTATAAAGATTTATCCAGGGTTACATAGGGGTATCAGTAGAGCCATGTAATGGTGATTTTTGACATAACATCATACTCCTAAGAAATAGGGTCACTTCCCCCTCCAAGATTTGTTTTTGTGATATTATATAAAATAGTGGGGCGATTTAGTGAAGCCCAATGTGGATAATGTTGAGGTATATCAAATGATTTCATTTGAATTATGTGTTTGGGGTGGGGTTGTATGATGGGGTTTTGGATCCAGCCCTCTTAATACTAGAGGATCCTTTATACTTGAAAAAATGGTATAATAAATGTTAATCATTAAACACATAATCAATATATACATTTATATAGAAAAAACTAGAATAAGAAATTTTAATATTTTCCCCAATAAATAAATAAAACAAAGTGAACATATTATACTTAAATAAATAAGGTGGATAGTATCATTAGAGTATAATATAATAATAATTAAATTATGTTAACATATATGAAAATACCTTAAAAAATTGAAAACTTTATTTTAAAACATGAGAAACAAATCCTTTTATTTTGATAACATTTGAAATAAAAATTTCTAAAATATTGAGAAAATGAGTTTCTTCAAAAATATAATGGAAAATTATAATAGAATTTTTAAATAAAATAATACGTATGATGGTTAGAAAATCTATTTATTTGATAAAAATTAAAACAAAGATTCCTTTCACACTTTTTGTAAAAAATCAAAAGTACCTTGTTTGGAAAATGATAGTAATATTCCTTTTAAACATCTATAAATAAAGCCAAATATTGATAAATATTATTTTTAAAAATAATTTGAGAATAATAAAAAAATTCTTGAAATCATTATAGAGAACATAGATATGGATGATAAATATTTTTAAAAGAAAAAAATAAAACAAGGTTTTAAAGGAAAAACCATTACCACCAGTCCTGACTCATTTTTTACGTTATATAACTCCAAAATATTAAAAATATATTAGTTTTATACTTTATCAAGAACCATTTCCATTTTCATTCCAATATCAATATTCCTTTTATTTTATTTATTACCACAACCTATTTATTAAATTAGTTAAATCTATGTTGGATGTTTTGAGGTTTTCCATTTTATAATTCCATAAAAATATTTTTAGGTTAACCATGATCAAATTGTTTTGGGTTCCATCATATAAAGAGTAATAATCAAGATATAATTATATTGTATATAATTTAAACACAATTTAAGTTTAGTTCCTTAAACTCACACACCCAAATCTGGTGTTGAAAAAAAATATTGTATATATTGGATTTGATACCAAATATAGATTTCCAAACATGACTATCAAATAATTTTATAACATAAAGAATATATTTCATTATATACATTACCAAGACCCTTTACAATTGTAGATTAATAGAACTATGAAAAATAATAAACTAATAAATCCCATGTCTTTTTTCAACTTGTAATCATTTTCCACCATATAAAAAACTACTTAACCTATAGTAAGTCTTCAACATGTCACACAAAGGATTCACATAATCTATACAATTAGACATATCATGCATAATAATATTTTTTATAACCTTGGGAAATATAAACATAATAAAGTGTGATATAAAATTCTCATTAAGGGTAAACATAAGTGATAAAAATCAAAGATCATAAGTGATCATAATACGAGGATAAATAATATAATAGGAATAGATAATAAAAATAATAACATAATCAAAAGAATCTGTTGAGAATAACATATACATTTTGTAAATATCAATTGGTAAATGCATGGATAACAATAAATGGTTCCTCAAAAAGGAAATGTATAATTATGGATAGGTAATTCCATGCTTTAAGCTAAGACATCATTATCTTACCATCAAGGCCATGTATCCTAGAAATATCTTATTCTGGGAAGGAATATACAAGAATGGACAATATAGTTTTTCTCATGAGACTTATCGATTTATCAAGGTGATATTTATAATTATTCGCCACCCATAAATTTTTTAAGTCCATTTCATTCATAATATGATAAAATTAATAAACAATACGCAATAAATTTTTTCAATAACCATCTATATTGGAATAACAACATACATAATGCTAATAGTTTTACCTATGTCAATGGAAGTGATAACATGATCATAACCCATATAGAGAAAGATGGTGTATAGTTAAGCAATACATTTTCAAAATTCATTAGTAATCAATAAACACCCACAGTGGAATGGAAAATAAACATATTTTCAATAGGTCCCAATCAATAAATGTAATAGATTTATATATAATAATCCCTGAAACTAACACCATATTGAGAAAGGGGTATATGGTTATGTCAAAAATTTCCTTTATCAATTGATATATGTTGTCTAGGTAAACACCCATCAAAAAAATAAATGAAAAACAGGGTATTCACAACGTAAATATATTAGAAAGAAAGTTATTCCTTTTCATGGTGGTTTTTTAGGAAATAAAAATTTAGGGATGTATTATATCTTTGATAGAAAAGATTTTTACATAGTCCATCTAGATAAATATGGTTGGTGGTTTCAAAATATCAAAACCCAAGTGTAATAAAATAAAATTAGAAGTATATTGAAATATATGGAAAACACCATTGAAATAAGAATGCTTTGAATGACATCACACAATAAAGGATCAATATTTGGGTAGTTTGATACATAGTTCAGTCCCCCCAATATATTAATAGACTAATATAAAATAGAGTGTATATAATGATAAATAATTCCTATTAGTGTAAATAATTTTTAATATGAAAAGGAAAACATAAGTGAAAAAGTAAGAGGGTTTTTAGAAAACATTTTCAACTTTTTCATAAAGACAAAATTAAGGGTAATTTCCAAAAGTCATTTCATAAAATGGTGAAGTGAAACATTTGAAAATAAATAATTTTAAAAATAATATCCAATAATAGAGCTTTTAAAATGACATTATGTTATCCAAGGAAATTTTATCTTGAAAATAAAACATTTGATCATGGAAGGGAAAACCTTTTGATATTTTAAAGTACACTTATTGAAAACCCGCATCTAAAAAAATAATAGTAAAACATTCATTGTATTAAACATTCATTATCTTGGAGAAGAATAGAAAGTAACATATAAAAAAATCTTAGTATGTGAGAACACAAGCATGTAAAATTAATGTTAAAGATGAAATAATATAACTCAATAAAAGTAGATTTGAGTTATCAATATCCCTTATGAGCAACATACTACATGAAGCATGAAATATTTAAAAAGGTATTTATGTGGAAAAAATGTAAAATATTGGAAAATTCCACTCAATATAATAGAATGGTATAAATTACCTAAGTTATATGAAATTATTTTCAAATAATGATCATAACTCAATAAATGGAAACTTAGTTACCAAAAACTCTTATAACGAGGGTAACACTTGATTTAAAAGAAATTTAAAGAAAAGAACATGATTTAGATTATTATATCACAAGAATTACTTGGAAATAAATTATATAAAAATAATTTGATAGTAATTAAATATAAATACACACAAAGTAAAAATTTTCCATAACAATTAACATGTCTAAAAATCAGAATTGAGACTAATAAAATCCCTTACAACTTTAGAAACATTCGAGTCAAAAACCCATTGAAGGATATGATTTCAAATGAAACAATAAATATCATTAAAAAAAGATATTATCATGATAAAAAATATTAAATTGGATGTATATATACCATTATAAAGAAAACATCTTGTATAATATGAAATATGACTCAAAGAGTGAAAATTTGAGACAAGAAACCCTTACCAATTGACAACTTTTAGATCAAAAACCTTTGAGAGTTAAAACCTAACATTTATATTTATATACTATTAAATAAAATGTATTCATAATAAAATAACATGAATAGTTATTATTATCACCTTGAAAATAAAAATAGGTGCATAAATATAAAACCGGTCTTAATTAAGGAAAATTGAGACATAAACCCTTACTGGAATTCCTGCTTAGTCAAAATGCACTCTAAACTCATGTATAGTAAAATTAAGTATATTAATCACCAATTTAATAAAAATTTTAATATATATATATATATTTATAAACTTCATTTATAATTATTTACTAAATTTATATTATTTAGTTGTATATATTTTTGATATCAGGTGTGAGTAATTTTGATTGTTGTGAACTAGTTTTGAAATAACAGTGTTGTTCTTCATTATTATCCCAAATTTTATCATTAATAGATAGTTAATGTTATTTTAATTTATGTTTTATAATCATTTATAATGTTATAATTTCATTATATGGGTGTTTTATCCATGATCCTTAAATTTTAAATCGATGATGATCATGTTTCAGTGATTTTGCACAAACAAATATTAGTATCTTAACTGATGAGTTTAATGTTAATGTAAACATTAAAAAACTAAAATAAAATAAATATTTAATTATATATATCATATATTATAATAAATTAATTCCCCATATCCATCCATGATATAAATTTATAGCATTGTTCAACTAGGTGGTTAAACTGACCTAAACAAGGACATACCAAAATTAATGGATGATTATGAAGTGATTTAGTTGTCATATCGTTATAATAGAATTATAATGACATTAAAATTTTTTTATTAATTTTATATATAATAATTTGTATAATTATAAGAATAATAAAACCTATATTATGTTGTTACATAGTAATAATATTTTTTTTCTCTTAGAACACTCATTTGGATGATTGGATTTTGCATTGTTGTTTATTTCTCATATTATTAATGGGTTGTCGTATTTGTATTTAAAAAACGTAATAATTTCCTAAAAATTATATTTATCCATTAAAAAAAATTTCATGAAAAGTCCTGTAATATAGTGATGAAAATGAAAAATGAAAATCAATTGTTTCGTGGAGGTGGTCATCCACACATACACATGGTTGATGATTTTATTTTGCATAGAATGAGAGAAATGTATAATATGTTATATCATTTAAGAATATAAAATATTTTATAAATATAATAATTATTTTTTTAATTAAACATTATTACCACCCATATACATTGTTTAAGGAAAACTAATCATGATGCTTTATAGAGGCGGTAATCTGCACACATGCATGTATGCCATTTTTATTTTACATAAGGGAAAAGGGAAAAGGTGGTTAATAGACACTCCCTTGACCTACTAAAATTTATTATATAGAAAATACTAAAGATAAAATATAGTTATGTGAAAATTACAATTATAAATGTAATATAGAAAGAAAATAAATTAAGTAAAAAAGGTTACTCACGTTTAACACTGAGATTTCCTTGGTGAATCCCTCGAAATTATGGGATTACGATAAAATTTCATGAATAGAAGCTAATAGAAACAATGTTAGATTTTAATTTTATGTGAAAATGGTATTGTTTCTAGATGAAAATGAATTTTATAGTTGATATTTATTGGGTGGTGAGAGAGTCCTTTTATAAGTGAAAATGGATGACATTATTATAGATAGCCATAACTTTTTAATTATGAGAAGTAAATCTCAAGAAAAAGTGGATACAAAATTGATAAAAAATGGAGTGAGTATGAGATGAGGTTTATTGATCATATCCCATTAGATTTTCAGAATTCTTAAACTATAGTTTCATCTTTTTTATTGTCAGATTTATTACTTTTACCATTTTAACTTTTACTACGATAACTAGTTTTTACCTCTGTAAATAATATTTGTTCCTAAAAATGAAATGGTACTTTTTACACAATTTTAATATAGTTATGAATAATATGAAATAAATTTTATCAAATAAAATTTATATATGTGATAAAAATTAATTTTAACATTTATGCATGTAACACATAAAAACCCGCATTTAAAAAATGTCCTTTATATGATTAAAATTTTGTTTGTAGGCTAAAATAATCAAGGTATTTGGTTTTCCTGATAAAAATTGTTTTATTATAAAACAAATAAAATTTATTTGTATTTAATATCAATAGAAAATATAATTATTTTCCAAAATAATAGTTAATTAAATTAAAAGGCCAAAAACTATTTCTTTTATTAGAAACTTTTAACTAAGTTTATAATGTGTTAAAAATAGGTTTCATAAATTCATAAAGATATTAAAAAATTTATATTATTACTTATTAATAACATATTTTATAAATTTAAAGGTTTTAAATTTTTATATTCCTTTATTGTATAATTATAAGTCCCTAAAAGTTACAGTTTTGGTAAAAACTATATTTATCGCTATTCACCTAAAAATAAAATATTTCATAAAAATACCAAAATTTCATCTTAAGATAATATTAACTTGTTAAATCATAAAAATAATTTTTTTTATCAACTTAAAATTCAAAATTTTAAATATTTTACATTCAAATAAAAACATAAAAATTTTAAAAAAAATCATTTTTATTGGAAAATAAAATTTTCATATTCTTATTTTATATCAATTAATAATCAAATTGGTGTTAATATATTATTCATATAAACAATATATTTTATCCATAATATATATATATATATTTTCTTAACAAAAAACAAAAAATATAATTTTTATAAAGGTTCAATTCTAAAGCATAAATTAGTTTTATTAGTTATTTAGATACATTACATTAATTTAACAATACCTTAGCATTAATAATGACCTTTTTTATTTTTAAATTTATTTTATAATTAAGTTACATATATTTTTACCTTATAATTCTACAAAATCATATTAATGTTTATATAGCGTTCCACAACTTTTTTTAGTGTTGTATGAGAAGGATGTTATTGGACACATTAGTTTAGAAATGAAAATATAATTTAAAATCTCACCTATAAATAAATTTAATCCTCATAATTTTAATTATCACATATTAATAAATTATTCAAGGGTATATAAAATATAGAGATACCTCATGATATAATTCCAAATTAGGTGAATACCGTAATATCTTATATATGACTAGGAAATAAATATTTTTCCTCATAATAGTCATATAATAAGATTCACAACCATTTATTCCAAATATGACTCTATATCTTAGTCTTTGGAGTTTTTAGAGACATACTTTTCACAACTTCATTTTCAAGGAACAATTTTCTACAAAATATTAAAACCAAAATGGTTATGATAATGTCCAATATAATATGATTAAATTATTATAATAATGTGAAGTCTCAATATTATAAAGTATTTTATGATGTAACATTCATTTCAACCCCTGATACTCTTACTTTTACTACTCCACACTTGTTTCATCCAATAACTCTCTTGGTTCAACCGTTCTTACTTTAAGTTTTGTTTTTTCATAATTCTTATCTCAATCCCTTAAATTAATTAGGAAATAAAACCTTCAAAATAGATTTTAAAGAGAATGTTATTAACCAAATCATATCCCTTGCTCGAATATATCCAGCTGTGAAGCCACAATCCAACTCATCATGAACTAGTGTGAAGATTGATTTCATATCAAACCAATGTTTTTTAGGCTGATTACACCAACGTGCATCTATTATATAGCCACATCCACTTGCTATTATCTTAATAGGGATTCCATTTCTTGGAGAAAACACAATCTATAATTTACCAAAAATTCAGGATTTTATCCTTTACATACACTTATCCCTAGTTTTTATACTGAATTTGTCTTATCAAAATCCCTAAAATACTAAACATTGCCTTAATTAACCAAAATAATTATCTATACCTCTACAATTATGATCAAACATAACTTATCAACAATTTATGGAATTTTTAAATATTAAATTATCCTAAATATTTAACATCATATTATTAAAATTTATCTAAACTATGCTCCCACACCAACTATAATGCCTCAAACTCACACTTTTGGATCCAATGCTGATAACACATATTTCACAAACTGGATTAGATACTAACTATAGATTCATGAACATAACTATTCAATAATTAGAAGAATGAAATAAAATATTTCATTGTATAAAGTGCCAATACCTTTTTGGTATTAATTAATATAGAACTAGGATAAATCATATACTAATAAATATCATATCTTTATCATCTAATAAATATTTTTCCCACTATATAAGAAACTACTAAACCTATAATATGTATTTAATATCTCTTATAAAATCTCTAAACATGCTATCCTATTAGGATTATAATGTCTAATAATTCTATTCATTACCTTTTTAAACTAAAACCTAAGAAGGGGTGAGATTAGATTCATAGTATGTCTAAATATAAGTTATGAAAAATAAATATAATAAGTGAGAATAAGATGAGAATAATTAATATGGAAGGAATAAAAAATAAAAATAATTCCATAATCAAAATAATATATGGTCTTAACATCTACAGGGTTGAAACATAAAAATATAATTTCATGGATAACAATAACTGGTTCCTTAGTGAAGGTATTCGTAATTATGGATATCTAATTACATGCCTTAATATAAGACATCATGATCTTACCATCAAGGCCCCATGTCTAGGAAATATCTTATTTTTGGAAGGCATACACCAAAATACCCAAGTTATTTTATCTCATGAAAACTATCAATGAATCTATGGGGTATCTATAATCGGTCCCCACTCATAACTTATTTAAGTCCAATGAATTATCATATGAAAAAATGAATAATTAATATATTATAAAATTTTTACAGTAATCATACATATTGTAATAACAACATAATAAATATTAATAATTTTTCCCATGTCAATAAAAGGGGAGACCTAATAATAACCCATCCTAAGAAATAATGTGGATGATTAATGAATATATAGTAAAATTTCTTGAGTAATAAATAACCATCCCTATCAAAACAACAAATATATGGATTTTCAATAGTTCCCCAATCAAAAAATAGAATATATTTATATGTAATCATCCTTAAAAATAGAACCATATATAGCAAGGATTATATGGTAAATTGAAAATTTTCCCTAATCAATCGATTTATGGAATCTTGGTGAACACCCTTCAATCAATGAAATAAAAAATATGGTATTTACAAAGTAAATTAATTTGAAGATAAGTAAAGCCTATTCACAGTGGATGGATATGAAAAATATGGAAGTGCTGGATTATATATTTGTTGTAAAATAAATTCATATATGCCATCTAGAGAAATAAGGTGGATGTACGAAATAGAGAATAACCCCAGTGTAATAAAACAAACAAAGAAGGATGTTGACATAGAAGGAAGAAAATCTTGAAATTAGAATACTTCAAATGGTTCCACATAAGAAAGGATAAAAAATTTTATTATTTAATAACATGAGTTCATACCCACAAAAATATTAATAGAATAATATAAAATAAGGGGTATATATTAAACATAAGTCCCATTAGGTTAAATACTTTTGAACACTAAAAAAAACAGAAGTGAAAATTTAATTGGTTTTTTAGAAAAGAAATTCAACATTATCATAAAGGTGAAGTTATATGATATTTTTAAATGTTGTTTTCAAAAAGTTAAATTGAGAACATTGAAAAAATTTACTTCTAAAAAGAATATACTATAATGGATATTTGAAAATAATATAAAGTTATCCCAAAAAAATTAATCTTTAAGAGGGAGAATTTTATTATGAAAGGAAAACCATTTTGATGTTTTAAAGTACATTTATTGAAAATTAAAATCATAAAAAAGAGTAGTAAGATATTCATTGTATTAAAAATTAATTTTACTAGAGGGGAATGGAAATCAATATATAAAAAAATATTAGGGTTGGATAACCCAAGAAAGGAAAAAAGTTCAAGATGGAATATTATAACTGAAAAAAATATATTTGAGTTATCAATATCCCTTATGAGAAACACACTCCAAAAAACATAAAATATTTTAAAAGGGGTTTTTGTGGTAAAAATGTAAAAAAAATTTAGAATATAACATAGTATAATGAAATTTAAGAATTTACACAAATTATATGAATTTAGTTTAAGATAATGTTCAAAACACAATGAATGAAATTGAGTTACAAAAAACTCTTATGACCTGGGTAACAGTTGAGTCAAAATAAATTCAAGGAAAAGAACATGATTTGTATCTGTATATATTATGAATTAAAAAGAAATAAATTATACAAAATTCATGTTATAGTAAATAAATAGTCCATTATACAAAGGAAACATGGTTCATAACATGTCTCATGTCTCAAAGAATCAAAATTGAGACCAAGGAAAACCCTCACAACCTTAGAAACTTTCAAGTTAAAAAACCATTGAAGGATTTGATTTAAAAATTAAACTTTAAATAAAATGAAAAAATTATAGTATCATGATAAAACATGTTAAAAGGTAGATAGATTCACAAATCCAAACAAATTATGGTATATAATAATAAATATGTCTTGAGAGTGAAAACTTTAGATTAAAAACCCTTACCACTTGGTAACATTTAGATAAGACCCCCTCAAGTATTAAAACATGAATTGTATATTTATATACCATTAAATGAAATGTATTAATTTTTAAATATATCAAATATTCATTATACACAACTTTAAAATTAAAATAGGTTCATAAATACAAAACTTGTCTCAATGAAGGGAAATTTTGGCAAAAGACCCTTACCTTAATTTTCTCTTAGTCAAAATGCCCTATAACCTCCAATATAATAAAATTAACTATATTAATAACCAATTTAAGAACATTTTTTCATATATTTATCTTCTTATAAAAATCATTTATAACTATTCTCTATATGTGTATTAGTTATTTGTTATCTATTTTTGATATTTGGTGTTTGAAATCTTGATCGTTTTGAACTTGTTTCATAATATCAGTGTTGTTATTCATTATTATCCTAAATTTTATTATTAACAGATAATTAATGGTATTGAAATTTATTTTTTATAATTATTTTTAATGTTATAATTTCATTCCATGTTATTTTTAGTTACGATACTTAAATATAAAGTCGATGATGATCATGTTTCAGGGATTATACACAAACATACATCGGTATTTTAAATAACATGTTTAATATTAATTATACCCTTAAAAAACTAAAATAAAATAATTATTTACTTTTTTATATCATATATTACTATATATTAAATATTCATACAAATAATTGATATAAATTTATTACATTGTTCAAGTAGGTGGTAAACAAACCCCAAAAAGAACATACCATAATTAATAGAATATTATGAGGTGATTTAGTTGTCTTATCATTATAAAATAAGACAAATTACCTTATATATTATTTATTTCTATTATATATATATATATATATTAATTTAAAATAATTATAATAATAAGATAAATTATATTATGTTATAACATAGTATAAAGAAATTGATTTTCTCTCTTAAAATACTCTTTTTGGACAGCTGAATTTACAAAAATTGTTTTTTGATTATATCATTAATTGGTTTTAAATTTTTTCTTTATGAAACCTTAATAGTTTCATAAAAATAATATTTAACCATTAAACCAATTCTAATGACCAACCATGTCAGGTGATGATGAAAATAAAAATGGAAATCAATCGTTCAATGGGGGCGGTTGTCTATAAGTGAGCATGGTTGATGATATAATTTTCCATAGAATGAGATACATTTATAACATGTTTTATCATTTTATAATATAAAATATGTTATAAATTTTTTAATTATTTATTAAATTCATCTATATTATAATCCATTTATGGTGGTTAAGGAAAATTAAACTTGACATTTTGTGGAGGGGGTAATTCATACACATGCACAAATATCGTTTATGTTTTCCTTAAGAGACATGGAGAAGAGGTGGTTAATAGTTATTATTTTAAATTAATAAAATTAAGTATATAAAAAATAGTTATGTTGAAATATATTTTATATAAAATTATAATTTTAAATTTAAGATAGAATGGAAGGAAAATAAGTAAAAACGGTTACATTGAAGACTTTTATATTTCTCTAGAGGATCCCTTGTAAATAGAGGAATTAGGATAAAATCTTGTGACCATAAGATAATTTAAACATGATATTATTTAATGTGAAAAAATAATTTTGGGTTTTAATGATGACTTTTTTTGGAGTGGTATTAAAGGGGTGGTGAGAGGCTCCTTTTATATTTGAAAGTGATGACATTTTTGTAAATACCGACAACATTTTATAATGGTAATATGTGATTAAGTCAAGTGGATTCAAAATTGATAAATAATGGAGTGGGGTAAGAGATAAGGTCAATTAATCACATACCATTAAATTGAACATATTTTTTAAGTATATTTTCAACTCTTTACCATTATATTTACAAGTTTTTCGCTTTTTAACTTTTACGGTGGTAACTAGTTTTTACCTTAGTAATTTATAATTTTTGCCTAAAAAAATGGGAAATTTTAAATAATTTGGACCTACTAATTAAAAATTTTAAATCTATTTCATTGTATAAAATTTCTATATGAAACAAAAATCAATTTTAACATTTACATATGTAATGTGTTAAAAAATTATTTAAAAAAATGTATTTCTAAGCATAAAATTTATGCATAGGATAATAATTATCAATACATTTGGATTTAATGATAAAAATTGGTTTATTATAAAAAATAAATTTTCTTTTCTTTTAATATCAATAAAATACACTTTTTCCAAAAATAATATTTAATTATAATAAAATCAAAAAATAGTTCTTTGATTGTAAAATATTACTTTTGTTCATAAATTGTTAAACATAGTTTTTATATATTAAAAAGGGTATTTAAAAATGCATATTATTACTCATTAAATAAATAATTGATAAATTAAAATGTTTTAAAAATGTATAGTTCTTTCTTATATAATGATAAAGTCATAAAAGTTACAATTTTGGTAAAAAAATTATTTTTCATTATTCACATAAAAATATACTATTTCAAAAAAAATCCCAGGATTCCATATGAAGATAATATTGACCTGATAAATTTAATAAAAAAATATCGAATTAAATTTCTAAAATTTTAGAATTTAACTTTTAAATAATATCTTAAAATATAATAAAAACTATTTCTATAGGAAAATAACATTAACTATTCGTATTATTATTTCTTATCAATTACTAATCAAATTGGTTTTCATATATTATTCATATAAATTATTTATTTTATCTATAATATTTTTATTTTCTTTAGAAAGATGCATATGATGTAAATTTTTAGAAAGGATACATTTTACAGCATAAATCGGTCTTATTATTAATTAATATACAATAATTTAATTTATCAATGTACTTAGGTTAATAATGACCTATATTTTTATTTATACATATATTTCATAATTTAGTTACATCGATTTTTACCAACCAGTTTTGTGGCTACATCGTAACAGTTAGATAACATTATGTGGTTCATTTTTTTTGTGTTTCATTTAAAGAAAAATATTGAAAACATTAGGTTTTAAATGAAAATAAAATTTAAAGTATCTCGGTGTTCCTTTTAGAATCATCCATTAAAGGCGAGCATGAGAAAAAATGACATTGCTTCGTTAAGGTGGTAGTCCACACATATGCACGAACGATGTTATCGTTTTTAACAGGTGGAATGGTAAGAATATAAGTAAAATATTATCTTTCTATAATCATAATTATTCAATTAATATCATATTTATTCATTAAAATCATCATAATAACTAGCCTTATGAGGCGGTGAAGAAAAATTAAACACACCACTTTGTGGAGATGTTACTCCACACATATACAATAGTGATGTATTCGTTTCCCAAAGTATGGAAAATGAGATGAAAAGTGTAGTGACATAATCATAATAATATTTGAGTATATAGAAGATAATTATGATTTTATTTTAGCTTTGTTATGATATAATTTTATGAGGTTAATGAATAAATAAAATAAAATAACTAGGTTAAGAGTTATACCACTTCATTGGAAATCCTCTTTTGCCTTAAACATTATGTCTTAGGGGATGAACCAAAGATATAGGAAGCAAAGAAGAAAGATATTAAGGGGTTTGGGGAAATCCTGGATGATATAAATGAATAAAGTGGTGTGATTAAAACAGGAGAGGATATTCCCTTGTATAAGTGAGGTGGGTGTAATTCCTATAAATACATGAAATATTAATATATAATATGTTTCTAATTCAGGTAAAATGGATCCAAAATACCTTATCTTGTAATATAAAGAGTATAAGGTCATAATATAATCAACTAATCAATTTTAGGAAAGTTTAGTTTCCATTTTAAGCCTTATCTTCTAGTTTAAAACTCCCATTAACCTTGTTTAACCTTAATTGTTGTAACAAATGTTTCACTATTTAGGAGTCATGAATGTAATTTTAAAAATTAAAAGTGGTACATATGTGAAAAATGAATAATAGTCTTAATAATTTACCATCTAATTGATTCAATAAAGGTTTTTTTTATATTTTTATAATGATTTAAAAATAATATTTAAACATTAAATACCATTTTATACCATTTTCAAAACTATCCTTATATCATGACTTTAAAGTCATCAAGATAAAAATGTAATTGGAATATAAAATCCTTCACCATATCTTATACATTATAAAAAACTAATAAATTCATGGAAAACCACAATTAATCAAAAATATATTACTTTTAATGTTTTTGAAATCATTTATTCAAATTTTACACTACTAGCACAAGCATTGTGTCAACGTTGTGTAAGTGTCAAGGAATTTATACTATCTATAAAAAATAAAAAAATTAAAACAATAATTTTTTTATTAATATTTAAAATAGAAATTTAGAATTTTTAATAACTTATTTTTATTCCCATCAAAAAAATATTATATATATTAAAAGAGAGAGTTGCAATTTTTAGTTTTCCTTATCTTTAAATAATATAAAGGTCATAATCAAAGTCAAGTGTCACAAAAGGCCATATTGTAATGAACAAACCCATTTCATCAAGACAAGTCACCAATGTAGTCCCTCGTAAGTTGAGCATCATAAAAACAACCAAAACATGTCTCATATATAACTATACACAAATCAATGTAAAAAGTGGGAGAAAAGTACACATATAGAAGACATACAACACAAATTCCAATAGGATAATATAGAATGTAAAATGGGGAAAGACCATCCCAAAACTCCATGTTACCATCCATCACCACCAACCCATCATGTGAATAAGGAAATGAAAAACAAGGGAAACACTCTTACTAAAAAATTCCCTCCCCTTTACATGAGTCCTAAAAAACAAAATCTAACACCACCCAACTGAAAAATTCGGGTGTGAGCACAAATCCAAGTAGGATTTCACAAAAGAATATATAAAAGTTATAATATCAAGAATTCATTAAATATATCCTAAAAACAAATCTAGTTTAAAAAAATATTTGATTTAAAAAACCCTCTTGTACTCATCCTTTGGATTTCATAAGAAATAGAATCTCATATTCACATAATAAGGAATATGAAAAGTACATGCAATAGAGTATGAGATCATAATCAAAACCAACCATGGATACACCATAAGATAAGTATGTGATAAAATAACCATGAAAAATACCATCATGTGATAAACCAATCATAAATTAAAAAACACACTATTTGGGCTCTAAGCTATGGGAATAAGTGTTAGACATAAAATTAAGTCCCCAATCTAGTCCTAGTATGGATCTAACCAACACAACCTTTGGTGTAATTATACACACTAAAGTGAAATAAAACCTCTAGTGGCATTACACACCCTAAGAGTGATAGGTCTATTTCATGAAGCACACTAGGTTAACCAACTTGATAAGTTTTTGAAAACCCATTTAAAAACCATATCCACATTTTATAAAACATATTAATAGTAAATAACAAAAACATCCAAACTTGAAAAAAAAATTGAACTAAAACCACCATTTATGAATTTCATCGAACACTTGGTGTGAACAAAAACATTTTTAAAGAAAAAATATTTAAAAACATGAATCTCTTCCTATAAATACACAATGATAACAATTTAATCAATTTAATGGAATAAATCAATGTAATAACATGAACTTAAAACAATTCATGAATTAGAACCCATTTTATAGATACAGCTACCTCAAGAATGGTGAGAAACTAATCACCTTCAAAAATAGAGATTTGGGAAGAGTAGATCGGGTCCTCATGATCCTAGATATATAGGGAAAAACATTAAACCTATATTAAAACCATTAGATATGGAATCCACAAACCATTTCGGTTCCAATGATATAAGAGGATGAAAGATCTAGGGAGGACATACAAAGATGAGGGGTAAAAAGATAAAAAAACACAACATACCTTGAATATATCTATCAAGAATGAAGTAATTCATACAATAATCTAATAGAATACGCCTCTATAGTGATGGGGAAGGTTTAGGTCAATAAAAATCGATATTAGGGGTGATTATACATGAGACAAATGAAGGGAAAATGGTAGAATCCATCTTTTAAGTGGTTCAGATCAAGGTGCATGGTTAGAAAAATTGTGCACCAACTATGCGTGGCCTCTATCCTTTGAAAAATAAGGAACATGGTTTCCTAGATATGTGCCACATAGTTTTTCCAAAACATTATTTAATTAGGTGAAAATTCTAAACAATCATCCAAAACCCACATGGTTTACTAGGCATGTCACACAGTGTGACTAACCACACTCAAACTATTAAAAATACCTATAGATACTAACAAATAAATATCCCATGGTTACTAAATGGTTATTATAAAATATGTGGAAACCATGTGCTGAAATTTTCTTCTTTAAAAATCTATATTTTTAACCTCCGTTCCCCAAAAAACTCTATAAGGGTCCCAAAAAAATCAAGCTATAATTAAAGTGTACTTGTGACCTAGAGGGAGTCACACATATTATTAATGTTATGATGTTTTGGATAGAATTAAACCCATACAATTAAATATAGGTAGGTTTTGAGTTTATTTTTAGACCTCATATCATAGGTTTAACCATATTTATCCCTTTTTACCTATTCCTGTGGTGATAATATTCTACCATGGTTACTATTTATTTTGACAAAAAAAATGAAATTAAACTATTTACCAAATTTAAAAAACATGATTCAAAATATTAAATCCATTTTTCTTGATTAAATTAATATAAGTTTCAGAAATCAATTTTAATATAAGTTTTCAAAACACAATGAAAAATAAATTTTTAATAAAATGTGTTTTTAACCATAAAAACAAACTAATACCAAAATAAAATATAATGTTGATTCATATGGAATTAATTAATTTATTTTTTTAAAAAGTAATATTATTTTACTTTAAATCTAAATAAAAAATATCATATGACTTTTAAATTACGTTTTTTAAATAAAATAAATGATAGTTTTGTAAAAATCAGTAATTTTCACAATTCACTCAAAAATCAATTTCGTCAAAAAAATCCCAAAATATCCACACAAAGACTATTAAGAAATTTTGATTTCAAAAATTATATACATTTTTTCAAATAAAGTTTATAAATTTTATTTAAATTAATTATAATATCCACACACAAAATGTAATAAAATCTATTTTTGAAGAAAATGTATTTTTAAGCATAAAATGTATTTATTTCCATTAGTTGTCAATTTTAAATCATTAAACAAATATTAATTCATTAAATTTGATATATAATATACTGATTTCATTATAATAATTTATAAATATTGATTAATTTAATTTATTATGATCAAAATTCATTTCACACATTAAAATGGTTTTATGAAAAAATATCTCTTTAGCCTTCTAAATATTTTTTCTTTATTTACAACCAATTAATAATAAATGTATGATTTATTATTAATTTTATTAAGGAAAATAAATTATTTCACTATAATTATATTCATATTCCAACCCACCAAATCAAAATATGGGTTATTATAATCATATTTAAATAGTAATATTAATATATTATATCGTGATTCGTTTAAGTTAGGTGTTGCATATACCACACACTATTAAATATATTAATTAAAGAAAATTATTATAATATATCAGAGTGTTACAAAACACTTCCTATGTCTATATCAATCAAGGTCTCATATTTCATTCTCATCATACGAGAGAAAAAATATCAACCTAGTTATGCTCCAACTCAGGACATGGTAAGCAACATACCATACCGCCACTTTATTATCTAATACTCAAGGATTAAATACGAAAAGTATCAAATTATTAATGTTATAATTCAAGTTATCTCACTAAACTTGGGTATTGGGGCTCCAAGTATAAACCATTATCCTTAGTATTCCAAAGTCCTAGTGTATGACACTCCATGTCGTATAAACATAGCAATCCATCTAGCGCACAAAACCTATTTTGTGCCACATGAGCATATTTCATATCTCATTACAACAATTCTACACAAGATTACCTTAACATTTCATCACAACCTATAATAATCTATGATGAAAATCAGATGGGGATAACTGAAAGTCATACTTTGAGAAGTCAATTATCATTTCACTTCATAATACATATATATATTTAGCCAATGTGAAATAATTATAAAGATATATTTCCATTTATATGACATGATACATTTATATTCATAAAATACTTTCATAATAAATAAAAAAACCCATACATAATATACTGTCTATCATATCATATATGATAGAATTCCAGATTATCCTTATGTTTACCAGATATTCAGAGATTTTATTAAACACATTACCTATCTATGTGATCATATAATAAAACCCTACCAATAAAACTCTTTAGTGGGTAAAACATATGAAGAAAGATTGTTTGAATAATGGTGAGTCTTAGAAACATTTTCCTAATGTTCAAATCCATAAACATATTCAAATTCCTTTACTGTATAACATCAAATGTTATGATGTTAATAACTCATGTTGTCTATTTAAAACTCTTTATGAGTAGAAAATCGCCATTATTGGAACCTTTTCCATCAGAATTTTTCTTTGAAATATTTTAGTAACTAATATATCTTTTTAAATTATTTTTTATCTTAACATCCTAATCTACTTTAAGATAAATTTACTGGTTTAATATTTTTACAGTTTGAACTTCTCTGTTTCCAAACATACACTCACTAGCCTCTTAGACACTATGTTATCTTCATATATAATATTATGATACACAAGATAACACTTATTTCATCTTAACATAAATATGTAACAAAAAAATATTGAATTTATATATTATATTTCATTATATGTCTTCAGAGAAATGTTTTTTTAAATAATACTTAGTTATTTATAATAGGCCACTTATGGTAGTGGAATCAAATATCTTATATTTTAACAAACATCTCAAATAAAATCAGTTATCCTAGATAAAAAATTATTATCCATATATTCTATTCAAAAAATGTTATTTAATTTGGTGAATCCTAAATCACGTGTTTTAATATCATATTATTCATAACAAATATTTATTAGTAAACAAATTATCTTTTAATATAAGAGAACTAAGATGAAGATACACATCATTAAACCCATCTGAGCTTGTAAAATTCCATTAAATTGGAATCTTTGATGTATAAAAACTTTTCATCATCACTTTAATAAAATATAAAATATTCTATCAATTCATCCCTTTGTTTTTAACTCTTATGTTTTTACAACACTTGTAAAACATGTAGTCGGTATCATATACCCTTCATAATCAAAGTATTGATTTCTATAACACCAATACCTAATAGGGAAATTCCATAGAGTTACTCAAACTCCACCAGGTATTTAAGAAAGTTTTGTCATATAGAATCATTAATACTTATTCTTGAAAACTATAGGTTTCAAAGACCTTGATCATCTACTCAAAGTAACATTTCTAGAATTTGTAACTATCTTTTTTTCTTGTGTTTTAAACTTTTACCCACGACTACTATCAACATAGTACTAGAACCTAAACATCACATTATGTTGTTTAACCATCCTCAAATATTTGATAATATTTTGTAAACTTCTCTTTGACTTCATTAGCATTGTTGAAATATTTCCATTAATGAAAAAATAATGAATTCCATAGGTAAAAATTCATAAAAGAATCATTGATTGAATTATTCTATTATTCTCATAAGCATCGAGACTTAAGTGTTGAAAAACATTAAAAATTGGTTGCTCAAGAAGGGGTTGTACTAAAACATATACTTTTTCTGTCTTAATAACTTTTCATAAGTTTTAGACCAGTTTTAATAAGTTTCATACATTAAGATTATTAAATTAAATGTTTTACGATGATGACGATATCATTTATCTCTAATATCATCTCTTATTAAATGAGTATAATGTTTTAAAAAAATTTAGTAAGAAATTTTATTAAATATGGTCTCCCTAAAATGATGAACCTATTTTAAACTCAACATATCTTTTAGTGGGATAAGATCTCTATTTCAATATTGTCTGGGACACTTTCTACTATCAAATAGCTGTTTAGGTAGCGTATTATATTAATATTATCATATATGACTCCTGGATATTTACGTGGATAATTCTTTATCGAATCCATCATATGGATAAACTAAACTATATTCCCCCAGTAACATAATTCTATTAGGGTCACCTATTACCTCCTTTACCTATAAAAGATAATCCAAGAAAATATATATTTAACATGACCTAGTTGGTTGGATGATCGATGTTTTGAAAAGTGTTCACTTTGGAAGGAATTTGACACTCTTTATTTTTAGTGGATTTAATCTCACCATATTATCTCATGTTATTCCCTTTATTATTCATTCATTCTTCTATTGATTTTGTTTGGAATCTTATTCCTCCCATAAAATTAATATATTCAAATCATACTGGTGTGTAACTATTTACACAACTCAAAGATTATGTCATACACATATAAAAAATCCCTTGTGTAATGTCACAAATAAAGCTAGATAGTCTACTTAAAATGTACCCAAATTAGTTCTGACATGGCTCAAAGGACATTCCCAATCCATATGGGCTGAAACCTAGAGCCCAGGCATCAAAATAATCAAGTGGGAGTGATTTTACCACAATATTAACTCACCAAGACAAAGAAATCGACATAAAAGAATAAATAGTCAATATTCAAGCACCCAATAATGGAAAAAGTGCCACAAAAAAAATACAAATATCAAAGGGAATATCAACCAAAGTCTTTAGATAAAACCATTATGAAATCATCTCCAAGATCTCCACACAACAAGTTGGTAACATGTTCCACCGGCCACCTTTGATACCCAAGTGTCAAACAAGAACTCCCACCTCCTCAAATGGGTTCTTTTACCTTTACAAGGCCTATCATAAGATAATATACAAAATACCAAAAAAAAATTAGGGTATGAGCTAAGAATACTAGTGGGATCTCACCATGAATTTCATAATAAATCTAAAAAAACAAACCAACTTTGACCAATTTTATATAAAACATGTCAAAGATATATTTTATAATTCATATAAAAATATGATTTTTAAAACATTTTAATGGAAATTATCAAATAGATTTTAATGTTAATATCAATTAGAATAGGTAGTTTCAAGAATATTTATCAAAACAGGAATGGATATGAATTTCTATAAAAACTAAAAGGTGTAAATAATTTCAACCAATCATTGACATGTATAAAAAATTTCAATCATAAAATAATTGTTAATAGACCCCAAGAAAGGTTATTATAGATATTCCCAAATATCATAGTGAAATACATCTCTAAGTGTGCACACACACCCTATATCCCAAGCCTAACGGAAATAGGAGAGAATCCAAATGAATAAACTCTCTACCCTTAAGATAGTTTAGTTATAAATGTCATCATTAAAACGTGTATCCTTCCTAATTAACTACAAAGTATACCATGTGATTAAAGTTAAAATAAATGTTTACGGGGCTATAAATCAACTAAATAAATAATTTCAAATATAACCATTTTCATGTTTCAAAAGATACCTTTCATTTTAAATACCTATATAAAATGGGTTTTATAAAAAAATCAGATCTTTTGTTTCAAATCTTCTCATTTAAAATCATAAAAAATCATAATTTCTTATTTAATCAAAATAATTCATCAAATCATTCTTTTAAATGAATAATATATTTCTTGAAATCACACTTAATTTCAAAAATCCATTATCAAAGGGTTTCACCATACACACCATTCCATTTCAAATCATTCATCAACTAACTCAATAAAATATTTAGAAAAAAAATAGAAACCCAATTTAAATTCAATAAGATTAATAGATTTAAATTTATAGATATTTCCTTAGGAAACCACCTACCTTAATCAAGATCAAAAACTCCCACACATGATTCACTAATATATAATCAATGGAAAGAATGATTGAACGAGAATCCTAGAATCACCATTCATCAATAAATGATTTGGATTCCTTGATGACATGATGATTCACCACTCTAAGAGAGGGATATAAATATGTAAAAGAAAATTCAAAATCAATTTTAGATTACACTTACCAAAATAGATCCAACACACTAACTAACACTTCAATTTGTGACGAAACCGTGTTGGGAGAGCCAAAATCCTCTATAGAGAGTCTCCAAGGATCAATGGATTGAATTAGATTCAACCAATAAGAGTTTATAATTTTAAACAGGGGTTTTAGTAATTAAAAAAAGAAAACTAGAGAACTAAATTCCCATCGCATGGTTTGGTCACATAGTTTGGAAAATTGTTCACAAACCATGTGACTCATATTAGGATACTTGACATAACTTCATAGTTTCACTACATATTTTGAAAAACAATGTACCAACCTTGAACCCTCACAACCCCATACCACAATGTTTGAGCGGTAGTTCGTATGGTTTTCACTAACTATTTTCCTAACCCTATGTCCTCCTTTGGAAATCCAAAACATGGCACACCATTTTCTAGGCTGACCCACATAGCTTTCCCTTGCTATTTTCCAACTGTGAAAATGCCCAAAAACTTCTAAAAACACCAAAATTTACCCAAATCAACCCATGGAAGGATAAAAAGACGATCAATAATAATGGATAAAATTACCTGAAAGAGGGAAACAAGATGTTACAATTTACCCCCCATAAATGCTTTCTTCCCCCAAAAATCTTATAAATAAGTCTAGTACAACAATAGGTGAGACTAATTCTCTCTCATAAATGATTCAGACTCCCAAGTTATATAAAAATCAGAAAAATTCTTCCAAAAAAACCAAAATAAAGGGATGTATTTTCCATGAAAAACCATTATCTAAGAATCAAAAATAAGAACTGGCAACTCAATCATGAATAAATTATCCTCCACATCAGGAACCACCCATATCAAGACATGCGATGAATTAGAGAGATGATTTATGATATATGATACATGGAACATGTTATGGATCAATTTCATATGATATGTAAAATCATGAAGTTAGTACACCTTCCCAATATAATATAATCTCAAACCATCCCATGTATCTTCGTGATAGCATTCCCTATTTTCTAATCTAGAAGTGACCTAATTAAGGTGAATCTTTTAAAAACACCAGTTCCCTAGCTAAGAAATCATCATAGAATCGATTATTAATAACATAGGATTTATGAAGGATTTGTGCCACTACCATTCTTGGATTAATCATGTGAAAATTTTTTGTTATAATTTAGAACAAACTAGGTCCAACTAGAGAAATTCCACTAATATTTGACCAATAGAGTAGAGATATATAGGGTTGAACATAAAAGGTGTTAAAGGGTACCATATTTATAGATGAGTGGTAGATATTATTGTAGGAATAAATGTCTATTATCAAGTGTAATTCAAAATATCCTCTAAAGTTAAGGACACAAGCTCATACCACATCCTCAAAAAAATTTATAGTTAGTTCTATTTGGCTATCTATATAAGAATGGTACATCATGATCAAATTTACTTAGGATCCCATTACCTTTTAGAGTTCTATCTAACAATGAGATGTGAAACATAGATCTTTATAAAAAATTATAGCATAAAAAACTCCACAAAATCTGATGATCTCTTACACATATAGATTTACCAAGTCTACAACTTTCACAAAATCACGAATGAGAATAATGTGAGATAATTTGGTCAATCAGTCAATCAACACCCATCCTAAATTATTTAATTGATGTTTACACAAAAACAAAACCCCAAAGTCCATTGATATATCATATCGCTTCCATGTTAGCATGAGAAGTGGTCGAAGTAGTCCAAAGGCTTCTAATTATCATCCTTGATTTTTTGATAAGTATAACAATGGGAAACAAAATTAGAAGTGTATTATCTCATACATTCACACTAGAAATATTTCCCTATATCATAAAACATATTCATGGTACTAGGGTATACCACCCACTGGGAATGATGAAAATCCCCATTACAAATTTTCATATAGGTAGTAGAACAACAAACCAACCTCAGAAATAAAAGGATACCATCAGAATATAGATACCACTCACTAATGGTATCCTCACTATATAAAGAATCCCTAATGCCTAAGAACTCATCATCAAGATGCTACTCTAGATAATCAACTCGATAACTGAGGATATAAACTGAATACTTGATAAAACAACCATGGTATCATCCTCCTAGACTCCCAAGTGCATATGAGAAAAGTGATACATTAGATTACATTCTATAGAAGATTATTTCATGGCATAGGATTTAAGTTTCCTACTAGAGTAATAAACAATGAAATTTTTCATACCATGGGTATAGGAAATGAAAAATTCAAAATAGTATTGGTAATCTACCTAGCTCATATGCCAAAGATTCAGATATTTTTTTGAGAAGATATAACTACAGATTTTATAATTTTAGTAGATAGTGAACCTATCTCTAAAAAGTTAATTCTAATAACTCTTCAACAAATGAATCATAGATAAATGTTTTAGATCATGTATGAGATAGTTATTTTCATGTGGATGAATTTAGCGATAACCATAAGCCACCATGTGATCTCACATTATGATAATGCACCTTAAACAAAAACTTGATTTATTATATAAGACCACATAGCCATTCCCATCACCTGGAATAATCAAAGCTTGAAAAGATGTTAAAAATGATTCATCTCATCAAAATAAGTCTGACATTTCAAATCCCAGGTAAACAATAATCCCTTAAAAGTGAGAGTTGTCAAAAAAGAGGAAAACATTGAGAAATACTTCAAAAACCTATAGTAATAACCTTCCAAGTATAAAAATATTTAATTCTCAAATATGTTTAATGGTTCCTCTCATTTCATAACAACATTCACCGTATTAAGATCTACTAAATTCCTTTTTCAGAAATCACTTGTCCCAATAATTTTTCCTCTTGAATATGGGAGTTTTATTTATTAATCTTGGAATAAATTCTATGATATTTCAAGTTGTCTAAAACTATTTTAAAATAAAACACATAATCCTTCTTGGTTTTTGAGTAAACCAAGATGTTATCCAGAAATACTACACCAAAAAATCAACCTATTGATGCAAGATCCTATTAATCAATTCCATAAACATAACATGATCATCTAATAAACAAAAAGTCATAACATGGTACTAATATTGGCCAAACCTTCTCTTAAAAAAGGTGATAGGGATATCAGACTTCTTAATCCTAAGATGATGATAATATAAATGAAGATTAATAATTGAGAAAAAAATAATCCATTTTAAATGGCCAAACAAATCTTCAATATAAGGTAAAAATACTTTTTCTTAAACATGACCCAATTTAGCTTCTATTTTTAAACACAATGATGAAGAGTTTTGTTATACTTCCTAAAACAACATTAGTGTTTCTCAAGGTGACACATTGGGTCAAATAAATCCCTTGTATAATGATTCATCCAATAGATACTTTAACTCCTTTATTTTAGATTGTTCCATTTTGTAAGAATTAATGGAAATGGGTTGGGTACTTAGTACCATATTAATATAAAAATAAAATTCCCTCACTGGT
Source organism: Viscum album (assembly GCA_963277665.1). Lineage (NCBI taxonomy): Eukaryota > Viridiplantae > Streptophyta > Magnoliopsida > Santalales > Viscaceae > Viscum > Viscum album. The sequence continues at coordinate 370,968,337 of OY728121.1, forward strand.
GGAAAAAACATTAGAAGAATTCACATCTAGAAAATCAATGACTTCTGGAGGAAGATCACCAATTCAATATTCTTGATATTGTTCAAAATAAAAAATGGACATCATACTACCCAACTTTAAAATAGGAGGTCTGAATTGACTTGACTTCAGGTCACATTCTCCCTGAAAAAAACATCACACCCAATCAAAAAAGTGTCACTCTCTGAAATCCCAAAAAACATGCTTATATTGTCTTTATAAAATGCAATTTTAAACTTGAAAAATGCACATTAAGTCATAAAAAACATCATGTTTCAATTTTATGTGAGGATAATTATTAAACATAAAAATTACTTGTGAATAATTTTGAAAAATTATCAATAAAATATCATCACATTTTCTCAATTTTCATTGATTGACACTTTTTGAACTAAAATATCAATTTTAAACTAATAATAGATACATTGAGTCATACTGAGAAAACTGTGTATTATATTGAGGTGTGGCTGATTCATATACATAAAAATTACATATGGATCATTTTAATAAAGTAAAAAAACAATTATAATGTTTTTTATCATTTTTTATGTCATTTGTCTTTTTTACTAAAATTAATGTCAGTTTTAAATAAAAAGATGCACTTAGAGTCATACGGGTCACACCATTCATCATAGTGTGTTAAGGATGATTCATACATGTCCCAAATGAATTATTAATATTTTTACCTAAAGTATTAAAAAATATGAATTCGTTTTATTGGTTTTGAATATGTCACTTTTGTTTTTTACTAAAATTTCATTTTAAACTGGAAACACGCACTTTCAGTCTTATCAATCACATCGTGTGTTAGTTTTATGTGATAATAATTACTACACCTCAAAAATTACTTATGAATATTTTTATTAAATTATCAAGATAATATAAATGTGTTTTCTTGGGTTTTATTGAGTGACAGTTTTTGAAGTAAAATGCCAATTTTAAACTCATAACGTACACTTTGAGTCATACTGGGAAAATTGTGTATTAGATTAAGGTTAAAATGATTCATAAAAATAATAAATGAATTATGGACCATTTTAATAATGTATCAAAAAAATACGAATATTTTTTCTTGGTTTGGAGTATGTCAGTTGTCTTTTATACTAAAATTAATGCCAATTTTAAATAAAATGACGTACTTGGAGTCATACTAGTCATTCTTTGTGCCAGAAAGAGATGCGGCTCATTACTATATGTTCGAAATGAATTATGGATCATTTTAATAATTTATAAAAAAATTATATAAATGTGTTTTCTCAATTTTCAGTACATGACTTGTGTTTTTCACTAAAATTTTCTTTTAAACTCGAAACACAGGCTTTGAGTCATACCAATAAAATCATAAGTCAGTTTTACATGATACTGATTCCTAAAAATCTAAAATGACTTATGAATATTTTTATTATATTATAAAGACAATAAAATTGTGTTTTATTATTTTTTAGGGGTGACACTTTTGAAATAAATGGTCAATTTTAAACCGAGAACAAACAGTTTGAGCCGTAATAGGCACATCATGTATCAGATTGATGTATGACTAATTCATACACATATTAAAAGGATTATGGGTAATTTTATAAAGTATCAATACAATGCAAATTTGTTTTCTCTTTTTTGAGTATATTAGTTGTCTTTTACTAAAATTAATTTCAATTTTAAATAAAAAAGTTGAACTTTGAGTCAGACCGGTCATAATATGCGTCAGATTGATATTCAGATGATTGTTACACATCCCAAATGACATATGGATCATTTTACTAAGTTATAAAAACAATATGGATGTGTTTTATTAGTTTTTAGTAAGTCACTTCTGGTTTTTACTAAAATATCATTCTAAACTAGAAACATGTACTTTGAGTCAAACTGGTCACATCGTGTATCAGTTTGAGGTGATACAAATTCCTACATGTCAAAATGAATTATTAATCATTGTAATAAATAATCAAGACAATATGATTGTGTTTTCATAGTTTTTAGTGATTAAATATGATTGAAATAAAATTTTAATTTTAAATTAATAACAGAGACATACTAATCATATCTTGCATACAATTAACATATGGATAATTCCTAAAAAAATCAAAAAATGGCTATTATTTTTCATAAAATATGAAAAACATTAATGAATTTTCTTGGTTTTGAGGAAGTGATGTGTGTTTTAAACTAAAAACATATAGTTTGAGTAATACTAGTCACATCGCCTGTTAGAGTTAGGTTAGGATGATTGAGTATGTGATGTGTGTTTTTATTTCATCCATCAGAACCAATCAATAAAATAAAGATATATTCCATTAATATGGAAGAATAAACCCCATTTTTTTAAAACACATAATCCAAAAGAAACATGTTATCTCTTTTCTGGCCCATTGTAGATGATTGAAGGAAAAATTTGGATTCCAAAAGTAAATTTAAAAATATATATATATATAATAAAAATGTTAAATAAATTAAATAAAAAATAGTTGATAAAATGGTGAAACAATTAACTAAATAAGTAGTATAAATTCATATTTTCATGATGATTGTATACAATATTGGCCTATTTAAATGTTTTTGTTATCTCAGTTGTAGCCTCGAAGTCCAATCTATCATGAGCATAAAAAGATTTGAAAAAACCACCCCAACATGAGAAAAATAATCCACCTATATAAGAAAATAATTTTAATGTTAGTAATACTATAAAGAAATCAATTAAACACCAATATTAAATAATACATTAATAAAATGTCCATTTTTAATAGAAAACACTCAATTTGAGTCATATCGGTTACACTGTTTATTGTTTTGAGGTATGTTTTATTCCATTGTGTCTTTTTATCCTATATAACACTCAATTATCATGGTCATATAAAAATATTTCATTTTTATAACTAATAATGTTGAATGCATTGGATAATAAAATGAAAATTGCATCCTCATGAGTGAATCATCCTTGTTGAGTGAATGATCATATTACAATAGTGAATGTTCCTTATTAATGAAGTCATTTATTCCTAGAAAACCTAAACCCTTAGTGTAAACCTATTAACATTCACTGATTGAACTAAAATAAATATTAACATATGAGTTGTTATGGAAGATAATAAAATCTATCTTTCCCTTTCACCGTCATAGAGAGTATAAACTCTATGAAAAATAATTTATCTTCTTTGATAGAAAAACTTTTGTGTGACCCATTATGTATGTTTAGAAAACACTAGACTCCATTAAATTTTTTTTTACCCCTTTTGATAGTATTAAACATTAGTATAACCATTTACATTATCCAAATGACACTAAAATCTAGCGCATCCATTAAGTGTTATTGGATTGTGCTATAGATTAGTATATCATTTTCAAAATTCTAGTTGATGATAAGCTCTAACATAACATCATCATTATTTATTTTTCAAAATGGGAATATCCTTATTCTCATGATTTTTTATTGAGAATGATTATTTTTTTTATTAATGAGCTTGTGAATATAAATCATTTTATATAATGAATGTGCATATGTAAAATTAATGTTTCTTCGATGGATTTCACAAGAAGTTATGATATTATATCATGCATATAATTGATGATCGAATAGCACAAATAATTACACCAACCACCAAAGTGAAGACACTATATTTTTATTTTCGGAATATTCATGATTTAGTTAATGAAATTTTTTATTCTATTATTTTTTAGAGGGTTTGGATCAATCCACTAGATTTTTTTAAAGGGGTGTTCATTTATATTTTCAATGTTTCATGATTTCATTTGAATCATGTTTTTTATATTTGAGTATTTATTCATAAGTCGACTTATTTTCAATTGATTCCATGTTTCCTTTAACACCATACCTCCTTGATGACCATGATCTCTCAATGCTGGTTTTCCTATAATAGTTATCTCATAAAATTTCTAGATTAAGTGGTTCATTATAGACATATATATTCAAACATTTGAGCTAGATTATTTACCTATTTTATGATTGGATTGGATCTTTGTAAATATCATTTGAATATTGGATCCACTACTAAAACCCTTTCTTTGTAGGGTAGATAACCCATGGGCAAGAAAAGACATTTGGTTTTTTATTGTCATTCAGTTTTTTATTGGTGAGGGGTTTCTTTCACACTTCAGAAATATTTTATATTAATTGAAACATGATAATATAAATTGTATCCAATGATAATTTGTTTGAACAAATAAGTGGTCTTTTTTTGTTTCTGAAAAAATGTATCCACTTAAATTCCTGTACAAAATAACTTAAATAAGTTGTAAAAAAATTTATCCAATAAATAACCTAAAACAATTGGATAATGGATCTTAAATTAAGTGATAAGTGTTTTTTACACTTTTTAGCAATTTTTCTCAAACAAAAACATGGTATGATCCCAATTCTACTTCATTTACCAACAATTTTATTGTTTGTAGGCCAGTGTTTTGTCTCCTCCTCCACCTTAGTTCCCACCTTTACCTCCTCCTATTCCTCAGTCTCCGACTCTGACTCTATACCACATACACCTCTTCCTCCACCTCTACATATGCCTCCATCTCCACCTCCACCTATGAATTCACCTCAACCTCCTCCATTTCCCAATAATTTTACTGTTTGCAGTATAGTACTTCTAAACAAAATGATTTCCTCTATTATAAGTTATCTTGATAAATATAAAAAAAAATTAGAAGCATTCTGAAACTAATGTTTCACACCCCAAATATATTTCCAAGGTTATAAACCATACATGATCATAAACATAGAAGGAAATGACCTATATTTTTTGTTAGAAAACATTATGACAGCATGTTTTCTGCCCACTCATCTCTAAAAAAAATTAGTTATTCTTTTGAGTATGATGGTTGTCGAAAATATTGGTAGTATAAAGAAAATATATAAAAACAAATTAATAGAAAAAAAAATTAATGAAATTTTAATTACCTTTAGAAATTATATGTTTGGGGATTTTGTTCTTTTCATGGTTTATGATCTCTCTCATAAATTTTCAAACATAATATCCATAATCTATGTCATTATCTTACTTAAAACACTACAGAAACACTGAAAAAAATAAGTAATTTTTTTAAATATGTTTTTATAGTTAAATATTTCTATATATACCTTAATATGTTTCTATTTTTAGTAATTCTCATGCTTTTTATATTCATAAACTAACTTCATGCCATGATTTCGCCTATATTTAGGGACTAGCCTCTCATAACAAAATTATGGTTAAAAAATAGAATGAAACATATAATAGTAATATTATCTATAAAATGTTTATATTAGTGTATTAAAAATTCACAGTACACATCATCTTTGTCTAGTTTTTTGGATACCCATGCATTGGATCCAATAAATAAATATTTCAGGTATCCAAATTAATTGTGATCATTATCCATTATTTCCTAAAAAAATAATTAATTCAAAAAATAAAAAAAAATGTTTATGTGGTCATATTGTAATGTGTTACCTCTTAATTGTAGTCATAAAAAAGATTCTATTATTTATTGTTTTTTCTCAAATGTATTTAGTAACTCACCTATTTTATTCTCAATTTCTTCCTCATTAAAAGTAAGCTTTTCTGTATAAATGATATAAATATTAATGAAACCAAATCATGCTTGGCATGATTTCCCCATTATATAGTTGTAATATAAATTCATGTAGAAAATATGAAAAGAGATTAACTTTAATAAACATATTAACTCGCTATTTGGACCCATATATTATAAAAATGTACCTTATGTATGTATTCACAAGTGAGGATCCCATCCATACATGCTTGAGAATATCATTTATACTCTTAAGACCAACAATTTCTACCATGGAAGTTCAATATATTTCTTCTTCATATGGAATATAAGACATATTTTCATATTTAGATTTGGTCTCTTCATGAATTTATAATGATAATAAATGTTTCTCTAGAATAGGTGGGGAGAAGGTGCCCCCGGAAGGTCTTTTTGATTTCTTGGTTGATTCACAAGATTTTCTTGATCCGAACTTCTCTTTCCCCATCACTTTATCCATTTGTAACATCATACCACATTTAAAACATTTTGTCATCAAAAGTTATAGGTTTTTCATAATAAATTTTTTTCTAAAGACATAACTTAGGAATCTTTGTAAGACTATATGAACATTATATAAAATTTATAATATCATCATTGACTGTTATAATATCTAGATAATAATGTGTAATAGGAAACTCAGCTTTCTCCCAATGAGCTACCTCAATCCCCACTCTCATGTGATATTTTGGGAGTTCAGTCTAGTGTATCTTGTCTCCTGGGATATTATACACTTTACACCTTCACAATAAGGTGGTTTGTGGATGTTGATATAATTAAATCACATAAAATTTTACCCTGAAAAATTTTAGTAATATAAAGTTATCAGAAGTAGTTTGATTCATATTTATGAGAAGAAGTAATGAAAAAATTGATTACCTTAGGTAAGGTACACAGTTGAGTGGAATGAATACCCCTAAAGATAGTGGGGTCATTTGGTTCTTCAAATATGGATCTTTCTTCTACTATCGGTTTTCTTTGACCATTTCTCATATATTGGTTTGTCGAACCAAACCGGACATTAATATCTTTCAAATCATATATTTGGGACTAAAATCATTTCAACATATTATATGTATCTTCATGTGGTTTTATCATCTCAAAATATGTTCGAGGAGACACTCCAATACCCACTCCCCTAATGCTACCATATTATTATGACTACTTCAAATCTACTTAAAGTAGTTTTTCTTTCGGTATGGTTTTTGGGGATTCTTGTGTATAAAAAATATAAACAAAATATGAACATAAATAAATATTTTTATGTAATAATATTATAAAGAATAAAAATTACTATTATGTCATACTTACACATGTTTCATATAGATATTTTTTAGTTTTCATTGTAACACCCCAACCTTCCACAATACACTTCCTTTTTAAATAATTCAATAGCGTGCGATGTATGCAACACTGAGTTCAAGCACACCACGACATATCAAACTAGCCTTTTTAAAAAGAGGTTATTAATAATATTAAATACCTTTTTAATTTTATATATCCCATATAATTTTAACATTGATCTTTTTTTTCTCAGACCTAATATAAGGACAAATTCAATTTTTCAGATAAAAGAAATATTTTTCAAAAAATGCTATTTTCCCACCTTTTAATGGAGAACCATTTTTAAATACAATATTTTACACTATTATATATTCAATTTGATGAAATTAAATTCTTATTTATATTTGGGATATAAAAATTTATTTTGGATAAATTATTGGTACTTTTCTGATAACTTTCATATTTTGATGAATATTGAAAATACTAAATTTTAATTGAAAACAACTTTTTTAATCGAAATACTTTATTGTGTTAAATTATAAATTTTAATGGTTTTAAAATATAATTTGATTAATTTTTTATTATATAATAAAATTTGTGTCATTATAAGTAATTTCACCTTTAAATTGGACATATACACATTTAAATCTTTTGATAGATTTAACTTCTTAAAAACCCGCCTTTGGTTTTGACAATGGGAATTAAGTTTAAATTAATTACTAAAACTTTGGTTTTTTGAATTTGAAAAAATGGATTCAATATTTTGAATCATATGGTCAAAATTGTGTAAATAAGTACCATTTATTTTTGGACATTAATAATAGTAACATCAGAAATAATTTTTATTTACCATAATTAAAGTGTAAATCAAGTAAATAAGGGTAAAAAATAATATTATAGTAATATAAAACTACCCTAAAACTTGTACTAATCCTAATTTATGAGATATTTCAGACTATGAGAATACTTAGGATGATTTTAGGTACCAATAGGACCACTTGGGTGTGATAATGACTTGTTATAAAAATTAATTTAAAGTAAAAATAATTATATCATAAACATATATATTTTACTAAATAAATTTTAATATAGGGTTATATAAATTATCTCTATGCCTATAAATATTAATTATAAATATAAAAATATTTCCTATATCATGGTATTTTATTTAAAATTTTTATACATTCGAAAAATATATTTATTTATCACACAGTGATGATGCATTGATTACCTTATTAATGAATTATTCAAATAAATGAATTTGTAAATATTAAAATAAATTTAATTTGATCATTTTGATGCCATAAAATTTTTTTATTGATTATACTGACATATGAAGAATGATTTAATGCCTTTGGTTTGACGAAATCATGATGTTATGACTTTAAAAAAATCAATTTCTAAATAATGTCAAAATTGACATAAATGGGTTTAAAAAAATACTATTTTATTCAGTGATATAAAAATCCTAAAAATATAAAGTTCAACCAAATGAATTTGATAGTCATAAAATTTCTATAACTTATCCACTTTATTTTCTCTTGGAATTTTATAGTAAATATATTAACCATGTACAAGAGGACATGGTAAGAGTTAACTTATTTTATAATGTGTTAAATCTAAAAGATAAGGTTAATTTTATGACCTAAACATGTCTAAATCCTTTTGGTTGAGATTATTTATACCCATGATCATATTATCCCCAAAATAAATAAATTTTGAGCTATTAGAATCCCAAAATATTTTTATAATAAATTAATATTTCAAGATTTTTCCTAAAGTGCCCCTCACCTCTATTATAAAAGGGAACCTCCCTTTACCTTTAACTCACTCCTCTAAAGCCTTTTGGTTCGCAAAAAACCTTCTCATTTCTCCTCCTAACCTCCCTCACTTCATTCTAGAGGCGTAAATTTGGTCATAGAGCTATCCTATGGAGTCCTTTTGTTCAAATCAAAAGGAAACACCCGAAGAAGAGGTACTCTTTTTATCCCTCCTTTCAAAGTTCTCTTCTTATTATACTTTTCTTGCTATATTGTTTCCATAAAAAAATTAATAAATAAAATATTATACATATACTTAGATGTTAATATAATCATGGTACAATTATATTCATCATTTTATCCAACCAATGAATAATAATATCACCATGCGTGCATACGTACGGCTTATCGTCTCCACGCATCGGTGTAATTTTTTATTCCACATTACATTATCTGGATGAGTATAATAATGAGTGTAACAGACATAAATAACTAATATTACGTGATTATTATTCTTTATAATTAATATACCATTAATTTACAGATCATTTAATCATTAAAGGAACAATATCATCGCTCGTGCGTAAGTACAGCCTACCGTCTCCACGACGTGATGAGATTTACGCTGCACTTTAACCATCCAAGAATAATTATAAATATATATATATATTATTCATAATTATGAAATATATGATATAATATGTCTACTAGAATTATATATATATATATACATATATATATATATATTCATGTACATATATTTCATTCATTTACTTCCATTCAATATGATAAGAAAATGGAAACAACGTTCATGCGTATGTATGGCCTACCGTCTCCATGAACGATGTATTCCATTTTATATATGTAACTATTATATATATTTATATTATGAATATATATTATATATAAATAATATTATATATTCTTTAAATAATTAAATCATTATCTAAGTAATATGATCAAGAATAACAAGTCAAACCATGAATGATAAACCAAGCGATATTACCTGAAATGTTGCATTAAGATGGAATTATTAATAAATGGGAAATATAAACTCATAAAATAATAATATATGATATCATAAATATTATTATGATTCTTATATATGTTAATGATATGTTTAAAAATATTATTTCAGAGTTTCAGACACGTACAGAGAGTATCAGATCTAAGGTAAGGGTTAATTCCTCAATCCCATTATTATTTGATATTGTTTATGTGTAATTATTTATTGGGAAATATTTATCATCCATGCACATGTTTCATAATTTTTTTTGATAATTAATATTATAAGTTTTTATGGAATGGTATCTTTAGAAATATCATTATTTAATTTTTTTTAAATATTTCTTTATCTAAATTTATTTAATTCATATCCATGTTTTCAAAATGATTTTTATGATTTATTTACATAGACATGGTTTTTTTTAATGTTAATTCCTTTCAAAATTTTCCAAGTGTTATAGGACACTTTGATTCAAAAATATCTTTTAAATGACTTCCTTTATAAAATGTGTGACTTTTAATTGATCTCATAAAAAGGGATATTTCTCTCAAATAGTTTTACAGATCATTTTCAACTATGTCAACATCCTTTACTGGATATTATTATTGATTGAGGATGATTTATTATAATACAATAATACATATTTTATTTAATTAGTTATGATATGTTTTAATGTGTATGTGCTATTTTTATTCCATTCATGGTGTATGGTTAAAGTATTAACATTTTTATGCTAGTTTTAATACGAATGTTTATGTTATGTTTCACCCTTTTCATATAAGGAATACAATGGACATAGTAAGTAACAGGAAGGGCCTGCTATAGCCCCTCGATGAATTAGTAGGTCTAATGAGACAAACTAGTGTCTTAGCACTAGGCCTTGACAAAATATTTGTGAATGGTCTTGGCACAAGGCCTCGACGTAATAGTTATTTTGTCTGGAATTATGAATTATTTCATTATGAAATTAGTTATTACATGTGATTACTCAACTAGTAGAATATCCATGTTCATGTTTACATGTGAATGTTTTATTTATTTATTCCATATTATGTTTATTTTTATGTTTAAAAGGTTAATTTTTTTATTATACATCTTGCCTTAAATGTTTATATCTTTCACTGAATTATTTACCCTTACTAAGAATCTGAGATCACCCCATTTTATGTTTCATTTTCCCAGGATGCCAAGAGGTGTATTATGTTTGATATGAAGGATTAAACTAGGGGAATAATATATTTCTCAAAGTATTATCTATACATTATTTTATGTTAGATATTTTAATGTAAAGTTCATATATGTAATCTATTTTCCAAGAGTGAGAAACTGATTAGTCCTTTGGGAATTAATTCTTTGTAATCATGCCAATGTATTAAAATAATGTACCAGCTCTGGGATTCTGGGGTCAGGGTGTTATAATTGGTATCATAGGAAGTTTAGTAACAACCATGGAAATATATTTAGAAAACTTATATTAGGGATCATAAACCTAAGATAGACTTTGAGGATAAGTATAAAAGAACCCCCTCTAATTTTGGTAACAATCCCGGATAACCTAGGATTAAACCTAAGATGTTATAGATTTAAAGCACCTTCCCTTGATTATGTGTTTTTCTTCAATGAGATGAAATTCTCACCATGTGCTTTCTAGTCTTATTTAATGGAGGAAACCAGAAGTAATTGGATTATCATTGAGTATAATGGAAAATCTATTGATTTTGAGCAACAAAATTAGATAATGACTCGAGAGAAAGATATTGTGATTATTCTGAATATGTTATCATGATATATGATTAACAATGTTATTTTTGACAACTTTACAAAAACATTACGTAATAGGAAGAAGAATGATTATAAATGTTTAAATTTTAAGAATCATAGAGGAAATAAGATTTAGATTCTTACATGTCAATAAGAAGGGAAGAAGAACCTTGAGGAATACCTCAAATGGAGGGGAAGATTTTATCTCTATGGGAAAAATGGTCATAGAGTGAACAATTTCTATGGAGCTCAATGTCTCATATATGGAAATCATGGGTAATACCCAACTCAATTCCCATACATATGAATCTAACTATAAAAAAGAAGTACATATTCTATGCCAACCATTAAATTGTAAGGATTGATATATTTATGTATTTGGATCTAATAATTATGATTAGTGAATTATAGAAGGAGTATTCAGTTTATGTTTTTCGCTAAGGATTTTCAGGATTACATTGAATAGTTATATTGGACAAAAAAACTTATTTAAGGGTAATATTATATTTGTAGAACATAAGATTAAAGTAAATATAACCCTTAATGTGTTCCTTATTTTAAGATAAAGATGTTTGGATAAAGATATGTTGGATTTGAATAATTAAATTGGATGATGCTAGTTTCTTGAGAACTAATTATATATTTTTTTATAAGAGGGTTACTATATCATGGATGAAGTGTAAAACTTTTTGGTACTTAAGGAATAGTCCGATATGTTTTGGAATAAGGAAACATGCATTTTTTCAATAAGGATATCTGATAATTCAGGTTGTTACCATGACTCAAGAGAATACATGATGATGGTGTTCAGATGTTTAGAATGTGACAACCATGAACTACCCTATTAGATATGGGAGATAAATACTAAGATTATTTGGTTTACCTCTTTCTAAAGTTATAGATTTTGTACTTTTTGGAAGGATTATATTGTTATCCATTTATGGATATAATAAGTTATACTACAGTTGATGTTTATTACATTAATGAATTATCTCTCTATAGGTGGACTTATGAATATGTGATAACCTGTGCTAACTCTTTTCTGGGGATATATGGAATGAAATATCATTCTACATAGAGATCGCATGATCTTCCGACACTTTAGAAATGAAAAATTCAACTTCATTTCCTTGAGTAAGAGATGTAGTGGAAATTGTTCAAGAAATAACCAATAGTGATATTATACTAAAATCAAGTAATTATTTCTTCTCATGTTCTTCAACTTTTGGGAAAAGATATTGAAAACCAAAAATGTTTTCATAGTACTTTCTTTTTGCAATGAATCAAATGGTCCCTTGGATCATCGCTGATTTATAACTTTCAGATTGATAAATTTCTCCTAATGATTTTCTCAATCACTCTCCATCATATCTTGATGGTTATTTTCCTCTTCCATATCCATGTTTTCTTACATGAGACCCTGGTATGTGTTATTTCTTGTAACCTTCATACTTACCTTTCTTTATTTTAAAATATAGGCCCCATTAATCCATTTTCCGATGTAGGATTTCAACTAAAATATTTTGAAATGTAAAACCCCTATTTTTCAATTTCAAGTTTAAATTTTTGAGGACATAATTTTTTGAAGGATGGGATAATGTAACACCCCAAGCTTCCATGTTATGCTTCCTTTTTAAATAATTCAATAGCATGTGATGTACGCAGCAATAATTTCAAGTGCACCACGACCTATCAAACTAGCCCTTTAAAAAGAGGTTATAAAGATTATTAACTACATTTTGAATTTTATATGTCGCATATAATTTTAAAATTCAACTTTTTTGTTTCTTAGACATAATATAAGAATATATTCAATTTTTTTGATAAAAGAAGTATTTTTCAAAAAATGCAGTTTTTCTCCTTTTAATGCAGAACCCTTTTAAAATAAAATATTTGACACAATTATATATTCAATTTGATGAAATTAAATTCTTATTTATATTCAGTATATAAAAAAAAAATTAGAAATTTTTGGTACTTTTCTGATAACTTTCATATTTTGATGAATAGTGAAAGATATTAAATTTTTATTGAAAACAACTTTTTTAATCGAAACACTTTATAGTGTTAAATTATACATTGTAGTATTTTTAAATTATAATTAGATTATATTTTTACCATTTAATGTAATTTAGGTTATTGTAAATAATACAACATTTAAATTGGACATAAACACATGTCAATCTTTTGATAGTTTTTACTTCTTACAAAAATGTTTTTGGTTTTGACAATGAGAATTAATTTAAAATTAATTACTGCAACTTTTGTATTTTGAATTTGAAAAAATGGATTCCATATTTTGAATCATAAGGTCAATATTGTGTAAATAGGAACCTTTAATTATTTGACATTATAAATAGTAACTTCTGTAATTATTTTTATTTATCACGGTTAAATGGTAAATCAGGTAAAAAGGGTAAAAATAGTATTATAATAATATAAAACTACCCTAAAACATGTCCTAATACTATTTGATGAGATATTTGCGACCATAGGAATCCTTAGGACTATTTTAGGTCCCCCATGGGACCACTTGGGTGTTATAATGACATGTTATAAGAATTAACTTAAAGTAAAGATAATTATAACACAAACATATGTCTTTTACTAAATCTATGTTAATATAGGGTTATATAACTAATATATATAAATTTAAAAAATCAATATAAATCTAAAAATATTTCCAACATCAAGTTATTTTATTTAAAATTTTTAGAAATTATATAAATATATTTATTTATGACACAATGATGATGTAGTGATTACCTTATTAATGAATTATTCAAATAAATGAATTTGTAAATATTAAAATAAATGTAATTTGATTCTTTTTAGGCCATCCAATATTTTTATGGATGAAATTTATATATTAGGGATTATTTAATACCTTTTTTTCAAAGTAATCATGTTTTTAGGACTTAAAAAAATCAATTACTAAATAGTGTCAATATTAACATAAATGAGTTTATAAAACAAATACTATTTTATTAAATTATATAAAAATAATGAAAATATACATTTCATCCTAATAAAATTTATAGTGATAAAAATTTCATAAATGATCCAATTTAGGTTCTCTTGGAATTTTTTAGTAAAGATATTAACCATGTACAAGAGGACATGGTAAGAGTTAACTAATTTTACAAAGGGTTAAATGTAAAATAAAAGGTTACTTTTATGACCTAAAAATGTATAAAACCTATTTTTTAAAGATTATTTAGAACTATAATAATATTATATTTTAAATAAATCAATTTGGAACTATTATAAACAGAAAATAATTTTATAATAAATTAATATTTCATGATTTTTCCTAAAATTCCCCTCACCTCTCTTACAAAAGGGCACCTCCCTTTCCCTTTAACTCACACCTCCAAAGCCATTTGGTTCGGCCAAACCCTACCAATTTCTCCACCAAAACTCCCTAAATTCATCCTAGAAGAATAAAATTTTTCATAGAGGCATCCTATGGATCCATTTTGTTCAAATCAAAAATAAACACATGAAGAAGAGGTTATCGTTTTGTCACTTCTTTCAAAGTTCTCTTCTTATTATACTTCTTCTCTATATATTGTTTCCAAAACAAATACAGTATCATAAATATAAATATATTTTAATATAACCATGGGACAAATATATTCATCATTTTTTCCATCCTATGAATAATAATATCACCAGGAGTGCGTACGTACGACTTACCGTCTCCACGATGTGGTGTAATTTGTTATTTCACATTATTTATTTGGATGAATATAATGATGAGTATAATAGACATAAATAATTAAGATAACATTATAATGATTATTTATAATTAATTTACCATCCAGTTTTATTTCATTTAACCATAAAATGAATGATATCGTTGCTCGTGCGTACGTATAGCCTACCTTATCCATGACGTGATGAGATTCATTCTCCACTTTAACCAGCAAAGAATAATTATAAAAAATATATATATTATTCATAATAATGAAATATATGACATAATAAGTCTAATGGAATGATATATATATATATATACATATATATTTCATCCACTTACTTCCATTCAATACGATAAGAAAACGGAAAAAGCGTTCACGTGTACATACGACCAACCGTCTCCATGAACGATGTATTAAATTTTATATATATCTATTATATATATTTATATTATTAATATATATGATATATAAATAATATTATATATTCTAGACGTAATTAAATCACGATATATGTAATATGATCAAGAATAACAAGTCAAAAACATGTGTGATAAACAAAGCGATATTACCCAAAATGTTGCATTAACTTGGAATTATTTATAAATGAGTAATATAAAGTCATAAAAGAATCATATATGATATCATAAATATTATTATGATTCTAATATATGTTAATAATATTTTTAAAAACAATTACATGAGTTTTAGACACATATAGAGAGTATCAGATCTAAGGTAAGGGTTAATTCATCAATCTCATTATTATCCAAGATTGCTTATGTGTAATTATTTATTGAGACATATTTATCATCCATGTCCATTTTTCATAAAAATTATTTCAAATGGAATATTTTAAGGTTTTATGGAAGGGTATCTTTAACTATATCATCATTTTAAATGTTATAAAGATTTATTTTTCTAAATCTAATTAATTAATGTCCATGTTTTCAAAATGATTTTCAGGTATTATTTATATAGACATGATTGTTTAAAATTTTAATTCCTTTAAAAAGTTTCAAAGTTGTATGGGACACTTTGATTCAAAAATATCTTTTAGATGACTTCATTTATAAATTGTGTGACTTTTAAATGATTTCATGAAAAAATGATATTTCCCTCTAAGAGTTTTACCGGTCATTTTCAACTATGTCAACATCCTTTATTGGATATTATTATTTATTGAGGTTTATTTTTTATAATACAATCATCTATATTGTATTCAATGTTTTATGATGTGTTTGACTTTGGATGTGCTATATTTATACCATTCATAATTTGTGGATAAAGTATTAACATTTCGTATGCTAGTTTTAATATGAATGTTTATGTTATATTTCACCCATTTCATATGAGGAATTCACTAAAATTAGTAAGTGACAGGAGGGGAAAACTATAGCCCCTCTATGCATCGGTAGGTCTCATGAGACAAACTAGTGTTTTGGAACAAGGCCTTAACAGAATATTTTTGAATTGTCTTAGCATAAGGAATTGACGTAGTAGTTATTATGTCTGACATTATGCATTACCTCATTATGAAATTAGTTATAACATGTGACTATTATACTAGTATAATATTCATGTGAATGTTTATATGGTAATTTATTATTTATTTTAACCATATTATGTTCAAGTTTATGTTTAAAAGGCTACTATTTTTATTACACATATTGCCTTAAAATTTTATAGCTTCCACTAAATTATTTACCCCTACTGAGCATCTGAGATCACCCCTTTTTATGTTTTATTTCCTAGGATGCCATGAAGTATATTATGGTTGATATGGAGGATTAAACTAGGGGAATAATTGTGTTCATAGAGAATTATCTATGCTGTATTTTATTTTAGAAATTGTAATGTAAAGTTCATGTATGTAATCTATTTTTCAAGACTCTTAAACTGGTCAGTCTTTCAGGGCTTGATTCCCTATAATCATTCCATTGTATTAAAATAATTCATAGGCTCTAGGATTCTTTGTTTGGGGCATTAAATTAATTTACTAGTTTATCCTCCTTATTTATGTGAGCCTCCTTCCATAACACATGGTGTGGGATGGAAGTGGCTTTAGATTTTGATTCATCAATCTGCATATAAAAAAGGAACATATGTTTTTTTCTATCCTATAAAATTTTAATTTTTTATTTAAAATACATACCAATTTCTTCTCTAGTGATGTGTAACCAATCCTTGCTTTGCTATAGGGGTACATTGGTTTTGATGCAAATTATTTATTTTTGGAGCTCTTTCTATTTCAGAAATTAACAAATTTTAATCAAATTGGTTAAAATAAATAATATAAAATAATATATTATTGAATAAAATGCACCTGAAGTGATTTCGTATCGTGAATTCTAATGAAATTATTTCATTTTTCGTTTTTTATAATGCGTTCAAGACTAAATGGTTGGTGGGTCTTTACTTTCCCCTCAACATCCCTAAGATGTAACCCAGTAATAAGAGTCTGGAAATATCTATGGGATTCTCCAATGGCCATTAATAAAAATTCCTTACAAAAATATTCTAAAATAAATAAACGCTATAAGGAATAATGAAAATTAAATCAACATTTCATAATATAATTTTATGGTAAAATAGAGAAATTATATCATTTCATTACCATTATATCTTTCTCAAGGCTTTCCTTCATTACTAGATGGATGCGTAGCCAAAAATCAATATCAATCGACAAATTTATCCTTATTTTTACCCCAAAATAACTAATGAATATTTAATTGTTGGGGTCAAAAGTTTTCCTACGTTTATTCGAACCAACCTAAAATTTTATATTCTTACATATTGCCTTGATAATTTTATTCAAAATTATGATGTTGCATCGTTCTTGTTCTTTTAATCAGAATGTTGTTGATCCCCTTAAAATTCCACAGTCTTAGTATAAATAGTCTTTTCTTTCTCAGGATTGGTAACATCATCAGGTGTAGAAGCCATTATCTGCATGGGTAGTCAAAAATTTAATTTTTCTTGAATAATAACAATAAAAACAACAACAACGTAAACACAAAAATAGTATCTGATAATGGTTGTATTCATTCTATATTTCAAACTTGATGAAATAATTAACTCTATATTTATACTCCTTTTTAAAATGATTATCATTCATCCATTTTGAAGAAAATGGGTAATTTAATTTAATAAAATAATTACTTCACTATGGTAGGTGTGACTCTATTAATTCATCTATAGGTGAAATTTATAGAAACCTATAATCCTCATCGTCTTCATATTCTGAAAAATTATTATTAAATTTTGTTTGTTGGGACTCATCCTATATCTATTTTGGAAATGCACATATGTTTCTTGAATTACTCTATGTAGTAGTCATCCCATACCAGGTAATAGTGATCATTTTGAATGACTACTACTCAAAGTAGTTCACAAAACATAGAAGATATAGGGGATGATCCTCAAGCAACAAAATTCAGTAATAGATGTTCATGAGATGAAGCTAATGAGGATGAAAATTGTCTCCTTAAAACTTTTTAAATTACATCAACTTAATTTAAAATTTAAAATCTCATCTCAAAATGATAAAAGGTCTCTAACACTACCATGTGAACATAAACTCTTCCCCACCAATATGTATTGACTTTAATATATGTTACTAGTCCTTTTCCATCACATGCATCTCAAATATAATATCTCTATGTACACTATGGTTCATGTGTAAGGTGTGAGTATAAAAATCAATAAGTAAATACTAACAAGGCTCCTAAAATATAAAAAATGAACATATTTGAGTATATGTTCAAAGTAATGACACTCAAAATACACATGTAAGTCAAGTCATTGTGTACTAACTAGGACACCAAGATAATAAAATGTACCTACTTCATTTCATACAAGTTTGTTATACTAATCATACCATGAGTTTATACCATGGTTGGTCTATGATATCAAATCATTTCACTAATAAGAGGTTAATATTTGAATTATAGGAGGAGAATAAAATTATTTATCTCCATCTAGAAATAACTCCATCACAAGTACCCTGAGATTCAACCTTATAACCCTAACATCCAAGACTACCCCTAAGGGATAACCATCACATGTACTTATTTCAACCAAATCCTGAAATGGATATAACATATCCATTTTTCTTTGTATGTTAATTTTAAATATGGGGAAGTGTTGAAATAATTGGTTCCCTTAGGAAAGAACCATACAATGGGTTCCACAATACATTAGTTAAACCTAACTTCTAAAAAACCACAAATAAGTACAAACAACAACAAAAATGTCACATCACCCTCACCCTAACCCTCGATGAATCACTAACATTTATATAGTAACTCACATTCTAACATACCATACCTATCACTAACATAATACCCATTAAATTATAATATACGATACTCAAATATCATCTATCTTAGGCATTTCCCATCATTATAAATTATCATCCATTAGATAATCTCAAAGTCCATAGGTTATAGTTCATCACCCACACGCCTTAAATCTATTGAAAAGTTAAGATTTATTATCAAATAATCCATATTACCCTTTAAATGTTATCCCAATAGGTTTAAAGGGACTATACATGATTTTATAGAACATATCTAATATGCACTAAGGTGATCATATAATCCATCTCAGCATATCACTACCCTAAGAAAATATTCATAGGGAAATTCATACATTGTTATACCCTTATGAGATACTTCCATTATTAATGATTATACTCACTAGGCCTCTCATAATCTATCAAATATAATACTAGTCATAACTTTCATGGTGATATTATATGTATTAATTACATGTCTCTCTTTCTTCATGAACCATAAACCATAAGGAAATAATTTATAACTATCAGTCACACAATCCACTCTCAAAGGTCCCTATCACACAATCATACAACGATATCCCAGGTTCACCCCCTTTATTTTATATTTTAATATCCCTTATAATTTTACCAACTAACCAATAAAAGGATAATAAGGTGAAGAAACCACCAAGTGAGACTATAATCAAACAACAAAGTATAGAATGACTATTTTATTCCAAATCATCATTACGTATAAAACATCATTATCTTAAACCCATATCAAAACTCAATATGGCCTTTTTCCCCCTCATTATCTATTCATACATATCACATTTCACACTAACACACATAGAAAACATCGCTTGATAATTTTGGTACCACCCACCTATTTTATGAAGTTAACCATATGGGCATAAATTTTCTCATTCCATGCAAGCTTTCTACAAATACTCAATCAAATGAGCCCAAATATCATCAATAAAATAGTAAAATATTTAATTTTAAAATAATTATAATTAATTTCCATAATTAATTTACCTATGAGGAACTTAAGAAAACCCACCAAGAAGTTCCACAATGTCAGAACCATAATCAACATCATGGTAAGGAACTAATGCATGCGTTAAATAATATTATGAAACAAATTATCATCAGTAACAACCTAAATTATTTTAAATTTAATGAAAAATGGAAAATATCCCAGTAATAAATCACTATGACATTTAACAGTTCCCCAAATGGAACAATTGAATTTATATGGAGATTCCTTCTAAGTATTATCTCTACATTTAATAGTAGGTATCTCACTAGGGGACGGGTTTTTCTGTGTCTTCCTTATCATTAGATGAAGGAAGAAATCAATTATACATCCTTACAGTGATATGGTTTTCACCCAATTTATATATATCATATGATCTGATTCCTAAATATCTATGTGATAAAATGAAGGTATTTATGACTAAAAACCCACATCTAAACATATCAGTGATAATCTTAGATGATCATGAAATCACAAACCATAAGATCCATACTTTATCATAAAGGTAAAATACACAAAAATATTTAGTGAAATAAACACCACATTGATGCTCCATAAAATCCTAGGCTCACTCATAAAAAAGAATGCAGCCTAAGTAAAAAATGACTTATGAAGAACCCAAACTTGAAATCAACAAATGAGGAGAATGAGAAAATAATATAACTATGACTCAAGTCTGATTCATCTGAGACAAATTAGAGATATCACACATGAATACTTGGATTCATTTGAGAATTGGATTTGTTCGAGACATGATTGGTTCAATCCTTGGATTTGAGCCTTGGATAAGTTCAAGACTTTATTTGAGGTTGGGATTGAGGATGATGAGACCCAACAATAGGTTGATTCCACATAAATATTTAGATATCACAACTGAAATATTCATAGTTAGGGTTCTTTAAATAGATTGAGATACTTTTATCAGTGCTTTTCAAAAAGTGTTGACTAAGATACCTTTTATCAGCATTAAATTAATAAGAACTGTTAAAATCTATCTTTATCAGCACTTTCTTATCACTGATAAAATCTACCTTTATTATCATTAAAACATTAACACTAATAAAGGATTTAAATTATAATTACAAATAAAAAATTAGTAAATATATTTATATAATCATATATTTATTTATTGTACTTTTATAATTATTTAATTACAATTATATAAATATTTTAATTTTTTTTATAATTATAAATATATAATTTTATAAATATAATAAATAAAAATTTACAAATGGGTTCATAATTAATTATTTATAATTATCTATATATTTATTGTAATTCACCGACCCCAATAGCCTAGAGTTGGTGCTTTACTTTAGGAAATTTTCAAGATTACAAGGAATAAAATCTCAATGGATTGAATATTTAAGTAGTCTTGGTAAAATAGATACATATTTGAAATTAAAATAACATTTTAAACATGAAATATATAAAAAAATCATTGAGAATGCCATTATTCCCCCTTTTTGTAAACCTACATATCATTCATAATAGACTTCTTGGAATCCTAGGAAAAAAATAAGACATATGAAATGGGTGAGCTCAGATGCTCAGTAAGGGTTATGTATAATATCATCTAACTTAAATCAATGAGCATAATAAACATCACATTATAGATAAATTAAATCACATTCCATTTAATAAATAAAATGAGAATAAAATGCATCCATATATTTATTTTATAGTGAAAATACCCTAGATAATTATAACAAAAAGGAAGGAAATTTATAATTTAAGATGTATGAACTATAAAGATATATCCTCTAGATAGCTACTGTCAAGATTAATCCTCTTACTAGTTCATGACTATTGGTAGAACCCCGGCTAATTCTGAATGAAAAAAACGAAGGTTTTGATACTAACTGATTTCATCTCAAGAGACCATCGATGCATCAAGGGGATTTCATTAACCAGTCCCAAACCTATGTCTTACATGTCCAAATCATTCCTCATATATTGAATAATCGATTTAAAATGATATTTTTAAATAAAAGTGTCTCATGCCACTTTGAAATATTTGAATCATAAGCATTATAAAATTAAATAATTATAAAATTAAACCTTGAATACCATACAGATAAATAGATTCATGATATGATATATCAAAGGGGAATTATACCACACAAAATAAATAATTGGTGAATAAGGCATATCTCATTGAAATAAAAGGGATATGAAAAAAACCCTTACTTTACGATTTACTATAGTTGAATGTGATGTAAAATCTTATATAATGGTTTAAAGAATGTTATTAATTTATAATATTACAATATAAATATTTATGATATTTTATATGATCCTTTTATATTATCTTATCACCCATTTGTTAATATTCAGTCATTATTTTTACTGATTCAGGTGTTAATTTCCTCGGTTTCAAGTATGTTTTGACATGTTAATTTTGGTTACTCTTAATTGATCATGATTTAATTATCTAAAAAATATAAAAAATGATTTTAATATAATATCTATTTTTATATACATTTTTATAATAATTTTGGAATGGTGAACATGGAAAACGAATCATATTGCATTGTGAAGATTATAGGTTGTATGTACGCACAAGCGATGATATCATTCCATTAATGGTGAAAGGGTAAGTAATAAGATGGTGTAATAATTTTTATAGAATAAATATCATGTCATAATTATCATATATATCCATTTTTCATTTTTATACCCAACCAAGTAAAGTGATGACGAAAAACATATTACAACACGACGTGGTGACGGTGAGTCGTATGTGCGCATGCGTGGTGCTTTCATTTTTCATCAGATATATATAAGGTGGAATATTGTTGTACCATTATCATAATAACATATAAAAATATAAATGATACTATAGTTATTAATATATAAAGGAAACCAAAAATTTATAGGAGGTATAAGAGAAACAAACAAGAAAGTGTTGATAAAGGCGATTACCTCTTGTTTGGCAGACTTCCTTTATAACTTCTAATAAGGGACCTAGGTTAAGTACATTGGAATAAACAGAAACTATAGAACATAACTAAGGATGTATATATAAGAAATATTTATGGTTTTTTCAGTCTAGGGGAGTCAAATTGGTTTGAGGAAGTGATGGAGGAGGTGCCTTTTATAGTTGTGGTGAGGTGTACTTTTGGAAATTCTCAAAATATTAAACTAAAATAAGGCTATTCTAGAAAAATATATTTTAAAATGGCATGTAAATTAATAGGGGGATAAATTTTAGACAATATCTTATCCCATTTTTTATTATTTATCATTTTAGTTTTATTTTTCAATAATTTAATAATATATTAATTCAATAAAATATCATTATTGTCAAATTGGATATTATTTATTTAATTTGACTTCAAATACATCAACAAAAAGTGGGAATTAGAATATAATGTTTTAAAAAATATATATTATATATTATAGATATATAAAATTCTTTATACATATTAACTCAACGAAAATATACCATAATTAATATTTTTAAAATCAATTAATTTATTTTTTTAGTTAATTAAATAAATATTATTTTAGCATTGAAGAAGCATTTTACGGTAATTATATAATTTATAAAAATTAAAAATAAAAATCCATAATGAAAATAATTTCATTAAGATCAATATAGAAATTAATTTTCATTCATATTTTAATTTTGTCCCTATGTGAACACATAAAAGTTATTAAATACAAAGAAGGTGGCATTTTGTCCTTGTGTTTGATTTAAATAATATATAAGTTTATTTTATGTAAAAGTATCTATTAAAAAACTTCAATTCGATATTAATTTGATAATGGTTTAATTATCATAATCAAATAATTTTTAGACAAGTTTAGGTCACATTTTTACCCTTATCTTTTGGCATTAACCCTTATTTAATCCCTTTAACTCTTACCGTGACAACATGTGTTTTTACTTCTTTAGGGTTAATATAGTGACTATAAAATGTCAAACGAAACATAAATGGATAATTGACGAAATTGTAAATATTATACCAATAATTTTGATTAATTTTATTTTTGATGAATTTTATATCATTTAATAAAATATTATTTATTTTAAAATATCATTAATGTCAATTTTGACACTATTCATTATTTTGTCCTTTTAAAAAATATCAATATACAAGATAAACTAGGGAAAAAAATATTTAATGAATCCATAATATTTTAAGGTAATCAATAAAATTCATTTATGGCATTAATTATATAAAATTATATTTATTTTAATATTTTTAAAAACATTTTTTTTGACATGTCCATTAATTAAACCAATACTGTACTATCATTGTGTAGGCCTTTAATTTAATTATTTTTTCCCTAAAAACTATAAATAATTTATAATAATGAATATAAGAATTATATATTTCAAATTTATAGTCATATATGATGATATCTTTTGAATAACCACATATAAAAATGTAACACTTAATAAAAACATGAGTATGACATATTGGACTTTCCTGAAAATATAATACTATTAAATGATTAAAGTCATACAAGTGGATCTAAGAGGAAATAAAATTGGATAGAGGATGATTTTGGTTTATACCCACTCATCAAATAAAATTAGTTCAAGTGTTAGGGTAATTTATTATACTTATAATTTTATTTTTACCCTTAATTACCTGATTCACCCTTAACTATGGTAATTAAAAAAAATACTGAAGATACTATTAATATTATCCAAAAAAGGGTAGTATTTACAAAATTTGGACATTCTAATTCAAAATATTTAATTAATTTTTCAAAATTAAAATTACATAGTTGGATAAAATTAATTTAAAACTAATCCCATTGATGAATTTAGAAAAGGGTTATTAAAATGAAAAGGATCAAAAGATTGAAATGTTTTTATATATAAATTCAATGTAATGTCAATTATAGTTACCTAAATTTTATTAAATTATATAAAATTAATCAAATTATAATTTAAAAACAATCAAAAATATAATTTTACACAATAAATTATTTAGATGAAAAAGCAGTATTAAATTAAAATTTAGTATTTTTCTACTATTAATCAAAACCAGAAAATTATGAGAAAAATAAACTAAATTCAATTAAAATAAATTTTTATATTATTATTTTAAAGAATTTAATTTTTTAAATATAACTTATAAATGTTTCAAATTTTAGTTTCAAAATAAGAGCGCCATCAAAATGCAGAAAAACTACCTTTAGAAAAATACATTTTTAATGTGTAAAAGTGGACTTATTTTTATGTCATGTATAGTAAACTCATAATATGAATATATAATTAAAAAATTTCATAATGTGGTTAATTATATTCATTCCCACCAATTTCATGGATATTTTATGAAGGTCATGTTAAAATAATTATATTTTGTTGTATATAATTATTCATTTAAGCTTAGTGTTGTGTAAAAAATAATATATTGAAGAGATTAAATATAAAAAGATACATACTATAAAATATTTGGTTGTTACATTCTCCCCTCCTTAAATAAATTTTATCCTTACGATTTGAAATTTCACTTCATAAATCAATGGTTGATAATTAAAAATTTAATTATGGGAAACCCACATCGAAAATAGGATTAATAAAACGTACCCTTAATAAGAGGGAAAGGGAAATGATAATGTTACCAAAAAATTAGGCATTCTAATAGGATAACATTAGTGGGATGTGAAAAATGAAACATGGAAGAGAAATAAAACTATCATGTTCTGATGAAGACTGATAGAGAACATGGTCATCAAAAAGTCCACCATCAGAAAACTATAAATTAGTGACGGGTTAAAGAGGCCATTTATTTCTCAGTAATAAAATTAAAAGAATAATTTTTTTGTTCTGAAATTGTTTTTCTAGAGTGGAGATATTACATTACTATCCAAATAAAAACATGATAAATTAAACTTACTTGATTACATTCCATGTCATGAGCATAGTCTCATCATTTAGTTATGTATTGATCTATTTTCACTTCATTTTTTACACCAATAGAAGGATATTCAAGATGATTTTTTTATTCCTAAATCACTTTAATGAATCATAATATCTTCATATCATTCCTTCCTACTCCAAATATTTTTTACAACCAAAATTCTTAGCACAGGTTGTCTAATATGATAAAAAATTCTCTAACCTCAAACAATAATATGTGAAGTTCAACTTACTCCATTACATAAGTATTTAACTTAATACTCATTAAAAATACTTCTATTAAAATTCAAAATATATATTTTTTAAGGAACAACACTAAATTTCAAAAATCAACTTAACATTAGATTCCAAAAAAATATAAGGTATCTATTATTGTCACATAACAAATATTTGATCACCTTAAAAATCATAATGAAAATGTTCATGTTTCCCAATCCTTAAAGAATAAGTACTATTGTACAATACTTATATGTCTAATAATTTTTATAAATATAGCACCATTGACGGAATAATTGTTGAATCCAAATACAAAAGAAAGTTAATTGTTATACTTCATTCTTAAACCATTAACTATACTTTGTTATCTTATTCATTAATACATCATTCATTTCATTTATCTTTTTTAGTATCTTCATCATCAGTAGTAACACCATTACTTTTATAACCTCTCTCATTTTAATAATAGAAAAAACCCAAATAACAAGGTGATAAATATTAATCATAGTGATATAGTCATGAAGAATAATTTTTAAGATGTATAAATCATGAAATTTTCTACTCAATATAGGATTCTATAGTTTTAACCTAGGTTATGCATGGTCATTACCAAATCAATAGGATAATATCATATAAATAGTCTTATACTCAAATTCATTCATAGGGTTATATTCCCTAATCTATGTTTTCTAAAATCTAGTTTCCAAGGTTTCTTCTAAACTTTCTCTAATACCAATTGTAATGCCCTGACCCCAGTATCCTAGATTCAGTTGATTAATTTTTTAAATTTCAATTATTATGAGTTATGAAATCCCAAAGTATCAAATAGTTAATAGTATTGGTAAATTAGATACAAATTATAAATTAAAATTTCATTTTAAATATAAAATAAAAAAAATAATTTCTTTGTTTCTACCATTATTCCCCCTTCATGTAACCCTACATATTAGTCATAATATACTTCTTGGTATCTTGGGGAAAAATAATAGTTATGAAATGGGTGATCATAGATGATTATTAATGGTTAAGTACAATAGAATATAACATAAACCAATAAGCATAATCAACATGGCATGAAAGATAACTGAACTCACTTTCCTTTTAATTAATAACCTAAGAATGAAAATAATTTATAGATTTTCTTCATAGTTAAAATCTCATGGATAATAATAATTGAAATAAATTAAATAAATAATTTTGGAAATCAGAACTATCAAAATATATTCTCTAGATAGCTGCTGTCAAGATCAATAATCTTGTGAGTTTAATTTTGTGGGTATAGACCCTATCTGATTATTCTCGGAAACAAATGAAAATGGTTTTTCACCAACTAATTTTGTATTCAGATACTACCAATGCTTCAAGGGGTTTTCATTAACTGTTCCCCAACCCATGTATTACATTTCCAAAGCATTCCCCATATATTAAATAATCGATTTAAAAATATATTTTTAAATCAAAGTGTCCCATATCACTAGAAAATATTTGGCTTACAAGCCCCATAAAAGTAATTAATTATAAAATGAAAGATTTAATAACATGAAGATAAATATATTCATCATATGATATATCAAATATCTAGTAAACCACACAACATAAATAAGTGGTGAATAAGGCATATCTCATAGAAATAATAGTCAAATGAGAAAAACCATTCCCTTGCACTTTACTTTCATTGAACATGATTTAAAAGAATGTATAATGCTTTAAATAATGTTATTAATTTATAAAATTTCCATATCCATATTTATTATATCATATACTATCCTCTTATACCATCATATCTCCCATTTTTTAATATTCGTTCAATATTTTCCCTAATTCGGGTGTTAATTGCCTAGTTTCTTAGTATGTTTTGACTTGTTATTTTTTGTTCCACTTAGGTTTATCATGATTTAATTATATCAAGAACATAAAAAATTATTTAAATATCACATATATTTATTATATTCATTTTTGTAATAATTTTTTAATGGTGATCATGGAAAATGAATTGCACTACGTCGTGGAGAGGGTAGGTCGTATGTACGCACGAGCGATGATATCATTCCCTTAATGGTGAATGGGTAAGAAATTGGATGGTACAATAATTATTATATAATCAAAATCATGTCATAGTTATCATATATATCCATTATTTCCATAATTATACCCATCCAAGTAAAGTAATGATGAAAAATATATTACACCACAGCGTGGAGATGGTAAGTCGAACATACGCATGAGTGGTACATTCTTTTTTCATAGGTTGGATATAAGGTGGAATATGGTTATACCATAATAATAATAAATTCTCAGAATATATATGATACTGGAGTTATTACATTATATAAGGAAACAACACATGAATAGTAAGTAGAAGAGAAACAAACATGAAAAGTTGATAAAGGTAATTACCTCTTCTTCGGTAGACATCTTTATAACTTCTCATAAGGGACATAGGCTAGGTATTTTTGAAGAACAAGAACCTATATAACTTAAATAATGATGTTTATAAGATAAATTTTCAAGTTTTGGTCAGTCTAGATGGCTCAAATTAGTGTGAAAAAGTGAGGGAGGAGGTTCCCTTTTATAATTGAGGTGAGAGGTGCTTTTTGAAATCCTCAAAATATTATACTATAATAAAGCTGTTCTAGAACCAAAGACAATAGAATGGTATGTAAGTTAATAAAGGAATACATTTATACCATATATTATCCCATTTTATATTGTTTAACATTTGTTTAATTTATAAATAATTTAATAGTATAATAATTCAATAAAATATCATTATTTTCAAATTTGATACTATTCATTTAATTTGACTTCAAATACATCAATAAAAAGTTGTAATTAGAATATAATTCTTTAAAAAAATATATATAATATATCTTATAGATCTATGAAATTAATTAGACACATTAAATCATCCAAAATATATAAAAATTAATATTTTTAAAATCAATTATATAATTTTTTTGTTAATTAAATAAATATGATTTTAGTATTGAAGAAGAATTTAGGGTAATTATATAATTTATAAAAATTAAAAGTTAAAAATTAAAATTAAAATAATTTCATTAATATCAATATATATTTTTATTTATTTTTTTTCATATCTTTATTTTTACCTATTTTAACACAAAAAAAATATTAAATACAAAGAGAGACACATTTTGTAATTATAATTGATTTAAATAATATACAAGTTATTTTCATGGAAAAGTGTCCATAAAACAGCAAAAATTAAATATTATGGTGATAATGGTTGAATAATATTCAGACAATATTTTTTACATAATTTTAGGTCACATTCTTATTCATATCTTTTGGCTTTAGTCCTTATTTAATCACCTTAAATCTTACTGTGACAACAAGTGTTTTTACTCCTTAAGGGTTAATATATTTATTATAAAATGAAAAACAAACCATAAATTTTTCATTGATTTAAATTTTAAACATTATCCAAATATTTTGACAGAATTTTAGATTTTTATGAATTTTATATCATTTAATAAAATATTATCTATTTTAAAATGTCATTAATGTCAATTTTGATATAATCCATTAGTTTTAATTTTATAAAAATATCAATACACAAGATAACCTCAAAAAAATCTTTAATGCATCCATAATATGTAAATTTCATCTATAAAAGTCATGTATGACATTAATTATACCAAAATATATTTATTTTAATATTTTTAGTATCATTTATTTGATATGTCAATTAATTAAATAATTACCGTGTAATGGCCCAGACTCTCCTGGTCAATTACTTTGCCAAAATTCTAAGTGTTGGGGTGTCCTGGACTCATCGATCAGTCCCACCCATTAGCTCCACAGATCAGCTCCACCCATCAGCTCCACAGATCAGCTCCACAGATCAGCTCCACTGATCTGCTTCACTAATCTGCTCCACTGATCGGCTCCACTGATCAGCTTCACATATCAGCTTCACTGATCAGCTTCACTGATCGGCTTCACATATCAGTTTCACAGATCGGTTTCACCAAATCGGTTTCATAGATCGGTTTCACCAAATCAGTTTCACCAAATCAGTTTCACAGATTGGTTTCACTAAATCGGTTTCACAGATCGGTTTCACCAAATCGGTGTCATAGATCGGTTTCACCAAATCATTTTCACAGATCGGTTTCACCAAATCGGTTTCACAAATCAGTTTCACCAAATTGGTTTCACAGATCGGTATCACTAAATTGGTTTCATAGATCGGTTTCACCAAATTGGTTTCACAAATCGGTTTCACCAAATCAGTTTCACAGAGTGATTTCACCAAATATGTTTCACAGATCGGTTTCACAAAATCTGTTTCATAGATCCGTTTCACCAAATCAGTTTCACAAAACGGTTTCACCAAATTGGTTTCACAGATCGGTTTCAGCAAATCGGTTTCACAGATCAGTTTCACCAAATCGGTTTCATAGATCAGTTTCACCAAATCGGTTTCAGAGATCACTTTCACCAAATCGGTTTCACAGATCGGTTTCACCAAATCTGATTCACAAATCGGTTTCACCAAATCAGTTTCACAGATTGGTTTCATTGATAAGCTTCACAAGATCGGCCTCACAGGATCAGCTTCACAAGATCAGCTTCTCCCAATCAGCTTCATGGGATCAGCTTCACCCGATCAGCTCCACTAATCGGTTTCAACAATCAGTCTCACCAATCGTCCACAGAGGGGTGTTGGGATTTTCCTTCCCTAGTTTTTCCCGTAGTGAAACTTTTATTTCTTTTAACCTTTTAATGTGGTTCAAAGCCATTTTTAGCCCCATAAAAAACATTTTAAATTCCCTAGGAGTGGGGAGACCCTCAATGAACCCATTTTACTCTCTTAAATGAAATCCTTTAATGTACAACTATTTTGGA
Source organism: Viscum album (assembly GCA_963277665.1). NCBI lineage: Eukaryota > Viridiplantae > Streptophyta > Magnoliopsida > Santalales > Viscaceae > Viscum > Viscum album. The sequence continues at coordinate 370,999,698 of OY728121.1, forward strand.
CACCCCTCCGATGAGAATTATTAAATAAAAAATTAATTACATCGTGTGTAACCGTCTAACCACAAGGTGAAACCACGATCCACCTTTAAAGCCAATCAAGATCCTCATATCCCGTAATGCCCAGATCTCACATTTTTATTGCACGAGAATTCTTTTCTTCCTGGCTGGTCTCTTTTCCTTATTCTCCTTGGTGCGTTTGGAGTCCCCCTTCTCGAGGTGAGTGGTGTGCCTGTGCTGGAGCCTTTCCTTCTCATTCTTAGAGTCTTCTGACTTCCTCCCCTTGAAGTCTCGTATCCCCAGTTTTTTACGCCATGAGAAAAATGTCAATCTTTCATCATTCAAGTAGGGCTTTTCCTTAGTCTCTCCTTAGTGTGTATCATGCGGGGTGGTTATGCTATTTTTTCTTTGGGGATGGATGAAACCAAACCTTAATGAAGATAATAAATAGAATTTATAATGAATTAAGTGGGTGTGCTCTATTTTTCTGTTATACTCCTTATCCTTTATTATGTGTTGTGAATTGTACGGGCTTATTCCCACTAAAAATCATGGTCGTTGGTGGTCTTTTCTTGTCCACTAATGAACCTATTTTTTCTGGATATTTATGTGATTTAATGGGTGTAACATGGAAATTAGTTAATCACGTAAACTCAGTTGATTAAATGGATACCCAGTTAATAAGATTCCTTGTGTGATGACCCTGGTAATCCAAACAGAAATACGGAACTCAATGAATGACATATTCAAATTTGAAAACTCCCTTTCTCTATTCTAGTGATGTTGATAAGTGATGCTTTGGAAACGACGTGAATGGGGATGGGATCCTCTATTGTGGTGTAGTTGTTTGATTTTGGTTCTGAGGCCATGTGGGGTTGTATGGTGGGGCTTGGTTTGGTCCCAATACTTCGAGGGATCTCACATATCCCTTTTGTTGTTGTGACTTTAGAAGAGAACTGGGTGTGAATGCTTAATTTATTGTTTTGTTGTTTTCCTTTCCTTGGATTTTGGTTATTCCTGTTAGTTTCCCTGTAGTGTAGAATTTACTTACATGGAATTAATTTAATATGATAAAATTAATGGGTTCAATGGGGAATTGTTTTCCAGGAAGGAGTTGTGACAGGGTCGTGGCTGTTATGATTCTTATGAATTAATATTAAAGAGGGTGCTTGTTTATGGGCTATTTTTGGAAACCCTAGGATGGGATGAGTTCTTGTTACCTATATATATAATTTTTGTTCTTATGTTTCTTATTCACGCCCCACCCATGTTAAGAACTTCGTACTGAACACCTACATTTCAGGGGGAGGGTGTTTTTTCCAACACTCCTATGAGTGGGTGGTTATTAGCTTATTTTCTGTTCCCTTTCCTGAGTAGCCCAAGATCATTTGAGAAGGATGTGACAGCCTGAGGTCCATTATAGACCCAGATTCTTTGGTCAGGGTATGTGGTGGTGGTCGGCCTAGGGGTGGGCAGGAAGGTCATTTCCCAGGTGTCCTCGGGATGAGGCCTAGATGTCTTTGGGCGTGGCAGTAGTTGTTCAGACCTAGGTGTGTGCGGGATGTGTGGTAGTGATAGCGCGGGTGTTTGTGGGTGGGATGTGTGATTGTGGTATCCCAGGTGTGTGTGGGTGGGGGGATGGAAGTGGGACTGCAGTGAGGATGCTAGGAGAGGTTTGACATATAGGATGTCCTCGATAACCAGTGGGAATGTGGCGTTTGGTACCCGAATATCGATGTTCTATTACAATTACTTTACTTGACTTGGATTATTTGGGGATTGTGCCTTGGTAAGGTTTGGTTGGATAGTTTCCTTGATAGGTGTTCTAGTTATCTCCTTTTCTCATGGGGAATTAGAATGCCTCCCCACTTTTGCACAAGAGTCTTGGGTTTTCCCTACTGAGTACACCTGTATACTCACCCTACATAAATAAATTGCTTTCACGTTTCCAGGAGGACATCAAGGATCGTGCAGGACCGTACTAGCTCAGATGTTGGGACAATTGATGTTTCTGTTTTTCTTTTTCTGGTACTTTCCTTTGGGTTTTCCTTTTACTTTTGTAGAATCTACTTTTGACATGAATATGAGAATGGTTTGCTTTTGGATTTACTTTTCTATTCAGTTTTGGTGTTGTTGGGATTTACTATATTATCTCTCGATCTTATAAAAAAGGAGGTAAGGCCTTCCATTTTGTGTGTGATTCTATACCCTTAGTGCTAGTCGCCACTCCGGGACCTATTAAAGGCGGGTCTCGGGGGTCATTATCTATCCTTCAAATGGAAGAAGGAAGGGTCTAGCAATCTGTTGTCCATTATCTCATCATGGTGAAGGCTGGTCATGATAGAATGGTATCAGAGGCGTGGTTGAGAGATATGATGGATCTCAGGGTTAGGCACAGTGAGGATTTTATGGGATGGTAGGAAAATGGTGCTTGGAAATATAGGTGTGTGAAACAGGCCAAGGTAGACCGCCTAGGACATGGGATTTTAGGGCCCCATGAGATCCGATGCAAAGAATATGGGCCTACCGAACGACCAAGTGAGGCTACACTGATTGTAGGGTAAATACCCTTGGAAAGGTAAATGCATCATAATGACTAGTGTTCTTGTGTGTCTTGGGTATTTTTGTTATTTAAAATGAATAAGAAGGCTGATAAAAATTTAAAATAAATCTTCTACACTACTCAGGTTTAGGCATTCCTTGTTTACCTTGCAGAAATGGCACCTGGACGATAACCACGAGTAGTGCGGGCGATCAGGGCCCAGGAGGATGACTTGGATGATGAGCAGAGGGATGACCGAGAGGAGGAGGAAGGTCATTGGAAGAGTATTCTTTGTGCCTTTCAATGGAAGACCCTCTGGAAATACGAGGGTAGTACATCGGACATGGAGATAGAGAGATGGCTAGAGGAGATGTTGATAGCTTTCCGCTTTATCAAGGATCCGATAGAATATTGGGTTCCTCTATCTATAATCCAAATGCAAGGAGCAGCCCGTCAATGGTGGGCTCTATATATTGAAGAGAAGAGGGAGGTTGATGTTTCGTAGACCAACTCTGAGAGGGAATTCCAGGCAGAATTCCTCCCTTCCACGATGAATGCAGAGAAGAGGCAAGAGCTACTCTCCCTTCAGAAGGGGATCATGTCAGTGAGGGAGTTGGGGATCAAGTTCAAGGACCCACTTCATTTTTCTTTGGACCTTTTTCTGGATGAGGAGTCTCGAGCGAGACGTTTAGAGGAGGCACTCTGACCTTCTCTTCAGTATGTTGTTACTCTCTTCACCATATCGACGTACATAGAGGCCCAGAAGAAGGCTAAAGTGGTAGAAAGGATGAACATGCTGGGAGGTGTTCCACAAGAGAGGAGCCAGTGTAGTTCTTCAAAGGGGAAGACTGTTAGCAGCAGACCTCCAACATCAGGGCCTTCTAGATTTCGACCAGTGGGGAGCAGGCCCCAACAGTTCTATTTTTGATCTCCCGGTCCTCACCCTTTCCTTATGAGCTTAGGACCAAAGTTCTTCATCTGTGGAAGTCGTGGGAACCATTAGAATTAGTTCCTGGACAGAGTGCAGTATAGTGGGGGTGGCCAGGTTCATCACCCACCACAGCAGCAGTAGTTTCCAGCCATACCCTTTCAGAAGCAACATCAGTGACAGCGAGCTCCCAGTCCTTCAAGGGTAGACGTGGTAGGAGGAGGCTAACCCCATGGTTCTCCTCAAGGAACTCGACCTTGGCGTGGTCGGGGAGGCGGTCGAAAACCGAGAGGCAGAGGAGCTGGGAGTGGGCAGTTGCACGCTGCAGAGGCTGCAGTTCCAGCAAGTCCGGAAGTCGTTCGAGGTATGATTTTCTTTTTTAGCACTATTTCTTGGGCCTTATTTTATTCAAGAGAATCACACTCCTTTGTTACAACTGGTCTTGCCCATTCCTTGAGACTAGGAATAGAGAGACTCTCCCTTCCCCTGGTGCTGAGTACGCCAATTGGGGGTTATACCAGTCTGTTTGATGTTTGTCGAGAACATAGATTGATGTTGTGGCAGCATCAGTCTAGTGGGAACCTTCTTCTTCTACAAATGAATCCATATGATGTCATCCGGGTCATTGACTGGCTGTTTTTTGTGAACGCTGTTATCGAATGCTTCCATAGAAGAGTCATGTTATCTGATGGGGATGGCCAGCGTGTGGATTTTATTGGAGAGCATAGTTGTCAGGTGGGGAGATGGCGTGTAGAGCCTCTTCTTACTATGTTGGCTGATCATTTAGTAGAATCAGTGGATACTGAGTTGATGGATGTTATGAGAGTTGTTAGAGAGTTCTTAGACATTTTTTCTGAGGAGGCTGTGACTCTACCCCCTTGATGTGACGTTGAGTTCAGGATAGACTTACAACCCAGTGCTCGTCCGATTTCCATGGATCTTTATCGGATGGTACCTTATGAGCTGTTGGAGTTGTGGATATAGATTGACAATCTGATGAAGAAGACTTTTTTCTGACCCATCATGTCACCATGGGGTGCTCCGGTCTTGTTTGCAAAGAAAGCAGATGGTGGTCTCAGGCTATGCATAGACTACCAGAGATTGAATCAAGTAACAGTCAATAACTGTTACTCTCTTCCAGGGATAAACGATCCCTTTGACCAAATGAGGGGAGTAGGTTTGTTCTCTAAGATCGATCTACGGTCTAGGTATCACCAGGTAATGGTGAAGGATAGTGATATTCCAAAGACTACTTTCAGGTGTAGGTATGGGCACTTTGAGTTCGTAGTCATGTCGTCTGGTGTTACGAATTCACCTGCTGTGTTCATGGGCCTCATGAACCCTGTTTTCCGTGAGTTTCTAGACTGGTTCATCATTTTTTTCATCGATGACATTTTGATCTACTCATGATCAGAGGAGGAACATACTAAGAACCTCAAGATGGTCTTGGAAATCCTTCGACATCACCAGCTCTATGGGAAATTGTCCAAGTGTAAGTTCATGACATGATACGTGCATTTCCTTGGACATGTGAGGTCTCAAAAGGGGTAGCATTTGAACCGTCAATGGTGAAAGTGGTTGTTTTTTGGGATTCACCCATGAATTTGATAGAGGTTCGCAGTTTTCTTGGTCTGGAAGGCTATTATCGTATGTTTGTACCTGACTTCTCTCGAGTTGCATCTCCCTTTACAGCATTGACCAGAAAGGACAAGGCCTTCGTGTGGAGTGAGCAGTTAGAGGAAGCAATCAATTATCTAAAAGGGAAGTTGGTTAGTGCCCTAGTGCTGAGGTTACCAGAGGAAGGGTTGTTGTTTGAGGTGTTTTGTGATGCTTCTGGACTTGGCCTAGTGTGTGTGTTGATGCAATAATGGGGAGTGATATCTTATGTGTCTAGGCTGTTACTTCCTCATGAGCGTAACTATGCCACTCATGACCTAGAGATTTCAGCAGTAGTGTTCTCATTGAATTTGTGGCGGAATTACCTCATCGGGGAGAACATTGTGGTATTCATAGATCACAAGAGTTTGAGGCATATCTTTACCCTGCAGGACCTGAACTTGTGACAATGAAGGTGAGTGGAGTTTTTGTAGGACTAAAACTTTTAGATCTCTTACACTGATGGTAAGGGGAATGTTGTGGCTGATGGCTTGAGCAGGAAGTCACGGAGGGAAGCTATTCATGAATATGTGGATGCATGGAAGGCAATAGAGGAGTTCGCTTCCCTACACCTAGATGTAAGGGAGGATGGCGGTTGAGGGTGTATGTTTCAGATGACAATGTAGTACTCTCTACTACGGAAGGTGGAGGAGTCTTAGTGGGGAGACATAGAGAGTGAAGTGATGCGCGATCGGGTTAACCAAGGCAATGCTCCAGAAGGTTGGTCGGAGGATGGTCAAAATCAAGTGATTTTCCGAGGGAAGTTGTTTGTCCTAGAGATGATGCATGAGGGAGTTCTCCGTGAGTTCCATAAATCAATCTTAGCCATACACCCTTGAGTTCCCAAGATGTACCGAGGCCTAAGGGAACAATTTTGGTGGCTCGGGCTGAAATGGGAACTGGAGGAGTTCGTGGCAAGGTGCTTGGTATGTCAGCAAGTGAAGGATGAACACCATGTTCCATGAGGTTTGTTTCAGCCGTTAGATGTCCCTGAGTGGAAGTGGGATGACATATCAATGGATTTCGTCACAGGACTACCCAGGGTTCAAGGAGGCTGTGATTTTATCTAGGTAGTGGTAGACCAACTGAAGAAATCAGCTCACTTTCGGGAAATCATGTAGTCAAGTGTGGTGGATGCCTTAGCATAGAGATACATGGATGAGGTGGTGCAGTTGCATGGAGTTTCGAGGTCCATAGTCTAAGATAGGGATGGACGGTTTACCTCACAAGTCTGGAAGGGATTGTAGCATGATTTTGGCACCCAGATACGTCTTAGCACTGCTTTCCACCCCCAAACAGATGGGAAGACATAGAGAACCATCCATACATTGGAGGATATGCTACAAGCATGTGTTTTGGACTTTGGGGGATCATGGGAACGACATTTTCCCTTAGTAGAGTTTTCCAAAAATAACAGTTATCACTCTACTATTGGCATGTCACCATTTGAAGCCCTGTATGAGAGGTCGTGTCGTTCGCCCATGTGCTGGACCGAGGCTGGGGAGGCAGGTGTTCTTGGCCCATAGGTGGTGTAGAGAACAATAGAGAAGGTTAAGATTGTGCGTGAGAGGATGAAGGTAGCCCAAGACCAGCATAAGTCGTATGCTGATCGTAGGAGGAGGCCCTTGGAGTTCGAGGTTGGAGACCATGTGTTCTTAAAGGTTTCCCCTCGACATGGGCAGTTAAGGTTCGACAAGGGGAGAAAAATATCTCCTAGGTTCATCGGGCCCTTTAAAGTTTTGGGGTGAGTCAGTGAGGTGGAATATTAGTTGGCGTTGCCACCTCAGTTGGAAAGGATCCACGATGTTTTCACCATCTCCCTGCTTCGTCGATATCTACACGATGATTCCCATGTCATTGAATGAGGAGAATTGGACATAGGGGATGACGCAACATTCGTGGAGCGTGTACTGTAGCAGTACTATTCACATAGTGCCGCAGTGTTCTGTAGCAGCGGTGACACTATAGAAACTACGGGAACTGTAGCAGTGGCAGGGCACTGGAGTAGCGGCGAGTACTATGTGGTACTACAGTAGGCGTGTACTGTAGCAGTACTATTCACAGAATGGGCCTTGGGCCAAAAATTTGGGCCTACAGGCAATGTAATGGGCAAAATGCCCATTGGGCCTTCGGGATATGTAATGGGTCTCCATCTACCCAGTTAAAGAGGTCTTTTCTTTGGTTTGATAATAAATGAGGCTTTGACCCCAACCATTAAAAAATATTTAATACAATCTCAAAATTAGAAATATATTTATATAAATATCTAAAATATATATAAATATAAATAAATATAAATATAAATATAAATATAGTAAATATATTAAATAGTTTAATATATTTATTATAATTTTATAATTATCTAAATATATAATTTTTTATTTTTAATTATATAAGAAATTTTAAAATAATAATATTTAAATATTTATATAAGTATATATATGTATATATTTAATATATATATATATATATAACTAAAAATATATATAAATATATATATATATTAAATATATTCATTATTTAAATAAATTTCTTATAAATTTATAATTCTTTAAATATATATAATTAATTATTTATATTTATATAAATACATTTTAAAAAAATAAATTTTTTTATTTATCATTCTAAATTTATAAATTTATAAATTTATAAATATAGAAAATATACATTTATAAATAAATTTATTTATAAATATTAATTTTAAAAAATATATTTACCATTATTAATGAATATATATATTTTCAAATGCATGAATGTTAATAATGAGTGGAATTAAATAATTAAAAATGTGTAAACCTTAAAAATATTGAAAAAATTGATATGATTTATTAATTAAATATAATTTATTAAAAAAGTATGGATATATATTGAAATAAATATGAATACATATTGAAAATATTAAAACATAATATATATATATATATATATTATAGAAAACGATTAAATTACCAAAAAAAAATAATATTAAATGTGAATTAAAACCTAACTGTAATAATATTAAAAATAAATAAATAAAATTTACTAATTAAAAACATAATATATTAAATGTATCATTTTTTAATGAAATTATAAAATGAATACTTAAATTTGAATAAATTACATAAATATTAGGGGTATTTATATATATATATATAAGATTTCATTAATTACATAAATATTTTTGTGTCAGTGTTGTATATAAAAATACATTAAGTATATGTATGTGAAATCAATGTAATAAATGTTTGAAAAAATTTTAATTGGAAAATAAAACGGACATTCAGTTATGTCCATTGCTCGTTGTAATTAGTCAGTATTTTTAATTATAAACCATTCTTCCCTAAATATATGACTTACTTAATATATATATTTATATATTAGGTGTTTGGGGGTATAATTTCTTTCAAATACACACATACCACACACACAGGCCATAGAGGCAGGCCATATACCCCCAAGGGGATAGCTCATCCATTAATCCTTATTTATCTAATTATTATATGGCCTATAGGCCCATCGAGGTATGGAACGCCATGAAAAAGTTGACCTGTATGTTCAATATTTTGGCCCGAAGGCCACGACCAATTTTTTAGGTCTACTGTGCACCACGCACGCACCCCATCACCTGCACCCATCACCCATCATAAACTTCCATCAACCAACTACGTCATCAATATATCCCACTCCACCAACTATGCCCCCTCCCGATCCACTTGGAGGATACCACCACCATCGCTCGAATATCGCCACTCCCACAACTCACCATTCTAAGGCCCCTCATCATCACCCTCACCCCCACCCTACCATCTTTGTAACAATTTCGTCGTACCCCAATCGTCTGCATCTAGTCTTACCCCACCAACAACGCCATCGACCACCTCCATCGGGGCACATGGGATGTACACCAATGGCCCACTTTACTAACGCTCCACATGTCACACCATAGAGACCCGCCTACCCAGCATTGAAGCCCTATGCTAAGACAACCTGCGCCAAATAGCACTACCAACTACAGAACACCCAACGAATGAGTCCAAATAATGGGCGCATCCAGGATTTGAACTACGTACCATATGAAGAATTGCATGGTGGCCAAACCACTTGAATGATAACCCAACTACACTTATTTAATATGTAAGAATAAATATTTTGTATTATATTAAATCATATTTTAGGAAATATTATATATTCATATATATATATATATAGAAATATATATGAATAAATTTGGATATTAAATGTATTAATGAATAATTATTTATAAAAAACATTAAAAATGAACATGACATTAATATATTTTTAATTATTAAATTTTATTCATTTTCTATATTTATATTTAATATATATTACTGATAACTATTTATAATTTATATATATATATATTAAACTTATTAATTTTTAATAATAATTGTTTTATTAATATTTTATTAATATTTTTGTAATTTATTCATTTTTATTTTTTTTAAATTATTATAATTTATTCATTTTATATAAATATATAATATTTATTAATATTTATATTATACATATTTGTTTATTAAATTTATTCAATTTTTATCAATAATTATTTAATTAATAGAATATTTAATTTTTTTTGTTAATATACTAATTTGACATTTGTATTTATTTAATTATTTCATTTTATTAATTTTAAAAATATATATATTTAATATATACCTTTTATTAATATTTATAATTTATATATATGAACATTAAATTTATTCATTTTTATCAACAATTATCTCATTAATAAAACTGATAATGTTTTTTTGATTTACTCATTTTTAATTTTTATTTGTTTGATTTTTTTCATTTTATTCAGGAACTTTATTAGTGATAAAAATAAAGGGCTAATTAAGGGTACCATTTATTAGTACTAAAAATAAATAATTTATAAATGGAACCTTTATCAGTGCTTTATGCAAGTGGTGATAAAGGGCATCACAATTAAAGGTCAGTTTTGTAATAGTGAAAGGAGACCCGCTGAAGATAACAATTGATATGGGATTTGTGAGAAATAGTCTAATCCATTTCAGGAATGACATCCATAGGTTTTATATCCATGAAAAAAAGTCCCAAACAAGATCAATTTTTTATAAAGAGAAAGCAAAAGAGTAGGCATCAAAGACCCTTCTCTCTTCATCCTAAGAGGCGTAGCAATATCCATTACGTATGGCATGAGCTTTGTAGGAAGGTTTATCAAATCCAAAATATGGGTAAATACAAAGGAATTAGAGGCACTTGTATCAAATAAATCATTCATGAAAGATGAAGTAATGTCAATGGTACCTCTTACTGTTGTAGGACCCACATCATGTTCCATTAGAGTCTCATCCACTATGTAAAGAAGATTTTTTTTGATTCCTATGGCTAGAACCTCTTTTTTCATGAAGCATATAACTTTTACGCATATACTCCTAGTACATTTGAGTTCGTACAACTGCCCAAAGTTTTATATACATAACAAATTATCTATAAGTGATCTAAGCATCCACAAGAGCTATAGATCTTTGGTACCTCTATACAAGATCACTTTGAGTGCCTTACATTACCACACTAGAGATAAGTAAGTGGTCCTTTACTATATGCTATATAAAAGGAGGTATATTTTCATGATCCACCCCCAATGGTTTCCACCATGGGGCTCATCCCACTTTATATTCCCATTAAAGGGACCACTTAATCCACTACTGGGAGTAGGAGGAACTCCTGTCAAACCTGAATTACCAGCCAAGTCAAGTTCCACCATAAAAAATCTATCAAGAAAATTTACATATGAGGTAAGATTCAGGAAGAAAAACTATTATTGAATATTTGGTAAAAGGGACATCTCAAACCTTTTAAATTTCAACTTCTCATTCAATACAACCTCAGGTGATAAATGAACAAGATTGATAAAATAGATGGTATATTGAGTCAATATCCAATCAACCTACTCAAGTATGAATAATTCTATTGAATTAACCAATACCATTGATTCTATATATAATTGTTCCATTAAAAGATACATGATGTCTTTCCACTCCAAGCCCACATTCTTCCCTGCTAAAACTATTAAATCCCACCCCCTCCTGCTAGACCCTTCAAGCATAAATATGAAACATTTCATCTTAACTAAATCCGGTATCTCCAAAAACTCAAAGAGTTGCTCAATTTTTTTTAAACAATCATATGCCTCATGAAGATCATTAGTACCTTGAAAATATTGTGGTTTTATGTGAGGGAAATCCAAGGTATAATCTCTACTATCAACCACAGGTTTTTATTACTATTGTTCATCAACATATCTCTCTTGAGGTATATTCAAGAATCATCTTGGGGGAATGGTACAACATAATAATAGAAAATAATATGGAATATTTCATTCAAGATACATGATATCATCAAATTTATCAATCAATGTTCAACTGGTAAACCCAAATCTCAAATCAATGTTTTGAAAAGAGTCTATAATTTGATCAATCAAATCCTCAAAGACACTTTTTCCCAACTTCCTATGGAAATATAAAGCCTATTACAATGAGATCTGGCCAAACACTTACACATAAAATTCCCATTAATTTATGAAATTCCCATCTCCTATCTATAAAGACATCCCAAACTACATTTCAGTCTCGAAAAAGAGGCAACACTACATTTGATACCAAATTTTTACAAATGATTCCATATAACCTGCCTAAATGGTACCCGTAATAGGTTTTACAAGGAAAAAAGTGTTCCCATTCCCCACGAGATGGCGACTAGTGCATGGGTATCAATAAAATCAAGAGGGGTTTATTTTTTCACAAGATTAACTCATCACGAAAATATTTCACAAATAAAATAATAAATAGTTGGTATGCCAAAAACTACCCAAGGGAAAAGTTACCACAATTAAATAGGTATAAGTCTCTATCAGTACATCAACCAAAGTACACAAATAAAATTATCAATACATCATCACTAAAATCTCCCCGAAACAAGTGGATCACATGCTTCATTGGTCACTATGGATACCCAAGTCCTGCTAAAAATATATCCCACCTACTCCAAGTGGTGATTTTTTTCTTTCCCAAAAATAACATAAATACTTAAATAAAAACTTGAAGAAAAATTTATGGTGTGATAAAAAAAATCCCTATATGATATCTCCAATCATTTCCTAAACAATCTATACAAAATAAATCAACTTTGGTCAATTTTACATAAAACATGGCATGAGTATATTTTCACAATTTATATCAATATATGATTTTCAAAACATTTAAATGGAAATTATAAAATACATTTCAAAGTGAATTTCACTCAGAATAAGCCGTTACAAGCCTCTTTATCAAAACATGCATGAATAAGAATTTCTATCAAAACTGACATCACTAAATCAATTATTTCAATCATCAGTATGTATAATAAATTTATGTCATAAAAATATGGTTAATATATTCTAGGATAGATTAATATATGGATTATAAAACATCATAGTTAAATATGGATCTAGGTGTGCACACACTCCCTAGATCCCAAACCTAGGGTGGATAGGATAGAATCCTAATAAATATACTCTATTCCCTGAAGAATGTTTACTTGGAATTTTCATTATAAAACCATGTTTCCTTCCCATATAAATACCCAATATCCCTTGTGTTTCAAGGAAAAATAAACATTTATGGGGCTATGACACAACTCAGTCAACTATTTCAAATAATAATTTCTAATATCCCTATGTTCAAGCTACAAAACACGCCTTTAATTTTTTTAAAAAGGTTTTTATTAAAAAAATCATGAATTTTTTTAAAAATACCTCATTTCAAATCATAAAAACATTTAATGCCTTTTAATTTCATCAACATCATTCTCTCAATAATTCAATCAAATTAAGAAAAAATTTTAGTGAAATTACACTAAATTTTGAAAATCCATTGTCAAAGGGTTTCACCATGAACTCCATATGATTTCAAATCATTCATAAAGTGACTAAATTCAATATTTATAAAACAATTTGAAAACTAATTTAAAAGAAACAAGAACCAAATTTTTCAATTGATATATATTTCGTTATAAAACCACCTACCTCAATCAAGATCAAAAACACCCATATGGAATCCACCAATGGAGAATCAATGTCGATAATGATGGAAGGAGAATCCTAGTATTACCATTAATCAATTAAAAATTTTGATTCCTCAATGACATTAGGATTAACCTCTATTGAAAATGGGGTGAAAGAAGTAAAAAAGAATACATAATGAAATTGAGATTACAACTACTGGAAGATATCCAATATATTAACCAACATTTCTATTCATGATGAAATGAGCTTGGGAGAGCCAAAATACTCTCTAGAGCACCTCTAAGGACTAAAAAATCAAATATTGTTTGCCAAGGAAGAGTTTAGAATTTAAAATTGGGGTATTGATAATTAAAATAAAATAATATGAGAATTAAATTCCCACCACATGGTTTGGTCAAATGGTTCGAAAACTCATGCGCCAACAGTGTGCCTCATACTAGGCTACTAGAGGGAACAACATGGTTTTGCCTCCTGGTTTGACAAACCTTGTGCTAACCATGTTCTCCCACTTAAGAAACTAGAGTAGTTTTTAGGGTGTGGCCATATGATTTGACAAACCCTGCACAGAATGTGTGCCCCCACTACCTCATGTCACAAAGTTTGAGGGGTAGGCCACACGATTTTCACTCACCACGCACCCTCCTCTGGAACTCTAAAACAAGGCATATAGTTTCTTGGGTTGACCCACATGGTTTTTCCTAGCCTTTTTAAAACATTCAAAGACCTAGAAACTTCTAAAAACCCCAAAATTCACCCAAATTAACCCCAAGAAAAGATCCAAACAAAATATGAGCAAAACTAAGTGATAAAAGTACTTGAAAGTGGGTAATGATATTTTACATATAATTTCCATTAAAATATTTTTTTATGTATAACTTATAATTAGATTCCTCATTTACATTTATAACATTTTACAATCCAAAATCATGATAGAATTAAACTAAATAAATTATAATACATAGAATGTAACTCCTTAATTTCATATATGATATCACAGATTAAGTTTAAAAAATTAAACTAAATCATATACCCATTCATAATATAAAAATTATATTCCAGGATAATAAACAATGGATTCATTAAATAAATAAACAAATAATATATCTAAACATCAGATAAACTATTTTAGAAAAATTGATAAATAAAAAATAATTATAAACACTGTATAATTATATCTAAACTTATGGAAAATTATATTATTTTTAATATAATTAATTTATATTCATTTCCTAATATAAAATCATTCATATTATTCATTATATTTCATTTACTTTTTACATATCATATTAGATTAAATTTAAAAAAATTATTTTCCAGATCTATTATGTAATAATTTACACAATCTAAATATCACATATTTAATATAATTTAAAACCTCATAAAATTAATTATCAAAACTCCCGTTGATTGGGTTTAAATTATTTATCAAATAAGGCCTTTAATTTTAAAAATTTAAATTAATAACTATAAACTATTCATAATTTAAAGATAAACTAATTTATATTTTTTCCTTATTATTTAATTTATAAAAATTTTATAAATTATACTTATAATATCCATAAAATCCATTTATAACTAAATTATAAGTCATGTAAAATAATTTGTAAAGGGTATTTTAATGTTAACACTAAATATTATGGATTTTTATTTATTAATTGTTTTATAACAATTAAATTAATTAATTGTAAATAATTTATAATTAATTAATTTATAAACAGCTTTATATAATTAATAAATATCCCAAAATACCATTTATTATGATTTAGAAACAATTTATAAATTATAGACCTCAGTTAATAATTGAAATAAAATAAAACCCTGTTTTTTCTTCATAATCACATTCAATGATATCCTATATATCATAATATATGAATGATAACTATGTGTCTAAGAATAAAACTCACACAAGGTAGTTTTCATGGGATTCATTCATGTGGTGCAACAATATCAAAAAATATGATAGGTCTCACGTAATAATAACCCATCTTGTGAGGAACCGCATATGAGTAACTCGATGATTGTAGTTGTAGTTATAACCTACAAATAGGGTCTACATGAGAATAAGAGAACACATATGGACTTTTATAGGATTAGCCTAGTTTGGATTGCTATTGTAGTACACGATATGTCATACTTATTATTAATCCTTCAAGTAAATGGTTTTCATAACAATAACTTATTGCACATAATAATTGGGTCTTATGAGAGACTCTTATAGGATTAAGAAGTACTTGATAATCATACTTTATGATATGCATCGTATCTCTATTATAATATGATGATCTCTTTTTTATCTCTTAATTTTTTTTTCATAGAATAAAATACCATATATTGTATTATTTGATATATTGAAAAATAAAATAACAGAATTTAGTCACCACCTATTATATCCTGTATCATTATCATTCATTTTTTTTACTGATTTAGAATACAATATAAAAATTGTAGTTATTTTTTTATTTTAAATATGATTTTGTGGATAAAATCACATGGTAAGTCTCTAATAAAACTATTAGGTTTTTAAGGATAAATTGAATCTTAATCAAAGTAATGGAAATGACAGGAAACCCAAACTCCCAAGATAGACCCTGGGTAAATCCTGAAACCATGCTTAATAAAATGAAGAGTATTATGATTTATATGTTTCATCATTGAATTCCAATGCTATTGTCTTTCACCAAAATTCTTGATGAATATATATTAAACAAAACCATCATACTCCCTTCTTCATGGTGTATCCCTAAGTTGATGTGAATCACCCATCGTATGGGAATGATCCTCCTCTATTCTCATGACATTCTCGTTCTTACATGTAGTTACACACCGGATATAACCCCCAACAATTTCTATTACCACATGAATTTAATTCTATTAAACATTTTAATGATAATTAAAGTAGAAGAAGGTTTGAACATTAACCTTTAAAATTCCACTCTAATGCCATGAAAATGTCTATAATATCATTATATCATATCCAATGACATAAAAAACCATAATATGTATTATATACATGTCATACCATATGAAATGACTATATTTTACCTTAAGATATGATGGAATTTTCCAGTGAAAGTCTCCATTGGAATTTTCCAATGAAAGTCTCCATCGGAATTTTCAAGTGAAGGTATCCACTATAATTTTCCAATGTGTTTTTAGTGAAAATTTTAATGATATTTTGAAATGAATTTAATCAATATAAATTTTAGTGGATTCTTATGTTATAAAAAATTTAATTTTTTTACTTTAAAATAAATAACAATAACCAATGTTGAATTTAATAAATATATTCTAAAAGACATTTATTATAATGAATTAAATATTTTTTATTAAATACCTAAACTGTATATTAGTTTTTAATAGCTGATTTAGAGAATGTTTTAATTTTTAAATATAGATAAGAATTTATATTTTTTAAAAGTTTTAAAAAGTGTTACCAAGTTACAATTATATAAAATATTCCTTATTAAAATTTGATTAAAAGTAATAATTCGATCCAACTACCTAAGATATATAATGATGAAATATTTTTGACAAGGAAATCAATGAAAATTTTATACTCACAATCCATATGTTGGAGAAAGACATCTTCCATTATCCCCAAAAAATTATTGATCTCTTAAAATAAATGAAAAAACTTGCAAGGGATTGTTCTAGTTCACAAATTCATTAAAAATCATGATTGAATTTGACTCAAAAATTGAATAACCCAGTTGGTTTATTGAAGTTTCATTTTTTTAGTAAGTTAAAATGATGAAAAGTCAATGTGTTGTCCAATTTTATTGATTGTGTAATTTTTATTAAATTCAAAATACATGTGTAAAATGTGATTTAGGATGACACATTTGTCTTAATAAGGAAGAAGAAGTTGAATATATTTGGAATTTATAGTTAAATTCCAAAATAAAATAAATTATATATATGAGAAAATTTATTAGAATTTAAATGATTTTATTATAGTTAATATTCAATATTTGGCTAAATATTCAATGAGAAGTATACTAAAAATTATCCAACAACCTTGTCAGTCAATGGGACCCACAACCACTACTTAGGTGGGATGGTTGAACCTCAGTCATCCATGAAACAACATGGGTGCATTTTGACAGAAGAGTGTATGGACATAGATGTTCCCAAGAGCATAGTGATACCACTATATGGGGTGTCATGGTTGTGTAATAACAAGCCTACATGGGTCTATTACAATGGGAGTCGGGGGTAGACCTCATACTCAGATATTCTTAGAGAATGGAATGTATTTACTTATTTAGAAATGATCAACCATATGAATTTATGATGTGGGAATCACATATGTTGATTACTTTTCATCCATCATGAAATATACAGATAGAATAGAAACTATCCGGTATGATCATCATAAAAAATTAAATCAATCCAAAAATTATCTTCTTCCTTTGGCCAATGGTTTCCTACATGCCTTGGGTCTTATGAATGTTTCAACCACTGATGATCAAACTGAGCAACCTTGTCTATGTTAACCCATGGATAAGATCAAATGATACCATTATATATATATAAATTCATTTTCATGAATGAAATATGTTTTATATGAGGAAAAGATACATTTTTTAGGGAAGACAATGATTTCTCATTATCACCAAAATAATAAAGGAGGTTTGTATAGAAGAATGATGGTGAACATATCTATTTAGGTGGCTGATCTTAGTTAGTGGTAGTTTCCTATAAATATCCCAACCCTTTATCATTTTCACCTATGAGAATAATGATAATTTTTAGAATTTGGTAAGAGTGAAATAGATACTCAAAAGTGTTTTGTATTTGTGAGAAGACTCCATTTCATCATGTTGTGCATTTTCCTTCACGATCGCATGAAGAATAAGCTGGTTCCACAAACCATCACATTTGTTATTCACCCTAAAGTTGTTACATGAATAAAATGTGAAATATTTACATGAAAATTAATGCTTCTTTAAGTGGATATCCCACATATACAATTATGAAACTTTATTTGAATTGAATTCATGTAATATAATATATGCATATGATATATTGAAGGTGTTACATGAATATATAGGGGCATTCACTTTATACATGTGAAAATAAGATGAGTTATTAACTATGTAATATTCATAATTTGTTTGTAAAAGAAATACAATGAGTGTCTACCATGACAATAAATATTAAATAAGTAAATGAGGTTGTTTTTATTCACATGATAATGCTTGCATTATTTGAGTATACCACACAATTTAGTTTACATTTATGAAGACTAAGATAAGCATATGAAAAATGATTTAAATGAATTGTGTATTATGAATTGAGACTTAATATGGGGATCATTTCAGAGTTCTTTCATAATAGATTATTAAGTTATTAGTGTGGTTGATTCATTAATAGAAGGAAGAATAAATTCATGATCATAGTTTCACTGAGGCAATTTATCATATATAGGTGATCAGAATTATTGGGAAAGACTGATAGACATGATCAATAGAAATTGATGGTTTTTTAAGAATATGAGTGATTGTATTAAAGTAAAGTTCTCCTTTATTGAATAAAATAAAAATATAAACGTTTTTGGAAAAGATTTTTTATAAGTCCCTTTGTAAAAGAGAAGATATATCATGAGGAACATCATCGATCTAGGTTAAATTTAGTGCATCAACCCACTTATTTGTGATCTCATAAGTTAGATAATTTTCTTCATGATATGTTTCCATGATGATAAAATATATGGATAAAATAGATTCCATGTATTTCATCCATTTAGCAATCAGCTTCCATGATAGAGGAATGGTTTGATTTCTGATAGCTTGCACAATAGTGGTAGAATCACCTTCAAGACACAAGTTAATCCATTTTTTCTACTATTCCATTTCTACCACAATTATTATATCAATAATTTAAGCATCAAGAGATTTAATTATTCCACATGGACCATAGAGGCATCACATTGCATCATTGTTATGAATTTTGAAAATTACACCATATCCAGAAGGTCCATGATTTCTTTTTAAAGGTTCATCTACATTAAATCTGATCCATACCTGGAATGGAGGATCCACATGACTTCTAAATATCTTTAAAGAGGTTGATAATTACATTAAATTTCAAACATGATCTATTGAAGGTAGTTGAAGGGTACATGAGAAAGTGTTATACAAAAAGCTCATGGAGGAAGATCAATAGATAATCTTACAGTGGGTCTGATTTTTTGAAGAAGTGGAGGGATTTTCGTGACTAGGGGGGTTAACTAGTTTCTTAATAGGCTCAAGAGGCTGGGGGTTTAACCAATCAAATTGTTGAGGGGTATAAAAAACTATGGAAGAATATTTGGATAACTGGGAGATATAACTAGGATCAACTAGAATATTGACTAGTAGGGTGTATAACTAATTTTTGTATAAACCATTATAATTGAGAACAAGAATATATTGGTTAATCTGTAACCAGGGGTATAAATGGTTGCAACAAGGATTTGGTCTTATTACTTAATCTTTTAAAAAAATATGTTTTTTTCATTTAATTTGTGAATTTGATATAGTATATACTAATCTTAATAGTGGATTGTGGTATGAATTAAAATGGTTAAAAGAAAAAGATAATAATTTAGTAAAACCAGTCGCAGTTGATTCACACCCCTCTCAGTGTGACTACATGATCCATTGGGAACTTTAATTTGTTTCGAAGTGAAGGTTCCACCTTTGGTCATATCTACTTTAATTGACCAGTTTTTTATATCTGAAGTATATGATTTACATATTTGAGTTTGAATAATATTCATTATATATTATAATGGAAACTTCTATCTATAATCCTGATGTTAAAGATGTAAATGTTTCAGATAAGACTCAAAAAAAGGAATAAAATAGTGGAAAAGAAGAAGAAAAGTAACTCAAATATTAATGAAGATCAACTATAAGATGAATGAACTGAGAATGGTAATTGATTAGTAAGTAAATTGTTTATAATTATGATGAATCAAGTTAAAATTGAGATAAATTTTAGTTTAATTCTATATTTAGATATCATTTAAAGAAAGCTTCCAAATAAGTTGTTAATTTTATAGTTAGAATTTATAAGGAACTTTAGGAAGAAAAATCAAAACTCTAAGAGAAAGCTAATATAATGGAATAATATTTAGTTGGGAAGGTTTAGAACTACAACACTCTCTTAAAAAAATCAAGGAATATAATCTGATTATATATAAATATGCATTCTCTATGGTTGAATAATTAACAGTAAACCCAATTTTACTTTACAATAAAAAAATCTTTAATTGGAGAAGAATTTCAAAGGTGTATTTGTGAGAAGGTTTAGAAATAAATGGTCTTTAAATTTTTTTCTATTCATTGAAAAAGCTACATAATATATCTCTGAATGTATAAAATGCTCAGAAAGATGTTGAATCAGAAATAATCAAGGATATTATTTTTTTTCTAAAGTAAAGTAAAGTGTATCAAGATGAGATTCATAAGATGAATATTAAATGGTAAGAAAACATGAAATAATCCAATTATGAGAATATTAATCTTAACATAAAATGCCTCAAATTATAATTGAAACTGAGAAATATAGAAGATACAAGAACTAAAACTTCCCAAGTTACTAAGAAAAGAAGTATGGACAAGAATTTTTCAGATAAGAGTACTATTTTGGAAAAGGATCAATATAGTAGAAATAAGATCTTGAGATTATATAAGGATATATATACTATAGGATCATTGAAAAAGGAAACATTTTTCCCAAAAAAATATGTGTGAACTAATTCTATATCGGTTACTAGAGCTGATTCAAATTTAAAATCTAGAAAAACATGGGTGAGAAAAAGTTCCCAGGATTCCATAACTTATTTAAACACGGATGTGAATAAGTGTTAGAATTATTATTCCCCAAAGAAAGAAAATAAATAAAGAAAAGAATGTTCCAAACATAGGATGCTATAAATGACAGTAAAAATTTATCAAAAATGAGGAAATCAATATTGTTTGCTAATATTGGTTCAATTAGAAATTTGGGCATCAAGCTATAATTTTGTTTTGAAACAATTCATTATATGAAAAATATATAATGCTTATATTTATGGGGATAAGATTAAAAGAAAAGAGAAAATATATACAATAGAATCATAATTGACAAAAAAGGAATCAGTCTCTTAAGAACTGATATAAATATTTTTAAGACTTATGTGAGTATTACAATGGTAGTGGTCTCTATTTTGATGATTGTGAGTATATACTAATCATGTATGTAACACCCCAAGCTTCCATGGTATGCTTCTCTTTGAATAATGAAATAGCTTGCATTGTACGCAACATCGAGTTCTAGCCCACCAAGACCAATCAAAATAGCCGTTTAAAAAAAAGTTATGAATAATAATACACACTTTTTGAAATTTTTTAAATTTTATTTTTCAAAATGGACTTCATTTTTGTATTTTTAATATCAAAATTATCTTAGGGTAAATTTTTGGTATTTTTCTGAAAACATTCAATTTTTGATGAATTGTGAAAAACACTACGTTATTGTTTAAAACCAACTTTTATTTAAATAATTATATTTTTTATTTAAATTTATTTTAAAGTAAAAATAGATACAGAATACCTATATTAGTTCAATTTAATTCATTGGAGTCATTTTATAATTTTATTATATATATATATATATATAATTTTATTGAATTATTTAACGCCTTTTACCCACCTTCTAGGAACATTTGAAAATTTGCATAAAATGTAACTTTAAAGCTTATGTGAATTGAATTTCAAAAATCTGAGAGACAAGGTTGACATGTGTAAGTAAAATTTGGTTCAATAGGATGAAAATAATTTTTGGTGAATAGTAATATTTGAATTTTATTTGCCACGGTTAAAAGTAAATAGGGTAATTAAAGGTAAAAATGATATTATAATCACCCTAACACATGTCTTAATTGTATTGGATAAGTTTATTTTGACCAAAATCAACATTAGTAATAAAATATGATCCTTTTTATCCACTTCGATTAAATTAAGACATTTATTATATTTTATTTAAAGAAGAGTAAAATGTTAAATTCAAATTTTAATAACTAATTTTTTTTAATATATGGTTATACATAAGATAAATTAGAATATAAATATTAATTATAAAGCTAAAAATATTTCATAAATAATTATATTTAATTTATAATTTTTATACGTTAAATAATTAAAATTATTTATGACACAATGATGATGTAGTAATTACCTTATTAATGAATGATTAAAATCATTGATATTATAGATATCCAAATAAATGTAAATTGAGACTTTTGATGCATTCCACTAATTATATAGGTTAATAGGACATTTTAGGATTGATTTATTGTATTTTTTTCTAAGTAATCAAGTTTTATTGACTCTCACAAGAACCAAATACTAAATAGTGTCAAAATTGACATAAATGAGTTTTTAAAACAAATACTATATTATTAAATGATAAAATATTTCTAAAAATATAAGGTGTGGAAAAAGTACATATATAATGATATATTTGTCATTAATGAACCACTTGAGGTTTGATTCTCATTTTATAGTATGTTTATTAACCATGTATTATAATAATACAAGAAGACATGGTAAAAGTTAAACTATTTAACTAAGAGTTAAATCTAAAAGATAAGGTTAATATGGTGACCTAAATTTTTTTTAAAACCCATTCATTGAGAGGATCTCAACTCATCCCCACATTATCCTTGAAATAAATCTATTTTGAGCCAATAGAAACCGAAAATGAATTTATAATAAAAAAATATTTCAAGCTTTTCCTAAAGTGACCCTCACCTGTCTTATAAAAGGGTACATCCCTTTATCTTGATTTCACACCTCAAAATCCATTAGGTTCAGCCAACCCCTACTCAAATATACTCCCAAATACCCTAAATTCTACCTATAGGCATCACTTTGATTATAAAGCAAACCTAAGGAGTCCTTTTGATCAAATCAAAAGGAAGCACCCGAAGAAGAGGTAATAATTTCACCACCTCTTTCAAAGTTCTTTTCTTCTTCCACTTCCCCTTTCTTTGTTGTTTCCAAACCATAATAACAACCCCAGTACATTATAAATACTGTGATGTTATTATAAATATGGTACAACCATATTCATTATTCTATCCATCCTATGAATGAAAAAGTCCCCAAACATGTGTATGCACGGCTTACCGTCTCCATGTCGTGGTGTAGTTTGTTATTCAACACTTCATTATTTGGATGGGTATAATAATGAGTATAAATGATGTAAATAATAAATATAATCTATTAATTATTCTGTATATATAATATACTATCTAATTAAATATTATTTCACCATAAATATAATGATATTGTCACTCATGCGTACGTACGGATTATCGTCTCCACGAACTCGATGAGATTCATTCCCAATCGTAACCATTAAAGAATAATTTTTTTTTTGATTTAAAATAATTTTTACGAGTATAATATCATTCTGGATATGAATAAATTACATCCTATATTTAACAAATATGACTTACGTAACAAAACATATAAAGGAAAACAAATCAGTTAACACCCGAAACAATTATACTATAGAAATATTATTAACAAAACAATATTTGAAGATCATATATGATATAATATTTATATATGTGGTTCCTTTATAATTTAATAACAATGATTTAACTATTATACAAGAGGTTAGCATACCCTTGACTAAGGAAAATTATAAGGTAAGGGTTAATTTTACAATCTCTTTATTATCCGATGTTATTTATACGTAAACATCTACTGGGAATTCTTTATCATCCTCATCCATTTTTCTTAAAAATGTGTTTAAAAATTATTTAAAATTTCCAAGAATATGTTTTAATTTCTCTTATACCCTTTTTTTACTTTTTATAAAAAAAATTGAAAGGAATATTTCTATCATTTTCCAAACAAGGTACTTTATGACCTTTTCGACAAATTAAGGTAAGAATGTTTTTTAACATATATGGAGGGTGTGGCTATTTTTCTCTATTATAAGACCTTCTAAGATTCCCATACACTATTATAAAAATATTTTTAAAATAAATTTTTTCTTTAATAATTATATGACTTTTAAATGATTTCAAAATATAAATAAATATTTCTCTCAAATAGTTTTGATTTCATCTATGTCAACATTTTTTGATGGATTTTACACTTGTTTGATGCTGATTTATTATGATAAAATTTCCATATTATATTTAAGGTTTTGTGATATTTTTTACTGTGGATGTGTTATTTTAATACCATTCCTGGTTTATGGATAAATTATTAACATTCTGTATACTAGTTTTAATATGAATGTTTATGTTATGTTTCAACCTTTTCATATGAGGAATGCATTGGACTTAGTAAGTGACCAGTGGAGCCTGCTATAACTCCTCAATGCATTGGTAGGTCTCATTATACAAACTAGTTCCTTGGAACATGGCCTTGAAAAATCTTATTTGTTGTCTTGGCATGAGGCCTTGACTATGTGGCTATGATTTCCATCATTACGCATTCCATCATTATAAAATTAGCTATTGATATTATATGTGATTATTCAACTAGTAAAATATCCATGTGAATAAGTAAATGGAATTATTTGATTTATATTTTCTATATTATATTGAATTTTAATTTTAAAAGGCTTGTGTTTTAGTCTTATACATTTCCATAAATGTTTATGATTCTTTATGATAGTTTTCACTATGTTGTTATCCTTACTAAGCATATGAGATCACCCCTTTCTTATGTTTTATTTTTACTAGGATGTAAAGAAGTATATTATGATTAACCTACAGAGATGGTCCAAAGGATATGAGTTTGTTCAAAAGGGACACAATGTTGTTGTATTTTTATTTCATGATGTAATGTAAAACTTATGTATGTATCTAGTACTTCAATGACTACTATACTAATTGGTTTTTCAAGACTTAATATATTGTGATAATGCTAATTTTATGAAATAATTCACTAAATTTGGGAAACTAAGGTCAGGGCATTATAGTTGGTATTAGAGGAAGTTTAGTACAATCCTTGGAAACTTGATTTAGAGAAATTCTAATAAGAGAACATTACCTTAAGATAAACTTTGAGGATTAGTATAGAAGAAATCCATATAATTTAGCTAATGTAGAGATTTTGTGAAATTTCTAAGCAATACATCTCTGTTTGGATATGACCAGCTAGAGGAGGCTCTGGAATAAATATATCTAGGGGTAAAACCTGAAAAAACCTCTTTGAGATAGACTCGAATAGGAACTGGTGCACAACAACGGGCCTTGCTGCACTCTTGGTTATGTCACTCCCGGGTGATATCCTTAGGATAATTCAAATTTTATTTACAATCCATTATGAAGGATTTATGAGTAAATACTTCCTAAAAGAAATTTTTTTATGATTATGGATTATATGTATAAACTGTTCAATTTATGTTAGGTATTTTACATATTTGGAATTATGCATTGCGATTCATAAACTAAACTAGTGTATGCCATTGTTTAGAAATGGAACCTAGTGGAAGGAATGGAAACCATATCAACAAACTTAATCTGTGTAGGGATTTCCCTTATACTCAGAATAATTATATTGGAGATGTTGATGTAACTGGTGCTGAACAACTTATAACCATACTTGGAAAACTCACTCAGTTTTTGAATAATAACCTTACCCATATGGAGCACCTTGAACCACAATGCAGAGGATCAATGTTATACCGCTTCTTGAGGAAACAACCACTAACATTCAATGGGACTACAAATACATTTTTAGTTGAGAAATGGATAAGTTCCTGAGAGAAGATATTTCATGTGTTGGGGAGTAGTGAAAGGGAAAAAATTGTCATGGAAGTTTAACGCCTCACAGGAGATGCAGATTAATGGTGGTCATTGATTCAAAACACAAATGATGATTATGAAGTACCAAATATAGAATAGGGGAGTTTAGTGAGATTTTCATAGAAAAATAATTTCCTCATGACAATCAAGGGAATATGGAAAGGCATTTTTTGAGTCTGAGGCAAAAGGATGATGAGAATGTCGCAAAGTATGAGGCTAACTTTACAAGGTTATAAAGTCATGCTACAAATTGTATATATAATCCAAGAAGTAATATTGATCGACTCTTTAATGGGTTAAAAACATTTCTCTATTGAGCATTAGTCTTACAATCCTTATCATCATATGAATATATAGTCTCATGTGCTATCAATATTAAAAAGGAATTATCTATGTCTTACAACTTTATTGAAAAGAAATAGAAGAAGAGATCTTCTGAACACTCTGGAAATGGAAATAAGGGGAAGAAAGGAAAAGTTGAATTTCTATCATCCAGTAAATGTGGGATGAAACACCCCAGTACTTGCCTGAAAGGGATGGGGGTTTGTTACAAGTGTTGAGAAAAAGGACACCAAGATCATGATTGTAAGGAAAAGAAAGTGGTTGTCAATGTTGAATGCTACAATTATAGAGAATTGTGGAATTATGAAAATGAATGTCATAAGAGTCAAGGAATCTTACCTCCGAAAAGGCCAAGGGAGAAAGACCAAGATTATGCGATCACAACTATAGAGGTTGATGTTCCGAATGATGTGTTTGAAGGTACATTAATCGTTTCCTCAAATTTATCCAATTCTTTATTTGATTCGAAATCATCACGTTCTTTCATATCTTCCCAGTTTTCCCAGGAAATAAGATATATCAAATTTTATTTAGCATGGTATTTTTTAATCAAAATGTTTAAGGGAAGTATCATTGCATCAATGTTTTGTGAATCAGTTACAATTATGGTATATTAACATGCTTTATCTTCTGATCTTATTGTCATAACCGTGATTGAATTTGATATAATTCTTTGTATGGATTGGATTTCAGACCATGATGAAGAAATGTATTGTAAAAAGAAGGATGTTACAATTTTTGATGATGATAAAGACTACCTTATGTTTAGAGAAGAAATGTCACCATATGATTCTTATCTATATCTACCCTCAATTTCTCTACTAAATTCAATTATTAGGGAGGAAGGGAGTGAAATAAAAATGGGCGAGGAAAATAATGTTCAAATATAGGATATACCTATTATGAAGGAATATGTTGATGTTTTTCAATAGGATTTACCTGGACATCCTCCAGAATGAGAAATTGAGTTTTCCATTGACTAAATTCCTGGTTCAAGGCCCATATCGAAGACCCCTTATTGAATGGCCATTGTGGAATTAGTGGAACTAAATAAATAACTAGAGTAATTGAGTAATAAAGGATTTATTCTCCCTAGTGTTTCTATATGGGGATCCCCTATTCTTTTTGTTAAGAAGAAAGATGGATCTTTGAGGATGGGAATTGACTACAGGGAGATCAATGCTACAACAATAAAGAACATGTATCCCCTACCTCACATTGATGATTTATTCGATCAAGTTCATGGAGCTCGATATTTTTCAAAGATTGGCCTTTAATCTGGATTTCATCAATTGTGTGTGATGAAGGAAGACATTCTAAAAACCACATTTCATTCAAGGTATGGGCATTACGAGTTTAAAGTAATGCCTTTTGGATTGACTAGAGAACCCTCTATTTTCATGGATCTAATGAATATAGTTTTCAAGGAATTTGTTGACGACTTTGTAGTAGTATTATTTGATGATACATTGGTAACTACAAAATATATGAAGATCATGAAAATCAATTTCACACTATTCTAAAGTCTCTTATAAGAAATTAATTATATTGGAATTTTAGCAAGTGTGAATTCTAGATTCATGAGATTTCTTTTCTTGGCCATATTGTCTCCAGGGATGGAATCTCTGTTGATCCTTCAAAGACAAGAGCAATACAATAATGGACAGCACCAACGAGTATAACTAAGGTACACAGTTTTATTGGTTTAGAAGTTTATTATCAGTGTTTCTTCCAAAAATTTTCCAGAATGGCTAACCCATTAACCAAGAACACATATAAAGGGGTTAAATTTTTTGGGACAAATTAGTGTGAAGAATGTTCTGAATAAATGAAGATAAGATTAGTCAATGCTCTTATCTTGACTCTACCATCAAGGAATATGGGTTTTTATTTATAATGATGCTTCAAAGAAAGGACTTGGTTGTGTCCTTATGCAGAATGATAGAGTTATTTCCTATGTGTCATGATAGCTAAAAATTAATGAAAAAAACTATCTTACTCATGATTTTAAGTTAGCAGCTATAATATTTTATTTTAAGATATGGAGAAACTATCTATATGGTAAAAAATTCAAGATATATTCCGATCACAATATTTTGAAGTATATTTTCTCACATAAATAACTCAACATGAGGTAAATAAGATGGCTTGAACTACTCAAGGATTTTGATTGCATTATACACTACCACCCGGGGATGGAAAATATGGTGGCAGATTCTTTGAGAAAAAAGGATCATGGAGTTCTATATAAGATGAGAGTTAATAGGGATCCTATGTTCATGGATATAGTAAATATGGATATGGGTATAATCATGGAAGTTGAAACATCGATACTTTTTCAAATGGTTTCCAAACTATATTTAATAAAAAGGATAAAAAGTTCTCAGACTAATGATGAAGATTTTCAAAAGAAAATTAAATCTATGAATGATGGGAGATTGATTGACTTCGTATATGAAGATGGAATTTTGAAGTTTGGGAGGAGGCTTTGTTTCCCCGATATACCTAATCTAAAACAAGAATTATTGGATGATGATCATAGATCCAATTTATCTATACACCCTCATAACACTAATATGTATAGAGATTTGAAGGAAATTTTTTGGAGGGACAACATGAAGATGGAGATTGTTGATTATGTGTCAAGATGTATGGTTTTTCAACAGGTGAAGGCTGGAAGACAACATCCTAGAGGAGTAAAGCAACCTATTCCCATACTTGAGTGAAAATGGGATGATATTACGAGGGACTTTGTCTTGGGGATACCAAATACTCCTAGAAGGAATGATGTAGTATGGGTCATTGTTGATCGCCTTACCAAGTCAGTATATTTTCTTGCTATAAGAGAAGATTTTACACGTGAACATTTATAAAGAATATATATTAATGAAGTTGTGGGATTTCATGGAGTACCCCTATCGATTGTTTCTGATTGTGATCCCTATTTTACATCAAGATTCTAGAAAAGTATTTAGAATTCCCTAGATACTGAACTTCATTTGAGCACTACCTACCACCCTCAAACTAATGTATAATTAGAATAGACTATTCAAACCTTAGAAGACCTGTTGAGATCTTTCTCATTTGACTTTCTAGGTTTGTGGTATCATTATTTACCTCTAGTAGATTTTTCCTATAATAATAGATTCCACTCAAGTATTCAGATGGCACCATATGAAGCGATATATGGAAAAATATGTCACACAACAACTTGTTGGTATGATATTGGTGAAAGAAAAATCATAGGCCTAGAACATATTGAGTAAACAATGGAAAAGGTTAACATTATCCAAACCCACATCAAAGTATCTCAAAGTAGGGAAACGAGTATACCGATAACTGAAGGAAGGATTTGGAATTTCAAGTAGGCAATCATGTTTTCTTGAAGGTATTTCTATGGAATGGTGTTATACAATTTGGTAAGAAGGGTCAATTAAGTCTCAGGTACATCAGACCTTTAGAAATTCTATATTGAATTGGAGTTGTAGCTTACAGTTTGGTAATGCCACAAAGTATCTCTAAAGATCATTATGTGTTCCACTTATCACTATTGAGAAAATACATGCCTGACCCAACGCATGTACTCACCTTTGTAGAAATAGAGTTGGAACCCAATATATCTTATTATGAAGAGCCTATCAAGATTCTTGATACCAGAGAACAAGTGTTGAGAAACCGAATGACTTGTATAGTAAACGATCTTTGATGAAACCATAAAATGAAAGAGGTAATGTGGGAACCTGGGGAACTTATGATGAAGAACCAACCAAATCATTTTATTGGGTAATATTCTAGAAATTTATAAGAAGAAATTATTTGAAGGAGGTGAGAATGTAACACCCCAAGCTTCCATGATAGGTTTCTCTTTAAATAATGTAATAGCTTACATTGTACACAATATCGAGTTCTAGCACACTACGACCAATCAACCTAGCCATTTAAAGAGTAGTTATGAATAGTAATACAAAATTTTTGAAATTTTATAATTTTTATATTTCAAAATGGAATTCATTTTTCGATTTGGAATACCAAAATTTTCTTAGGTTTATTTTTTTTGTATTTTTCTGAAAACTTTTAATTTTTAATGAATAGTGGTAAACACTATGTTATTATTTAAAAATGACTTTTATTTAAATAATATTAATTATTATTTAAATTTATTTTGAAGTAAAAATAGATACATAATACCTATATTAGTTCAATTTAATTCATTAGAGTCATTTTATAATAATAATAGATATATAAAATTTTATTGAACTATTTAACGCCTTTTACCCACCTTCTAGGAAAATTTGTAAATTTTCATAAAATGTAATTTTACTGCTTCTATGAATTTAATTTAAAAAATATGAGAGACATGGTTGACATCAATAAGTATACTATGGTTTAATAGAATGAATATTATTTTTGGTTAATAGTATCTTTTGAATTTTATTTACCATGGTTAAAAGTAAATAGGGTAATTTAAGGTAAAGATGGTATTATAATTACCCTAAAACATGTCCTAATTCTATTGGATTAGTGAATTTCTACCAAAATAAACCTTAGTAATAAAATATGATCTTTTTTTATCCACTTGGATTAGATTATGAAATTTATTATATATTATTTAAAGAAGAGTTTAAAGTGTTAAATTCAAATTTTAATAACTAAAACATTTTTAATATAGGTCTATACATAAGATAAATTATAATATAAATATTAATTAGAAATATAAAAGTATTTCATACATAATGGTGTTTTATTTATAATTTTTAGACACTGAATAATTAAATTTAATTCTGATATAGTGATGATGCAGTAATTAACTTATTAATGAAAGATTAAAATAATTTATATTATAAATATCCAAATAAATGTAAATTAAGACTTATGATGAATTAAACTAATTTTATAGGTTAATATTAAATTTTAGGATTAATTTAATGTATTTTTTAGTAGTAATAAAGTTTTTTTGTCTTTCAAAAAAACCAAATACTAAATAGTATCAAAATTGACATAAATGAGTTTTTAAAACAAATACTATATTATTAAATGATATAATATTTATAAAAATATAAGGTTATGTAAAAGGACATATATAATGATATATATGTCATTTATGAACCACTTGAGGTTATTTTTTCCTTTTATAGTAAGTTTATTAACCATGTAGTATAATAATAAAAGAAGACATGGTAAAAGTTAATCTATTTAACTAAGAGTTAAATCTAAAATATAAGGTTAATATGGTGACCTAAACATTTTTAAAACCTATTGGTTGAGAGGATTTCGACCCATCCCCACCTTATCCTCTAAATAAAACCATTTTTATCCATTATAAACCGAAAATGAATTTATAATAAAATAATATTTCATGCTTTTCCTAAAGTGACCCCCACCTCTCTTATAAAAGGGTACTTCCCCTTCTCTTAATTTCACTCCTCCAAAGCCATTTGGATCAGCCAAACCCAACTCAAATATCCTCCCAACTACCCTCAATTAAACCTATAGGCCTTAATTTGATCATAAAGAAAAATAAATGATCCATTTTGATCAAATCAGAAGGAATCACTTGAAGAAGAGGTAATAATTTCACCACCTCTTTCAAAGTTCTTTTCTTCTTCCACTTCTTCTTTCTTGGTTGTTTCCATACCAAAAAAATAAATCCAGTAACTTCTACATATTTTGATGTTATTATAAATATGGTACAACTAAATTCATTATTCTATCCATCCTATGAATGACAAAGTCTCCACACATGCGTATGTACAACTTACCGTCTCCCCATCATGGTGTAGTTTGTTATTCAACACTTCATTGTTTGGATGGGTATAATAATGAGCATAACTGATCTAAATAATAAATATAACATTTTAATTATTCTTTATATATAATATAAAATCCAATTACATACTATTTCACCATCAATAGAATGATATTGTTGCTCGGGCTTACGTACAGATTACTGTCTCCAGGAACGCGATGTGATTCATTCTCCATCATAACCATTCTAGAATAATTTTAATTTTATGATTTAAAATGATGTTTAATAACTTAATATAATTTTGTATATGAATCAAATACATATTATCCATAACAAACATGACTTATGTAACAAAACATATAAAGTAAAACAGACCAGTTAACACTCAAAACAATGATACTACAAAAATATTATTAACAAAACAATTTTAGAAGATCATATATGATATCATATTTATGTATGTGGTTCATTTATAATTTAATAACAATGATTTAACTATTATACATGAGGTTAAAATACCATCGAATAAGTAAAATTACAAGGTAAGGGTTAATTTTACAATCTCTTTATTATCTAAGGTTGTTTATACAAAAGAATATACTAGAAATTTTTTATCATCATCGTCCGTGTTTCTTAAAAATGTATTTCAAAACATTTTTACTATTTAATATAATATGGTTTAATTTTATTTATACCCTTGTTTGACTTTTTATAAAATGTTTTTAAAGGAATATTTCTGTTGTTTTCCAAACAAGGTACTTTATGACCTTTTTGAAAAATTATAGTAAGAATGATTTTTTAACTTATACGGCGAGTGAGACTATTTTATGCCATTATAAAACCTTCTAAGATTCCCTTAAAATATCATATGAATATTTTAAAAATAAATATTTTCTTTTATAATTATGTGAAATTTAAATTAATTCAAAATATAAATATATATTTCCATCAAATAGTTTTCATTTCATCTATGTCAACATCCTTTGATGAATTTTACACTTATTTGAATTTGATTTATTACGATACAATCATCCATATTGTATTGATGTTTTTGTGATATGTTTGACACTGGATGTTTTATTTTTATACCCTTAATGATTTATAGTTAAATTATTAACATTTCACATGCTAGTTTTAATACGAATGTTTATGTTATGTTTCCACCTTTTCATATGAGGAATGCATTGAACTTAGTAACTGACAGGTGGAGCCCGATATAGCTCCTCGATGCATCGGTAGTTCTCATGATACAAACTTGTGCCTTGGAACAAGGCCTTGAAAAAATATGATTTTTATTCTTGGCATGATGACTTGACTATGTGGTTATGATATCCAACATTATGCATTCCATCATTAAGAAATTAGCTATTGATATTACATGTGATTATTCTACTAGTAGAATATCCATGTGAATAAGTGAATGGAATTATTTGATTTATCTTGGCCATATTATGTTGAAGTTTAAGTTTAATAGGATTGTCTTTTAGTCTTATAGATATCATTAAATGTTTATTCTTATTTATGATAGTTTTCGCTATATTGTTCTCCTTACTGAACATCTAATATCACCCCTTTCTTATGTTTTATTTTTCCCTGGATGTGAATAAGTATATTATGATTAACCTAAAGGGATAGAAAAAATAATATGATTGTGTTCAAATGGGACACAATGTTGTTTTTTTATTTCAAGATGTAATGTAAAACTTATGTATGTATCTAGTACTTCCAAAGTTACTAAACTAATCGGTCTTTCAATACTTGATCTCTTGTGATCATTCCTATGTTATGTAATAATACACGGAATCTGGTTGATTAGGGTCATGGAATTACAATGTACAAATAATATGTTGATTTGAAAATAAAGACACAAAAAATGGAAGTAGTTAAGAAAATAATATGAGAGTTCAACTTTGAGAGGTGAACAAAAGAAACAGACTGTTAAAGAAATAACTCCTAAGATGTTTTTGAAGATTTATGTGAAGAGTGTCACACAAAAGAAAACATGGTTATATTGTGGTAGGAAATTTCACATCCTATACCATTGAAAATTGGAATAAAATATCAATACTAATGTAAGAAATCTAGAATATAAGAAAAAATCATTCCCGAAAATAAACAATTGTATTAATTTGATGAAAGGCATCTCTAATGAAAAATATGATGAGATTTCTAAAAGGGGTAACTTGATGAAAGATAAATTTGTGTGTTAAAGGGGTAATATGTTTGGACATCTATGTAAAAAATGTTTTTCTTGGTTTCCTAGACAAAAACTATTCTTGAATAAGAGAGTAAAAGAACCTATGAATTCTTGTGCTAAAAAAGTTGTTGGTTAAAATGGGTCAATACAGAGAGTGAAGACTGATAATGTTCCTAAACAATGATTGATCATATAGCTAGAATATTTAGAAGGGGAAAGAAATATGGAGAAATAATATAAAACTAAAACTACTTTTTCTAGCTAATGTGAAGAATCCCATTTCCTCTAAGATGATATATGGGTTAAGAAGAAACTCTCATCCTTGTTTCATTAATTGTAGAGCATTGAAGAACCCTATTATTCCTATACATAATTTGTGATTGTTTTTATTTGTAGGGAATTGAAGGTGAAATATGAATTCATAGGGAAACCATAATTTGATAAAATATGTGAAAATATTATAAATATAAAGTTATCCATAATGAAATACTATTGGAATCATGTTTCCTCTTGGAAACATTTAAAATAATCTCATAATAAGATTTTTGTTTATTATTAAAGAAATAAAATCATGAGGAATAAGTATTGACTGCATCTTTTCAGGTGGATAATAGAAGAAAAACCACTAGATATCGTTATATTACATGATATATTATGAATATCTGAGGTTTTTTTGAGGTATGAATTTGATAATTCAAGATGTTAAAATATAGAGGTTGAATCTTGTCAACATTGAGGTATGTTGATTACATTATCTTATTTTATTTTTGAAAAATAAATTCTAAAATTGAAATATTGATTAATTGATGAAAAAAGGATAATTAAATTGAAAAGGGTAAGTAAATTCTTGAAATTGAATGTTTTTAATCTATTCATGAGATGAATACATGAGATTGGTTGAAAATATTTTGAAAAACCTCTAAAATAATATTTCAGTGTTTCTGTCACATACTGAAAATTTAATGAAAACATTGATGTAAAATTTTATAATTATTGTTTTCTACTCCGAGAATGGCTTATATAGATATAGATTCAGTAAATTTTATATCATTCCTATTTTTTTATTCCTTCCTTTTTTTAATTAAATAAAACTGAGAGTAATGAGAGATAAATATGTTCCTAAAATATAAATTTTGGAAATTATAATTCCTTCCCATACTTATATCTTTGGTTTTATTGTCAATATAGAGGAAAATATAACATTAAATTCAAAAATTAAATGGGAATTGAAAAAAATCCAAAGGGAGAGATTAAAGAACCCAAGTTGTTTATTGATACTGAATTTGTTATCAATAACTTGGGAAGATGAAAATTCACTATGTTGTTTAATTTTTATGATTTTGGAATAGTTTTTAAATTCAAAAGACACTTGCCAATTATGATTGAGGGTGATTCATTTGTCTCAATAATGAAGAACAATTTAAAGATATTTGGTTTTTATAATTAAATTCTTAAATAAAAGAAATAAAAGATTATAGAATATGGCTTGGAATTTGAAGAATTATATTGAAGTTCATATTAAATATTTGGATAATTATTCTATGAGAAGTATAATAAAAAACTATCCAACCATATATCCTACCAAGGGGACCCACAACCACTATATAAGTGGGAATGTCTAACCTCATAAAACCATAGAAGCGACATGTGTATGATTGGGATTTTGAGTGTACACAAATAGAGGAACATGGGATTATAGTAGCACCAGTTTTCAGGGAGGAATAATGGTGGAATAGCATGCAAGTATGGGTCGGTGCTAGTAGGTTTTAGGAGTGGAACCCATAATTACATATTCCAAGAGAATTGAGTGAATTTAATTATTAACAAATGCTCAAATAGATGAATTTTTGATGTGGCACTCATATACACTACTCAATATTCGTCTATTTTAAAATATATGGATAGAATGAAAACTGTCCAATTTGATCATCATGCACCATTCGATCAAGAAAAACACTTTCTTATTGCTTAGGCTAAGGGTTTCCTATGTGAGTCAAGTTTTATGCTTTCCATAACCACTGATGATCGAACCGAGCTACCGTGGCTATGCCAAACCCATGGATAGGATCGAATGAGATCATTATATGCCTTCAAATTTGTTTTAATGAAATAAATAATTTTTATCTAAGAAAAATATATGTTGTGAGTGAAGAGAGTGATTTATCATTATCATTTTAAGAATAAATGTTGAACATGTTTAAGATATCTAGTTTACATATCAGTTGAGGTGGTGGAGCTTAGTCAGTGAGAGTTGTCTATAAATACCACAAACCTCACTCATTTTCACCTTTTAGATTAATGATAATTTTTAGTGTATGGTAGAAATGAAATATAGACACAAAATAATTCTATATTTGTTAGAATATTCCATGTCATCATACTATAAATTGTCCATCATGACACATGGAGTGGAAGTTGGTTTTGGGGACCGTTTCTTGTGGTATCCGCATTCAAATTTATTATATGAAGAAAAAATGAAATACTTGTGTGAGATTCAAATATTTTGAAGAGATTATTCCATGTATATAGTTACATGAATGAATTTTAATTTCATGATTGTAATATAATACATGGATAAGATAGAGAGAATGTGTTATGTGAAGATGAAATGGAATGCAAGATATAATTGTGTTAAGAATATGTGGTATTCACTACATGAGCTTCATATTGTGTTTATAAAAGAAATAAAGTGATTTTATTCCAAAAATAGAAATAGTGAAGAGATAAATGATGAGGTTTACATGAACATGATAATTTATTCACAATTTTATAAGACCATGCATTTTATTTTACATGAATGAAAATTGAGAGAAGCACATGCAATATGATTTGTATGAATTGTTTGTTGTGATTCGAGAATGAAACTGGGTAGTATTTCATAATTAATTCATACTGAAGTATTCAATGATTAGTAAGGTTGGGGATTCAATAGAAGGAATAATAAAATCCTAAACACAGTAGAACATAGGAAACTAGTCATATACAGATGATCAGAATTATTAAGTAGGACCGGTATACCCGATCAGGATATGTTGAAGTTACATAAAGGGAACATGAGAAAGTGTGATCTAGTAATCTTATGGAGGAATATCAAGAGTTAATACTATAGTACATTAGATCTTGTGATTAAGAATAAAAAACTTGTTATTAGGGGGGTCTAACTAGTTATTTAAGAGGCTTGACAGACTGGGGGTCTAACCAGTCGAACGGTTGGGGTGTCTAACCAACTAAGGTATAAGAGTTAGATCATTGGGGTTGTAAATAAGATAAAATGGAGGATTGACTATTATAGTAAATAACTAATTTTTTACTAAACCATTTTAATTGATTAAAATATTATATTAGAGAATCTATAACTGGGGGTATAATCCGTTACAATAATGAATAGATATTAGTACCAATACTTGTAAAAATATGGTGTTATATGTTTCATTTAATTTCTATATTGCATAAAATATCCAATCATATTAACAGGTGATAGGGATTTGAACCAAAAGGGGGAAAAATAAAATGAAGAAAATTCAGTAAAACATGTTACACCTTATTCACCCCCACTTAGTGTGACTGCATGATCCATTGAGCTCTTCAAAAATCGCCTTCTTATAATAAAATAAGTCTGCCATATAGAATCCTAATAGAAGGTCCCGAGATTACAAATTTTTCACTTCAAATTTCTAAAATGTATCCATCAACATCACCACTAATCACCCATGAAATTCCAAATCTACTTCTACTACTATCACTAGTTGATCAGCCAAAACTAAGCCCTTTCAAGATAAGAGAGAATATTAATGTCCCCAAATTCCAACCCAATATTTACCAACCCTTAAATATAATATTAATACTAAACATAATTAGATCATAGAAACATTAAAAAATATAGTTAGATTCCACCATAATAAGACACCAGCACTACAAATAATTCACATACATTCCCCACCTACGAAATAAAAAACCTAGGGAAAGGGAATCATAAAATAACAACCAATGAAATACATTCAAATTTTATTGTATATATAGGCTCTACATCCTTTCCCAACATGGAACATTGGAATCCCCGCTAGTTGTGCCACTAGAATCCCCAAAACTAGAATCTGTCACACCTCGAGATAAGAGAGAAATATGAATGTCCCTAAAGTCTAACCCACTCATTACCAACCCCTAAATACCATCTTGATACTAACCACCCTTAAATCTTAGACACCTGAAAAAATATAGCTGGATTACTTTATAATAAGACACTACCACTACAAATAATTCATAGACATGCCTTACCTCCGCAATGAAAAACCTAGAAAAATGGAATCATAAAGCACCATCCAATGAAAAATCATCACATTTTTATATATATATAGTATCTACATCCTTTCCCAACATAGAACATTGGAATGCCCTCTAGTTGTTCCACTATAATCTCCTAAACAAGAATCCAAAACACCTTGAGATATTTATTAAGAATACCTAACTATAAAAATATTATAATAGTTTAATGATGAAAAAAATAAAGGATTATAAGTCATAAGAAATAAAACAAATAAATCATTTTACACTTAAAATGGGAGAAATAACCTTCATATAACATCAATATCCCACCACCAACCAGTATAAATTAAAGTATTTGAAACCCTTAATTCTATATATTGCTCACTCCTAGAGGAAACAACCCAATAGTTAAATGGAGATGAAAGCCAATGATCACCCCCAAACCTAGACTATCTAGCACTGGACAATGTACCACCTTATACCCTCCTCAAAAAACTCTTCCCTTTAAAAAACTATACCAAATATAAAATTATCATAAAAAATACTGGATGAGAGAAAACCCATGAAGAAATAATTTCCTTTAAATACCTTGCACCACTAAGTATCTAGATCCTAAATAAGGTAACAACTCTAGAATAGCTAAATTAAAATCATTAATATATTTGATTCCAATTCCACCACATGATTTCTCATTAAAAAATACCTCTTGCATCACCCAATGCACTAAATGATAACTCCTATCACCACCCCACCATCAATTCAAAATGATATAACTCAAAGAATCATAATCAATTTTAGGTAGCTTGAATACAGATCATTAAAAAAGATACAATAACAAGAGTGTATTAACCAACACACTCCTTCCCAATTTTTAAAATATCCAACCATTATAGACCCACAATTTAGCTTCCATATTCTCATTCAATCATCTAAGTGCTTCGACATGATATCTACAAATGAATGGTGGAATAACTAAATAATAGTGATGATACTTGATCTCCTAAACCCAGAAACACTACATAATATTTTATTTATTTTAATCTAAGGTATTAGAGATGAATAATAGACTAGATATCCCAAAATTAACCTTCTAGGCCAATATAAGTTCATAATTATTAAATACATCAACCAAAGTCTAACAGTTCTTATCTAATTCCATTAGAAACAGTATTTCAACATTTTTGAAATACAATTGGGTGATCAAGGTGAAAACCCTACTAATTTGAGTAATATATAAAGCACCCTACCATATATCCCTTTCAAAAAATGTGTCCAACACCAATGAAAAATAAGAAAAAGATATGGGGATTGGGGATCCACCTGATGAATACCAAAAGTTGACTAAACCTTTCCTTTGACTTTCCCATTTATAATAAATGAATACATTACAAAAGAGACACAATTCATAATAATTCCAATGAACATATCCTTGAAACCCATCTTCCTCATTTCTATTTATAAAAGGTATCACTCAACCAGATGATTATCCTTTCTCATATATAATTTCATTTCCATCATATAATTCCTATTTCCTTTAATAATTTTAAAATAATATGAGAATTTGAAAGTAATAATGAGGTTATCTAAAAAAACTCCCAATTAAAAGGTACACTAAATCAAATAAATAACCTCTATAAGAACTTTAATATGTATTTTAGTAAGGTCCTTTATGTAAATTTTATACAAGAAAGTATAGATACCAATAAATATAAATTCATTTAAATTTATTAGGGATATTGTATTTAGTAATCCACACAATATTGGTATCATTAAAAATTAAATAAAAACAATTAGGATTGAGAAAACAGAAAATAGACATAGTGGCATGACAACCCATTATGTACTAATATTTTTTATTAAATAAAGAATTCAAACCATCTTTTTTGGATTATTTTTTAGCTCTGTAATTATGCACTTCATCCACCATAACGACTCAACCAATGTAAAATTTATCTTCTCTATAACCTTCATTTCAAGATAATCCAATTCAAAATCTATACAATACCAATTTTAGGAGTATAATGGGTTATAAAAATGTTTAATAAATAGGCTCACAACCCCATCCCATCACAAATCCAAAATTTTTTAGAATAAAAAAATCCCATTATCAAATTATTATGTCAGTGTTGAGTATAAATAATTTGATAGAAATAGGCATTTGAGTCACCTTCCATAAGATTGTGTGAATTATCCCTTATCCACCACATAATTTACTCCAAGTCCCCATCCCACCATATATTGTGTTCATTCCCCCCCACCACCTTCACATTGAAGCTCATTCCCACTAAATCCCTAAACTAGATTTTAGCCAATTAAGGCCTATTTAATGATGGACATCATAAATCAATCATTATTCTTAATGATTTGTGAGCTTCCTGGTGATGAGTAACCATCCTAGAGATGATAGAGCTTCCTAAAGACACATGGACCCTATGAAATTTAGGAATAATCTATCTTTAGTGAAGTATACATTATTTATTTTTTATTATCCATTTAATCATCTCATATTTTGTATACACTATTTTCAATTGTGAAGTTATTATATCATGGATTTTTAATAGATACTATGGGTTTAATATATAGTAAAGAAAACTATAGTAATTAACCCAATGATTAATTTAACTAATTTTTTTTTAACATTTTTGGTTTTTAAGTTTAGATTTTTTTGAAATGGTATGAATTATTTCATATGGAGTGGATGAAGGAAAATTTATTTTTTTATTGATGTTGTTGAAGCATGTTAGTATTTATTTAAATTATTTTTTTATTAAAATAATTGTAAAAAATATATAGTTATATTTTAATTGGTGGTTAGTTAATAGAGAAATAAATTATTTGATATTTAAAATTTTAAAATTTTATTAGATAGGAATAAAGGGAGTCAAAAAAAATTATTAATTAAAGAGTAAGATTAAAAGGGAGTTAAATTTGATGAAAATTGGGAGTTGGGTAGTTCAGATCATTTAATGTAAATGGAATTAATTCTGAAATATGAATGACTCAAGTGATGATTCATATTTTATTCTCTATTTTGATTTTAAAAGAGTTTCATGATGATGAATCTTTATCAAAATTAAATATTCTATTAATGAAAGATTATACTATAGATAGAACCCAAGGATAATATAGATTATATAATAGAGGAAACAACTTCCCTGAAATATTTTAATGACAATTAATCAGTGATAATCCTCCCATAATTTTTTCTTAAGATAATGAAAATTAAAATAGATTGGATCTAATAATATTAATATAAAAAAAAAATTACACTTAGGGAGTGATATTAATCTGTATATTTATAAAAATTTTATGTTTTATGAATAAAACTATTAAATATTAATTTATTAATTAGATAAAGTTCCAAGTGATGTTTTTTTATTCCTTCATCTGTTATAAAAAAATATGTAGTGAGGAAGTCAGAATTTATAATGTTTTCTAG
This sequence comes from Viscum album, assembly GCA_963277665.1. Classification (NCBI taxonomy): domain Eukaryota; kingdom Viridiplantae; phylum Streptophyta; class Magnoliopsida; order Santalales; family Viscaceae; genus Viscum; species Viscum album. The sequence goes on from OY728121.1 coordinate 371,041,642, forward strand.
TTAGTGTGAAGGAATTATTTTATATTAGTCCTACATTATTATAAAGAAATATTTTTATTCTAAAAGTGTAATAAATTGATAAAAAATGGATAAATGTTGGATTACATTACATTTGAACATTCCTCAATATGATAAGGATTTGGAGAAGTTTTTATATTTTTAATTTTCTAATCAATCCGTGGATGGGAGAATTAAATCTCCATGTCTAAGTTGTAAATTAAAAATATAGATGAAGAGAAATGACGTTTGTGAACATTTTAAAATAAATAAATACCCAAATAAATATTTTATTTTCTTTGACATATATAATATATATTTATATAATATTTATTATTGGTTTCAATAAACATAATGAACATTCTATATCCATCACAATAGAGAATAAAATTAAAAACATGAAATGTGATGTTTTTTATATTATAAGTAAAGGTCATGAATATCAAAAAATAGAAATATAACCACTTGTGGATATTATATATATTAGCTTTATAAATTATGTTTTTGGAACTTTAGTAAAACCAAATCAAGATTATAACATATTATTGAATCCTATTCTTGATGGTGTAGAGACAAATGAAAGAAAAACATTACTAAGAACACAAATATGTTTCATAAATTAGTTGAAGATGGAAATTATGAACTATATGGAGGATATTTAAATCATTCAAAAATTTGTTTTCTACTAATGGTATACCATATCAAGTACCTATGTCAAATTAAAAATTAATAAATTTCTATGAAATTTGAATTCTTATGTGTAGCATTTCTCGAGGCTATGCTTCGTGAGACTTTTTATAACATGATGAAAATTGACAACAAGATTGAGCTAAATTATATAAAATTAAATTCATGTACTAATAATTGTATATAATATTAGGTATAATGATGAAAATGGGGTAGATAATGAATTTCCCCCCATGGATATTTCCATGTGGGGCATGGATATAATGGAAAAAATTTCCTTGGGAGGCAAGTGTTCCAAACTTTTTCCTTAAATAAAATTGTGGGGATGGGGAATTATTGCATTTCCTTTCCCTATAGGGCCCCAAAATAATAAAAATATATATAATTATCATTATATATAAATGTGATATAAATATTAATCATATTTATGTTTTTTAAACTATATAAAAAATAGTTTTATATTATGTTTTAAATTTAAATTTTAAAAATATGCATGCCATTTTTCATTATAAAATATATTTATCTCTGGTCATATATTATCCATAATTAAATAATAAAAATATATCATCTTATTTTTATTATTTTTATCTTAAATGGATCTTCTTGAAAAAAAGCCCAACCCTAAAAAATACATCAGATAGAAAATCGAAAAGACAATCCCAAATGAAAATAGACTAGATGGGGACCTTTTCCTTATGAAACTACTACCATAAACCATCATGATAACCGAATATAATGCCTTGAAAATTCAATTATCAAATTTCCACCATCCAAAATCAACCCACACCAAACCCAAAATCATATACTAAAGTCCATATAGAAACTAAAAATAATATAACTAGGGTACAACACCACCAAATTGAATATTCGAGAAACCACACACCATAATGAAATAGTCACACCACATAGGGGAACAATGATACCACTTCTACCCCTAAAGGGCTAGGACTAAAGTCTCACACTTTGAAATGGGAAAGACCATATGAATCCTAAATAAATAAAAAATAAAGGTTCTCTAATATTCAAGTACTAGGATCCTTACCTAAGTACAATGTGAAGTTCAAATATGAATGGCAGAGGCAAAGAGAACAGATAAATAAAGATGATATAACTAGAATAATAATCTATTGTATCCAAATGAATAAACCTATAAAATAATTAAAATACATAAATTCTTAAAATTGTAATCATTGTGCCTGAAATATCGCCTAAAGAATAATAAACCCAAAAAAGAATAGAAAAAATGTGAGCCAAGACACTAAGAACCACAAAGAAATGGATTAAAACCCATGAAAAAATCCCATTACTATGGTGAAGAAATAGAAATTACACAATGGGGAAAATAAAAAAGCATGAAAAATTTAGAATCAATACCATATAAATATGAAGGTAAGATAACAGAGAGGATGAATGATTGAACTAAAGGCACACTACACCACCACCTAAAGATAGTTCACCTCCATTAGAAACCCTAGGTTCACCCAAAATGAGAACCCTTCTAGGAGAATATATGACAATTATTCTATTCTTTGGTGAATTTAAACTTTATGAAAAAACATTTATTTATTATTTATTTTAAGCCTTATATTTTCATATTTAATTTAATCATTGATCAATTTTATAATTTTATTATAATAATTATCAATGTTTAGTAATTTTTTGGATTTTACGCTTGTATAATTACTTTATAATAAGTTATTAGTTATTTAGTTGTTTCATTAAAATAATAATTGAGTACTAGTTTTAAAGTGGTGATTTTTTAAAAAAAATCATCATCATTTTTTATTTTTTAGTAATTCATTGAATTTACTTATAGGGATCTAATGCCCCATGGATTGTGGGGAAAAGCTATAAGATTCCTCAAAGTCATAGAGTGGGGAAATTTTGGGAAAACTACCTCACATGGGGGGTGAGGAAACACCACTACTACTGAACTTCCTCATTGACATCCCTAATTGGGGAGAGGATTTGAGTAAATAGTTGTGAAAAATATGTTCAAATTATTGAAGGAATTCAATTAGTAATATTTAATGTATGAATCAATATACTACTATGAAGAAGTAAAAAAAGAATACTAATGTAAAGGTTTGTGTTAATTACCTTTAAAAACCTAATTGTAAATATTATTCATGTCATATTAAGCCAATAAGTACATGAAATTACATTTTATGTATAATAACAATGATGGGTTCATGTGACATCCAAGAGATTCAAAACTATAGAATAACATTGATTCATTATTTCCAAATTTATCATCTCTTTCAATAAATATGTGGTTGGTATTGGATACCGTTATATCCAACCCATTAAGAACTTTGAGTTCTAGTTATATGATTCAGATAATATGAAAATATTCAAAAGAATATTTCTCTAACATGGGCCACTAGTGACTTCCCTGGACTTGAGAAACTTCTCTATAATTTTTTGGATTTTTAACTTTGTAACTTTTATTTTAATCCTAAACAACTAATTTTTGGAGAAAATTTTTCTTCTTGTGTCATCATATATTTTTTTGATGCATCTCATAAATTTTAGTTAAACAAGTAAAAATTCAATGAAACCATTTATTTTAAACAACAACCAAGGTTAATCACAAGATCATAAATATTAGCACAACAAATTAATTTTTAAGGAGTAGTTTTTAAGGACTATCATTTTAATGATAGTTGGAAACAAGTTCAATGTACATTATCAGTTGAAATTGGAATAAAAAAATTAAATAAAAAAAATATTTATACTTCTATATTAGGAATTTAATTTTCAACATCATAATCTTGATGTTTTATATATTGAAAATAATTTATGCAGAAACTTTATTTTCACAATACTAAATGAGCATAGAAAATATGAGAACCATCTTAATGCATGGAAGGACTTGAAATAAATGAATATAAAGTGTGATATATGGAATTATAATAATGGAAAGTATTATGTAATATTTATTTTAATGAAAAATATAGATAAATATATGTTATTTAAAATAATAAAAATTATATAATACCTTATTTTACTTCATGTAAAATTTCAAGATGTGTTAACTTAAATCATCATAGGTTACATGGATTTAAATGTCACAATTTTCGCATTTTTCTAGAGAAGTTACAACCATTGTAATTGTGTATATTGTTACATTAAAAAGTAAATACATTTTTAATAGAGTTTTTCACAATATTATAATAACTTTTTGAGAAAACTCCATAACCAACTGATCATATAAATATTTAGGAAAAAAAATTATAACACTTTTTAATATGAATATGATCTTTTGCCCATTATTTTTTACTATTTTTTGCATTTTATTGTGCATTTGGTTAAGGAAACTAAATTATGAGGACCATAAATTATTGATGGATGTATCAAATTAAGATTCAATTTATTTTTATGTTTTTATTATCAAGTAAACCATTCTTTCGAATTTGTTACATATATATTTAATTATGTTTCATTAATTTTGTTTTATAAATAAATCAGTCAATTAAAATCATATATGCAAGATAAATTCCAACCATATGGCTCTAATTCTATAGTTTTCCCAATAGAGGAGTGTCCCACATTCCTTTTTATATATTTGGATGATATTGAGAAAAGATTCAATTGAGTTGGTTATATGGATGTGATGTATACTCAATATTAACTAAATATAAAATCAAAAATATTTCCTACTATTAGATGAAATATTGAGAGGGCCTCAAATATTATACTAATAGAACTAGAAATAATACAAGAACTTAGATATATTCCATTAAATAATGAAATTTTTTATCCATTAATATGTGAAGATACAAATTTAGTGACACCTAAGATGTTGAATATGAAATGGGAAAACTATAAAAATTATTAATAAATAGCTGGTATAATGGTTTCATGTCATGTAAGTTCATAAATACAAAAAATCATATATAGATAATAAGTGGAAATGTATATTATTTAAAAGTATTAATTTTTATTATTTTTTATAGATCCTGAGTATAGATCTTTTAGATAAACTATCAGATCATTTGAAGTTTTTTGATCAAGGCCCTCTAAAGATAAATATGAAATTTGATGCATACAATGTGAATTTATTCAAATTTCATATATTAAATTCGAGAGAAGATTTAAAAACACATAATAATGGAATATTTATAGTCTCCAAACTAATATATTTTATAAATTTGACTTATATTTTAAAAATAAATTTCTATGGTTATTTTTCAGTTGTTTTTTTTTTCAAAATAAAGTGGGTAAATACTACCATGGGTATTGAAATATATTCCTTAAAATATACTTGTATGAACTTCTCTTGCTTGATGTATATTGGTGACCATGAAGAATATGTTTTTTATATATTCACATAAGAATAATACGAGGAATATTATATAAAATATATAATAGATAAATTGTGGAGAGTACTTATGAACATGAAACAAATAGACCTGTATGATATGAGCAATGAAGTCTAATAATTAACTTATGACATTGAATCCCATCAATAATAATACATTGACTTGTTTTTCATGTTGATATTGAAAATGTTGGTCATACTGGGGAGGATGAAGTTGGATAAGTAATGATAGATCATGATAACAATATGACCATTCAATGATAATATAACTGTATGTATAGTCATTCATTAACATAGAAATTTTATTTTTTATTTCTAGTATTTTTTATATTTTACAGTATTTAAATTTATTTTTAGGATTTAATTGTTTAATTTTGATAATTTAAATTTTATACTTGTTTAAAAATATATTTTTTGAAAAAAACTAAATTATCTTTTTAAGGAATGTCGAGGAGAAAATGTTTTAGTGATATTAGTTGTTTGATGATAGATGGTCCACCCAAAATCAAAACTCCAATGCCTTTTCCCACTGATTCCATATATACTATGTCTAGTACACCCTTTGGCTCCCTCCGGAGGACATTTACTACACTCTTTGTCTCCCTCTTGATAGTATCTAACACACTTCCTATAGATAAATCTACACTATTATTTTGTGTAGGTGATGTCCATGGAACGATGAAGTATGTGGACACTCTAGTTACCTTGTGATTATATTTGAGGGTCATGATTATAGCTATTAATTTTAATATGAGAAAAACTTATTTCAATTTTTTATAACAATAACTTATTTTTTTCAAAATGGTTAAAAATAATAATTTTAAAGAGATAAAAATTCATACCTCAGAAGTATGGAATCTAAATGGAATGAAGATAGTGGTAGAATTTATTAGTTTTGGGGTCCTGATTGAGTATTATAGGGGAATATTCATGAAGCTCTTAGGCCAATTGACTTAGGATCTTATGACCCTTCCCATTTCTTATTTAGACTAAAAAAATATTCCTTTGTATTAGAATAATGAGATTTTTGATTCCTAGATAAAGGTAATTTTGATACATTAATCATAACTGACTAAATTGAATGTCCTTATATAATAAAATTATAATATTTTAGATGAATGGTTTTTGTAGTGTAATTATATTTTATTGTTTATGGTGCTATCACACATCCATGGACATTAAAAAAATTGATAATAAATTGAAGTATTTTAAATGGGGAATGTGGAATGAGTTAGACAATACATCATTATTGTTCAATAGATTCATATCAAAATTATTTAATTGGTACCTTAGGGGAATAAAAAAATTTCTAAGGATAACTATAATAATAAGAAACATATTCTATTGAATAATATTTTATTATATTTAAATAAGTTAAAAATTAAGTACATATTTTATTTTAAAATCTCTAACTTTTTATTTCAGGAAGTGTCTATAAAAAATGCATCGAGTAAAGAGAAATTAGAAATTCCACCTCTCTTTAAACCCCCTTTTTTAGAATAAAGGCCCATTTTTAGGGAAAATTGGGAACCTATAGAAATTAAGTGGAATTTTTGGGTACCCCAACATTGAAATAAGAAGCAAAGTGGATATTTTTTTGATGGCCCAACCTGAGAAATAAATAAGCCAAACCGATGTCTAGCGCGAACACTTTACAATAAGGCCCACTCAACCAATATCAAACCCATATAGATAAAAAACATAACTGATATCTTTGCATAGAATACTATATCCCATGACATGCATGGAACCTCATCCTCCATGTGACTACATGAACAATGAGTCCCTTAATACACTTGCCTTCATATCATCACCGATCAAGCATGAAAATCACTAGTAACGACCTCACCACCGCCAATCACCACTATCCAAAAATTCCGTCGATCACCACCACACAAAATCATCACTAATATGAACTAAATGGCCATAAAAATAGACACAAAATGAAGAAAACTAATATAATCTATTGATAATAACTTTTACTCTAAAGGTAGGGGAGTTATTACCTCCACAGTCAGAACCGTGAATTAGTGATGCCTCTAAGACTAATGATACACATCCATTAATCACCACTATAGGATGTATACTTCAATCCCATATAAAATTAAGTCACCACCATATGAAAAAATAATAATTAACAATCCTCTCTCTTAATATGAAATAGATAATGCTCTAAGGGTTGGAGAAACACCACCTCAAGTCAAAAAAAAGGGTGGACCAAGTCTAACCACATTATTTCCAAAGTCAATCCTCAACATTGAAGGAATAATAGAGACAATTCATCTAGGAAAAAAACTCTCAATAGTAGATAAAACAGAACTAAACCAAAATAACCAAAGAATAAAAAACTAATGAACCACCTCTGTACCAACCATACCAGATATCTGAGCTATTTCCCACCATATCAGACTCCTAAGAATCCATATCACTACCTTCCATTTCCATTATCACCAACACCATACAAAGGATCACTTAAAAAGTTCATACTTTACACTCATTGATGATGAATTAGATCCACCACCCCTAAAGATTTCAGAAGAACTTCCACATTCGAACTGTGAATTAGGGGTGCCTCTAAGACTGATGAAACACTTCAAACAATCACCTCCTTACGATGTACACTTAAAACCCATATCAAATGAAGTCACCACCATATAAAAATAAAATAATCAATAGTCTTTTATCCTAATATTATGAATATGACACTCTAAGGGTTGGTGAAACAAAACTTCAAGTCAAAAAAGAAGGTATAATAAGTCCAAGCATACTAGTACCAAAATAAACCCTTAATATAGAAGGAATAATAGAAAGTATTATTCTAAAAAACAAATATAAACAATAGATAAAACCTAAGTAAACCAAAATAAAAAATAAAAAAGTATAAAACACTGATGACCCACCTCAACCCCCCTCCTCATACCAAATATCCAATCCATTAACCACCATATCAGACTCCAAAGAATCCATATCACTACCTACCCTTTCCCTCATCACTAACACTAGACAGTGGACCACTTAAAAATTTAAAACTCTATACTCTTGGATAATGAATTACATCCACCAACCATAAATATTTAGGAGGAAACACCTCGTCAGATACTAGGAACCATAAAAAATTCTAACAAGAGGCAGGATTTGAGAAATAATTTTTGAAATACAATAATATAAGAGAGATGGAGACACATGAGGAAAAACACGAACTATGATGATAACACATTAGCCTAACCTAGAAGTAACAAAAGAGGATGATGAAGAAGAGAAAACCATCATGGAAAACACTGAAACCTCAACACCAAGGAAATATAAATAAAAAATAGAAAATATGTTTAAAAACAAAAATGAAAAAAAATAAGTGAGAGAGGTCTCCATGCTATAGAAGAAAAATCTTCCAGAGATAAGGGGTGTCATAACCCTAGAACATGGATGAGTGAAAACTATAGTTGAGATACTTAGTAGATGATGGGTCTAAAAGACATTTTTAAATCCTTCAAGCATGGATCAAAGTAGATATTTATATGTTCACAAAACATACTAACTACAAAGGAATATTATAGAAGAAGTGTGGGGTAGATCCCAAAGAGAGAAGAGAACACAATGATGGCAACTATAAACTGAATTTTAGGTCACTCCAATTAATTATTGATTTTATTAATCTAATTAAGAAATTTAAATAAATTGATTCAAATAGAAAAATAGTTGGGAGGGGATCTTGTTTACAGGGATGATTTTTCTATATAAATTAATTCAACATCATTTGAAAAAAAATATGAAATGGATATGAAACTAAAAAATTTTATCAATATAAGAAATGGACATTCTATATCAAAATACCATATAATACCAATTATTCAGGGTTATATGAATAAAAATTTCTAAATTTCATTTTGTTCAAATTTCCAAAACAAGAAAACTAATTCCATTCAATGGTCATGAATAAATCATCTCAATAAGGTTGGTGTTAAATCATTATTAAAGGCATATGGTCAATAGATAAATGATTAATAAAATAAAAACATAGTTACAACATGATAATATTGAATAAAACCACCTTATGAGAGAAATAAAATCTAATAATGATGGTACACACCCCTTTTAATTGATTCTACTCTTCCTTATGGGTTTTATCCAAACATCATCGGGTAATCACTGAAAATGATTAAAACAAAAACCATAAGAGATATATTAAGAAATAAATAATGAGTAAATAATAAATAAGATAAAAATATTTTAATTAAATTAAAAAAAATTCGATGTTACATGAAATAATAAAAAAGGAAAGAAAAGAAAAATAGAAACCTATCTATGAAAAAAGGTGGGTTGGTACCCTGAAAAAGCCTCCTAATGATCATGCCTAAAACATGGAATGGGATTCCCTTTATCCTAGTTAAAACCCCTTATTTATAACCTTAGATGTCATTCAAGGGTTCCCTCAGGTCTAATATGGAATTAAATGGCTATCTGGGTCAATGTCATAGGGTTTCAATGAACATTTAGGTAAAAATCATATTTTTCTATTGTGTTGGACATTTAAATGATGTCTAAAGATTAAAAAATATGTAAATATTAAACCACATGTATCAAATTCTGGACCAGTTGCTTTTAGGTTCATCTTCAGGTTTATTATGGTGTGACATATGTCGTATTCACTTCAATTTTATTTCCTCTATTTCACAACTTGAAGTTCATTCATGACATTCACTGGTTCATGATGTAAAATGATTTAAGGATGTTTAAAGTCATCTTAAAGAGTCAAAAGATCTATGTTTCCATGTTTCTTCAACTATTTCACTCTAAAACCTCCTATGATAATCCACTATAATGTAAAGTCATCAGTAAATGGATGTCTTAGGTCTCTTTGGATTCAATATTTAATTTAAAATTCCTCATATTTCCATTTTTATGTTGTGGTGCTTCATGGCACGATAAGAAGTGATTTTATATTACTAAATTGAAATGTTTTCCTTAGTAATGTTCCTAATGCTAGTATTTTGTAATAATACACCAAAACATCAATGTCTTCCAGTAAATTCAACTCTAATAAATTAATATTCAACTCAAAAATATATAAAACCATATGAAAATATAGATATAAAATAGAGATACCAAATACCCCAACAATCAAATATTTTCTCATCCTCGAGAAAAATATGAACATAAAAACATAAAGGATCCACAAATTAAAAGGTGAATTTTAAAATTATGATGATAATAAAAACAATTTATAAATATTGATTCTAAAACCACAATACATACTCAATAAAAAATATCAAAAATTATGCCTTGTTTATAATGAGAAATTCATGAAATTTATATCTTTTCAAACACATTTTTCAACCCTTCATTAACACACATTCAGTCTATGATTCACCACACCATTTATTTTTTCCTTTCATAATTCAAGGTAATAATTTAGTTGGAGTTATGATCATACATCATGTACATGCTCCTAAACATAATATTTTATTCAATCTACTTTCTCTACCCCATAGAGACAAATATCACAATTAATCATGAGGTCTTTACAATAAGTTTCAAATAAATTTGTGGATGATGGAAGGTATGAATTGATGTTTGAAAATAAGAAGTCTAAAAAAGGAGGCTAAATCTGAAGTTTAATACATGATATTAAAAATAAATTCTTAATGAAATTTTCCTCACTAAAATTTTCCATCTCATACACCCCCCCACACAAAATAGAAGTAATGGATCACGGATGATGCCATCATAATGAAAATGACCCAATAATTTTATTCATTTTTTCAGAATTTTTTCCTAGGTTGAATCGAAAATCCACCACATAACCACATATGATTGTGATATTATCAGTCTAAAAGTGGTGGTTATTGACCTACATGATAAACAACCAAAAAAATTTAGTATTTTTTTAAAAATACATGATTTTAATGAAACTTAATTCTATCCCCTAACCAAATATGATAAAATTCATCTGCATAGTAATATTATTTTGTATTCTCTCAAGTCACAACCCCTTTATATTTTTTATTTTTTCATTTTTTACAACAAGATGGATAAATAATGAATTAAAATTAATGAAAATATTAACCATCCTAAAAAAACCAACAGAAATACCCTGAAGTATCCTATCAAGAATGATATCCCATATTAACCATAAACAACCCTTCCCCCATACTATTTAAATTGAATATTATGTAAAATGAAAATAGTTGGGTAAGAATGAAAATAATGGATTTTAACAAGTCTCAATCCAAAAAAGTTCATCCATGGGTTATATGACAAAAAAGGATAAATGAATAGGCATGGGTTAGGAAATTATTTTTTTCAAAATAAATTTCTTCAATCATTTCAAAAGTGATGTATTACAGCTATAACTTTGAAAAGATATTGATGCAAGTTCATTCCGGTTTATATTCCCCAAGTATTACTTAAGAAATATTATAATAAAGATAATAAACATTTTCTCCAGAATCCTTTCCAGAATGGGAATAAAATATAAGTCAATTATGACATTGTATGAAAATAAAAAATCTATTTAGTCAATTCATTCTTATAGGAATCAACATCAATATAATTAATCATATTAGAAATAATTTTAATGAAATTAAAAATTGATGTAAGAAGGTGACTTGTAAATTTTCTATTTATATCTTTTTCATTAATGGGAATTATATTTAAAACTTTCCATCAAGTCAAAATAATTAAAAATAGTGAATCCAATTTAATTTTGTTTATGAAAAATATAAAATCATTTTTTATTCATGTGGTGGAAAAATATAGGGGTAAAAAATTATAAACAATTAAAAATAATTTCTCCCATTACATTGGTGATTTTTTAATTAGTGGCCAGGTTATTATGGGATTTTCATTCCCAATTTTTATTTTTTTGACATCTGGACGTGAGTGAGGTTCATGATTTGTATTGGTCCAACATACAACATTTTGGTGTCTTCCTACATCTTGCTTCTTTTTTCTTGAAAAATAAAAGTAAATAGTAAAAAAATAAGCCCTTTTAAAATTGATTTTTTTTTTGGCTCTAATAGATAATGAGACCAACCATAGGGAGAGTGATTAAAATAATAAAAAAATATAAGGCTATGTTCTAAAAAGTAATTTTTAAATTCAGGTTGCCTCTTAGTAACTACTCTTTTTGTGGTTATTCAGCTCAAACTTTACCTTTTATAGCTAATTGGAACATGATATAGAGATAACCATATTATATTTTTCTATATCTAGATATTCTAGGAATCTGGGGTAGTATTTATCTTCGTCTATTTTTGGTTCATCTTGACTAGTGGTGGGACGAAATTTGAGGAAATATGAAATGAAAATAATAGGAAATCAAAATCTGACCCGATTTTTTAGTTCACCAACTCCACCACTACTTTTTATTTATCTCACTTAGTATGAGCCTTTATAATGACTTATTGAATTGAGACCTCTATTTTCTCCTATTATTATTGAAAAAGTATGAGGGAATTCCATTATTATTTAGTCTTTATAATACTTTTAGTTCGATCCATGTTTGATCAACATCCGTATCCTCCTTTTATTCTTCTTTTGTTGTTTCAACATCTTGAACTTCCTTATTCAACTTTTCTTCAACATCATCAACAACAAATTAAATACATATATTTTATTTTAAATGTATGTTTTATATAATGGAATTTAAATTTGAAATGACATGATAAAGGTGATTAATCAATTATCATTGTTCAATGAGTTGAGTTTCATGATCATCCATCCATTTATCTAAATCTAGAATATACTTGGTGAGAAATGTGGATAGTCGTTCATTTGAACTATACTCTTGTAGTTTTTTGAAGAAACTTTCTTCTTGAATTTACTTCTCTTGAGGTAGTTTTGTATAAATAGCTTGGACTTCTCCACCACTTGAAAATTTTCATCTTCAAACCAACTAATCTTAGCCTTGTTGTAACACATTATGTTTTCCATAACTTCAATGTACTTTTTCAGTAGCCCAGTCATTCTATTTTCTGATGTTGCTCATCCCAGGATCCTCTTTATCAGTTTTGAATATTAGAGTCTCCTCAATAGGAATTATTAAATTTTTTTCCTGATTTTTAGGTTTAAAAACATCATATTTGAAATAATATGAGTAATCCCACCGTGTTTATTTATTCAAGGTTAGGTCACTCCAATTTCATTTTGATTTTATTAATCTAAATATTTACTTTAAATAAATTAATTAAAATAAAAAACAATATAGTGGGGAACTTGTTTACATGGATTTTTTTTCTAAATTAATTAATTAAAATTTAATTACAAAACAATTATATCTAATATATGTGAAAAAAAATTATAGATAGAATAAATAGTTATTCTCAATAAAAATACACTATAATCACGATTATTCATGGTTAGATAAATCAAAATAACTATAGTAAATAATGTTCAGATTTAAAAAATTGGAAGAATAATTCCATTAAATTTTCATGAATAAATCATATCAATCATATTGGTGTTTTTTCATTATTTAAGAAATATGGTCAATGGATCAATGATGAATAAAATAAAGGCATGATCATAACACAGTATCATTTAATAAAACAATATTAGAAGTGAAATTAAATTGAACAATGACAGAACACACCCCCTTTAACTAATTCTACCCCCTATGGGTTTTAGCCAACCATCATCATGTGATCATCAATGATGATTAAACCCAAAACGAAAAGAGAGAGATTCAGAAATAATGAATGATAAAAAAAGATAAATATTGGAATTAAAGTAAACAATATTTTATATTAAATGAAAGAAGAATAAAAAATAAAAATAAAAATATAAACCTATCTATGAAGAATGCGGGGTTGAAAACCTATGGTAGCCTCATTGGTGTCGCACCTGAAGATTGGAATGGAATGAACTTTCTCATACATAGAACCCCTTATTAATAAACCTAGAATTCACCTTAGGGTTTCCTTGGGTAAAATATGGTATTAAATGAAAATTCAGGTTAAATTCATAGAATTTTAGTTGAATGTTACATGAAAATTAGAATTTTCTATTGTATCAATCATTTACACAATGTGTAAAGTTTACACGACATGTAAATCTTGAACTATGTGTATCAAATTCACGACCTTTGGATTTATGGTTCATCTAAACTTGTTTTATGGAATGAAACATATGTGTCATACTATGACACATTTCATCTGCACTTTGCCATGACCTGACCCATCGAGGCTCAAGCCATGACTCCCCAAGCCCGCCTCCAAAAGGCCAGGGGTTGGCGACCTACGCTGAGTAGGCTATCACAAACATGGGAGGAATTAGCCTAAGGTACCTGTACACACACACCCACATTCACCTCCATGAAACAGTGTAGAGATATATATAAAAATGGGAAAGAAAATGCATGCATACATCTATCCCAAACCAGAGTACAGTGAAAGTACAAAAGGGAAAAACAGGGCCCACCAAAAGAAAACTACAAAGCGCGTCCAACCTGCTCTGAAGAAGGGGAACACTACCACAAACACCCACCAGAAAGATCCCTCGGCATCGCACAAGTAAACACCCCGGTCAGTCTAGCTCACTCAGCTCCGCCTACTCCGGGTCCTCCTGGGACTCCGTCGAAAGGCCTGTGGTCTGCACAAGACACAAACATGTGCGGGCAAAGCCCGTGCAGGGGTGAGTATAAACATACTCAGTAGGCACCCGAAAAACCAAAAACAAAAGAGAGAAATTGAAAGGAAACAGTCCGCTCATCCCATGCAGAGGGAACCCAGACGAGAGAGAAACCCCATCTCGTGACCATCCTCAGCTAAACACAACTAGTCACCTCAGCTCAGGTGTATTCCCATACATACACCTTGAACTATCTAGATATAATCAGCTCACGCACCCAGCCACATGAGGTACCGACCACATCACCAACAACTACCCACAACCAGGAGATCACCCTCCATGATCACTATCATCCCAGATGACACTCGTCTGAGAGATACACTCCATCGAGTGCCACACAACCATCTCATACGCTCACCCGAGAGATCTCGCTCGTCGGATATCATCGCTGAGGAAACCTCGCTGAAACAACATAAACACCGAACTCCTCGGATAGGGGATCGCTCCCAGGGTCTGCTAGGGGATACCAGAACTGACACTGGTACATGAAGATCTCACAGACAGGGGATCACTCCCAGGGTCCACTGGGGGATACCGCAACCCGACCTGGCATTTGACAGGAACACAACACATAGATAAAGGATTGTCACCCATGTCACGGCGTTCAGGATGATACTGAAACCCTATCTGGTACATCTCATGTTGTAGGGGTTAGAACTTATGATACCACAACCCTACTGACACCAAGCGCCGAGTAGGGGATCACATAACCAACGATACCACAACCCAACTATAAACCTCATGATGAGTAGGGGATCGTATACTCGACGATGCCTTAACCCTACTAAAACCACGTGCTGAGGAAGGGATCGTATGCACGATGATATCGAAACCCTACTAACACCTCATGTTGAACAGGGGATCGTATACTCTACGATTCCACAACCCTACTGAGCACGGCCCACTACGTAGGGGATCATATGTCCCATGATGCCACAAACCATACGGGGTTAACCTGCTAGATAGGGGATCGCTGCCCATGGATAAGCAGTCACAACGATACCAAGAACCCGATCTAGGGTAACGGTGCTAGAAGATCCCGCTTCGGGCCCACGAGAGGGATGCCACAACTCTACCATATTAAAAATCTCATCAAGAGGATCAAAAACTGTACTGAGGTTGTGGTGTCGTGCAAACCCTCCTAGGAACGAACTAAGGGAGTACACTCTACCACTGCGGGTCCAAACATTGCTAACCCGAGCGACCCACCTCAATGCCACACCCTGCACCTCCAAGGCCGATACTGAGTCCACCATCGCGATCTATGCGGAAAAACACGCAGGATAGGCTGTTTACTCGCCGAAAACGGATAACTGGAGAAAAAGGCACTATTCACCGTAGCTTGCATGTGCGGGGCCTGCATAAAGGTTCTGAAACCCATCAGGCGGATCACACCATGGCGATCCCCTTGGAAAAACACACGAGATCCACTACTCGTTCGTCTAAAACTGACACCCGATAAAAAAGGCACTATTCACTGAAGCCAGCTCGGGTGGGGCCCACACCACGATCCCGAAACTCATGGAATGGATTTCACCATTGCGATCCTCTCAGA
Source organism: Viscum album (assembly GCA_963277665.1). Classification (NCBI taxonomy): domain Eukaryota; kingdom Viridiplantae; phylum Streptophyta; class Magnoliopsida; order Santalales; family Viscaceae; genus Viscum; species Viscum album. The sequence continues at coordinate 371,057,832 of OY728121.1, forward strand.
AAAACACACAAGATCGACTATTCATCCGCCAAAATTGGACTCCTGGTGCGAAAGTTGTGTTTCTCCGCAAACGCCAAAACCCGGCCTCGTGGGTCCCGCACCCCAAACTCGGTCCCAACACCCAGAAACCAACAAGAAAATTCCGTCATATTTTCAGGGTCTCAATTCCACTGACAGCACGTCAATCGGATGCTCCGGGTAGAAGATACAACGACCCGAAGTCGAATAATAATAAAATAACATTATTTTATTCAACGTTTCAATCTTCCAAGACACGATACCGATCCTTAAAATTCCCAAAGTGTGATCAACATATCCACCTTGATGCAAGGAACACGTCGCTGCAAACGGATCGCAGATCGGAGTTACAGTTTGCGAGTTACGGGGGTTTAAAGAACACCCGGAAATAACCTGACCGGACCACTGCCTGCCTCGCCGGACAGCACCGCGCCACTGCCAGAAACCGCAGTGCTGGAGCTAGACTCCGCTGTGCCGAAGCCAAAAACCACCACGCCACCACCCCGGGTCTCACCGGATTCGGCCCTGGCTGCCACCCATCACCGCCGGAAAACCGGGATTTCGCCGGAAAATTTTCGGGAGCCACCTGGAGCACCCTGGTGCTCAAAATTCAGATCCGAAAAAAGTTTCAGAAACCTCGGGACCCGAACTACACAACCCTTACAAAAATTTGAAGAAAAAAAAAACAAAAATGGGATCTGGGATTGTAAAACTCAAACCGCTTACCTCACGGGAGAAATGTCGAAGCTTCGGGTGCAGATCGACGCCGACAACGCCCTGAAGCTCGATCTGCTAACGATCGGTGCAGAAAATAGACGATTCCAACTCGAATCGGAGAAGAACGGAATAGGCGGGGTGGGGTTCTGTCTGTTGCGCGTAGGAGGATAAGGGGGTAGAAATGAAATGAATTTCTTCTTTTATTTAAAAACAATCATTTAAAACAACGCCCCCGACCAGACCTCCCGACATGGGGGAAATTAGGTCTCCCCTAGGGTAAAAACATCGTTCCAAATGAAATGAAGGACTCGGATTTGTGATCCAAGACTCCGTTCAGGAATTATTCGAGCCGACGTGTGTAAATAAACTTTTCTATTTATTTACGAAAATGCCCCTGGTGGCATTTCTCACCACAGGCATGCGCCCACAATGTTTACACCTCGGCTAGGGTAAACAGCACGTTCCGGACGCAATCGTGCCCTCAGATTCCCGTTATGAGCTACCGTTTCAGAGATATCATACTCCTTCCATGTGCATAGTAGAAAAATACTTAATATTTTTATAAGATTTATTTCGGGCACACCGGGCCTCATAATCGCACACCATCTTCGCACCTAGCTCTGTAATTATTCATAGAAATATTCCAAAGTCTGACAAGGCCAAAACCCGAGTCCCTACATCCTCCCCCCCCCCCTTAGAAAATTTCGTCCCTGAAAATCCCTAAGCTCAAGGAAAGCGACTGGACTCTCAACTAGGTCCCACACCAGTGATTTCACCAATAAACACCCATGCCCGAACACATAAGTCAAAGGGAATCATCCACCACACCTCAACACTATCCGCTTTGGGTGACACTAACTCACCCGCACGGTTTTAATCGCATCACAAAAATGCATCTCGGTGGGGGAAGGATCCCTCATCCTTACGCATTCGAAGCACGCCGAAAAAACCCTCACACAGGGTCTTACCAATGCCCTGAAAAAAAACTCGAGCAAGAAATGAAAAGGAAAGAGTACCGCTAAACAGTGTCTATCAAACTACTGCAGTAAGTAGAAATGACACAATGCGTACCTTTATCCAACCGCGGAGCCTCTAGGTCAACAGCCCCTAGGGCATGCAGTTGTCCTCACCCTCGACCACCAGCTCCCTGAGCTTGGCGTGGACCTCCTGGGGGTGGGGTGGTGGTAACTGATACTGCCTACCACCTCCTCTTGATGCACTAGCTCCGTCGCCACATTCGCCGCCCTGTGGACCTCCTTGCTCGAGTCTCTGCCTCTGCCAAGGCGGTCTGTTGATCGACTCCCTCTCAGCAGCACGATGGGTCAGAAAATCTCTAGCAAGATTTCCCCGACCATCGTAAGCGTAACAGCGCCTCTCCTGTGGCTGACCAACACTGGCATGTGAGCCCTATGAGCCCTGGGCCTTAGATCCTCCATCTTGGGGTCGCCTCCTGAAACGTCGCCCATGACCAGACCCTTCCGTCTGCCGTCAGCTACCAGATGCTGATGTCTCCACTCTCGCGTTCCCAGCACTAACAGGGGGGATTTTCTCAGCCAGAAATCTCTCCACCACCAAATCTCACTCCAGCACTCCAGCACTGGTGGTTAAGCACAAAGAAACCACACTCGCCCGGATGTCTCTGCACAGGCCTTGCTCGAAGGTCTGATCCCTAAAGAATGGGTCTCGGACCATATCCAGGGAGTAGCACGATAGGTCTGTAAACCTTGTTGAGTACTCCGATACAGACAAGCCCTCCTGTCGAAGCTGTAGAAGCTCCTGTATCCACACTGACCTCAGTTTCACAGGATAGAACTCTTACCTAAAGAGCCGCTCAAACTCAGCCCACGTGAGCATCTCCTCTTCATGGTACTGAGTCACTAAACTCCACCATCGCCCGACCAAACCATGTAGAAGGCTCTCCGCTAAGACCACCATCTGATCTAGATGTGTCCTCACTAGGTGTAAAACTCGGGTGACTGCCTCAAGCTAGTCATCAGCTGCCTGGGGGTCTGGATCACCTCAGAACCTTAGAGGTTGCTGCCTCTGGAACTCGTGTAGCACACTCAGCCTACACGCATCCTCATCCTGCACTGCTGGAACAACCAACTGCTTGACAGGTGGTGGCTCAACTGGCGGACCACCTGGAGGTCCAGCCTCAAAACCTGCGCCCTGGTCCACAGCCTCTACACGGGGCATATCGTCACCACAGTCCTACTGTAGAACCCTTGCTGGCTTTCATCGTGGAGGCATCCTAAAATACATTCAAGGTGCATCACATTCAAAGAGTATATTTAGAGATATTACACAATAAGGAAAAGGAAAAACCCAAAACCCAGTCCTATATAATTCATGTACCATTTTTCCCCTGCGACCAGTGTACGGATGTCCCGAGTCGAAAGGAAGGTTATCAGAGTCCTGGTGTATTGATACGTCGACCGCCACACCAACACTGGAGTCCCTAGCTTGAAAGCTGAAGTCGAAACGTCCTAACACTGTAACTATGCAACCCAAACCAAACTCACAGCCATACTAGCTACACTCTGAGATCCCAAAGGTGGAACCTCCTCTGATACCACTCTGTCACGACCTGACCCAACGGGGCTCGAGCTGTGACTCCCCAAGCCCACCTCCAAAAGGCCATGGGTTGGCGACCTGTGCCGAGTAGGATATCACACACATGGGAGGCATTAGCCTAAGGTACATGTACACACGCACCCACATACACCTCCATGAAACATTGCAAAGATATATATAAAAACGGGAAAGAAAATTCATGCATAAATCTATCCCAAACTAGATTACAGTGAAAATACAAAAGGGAAAAATAGGGCCCACCAAAAGAAAACTACAAAGTGTGTCCAATCTCTTCTGAAGAAGGGGAACGTTGCCACAAACACTTGCCAGAAAGATCCCTCAGCACCATATCGGTAAACACCCCGGTTAGTCTAGCTCACTCAACTCTGCCTGCTCCGAGTCCTCCTGGGACTCCGTCAAAAGGCTTGTGGTATGCATAAGACACAAACATGTGCAGGCAAATCCCGTGAAGGGGTGAGTATAAACATACTCAGTTTGCACCCGAAAACCCAAAACAAAAGAGAGAAACTGAAAGGAAACAGTCCGCTCATCCCAAGCAGAGGGAACCCAGATGAGCGAGAAACTCCATCCCGTGACCATCTTCGGCTAAACACCACGAGTTAGCTCAGCTCAGGTGTATGCCCAAACATACACCATGAAATATCCAGATATACTCAGCTCATGCACCCAACCACATGAGGTACCGAACTCATCACCTGGAACAACCCACAAGCACGAGAGCACCCTCCACAATCACTATCATCCCAGATTACACTCATCCAAGAGATACACTCCATCAGGTTCCACACAACCATCTCAGATGCTCACCCGAGAGATCTCGCTCCTTGGATAGTGTCACTGAGGAAACCTCGTTGAAACAACATAAACACCAAACTCCTCGGATAAGGGATTGCTCCCAGGGTCTGCTAGGGGATAGTAGAACCCACACTGGAACAGGAAGATCTCACAGATAGGGGATCACTCCCAGGGTATGCTGGGGGATACCGCAACCCGATCTGGAATTTGACAGGAACACGACATGCAGATAGAGGATCGTCACCCATGTCACGACAGTCATGATGATACTGAAACCATATCTAGTACATCTCGCGCTATAGGGGATCGAACCTACGATACCACAACCCTACTGACACCAAGCGATGAGTAGGGGATCATATAACCAACGATACTGCAACCCTAATATAAACCTCATGATGAGTAGGGGATAGCATACCCGACGATGCCTCAAACCTACTGAAACCACGTGATGAGTAGGGGATCGTATACCCGACGATACCGCAACCCTACTAACACCTCGTATTGAGCAGGGGATTATATACTCGATGATGCCACAACCTTACTGAGCACGGCCCACTACGTAGGGGATCATATGTCCGATGATTCCATAAACCCTACAGGGTTAACCTACTAGATAGGGGATCTCCGCCCATGGATAAGCCATCACAGCGATACCAAGAATCCAATCTAGGGTAACGATGATAGAGGATCCCACTCCGGGCCCACCGGAGGGATGCCACAACTCTAACATATTAAACATCCAATCGAGAGGATCACAAAACTATACAGAGGTTGTGATGTCACGTGAACCCTCGTAGGAACGAACCAAGAGATTACACTCTACCACTGCTGGTCCAAACATCGCTAACCTGAGCGACCCACCACAACGCCACACCACGCACGTCCAAGGCCGATACTGAGTCCACCCTCACCATCTAAGCGGAAAAACACGCGGGATAAGCTATTTACTTGCCCGAAATGGACAACCGGTGAAAAGGGAACTATTCACCATAGCTATCCCGTGTGGGTCCCACACAACGATTCTGAAACCCATCAAGCGGATCATACAACGACAATCCCCTCGGAAAAACACACGAGATCCACTACTCGTTCATCCAAAACAAACACCCGGTGAAAAAGGAACTATTCAACGAAGCCAGCCCGGGTGGGGCCCACACCACGATCCTGAATCTCATCAAACAGATCACACCATTGCGATCCTCTCAGAGAAACACATAGGATACACTATTCATCTGCCAAAATCAGACTCCTAGTGCGAAAGTTGGGTTCCTCAGCAAACGCCAAAACCGGGCCTCGTGGAGCCCGCACCCCAAACTTAGTCCCAACACCTAGAAACCAACAAGAAAAGTCTTCCGTACCCTCAGGGTCTCGACCCCACTGACGACACGTCAATCGGACCCTCCGGGTAGAAGATACAACGGACCAAAGTCAAATAATAATAAAATAACATTATTTTATTCAACATTTCAAGATCCCGAGCCACGATCCCAAACCTTAAAATTCCCAAAGTGAGATCAAAATACGACTCTCAACTCAAGGAACATGTCGCCGTAAATAGCGTGCAAATTGGAGTTACGAGTTGTGAGTTACGGGGGTTTAAAGAACCCCCGGAAAAAACCTGACAGGACCACCGCCTGCCTCGCCGGAAACCATCACGCCGCTGCCAGAAACCGCCGTGTCGGAGCCGAACTCTGCCATGCCATATCCAATAACCACCACGATACCACCGCGCCACCGTGGGTCTCACCGGACTCCGCCATTGCCGCTGCCCATCACTGTCGGAAAACTGGGATTTCGTCAGAAAACTTCTGGGAGCCACCGGGAGCACCCCGGTGCTCCAAATTCAGATCTGAAAAAAGTTTCAGAAACCTCGGGACCTGAAATAAAAAACCCTTAGAAAAAATTTGAAGAAAAACAACACAAAAATGGGATTCGGGATTGTAAAACTCAAACTTCCTACCTCACGGGTGAAACGCCGAAGTTTCAAGTGCAGATCGACGCCGACAACGCCCTGAAGCTCGATCCGCTGATGATCGGCACATAAAATGGACGATTCCAGCTCGAATCGGTGAAGAACGGAGGAGGAAGGGTGAGGTTCCATACGCTGCGCGTAGGAGGTGAAGGGGGGGAGAAATGAAATGGATTTCTTTTTTTATTTATTTAAAAACCTTCATTTGAAACAACGCCCCCGACCAGACCTCCCGGTGTGGGGGAAATTAGGTCTCCCCTAGGGTAAACACGCCGTTCTGAACGCAATAGCATACTTGGATTTTCATTCCGAGACTCCGTTCAGGAGATATTCAAGCCGACGCCCATAAATAAACATTTCTATTTATTTACAAAAATGCCCCTAGTGGCCTTTCTCACCACAGGCCCGTGCCCACAAAGTTTACACCTCAGCTAGGGTAAAAGGCACGTTCTGGACGCAACCGTCCCCTCAGATTCCCGTTCTGAGCTACCGTTTAGGAGATATCACACTCCCGCCACGTGCACAGTATAAAAATACTTCATATTTTTATAAGATTTATTCCGGGCACATTGGGCCTCGGAATCGCACGCCGTCTTCATGCCTAGCTCTGGAATTATTCATAGAAATATTCCAAAGTCTGAAAAGTCCAAAACCCAAGTCGTTACACATTTGAAGTTGATTTTCTCCACTTCTTGACATATATTTCTTTCCTAAATTGCACCGTTTCAGGATGTCTAATGATTTCACGGCATGTAAAGTCATATTCCAGGGTTGGAAGCTCTTTTGTTCCGTGTTCCTTCATTTTTTTTCATCTTGAAACTCTCGTTGTCATCCACCATCTTGGAAAATCTTTATTAAATGGATTTCTTAGGTCTCTTTGGATTATATATTCAATGTCAACATCATCATATTTCCATTTTAGCATTGTGACACTTTGTGGTGTGATGTGAAGTGCTTTTATATTCTTCAATTTACACATTTTACTTAATAATGCTCCCAATTCTTGTCCTTTATAAAAATGTACAAAAAATAAATATTTTATATGAAACTAAACATTAATCAATTAATATTCAACTCAAATAGATATAAAAAAATATGAAAACATATATATCTAATAAAGATATCAAATACCCCTTCACTCAAATCTTAGCTCATTCTTGAGATAAATCTCGACATCAAAACATAAAAGTCCAAAAAATTAACAATGGAATTTTCAATTCATGATGCTCATAAAACCAATTTATAACAATAGATTATAAATCACAATGCATACCCAATAATGATTCTCAAAAATCATGAATCATTTATATTGTGCAAGTCAAGACATTTCTACCTTTTCAAACACAATTTTAAACCTTTCATTAAAACCCATCCCATTTATGATTTAACTCAACATTTATTTTTCCTCTCATAAATCAAGGTAATAATTTTTTTGGAGTTATTCTCATAACATAAGTAAATTCTCCTAACAATACTCCTTCATTGAATGTACTTTCTCCATCCTATATAAACAAATATAAAAATTACTCATGAGGGATTTTCAATAAGGATAAAATGAAACTATGGCTAAGAGTAGGTTAAAATTGGTGTTTGAAAACAATTAAGGCTAAAAAAGGAGGCTAACTTTTAAGTATAATACATGATTTTAAAAACACAATATTAATGAAATGTTCCTTCCCAGAATAATTCCATCTCATACACCACCAAAAAGAAAGGAGAAGGATCATAAATGTTACAATCATAATGAAATATGGCCTAATATTTTTGTTCTATATTTTTCGTTTCTTTTTCAAAATCTATACCTAGGTTATGTTTAATATCTACCACCTAACCACATATGATTTTGAGATCATTGGTCTGGAAGTGGTGATTTTTTTTCCTACATGAGAAACAAACATAATTTTTTTTTCAAAATACATGATTTTAAGGAAACTCACATCCACCACTTAACTACATATGATAAAAATGATTTGTCTAGTAATTGTGATTTTTGATTTTCTCAAGTCACAAACCCTTTTTTCTTTTATTTTTTCATTTTTTTAAATCAACAGTGATAAAAAATGAATTAAATTAATGAAAATATGGACCTTCCCTACGAATACCCTAGAAACAACCTACAATATCCTCTAAAGTATAATATCCCATATCAATTGTGAATAACCCCTCTCTCATACTCATGAAATTGAATATTATAAAAAATAAAATGATCTAGGTTGGAAAGGAAATAATGGCTTGTAACATATATCAATCCTAACATGGTAATTCATGTTTTCTATAAGAAAAAATAAGGATAAATGAATATGTGGGTATTAAGAGAAAAGGATAATCAACAATTTGAAAATTTATTTTGTACAGAAATTGATTTAAAAAGATATCAATGAATTTTCGGGCTGGTTTACATGCCCCATGTTTCAATAAACAAATATTCTTAGAAAGATTGGAAACAATTTCTCCAGAATCCTATTAGGAATGGGAAAAAATATAACTCAATCAGACCATGAAATGAAAATAAAAAACTATTTTAGTCAGTGAATGTTTTTAGGAATTAGCATCACTAAATGAAATCATATCTGCACCCATTTTCCGAAAATTAAAATTTTAATTAAGATAGTGACTTTTAAAATTTCTATTTATATCATTTTCATTTATGGGAATTATATTTTAAATTTTCCAACATGTCAAAATAATTCTCTAAGGTGTTTATGTCTTCTAGATTAGTGGGTGTAAGATAAAAAATTAATGAATTATTTTTTGGGTAATATAATTCAATTAAATTTATGAAAAAAATCAAATCATTTTTTAATAATGTGGTGGAAAAAACTAGTGGTGAAAAAATATAAACTAGGAAAAAGAAGTAATCCCCTTCCATTAATGTATTTGAATTATTTTTCAAGTTCTCATATCAGTTTATTTCATGATGTTTATTTTCTAGAAATCAAGAAATGATTTAGGTTCATGATATGTATTGGTCCGGAATACAACACTTTGGGTTCTCCCTGATTCTTACTTCCATGAGTCTGAAAAATAAAATTAAACAATAAAATAATATTCCCTTTTAAATTTTAAAATGTTTGGCTAAAAATGATAAAGATATCAACCATGGGGAGAGTTATTAAATAAATAAAATAAAATAAATCCAATTCATAGAATAAAATTTTAAAATACGGGTCGCCTCCTGATATCTTCTCTTTTTTAATGTCATTCATCTCGACCTTTACCATTGTTAGAAAATTTAAACATGATGTAAAGAAAATTGTGCCAGATTTTCCTACAACTAGATATGATTTTAATCTAGGGTAGAGTTTTTCTTCCTCCTCTATTGGTTTATCTTTACTAGTGGTGGGCTACAATTTGTGGAAAAAATTAATGAAAATAATAAGATTTTGAAATCTGAGAAAATTTTGTAGTTCACCTGCTCCACCACTTATTTTTATTTATTTTTCATAGTCTAATATTCTAGAATGAATTATTGAATTAAAGCCTTTATTTTCTCCTATTCTTCTTTAAAGTTCAGGAAGGAGTCCCATTCTTCTTTAGTTTTCACCATACATGTGAGGTCGGCACATGTTTGATCAATATCCTCATCCTCCTTTTATTCTTATTTTGTTATTTCCAAATCTTAAACATCCTCAACAAAACTTTATTCATCATCATATAAAAATAATTATATCCCAATAATATATTTTAAATGTAAGTTGCATACAAGGGAATTTAAATTTGAAATAACATGAGGAAGGTGAGTAATCAATTCTCTTTATTTACTAAATTGGGCATCTTGATCATACAACCTCTTTTTCAAAACAGGAATATACTTTGTAAGAAATGTCGATAGATATTAATCTTAATTATTCTCCAATGGTTGTTGGAATAAATTGTCTTATTTAATGTAATACTCTTGAGGTTGTTTTGTATCAACAACTTGGACTTCATTAGACTCTTAACATTCATCATCTTCAAACCAATTATGTTTGGACTCATTATAATCCATTATATTATCTGTAACTTCAATATAATTTTTTTGTAGACTGGGTTGTCTGTCTTTTGAGTGCTACTTAATTCAATATCCAACTATGTAATTTTGAATATTATGGGATCTTATATTGGCTTCGTGATAAGTGTCTCCTGACTGTTGAGGTTGGGAATCATCATATCTGAAAGAATATGAATCATCCCACCTTATTTCTTAACTAAAGGTTAGGTCACTCCAATTCATGATTTATTTTATTAATCTAATGATGAAATTTAATTAAATTAATTCAAATATAAAAAAACAGAGAGGGGACTTGTTTCTAGGGATGGTTTTTCAAAATATATTAATTCAAAATCACATGAAAAATAAATATATCAAATAGTTGTGCAACCAAACAATTTTATCTATAGAATAAATGGTCATTATTTATCAAACTATATTTTAATACCATTTCTTAATGGTCAGATGAATCAAAATATATAAATTGAATTATGTTCAAATTTACAAAAGCATAAGAGTAATTATATTTGATGGTCATTAATAAATAATCTTAATTATGTTGGTGTTCATTCATTATTGAAGGAATATGGTCAATGGATCAATAATAAATAAAATAGATGTCAGAAAAAACATGATAATATCTAATAAAACCATATTACAAATGAAATTAAATCAAAAAATGATGGCACACACCCCCTTTAACTGATTTCACACTCCCCTATGGGTTTCAGCCAACAATCATCAGGTGATCACCAATGATGAACAATACAAAACCATAAGAGATATATTAAGAAGGAAATGATGATAGAATAATATATAAAATATAAATGTTGGAATTAATGTAATCAAAATTCAAAGTAACCTGAAATAAGAATAAGGAAAAGAAAAAGAAAAATTGAAACCTATCTACAAAGAATGGTGGGTCTGAACCCTATATCAGCCTCCCAGTGATAATGCCTGAATCTTAGAATGGGATTCCATTTATCCTAGCCAAAATCCTTTATTTATGACCATGGAAGTCATGTTAGGGTTCCATCTGGTCAAATATGGAATTAAATGTCTGTCCAAGTCAAATTAATAGGGTTTCTATCAAAATTTATGTAAAAATCGTCATTTGTATATTGTGTCAGAAATTTACACAATGTGTAAATCGTGAACCAGGTGTATCAAATTCATGACATGTGGCATTCTGGTTCATCTTCACTAGTGTCACAGTATGACACATATGAATCACGTTGTGACATGTGTCATATTCTCTTCAAGTTCATTTACTCCACTTAACGACCTTTATTTTTTCACAACTTGCACTAGTTAATGAAATTTAATGATTTAATGACATGTAAAGTCATCTTCTAGAACCATAAGATTCATTTTTCATTTTTCTACAGTTATGTGCCTCTACAACCTCCTGTGATCATCCAACATAATGAAAAATCTCTAGTAAATGGATGTATAAGTTTTCTTTGGCTTCAATATTCAATGTCAACTTTATCATATTTATATTGTCACACCACTTCACTTCACAGTGTAACATATAGTGATTTTTTATTCCTCAATTTCCACATTTTCCTTAGTAATTATCCCAATTTCAATCCTATATAAGAAAACACAAAACATAAATATCATTCATGAAATTCAACTTTAATCAATTAATATTCAACTAAAATAGAGGTAAAAATATGAGAAAAATATATATAATAGAGATATCATGTACCCCAACACTCAAATATTTTCTAATCCTTGAGAAAAATATCAACATTGAAACATAAAGGTTCCATAAATTAATAAGAAAATTTTAGAATTATGATTCTTTTAAAAACAATTTAAAACTCATGATTATAAAATTATAATCCATAGCCAATAGAGAATATGAAAAATCATTCATCATTTATAATGTTAAATTCAATACATTTCTACCTTTTCACCCATAGTTATGAACCTTTCATTAAAACCCATTCTATTTATGATTTACCTCACCATTTATTTTTCTTCTTATAACTCGAGGTAATAATTTAGCTGGAGTTATGTTTATACCTTAACTACGTGCTTAAAACCATAAGATTTAATTGAATCTACTTTCTCTAAGCCATAAAGGAAAATATCATAATTATTCATGATGGATTTTTAATAAGTATAAAATGAGTATATCGATGAGGTAAGGTACGAAATGATGTTTTAAAATAATTAAGACTTAAAAAGAATGTTTACTATAAAGTATAATACAGGATATTCAAAATAAAATCTTAATGAAATGATCCTCGCCAAAATAATTCCATCTCACATGCCCCCAAAATATAAAAAAAAGAATCACAAATGATGAAATCATAATGAAAAATGACCCACTATTTTTAAAATATGTTCCTAGGTTAAGTCTCACATCCACCACCTAACCAAATATGATTTTTAAATCATTTGTTTGGAAGTGGTGATTTTTTACCTACTTTAGAAACAAACCAAATTTTTTATTTTTTATTTCAAAATTCGTGATTGGACTAAACCTAAAATCCACCATATAACCACATATGATAAAAATAATTTGTATACTAATGGTGATTTTTTATTATCTCAAGTCACAAACCTTTTTTTTACTTTCATTTTATTTATTTTTTACAAAAAAGGATAAATAATGAATTATAATGAATGAAAATATTAACCTTTCTCAAAAATCACATGGAAACTCACTATAGTCTCCTTTCAAGAACAATATCCTATGTACACCATGAACAACCCCTCCACCACACCCATTCAATTCAATATTATGGAAAATAAAAAGATCTGGGTCGGAAAGGAAATAATGGCTAATAACATGAATCAACCCTAACAAATTAATCCATGGATTCTATGAGAAAAAGAAAGATGAATGAATAGTTGGGTCTTAGAAAAAATGGCTTGTCAGTAAAATTCCTTAGTCATTTCAAAATTGAATTTTTAAAATCATATATTTGAAAATATATCAATGTAAGTTCAAAACAGTTTACATTCCCCAAGTTTCACTCAAGAAATATCATAAAAAATATAGGAAATATTTGGTACAAATTTATCTAGGGAATGAGAACAGAATATAAGTCAATCAGGTCATGTAATGAAACTCAAAAATCATTTTACTCAATGCATTATTCTATGAATAAACATCAATAAAATTAATAATATCAATAATAATTTTCAATAAATTTAAAATTTATGTAAGAAAGTGAATTTTAAAATTTCAATTTATATCTTTTTCAATTATGGGAATTATATTTCAAATTTTATATCATGTGAAACTTTTTCTCCTAGGTGATAATGTCTCAAATATTAGTGAGTATAAAACAAAAAAAATCAAGAATTTTATTGGATGAATCTAACTAAATTTATTTCATGAAAAAATTTAATTCATTTTTTTAATCACTTGGAGGAAAAAACTAGTAGTGAAAAATATGAACAAGTAAAAATTAGTACTCCCTTTCCATTGATTCTTTTGAATTAATGATTAGGTTATGATGTGAGTTTCTTTCATGATTATTATTTTCTATACTTTAATACATTAGTGAGGTTCATGATGTGTATTTTTTTTGCATATAGAACTTCGGTTTCTTCACACATCTTTCTTCTATGGGAATGAAAAATCAATTTAAATAGTTAAATAATTGGCCCTTTTAAAATTTAAAGTGTTTGGCTCAAACATATAAATAGATTTACCACGGGGAGAGTTATTAAACGAATAAAATAAAATAAATCTATTTCTGATAATTAAATGCTAAAATCATGTTTTCCTCCTGGTAGATTCTCTTTTTAGGGACGTTCTACTCAACCTTTACCTTTTTTAGCTAATTAGAACATGATATAGAGCTAACCATATTAGATTTCCCCACATCCAGATATATTTTTCATCTAGGGTAGTATTTCTCTTCCTCATCTATATGTTCATCTTGACTAGTTGTGGGCTAAAATTTGAGGACATATATAATGAAAATAATAAGAAATCAGAATATGACCATTTTTGTAGTTCTCCTACACCACCACTAGTTATTATTTATTTTATTAGTTTGAGAGTCTATAATGAACTCTTGAATTTGAGCATCTATTTTCTGTTATTTTCCATGAATTTTTAAGAGGGAGTCCCATTGTTCTTTAGTCTCTTTAATAATTCTAAGTTATATGCATGTTTGAACAACATTTTCATCCTCCTTTTGTTATTTAATTGTTTAAAAATCTTGAACTTACTCAACCAACTCTTCTTAATCATATTACACAAAAAAAATCTATCCTTGGATTACATTTTAATGTTATGTTACATAAAATGGAATTTAATTTTTAAATAACATGTGAAAATTGAGTAATAAATTATCTCTATTAATTGATTTTAGCATCATGATCATACATCCACTTATCCAACACTAGAATGTAGTTTGGGAGAAACGTGGTTACCCTATCATCTGAATTTTTCTTCTAAAATTGTTGGCAGAAATTGTCTTCTTCAATGTACTTCTCTTGATATTTTTTTTGTATCAACAGCTCATAATTCCTCCACCTCTAGACATTATTCATATTCAAACCAACTAATCTCAACCTCTTTTTATACTTTATATTTTCCATAAATTCAATGTACATTGATAGCATCATGATTAGTCAGTCTTCTGAGTAATTCCTAACCCAAGATCTTCCTTTTTAGTTTTGAGGATTGGGGTCTCCTCCACAGGCTTCATGATTGGTTCCACATAACTATTGAGGTAGAAATCATCGTATCTAAATGTTTATGAATCATCCCACCATATTTTTAACTAAAGACTAACCTGCTCCAATTTTTGATTTATTTTATTCATATAATGAAACAATTAAAAAAAATGATTTCAAATAGAAAAACAACGATGAGGAGAAGTAGTCTCCAAGGATGTTTTTGATAAATAAATTAATTTAAATTCACTTGATAATAATTGTATCAAATAGATGGGAAACCAAAAAATTTATCGATAAAAAAATGGTCATTCTATATCAAAATACTAAATAATCCTGATTCTTCATGGTCAAAAAAAACCAAAATAGCTAAATTTCATTTTTTTCATATTACCAAAATTAGGAAAATAATTGAATTAAATGGTTATGAATAAATAATTTCAATAATATTTAATTTAATATATTATTTAAGGAATTTGGTCAATGGATCGATGATGAATAAAATAGATATATAGGAATAACACAATACTATTGAATTAAACCATATTATAAGAGAAATTATATCGAACAATGGTTGTACACACCCCCTTTAATTGATAGTGTTCTCACCTATGGGTTTTATCCAACCATCGTTTGGTGATCTCCCATAAAGACTAATCACAAAACCATAATAGAGAGATTAAGAAATAAATAATTAGTAAATAGTAAATTAAAGAGGGAAATTGGAATTAAAGTAAACAATATTCAATGTAACATGAAAGAAACTAAATAAAAGAAAAGAAAAATAGAAACTGATTTATGAAGAATGGTGGGTCAGAAACCTATAGTAGCCTCCCAGTGGTAACGCCTCGATATTGGAAGGGGGTTCCCCTTCTACTAGAAGGATCCACTTATTTAAAACCCAAGAAGTAATTTAAGTGTTCCCTTGGGCCAAATATGGTTTTAAATGGCCATCCATGTCAAATTCATAGGGTTTATGTCGAAATTTATATAAAAACCATATTTTTCAATTAGTTCATACATTTACACAATGTAAAAAGTTTACATGATGTTTATATATTGCAAAATGTGTATAAAATTCATGAATTTTGGATTTCTAGGTCATCATCACTTTTGTCACAGCAAGACACACAAGTGTTACACCATGACACATGTCGTCTTCAAATTAAGATGATTTTCTCCACTTAACCACTTGTATTTCTTTCACAACTTGCACTGGTTCATGATTTGTATTGATTTCACAATGTGTAAAGTCATCCTGCAATGCTATAAGCTTCATTTTCCATGGTTCTTCGGTTGTTTACCTCTAGAACATAATGTGATCATCATACATAAAGGAATATCTTCATTCAATGGATATAGTAGTTCTCTTTAGATTTAATCTTCAATGTAAACTTCATCATATTTCCATTTTAATGATATCACTTTTCATGAAGTAATGAAAAGTGAATTTATATTCCTCAATTTCCATTTTTTCCTTGGTAATACACCCAATGTTGTTTCTATATAAGAATACACAAAAAATCAATATCTTCAATTAAACTAAAATTTAATAAATTAGTATTTAACTCAAGAAAAGATAAATACTTATGAAAATATAGATATAAAATAAATATATTAGTGGTCATCCACAAGTAATCACTCACATATCTAGTTTGAATATTTCTCCTTGAAAAAGGTCTATCATAGATATCTTTTCAAGACTTCTAATCTTTATATGTTAAAAATTTTATATTTCATATATAAAAATATTGATTTATCAATTTTTATATGAATTAATGAGCTAGAATGATAATTTTATAGTACATTAGTATGTTTAATTCCCACACCAAATATAATGGAATTTATATGAATGATCCTGCCAGATATGCGAGGGAATAAACTTTTAAATTTTTATTTTTATTTATTTTTACTGTACATTAAATTTAAATAATATTTTATTTTTAGGTGTAAACAATGGAAATGTAGGATTCCAAAATATTCTCTTCTATTTGGTCTCTCCAAATGATCTTATTTACCAGTTATTTGGGAAGGAGTACCTTATTCATGTGATTGAGATATGTTCGGGGCCATCCCCATATGAAATACTTAGAAGTTAATTTGGGTCCCTTTATTCACTCATATAAATTCCATATTGTATTGTTCCTCTTCTTTTATAATCTTAGAGGGAATGTAAATTTATGAAAACCAGAATCCATGAATATGGGAACACAGTCTAAAATTATGAGAGTCACATAAATAATAAGGATGTGAAGGTCATCACTCTACAAATCTCATTGACTCATTTTTATTAAAATATGATCATAAATTTTCCCAATTATATTTCATCTATAGTTATATATATAAATAAATAAGTAAATATCACAATTATATATTCATTACGAATAATAATTTGTATCACATTAAGTTAATATATATATATAACTTAGTTTATAAATTCAAATAAATTATAACGAAGATGTTGGAAGCTGGTAGCTGAGAGGGAGATGATTAGTGTCACTCATCAGGTGGTAGTCATTATGAGGACTAATTTAAACTCCAATATGGTTGTGTTGTATAAGAAAATGATGTTTTATAAAATATATTATCATATTAAACATACATATGTGGTATTATATAATATTTGGATTGTTATTTGGTGTATATTAATATGTTGGTTCATATTTGAATCTAAAGGTGTATATTTGAATTTACTAGTGTATATTTAAATATGATGGTGTATATTTACAGGTGTATATTTGTTGTTTTCATTTTTATTTTAAAACTACCTTCTTAATAACTATTTTACTATATTATATAGTGGTCATTTAAATCAACATTATATATTTTACCTAAATGCATGTGAAAATTTACCATCAAATCCATAAAAACCATAATGAAATAGTGTTTCTATAACATTTCCATAAAACCTAAATGTATATCTTACAACCGTTGTGAAATATACCATGATGCCACATTTTATCATATTTAGAACTATCACTAAACCTAAAAAACTATAAACTAAAGGAAACATTTTCTATAGTGTAATCTAGTATTATAAAATCCTACCTAGTCTAAAGGTTAAATAAGGTTACACTAAAACTCCCTCTACACACCCATTTCATGAATAACTATTTTGATCAAATGAGTAAAATAAATTAAAAAAACTCATAGTATAGTGATCCAATCATTTTACACATATTTTTATATTATTTTTACCATTAATATCAATTAAATACAAACCAAGTATCGAAAGGCCTAGTGTCTTTAGAAGACTTGGTATATAAAATATAAACATGAAACTAAAATAAAACATATTTATTTCAATCTCCATAATGAGACCCTAATCCCATTTTATCACTTAAAACTATATAGGATGACCTATATAATACGTATATAAAAGGGGTGAGCTAAAAATCCTTGTAAGGAAATGAACATGATATGAAAGTAAAATATGTGAGTCAAATGACATAAAAAATATCATCAAAGATAAGGCTCATGAATAATCACATGGTATCATAACAAAAAATACATAGTATCACAATATAATAGAAATATATTAAAGTGGAAACAACATAAAACATTAAATAATCATAAGCCAATGATAACTATGAAGATATCATCACTAGGTGGACAGTATCCCATTATGGATTTTGTTCACTCCCTAATCCCATACATTACATCACATGATATAAAAACATTACACAATTCATTGTATAACTATCTATTTGAAACCACGATAACATGTACGTTGTTATGTTTTCCCCCAAATGAAATGAATCATAAGTCATAAACATAAGAATTACCCATGGAAAGAAATGGGTTACATAATCTTGCATCATATCATAATCAAAAGAGATTTCATAGAGATTCCATAGAGAATAAGGAATTAAATATTTTGGATATTTATATCTAAGTAAAAATTTATATATCTAAAAAATATGGTGTTCATTTGGGAATAAATAGTTTAAAAGAGCATTTTATAAATTGATTAAAGGATTGAAAAGTTCCCCTTAACTGGGATTGATTTTAAAGAATAAATTTGAGAAATGAAGTTAAGGTATATATTACCCCATAAAATAAAGGTAGAATAATATATTTATATATTTAAGAGAAAGATATATAGAATTAATAAGTATTCAATAACATTAAATGGAGATAGAAAGTCAGTCAGATAAAGAAAGGTCACAACCCAAAGAAAAATGGTGGTTTAAAGAGATCTCTTACCTTATGTTATAGAATCATTCTATACAAGCAGTTAACATCCTAGATAATAAAATTTTATTCATTAATTAAATAATTAATAACCTTTTAAATATATATTCGATTTATTAAAATTTTATTATGTTCATTTATAACTATTTCAATGAGATATAAATATAATTTTCTCTTTTCTGTGAGTGTTCTTTTCATGGTTTCAATGTCATATCAATTGTGGATAATTATTGATGTTCTTGTAAAATGATACTACAACTATATAAGTATAATGAAATTATTTAAATAAAATTATATAACTTTAAATTATCCAAAATACCCATGTGTTCTCTAAAATAGAGGTAAATAGCTTACTAAAAAAGTTAACATTGCTTTTGTAGTTAGTTCATTTAGGTTTTTTTACTGACCATCATGAACTTGATTCATTTTATTTAAATAAATAAATATTAAAAAATTATAGAACTTGAAATAATTTAAAAAATACATATTTTAATCATATTTAACCTTAATAATATATTTATAATAATTCATGAAGTTGATGGAAAAAATGAATTATGTTGTTCATGGAGGCGGTGAACCAACTAAATTGAAAACAAAGTTTTAATTTTAGAATCCATTTAGGGAAAGATAAAATTATGGATAGTATATGTTATATTAAAAAATTCCACTACACGTTATATACTAGAGTTATTATTCCATGTTGTATGGAATTTCTTTGGAGGATGAGGAGGAAGAAAAATTAAAATAATTGGTTGAGATAATTAACTTCTCTTTTGGATGTATCCTATTGGGATTCCACTGAAGGAAAATTGGAATGGTATATATGTGATAATAGAAAAATTAAAACGTGTGGGATAGGACTGGAAATGTAATTGAGTATAAATTTATAAATCTCTAAGGCTTATATGTTGTGAGGAGAAGGGGTTGTGAGGGGTGATATTTATAATTAAATGAGAGGGGTGTTTTTGAATATTGTATTCATTAGTTTATTATATTGGGTCAAGATTGTCAATGGAATTGATTATTTTGACTATATAATGTAAACTAATGAATATATCATATAAATATATCATATATTCAATTCATGAGATGAGAGGGGGTGTTTTTGAATATTGTACCACATTATAAATATATCATATTTTCATTTTATATGATACATAAATATTATTTTATTCATTAATTGGTGATGATATTATTATAATGATCAAGTTACTATTTCTAATGGTAATATTACTACTCCAATAGTCAGGTTACTATTCGAATGGTCAGATTACTACTCCAACGATCAGATTTATGATGGTTATATAGGATCCATAATCTTATAAATACCCTATATTTAGTTCATTCTTCATTCAATTATATTTTCTCTCATAGTTATATATTTATATATTCATTTTAAAAATGAATATGATATCACTAAAATACCTCTTCATTTATACATTTTTGTTTGTGAGTGAAATTATTTTGGGGGATGGATCTAAACAAAATTTTCATATTATTATTGTCATAATTTCTTTTTTGTCCCATTAAAATACTTTCAATTGTTATGGATATATTTATTTTATAATTTCAATGTTCTAACTAATAAAATAAAATAGTGTTGCCTTTATCATGTAGTGAATTTTCATTATATATTATTATATTACTATGTATGACACAATTATATATTCATAAGGGAAAGTAAATTGATAAAATTTTAGTCCGTTACACATAAAATATAAATATATTCCACATATCAAATTTATCCTCTTGATTGAAAAAAAAATATTATACATAAGGGATCCTCAACCCTCATATCCACCTTCAAACTTAGAGAATGGGAAATATCAAAGGGGTTATCCAAAAAAAATACTCTTTAAAGAGGTGTAATTTTTTTGTAATGGCCTCCATGTTAGCCTTGGAGATAAAATATGATGGGAGATCATGTAGATAAACATAGAACTATGAGTAATAAAAGTTTGAATCATCCATTATAAATTGAGAAAGCCTATCCATAATGACTAAATGTTTCCCCAAGACTCATTATGGACCTAAAATGAAGATACATTATTTCATCACCTCCCTATAAAATTATAGAATGTATATATTACCACCCACCAATGTGGTTTTACATTGTAAATCTAGATTCCAAACCCATAGAAGTGTGGATTGAACTAATGACGCATTCCTAATATAGTCTAATATTATCATATCATTTAGGTTATTCCTTTTCAAAACTTATTGTACCCCAATATCCTATTCTATAAGAAAAGGTTCATATTCATATAAAAGTTATTAGGTCATCAAAATAACTTTTTATTTCCAAGAAAACTTAAATAAACCAACATGAGAGAATCGTAAAAGAAAACTAAGATCTACTTGAGAGCAATAAGATAGATTAAACCTCCAAATATCCAGAAAGTTCACCTTGTGAACATGAAAACAAAACTCTCCAATTCATCACTAGAGACACTCTTGATCCATAAGACAGAATGATGAGAGATTAAAATGATCTCCGAATATTGTATATTTAAATATGGTTTTGATCCAAATATAAATGATGGTTTATTATAAATAAATGGGATGTTTATAAAAAAACAAAATAAAGGGAAAATATTATGTTCCTTTAGGAAAATGTTACGAAATATATTTTTAATTATTTTTAATTCATCTCCCCATACCTGATTTCTCCCCCTACATGAACCCCCCCATTATCTCTTTATCTCCATCATATTATATTTTCTTCACTTATTTTAATGTGGTTAAGGTATGTTTTAAACATTTTTTTTCTCACTTTATCATCTCCTCTTAATATATTGAATCCTTGTCAATGGAATAGGGTTTCATAGAGTTTTTATTATGAAAATTAATTTTCCATTATATTTTTACCTTTTAGGGTTAGTCAAGCCTGATTGAGGAGGGATGTTTCATATATACCTATTCAAATGATTTGATATAATGAATAAAAACATTTTTACATAATGGGGATGATTTTCATTATGTTCTTCAGTGTTTAGTGATTTTTTAATGAAATACTATGGATTAAATTTTTTTAGTTAATTTGAACATTTAAATTTCATTCTAGGTATAACATGAAAAATTGTATATTATGTTTTCATTGAGTTCATGAATTTATATGATTAAATTTTCATTTAACTATTGAAATATATGATAGATTTTTGGATAATAATTCCATGGTTTGAAATACATTATTTCTATGTGCTTAAGGAAATTTTTGTACTGGTTCTCATTAGAAAATCATTAAGATCCTATTTTGAGTAACGATCCATGATAGTTATGTTATGATTCGTTTATTAGATAAAATTATAGTGCATGATTGAAATTTTTAATATGAACAATTATTTAATGGGTTTAACAAATGAGTAAAATATTAGTGCACAATTGATAATTGTCATGGTATGGTTAACAATCTAAATAATGGTCCATGTTTGGTAAATTTAATGGTTTGATCATGGGGTTAAATAATGGTTCATGATAAATAAATACCATGAATTAAAAACCATGGCTAAAATATACTTGATAAATTAGTTAAATTAACATCAATGAGAATTTATTTTAATTGGTATCTCACCAATTTCATGTTTTTCATATCTTAAATGACCAATGATCACATTCATGTATAATAGGTTGTGTTATGGATTTTTTGTGTTAATCTATAATGTTCATAGTTACCAAGAACTTGAGGAATGCTAATGTAAATCCTTTATGACCGTTTTATATATTAAAAATTTATTAGGATGGGTTTTAAAGAAATTAACTATGTATGTATGTAACAACAAAAAACCATGTGCTTGGATCATCCAGAACAGGGGTAGGATAAATAGAAGAACATGAAGATCATACCTCACTATTTAATATAAAATATTCAATCCAATCAGATTAATAATGTACACTCAGTAACAACCAACTAGTTATTTCCTATACATATGATCCACCAACTATAGAATCTCTAAAACTATCATGATGTGACTCCACTGAGACTCCTCATAATTTGGTAATAAAACTGAGTATGATTTCCCATTCCCATTTCCAAAAGGAAAGGGGTAATGACTAGCATTTAGGGTATACAAAATAGGAATAATTACCCTATATAACTAAAAACTTCACATCACTGAAACAATAAAATAGAAAATTAAATGCATTAATATGATAAAAATTTATGATATTTCTATACACTATAACAATCCCATAACAAAATGGTAGTGAAGAAACAATAAAGAATCCCAAAGTAAATACCAACAAAAGAAAAATGCACCAACTCCACCAAGCTCCAAAAGCATCAAAAACCCAAGCTAGTGGATCCTAACACCACCACTACCATACTCTTGATAATCTCAAAAACGGTATATATAGAATAAGGGTGAGCATAAAAATACTCATTAGGTTACTCCCATGGACTAACATGTGTCAATGTGTACAGTAAAATTGTATACATATATTAGATAATGATATATATTGAATATCCATGAATAAGGATTCCAATTCCTACCCAAATATCACTATAAGAACCTTAATAATAAAATTATATATAATAAATATAACTCACACAATGAGTAATTCAAAAAATAAGGCGCCTTATTTACCAATTCCCCTAGTTATCTCACTATTGCTCCCAGTGTCAAATGTTACACCTCCAATATCCTGAATTCAGTCATGAGTGAGAGGCTGTCAGAAATAAAATATTTATTTCATCTAGTAATCCTTAACTCCCACTAGATATTGGTAATTTCTAACCTTCAGTATCATGCAGTATTAACATGGTTAATGATGAGTTCACATCACCACTCAAATATCATAATCATACAATTATACGCACAATTAAAATCCTATTATACCCATCAATCACAATCTCTACTCCCCTTAATCATGAATCATTTTTAGTCATATCTACTTAGAATTATAATCATCAATAATTACCTAGATGAACTTTTGGTAACTATGAATAATTTCAACACTCAACACCATTGATAATCACATAGAGTAGTATTGATTATTATCCAAAACATACTACCAATCCTTGCTCATAATTACTCTGAAGCACCATAATTAATTGTCCAATAATTTAAATTGTTAAATTACCTAATAAGAATTGTTTTTAATTACTTATAAATACCATTTTAAATTAATTCATAACATCTTTAACTAATACATCATTTAAAATTAATTAGAATCGCCATCAGTAATTATCTTGAAATATGATCAAAATACTACCCATAAAGTAACCTCATGTCCACACACACAAAGATATATATATATATATTTAAATGTAATAATACGATTAAGATAAAACTCAAAAATACTATCATTAATTATATATTTCTAATAATTAACTAAAATAATTACCATAAACAAATATAACCACCTTATAAATATCAACAATTACAATCCAATATCCCATTCATACCCACTACCACTGAAAACCACCCTCCAGAATACACTATTTGATACAAAGATACTATTTGAACCCCATCATTCAGAATTGAAATCTGAGTTACATCATTCTATGAGTAAATAGAAGGTAAGATAAATAATAGAATAACCTTTGAGTCCTATTATAACTAACTTTTAAAACCATGTCCTACCGACCATCTATTGAAAATCTTATGATGTTTCCCATTCTAAAGACCACATTATTACAACATATGGATAAAAAATATGAAATATAATTAAAAAATATTCTTTCACTACACTATCAAATCCATACCCATTGAAAATGTATCAATTATAAATAAATTTTTTTTATCTCATATTATAAACAATATTCCAAATATTTAAAATTAATAAATTCCTTATTTCCCACAACTAGAAAATTATATTTATCTATGTTATTAAGAATACTCCATTATGAAAAAATAACACAGGATTACATTATACATAGATAATAAGATAAATGAAGGTCTAGAGTCACCTACCTTAGTCATTCACCATCATCCGTTCCTCATCTATCCACAGTTTATTAATCCTACATTTATTGTTCTTCCCTCATTTTTTATTCTTAATATAAGAAAAAATAACATGAAAAAATTTA
Organism: Viscum album; assembly: GCA_963277665.1. Lineage (NCBI taxonomy): Eukaryota > Viridiplantae > Streptophyta > Magnoliopsida > Santalales > Viscaceae > Viscum > Viscum album. The sequence goes on from OY728121.1 coordinate 371,082,774, forward strand.
TGAACTAAAAAACATATCTTTCTAAAGATATAATATTGAATTAATTTATCTAATTTAAAACACCATGTCTATGCTCTAATTTTATATAAAGAATTTCCTCCTCCACCATGAATTCCCCCAATATCCTCATTAAATCACTATAATAACACCCATTGATAAAACATTCACATTCATTCTTTAATTAGAAAGTTAAATTTATGGAATATTATATTAAATTAATATCATAGCACCCACATGAATAGATTCCAAGTCATGAAAAATGAAATTCATTTAATAAATATTTATATTTATTATCAAAATTAAGTAATATAGAATTCATATTATTTTATAAAATAATCCCAAAAAAATTATTAATTAAATAAAAATATTTTTTTACTATAAAAATGAACCCATCACTAAAAAATTTATGAACTCCCAAAACCAAAAATAAAATTATTCATATTACATTACACTTTAAAACTTTTCATCTTTGATTATATTCAACCACATCCGTAAAATGGAAAAAAAATCATATAAACAATTTTATTATATCAAATTAAATTTTAATATTATGATTAAAAATCTTAATATAATTACAATAACTCAAAATAATTCAGGATACTCAATCCTCATATGGGAGTCCTACTCCTAGTTACTTTATTCTGTTAAACCATTTCTATAAAAAATCTCACCAAAGGAATAACATGCCTAAGAAAAATATTTCTACTTTAGGTCTTGAATCTCTATAGGAAGTTACAAAAAAGTCACAAATTCCTTCAAATAAACATCTACCTTATCGATCACATGATAATGACTATGAACATATTTCCTAATATGATATACATAAAATACATTCTGAATCAATCTCAATTGATATGGAAACACCCCATGATAAAAGCTTTGCCTATACTTTCATGTATTATAAAAGGTATAATAAAACATAGTAAAGTTTCCTCCCACTTATAAACCTTTTCTACCCCCAACAAGAAGATGACCCCATAAAAAAATGAACCCCAAAAATGTACTCCAATGGTATCCTCCTCCAATCTACATAAAACTACTATCTACCATGATCTGTTCTTATATGATCCCATGTCATATAATCTCACTCGATCACATCCTACACTAATTCTATCATGGTAATAACTAACTCGGTATTAAAAACTCAATATAGTGGATATAAACAATTTTAAACAAATAATTCCTCATATATTTCCATACCAATGGATGGATGGGAGGTGATATTATATGAGAACTCTATTAAAAGAAAATTATCTACCAAAGATCCCCCAAATTCTATAACACAAGCTTTAAACATATCTTATGCTATCTGAATCATCCCCTTGATCTGAACATCTATTTTTTGGATGAAGTGATATGATAAGACACAATTGGGTTTCAAAATAATACTAAAATACTCTCTAAATATGAGAAGAAAATTTATCATCATGGGAACATTATGAAATTTCACCACTTATATTTATCTTTTCTAAATTTTCCATTGAACTCTACACTTTAATCCAAAATATATATTAATAATTTATCAAATGATCTAAAATAACCTAATTACATAATAAACTCTAGAATAATGAGGTAAAATAGTTATAAATTCCATGAAAATATCCTTCCATTCCCACATTATAATACACAATGGTTATAAAAGACTAGTTTGCAGTTGATGCTCAGCCCTAGCCTACTGATGGTTATGATATCTTACTAAAACGAATTTAGTGATCTCATTATCCCAAAAATATATAAGTGTATCTTAAGAATAATAAATATTTGAAATGATAGGATGCATTACCATGTGTGAACCATGTAACTCATGTAAAAATTCCAAATGTATACTCCAAAAAACAAATAAGTTATCTCAAAACAGATCTCGGTGATCCCCAACTCTAGACCAACCATATGAGCATCATCATAAATAGTAAAATTCTTTCAAAACCTCATTCTCATAATCTAAAAATTAATTCAATCTCACTCAATATATCAAGGAATATTTTATAATCATCTAATAAATATATGGTTCGTTATTCACTTCTTCTAAACCATGTTTCAGAGCTTCTAGTTCTTCCATCATCATTAATTCCTTGCTTGATTCTTGAATAATTTCACCATAATACCTATTTAACAAAATATATTTCACCACATTTCCTTTTCCTAAGATATAAAAAATCATATAATAATAATTGTAAAGAAAATATATCAATCTACTCTTCCATAGGTTTAAATATATTTGAAAAAGATAAATTTCTAACTTTTATGATCCATAAAGACCATAAAATATTTTTCAATCAAGTAATATCTCTATAGATTAAGCATAAAAACACTACCACATTATCTAAATAATGGATATCATAATTATTCTCATGAGAACATAAATATATATACTCAAATCTAATAAAACCTATCTCCTATATTAAAACACCTCCCAATCCCTGATGATATGCATTAGAATATACATCATATGGAAACCCTTCCTTAACTAATGAGAGATTTAAAAGACACATAAAATTATCTTTAAAATACTAAAAATATTCATATAATTAATTTAGATGAAAACAGAATGTTAATTCTTAGTCAAAGTGGATAAAGGAGTCATTATATGGGAAAATTAAGGAATAAACCTCTTATAATACCCAGTCTAACATAAGAAACTCTACTCCATAGAAACATACTTTGGTTTCATCCAAGTATTAATAACTTCAATATTTAATTTATTCACCATAACACCTTCCCTTAATACAAAATACCCCAAGAAATGAAGATTACATGTCCAAAATTGACACTTAATCAATTTTCTATAATATTCATGATTACTTAACAATTTTAAAAAAATAATAAGATGTATCATGTGATCATACTATATCCTCAAATAAACAAGTATGTCATCAATGAATACCATAAAAAACTAATCCAAATAGATACAAATATGGTTGAAACAACTAATTCATTAATTATATGAATTGAAATAGATAATACATAACTCTAAATGGTATCATGAAAAATTTGAATTTTTTATATCAACATTGAAAGGGTTTCTTTAGAATGTACTCATATTTAACTCTCAAATGATTATATTGATATCATAAATAAATCTTTGAGAACCAACTGACACCCTTCAAGGGATAAATTAGATCATCAACTTGAGGGAGAGGATAACAATTGTTTACCATTATTAGATTCATCCATCCATAATCTATATATAGTCTCAAGCTACCATCCACATTATTGGAAGACAACATGTGATCTACCCAATGATATAAAATGGGTCATATAAATCATTTATAAAATAATCCGTAAATATAAATTCTTAACACCTATAGCTATATGAATTTCATTTAATAAGAAACCACTAAAATAAGTAAGGCCACTAAGTATAACTCTACTAAACTAAATGTCACATAATTTATGTAAGCTTATCACTTCCTCTAGTGAAATTTTTCAAATTATTATGTCACTACAGTAATCCCCTCTTCCATCACCTCAGGTTCAAAAATAATCATGATTTCCATCTAAAAGATAATATCTCATGGGTCAATATGTAGTTTCCAAAGATAACAACTTATTTATATAATAAATGAAACATGATCAAATATAAGTTTATGGAAAATTACCCTTTCCTAATAACAATCCAAACTAGATTGTAAGATAGAAAAAAACTCTATGTCAAGAATCATATAATATGGTTCTATAAAAAAATATATCCTAATAAAATCTATAATTTTCAAAAAAAACTATCACTGATGATACAACTCTAATGACCTCGATTAGCCCCCAATGAGAGTAGTCAATTAAATTGGATTCTGAATCCTTTCTACTACAAGATATAACACTTAAATAAGTGTAGGGGTAATAAACAAATGTGAAGTTCTGATATCAAAAAATAGATGAGAGGGTAGAAAAGAATTAAATCACACCTTATATGGAATTTCCCCCAATCTCTTCCACATTTACCAAATAAATCTATTCATTCCCAAGTCATACACCTCGACGACATCACTACCTACCACATCCTCATCTATGAGTAGTAGGTTGTCTATGTGACCATATAATATCACCATATTTACCTCTACTATATCCATCAGATGGTTAATAAGGTTTCATATAATGATTATGCTGATGATTTCTTAAAGGTAACTACTACTAAAGATACCTTTATAAATTCTAGGATGATCCATACACCATAATACTATGTGAAAGTATTTGAGGAGAGGTATATATTAATATAATATTACCCATATCACTACAGAGAAAGAAGGATAAAACATATAGACCCTCAGATGATTGATAACTAACAATACTAAATCATCATGATCACTCTGGTAGTTTCCCTATTCCCTATTGATAATTATATGTTCTATTAGGTAGAACTCTCCCATATTCAAGTATGATACTTGAATGTATTATGTCTTCCCCAGTCATAATCTAACAATAAAGCATCTGCTCCACCTGCTCTATTATCCCAACCATCTCCATGTATGTCCTAAATCATTAATAAGTCATATGATACTAAATATCAGGGCATAGACTTAACTAGAAATATTTGTCCCTTAACTCCTCAATAGAAACTATGTTTGGGGAATACTAAATAAGGTTCATAAATTAGGAGTTGATCTCTCACATTAATGAACTTCCATGGTGAATAGTCAATAATTACTATTATCCATTAGTCCTGAGCATTGTAGATAAAAACTATTTTTGAAAATGAATTTATAAGTTATCCCACAAAATAAATAAATCCACCACCACTAGGATATTTCATCTCATAAAAATCTCACTAACAAAGAAAAATGGTACTCATCTAAAATTTGTGTGAGATTAAAATCTAGATCCCCATTATTGAGACACTACATTACCTACAAACCAAAGGTCATATCCTCAATCTTCAATAACTTGTGAAAATTTTATAATGAAAAATCCCAAGTCTCATCCACTATTTTTCATACAAATGGTACTTTATGCACATCCCTTATCTTATATAGAAGATGAAATCCTCATACAAATACAATTGGCATAACCATAATGGAATATAAGTCCATCAACATCACCTCATGGGGATATATGTATTAGAAAACACATTATCTCATCGACCTCCCTATACATTCTATTCCCTTATCCATAACATAAAAAATCATCATGACCTGAAACATTATGGTATAGGTCCACACCTAATATAGTACCCTATATATATTAAATTGTCTCTTAGGTATAGTTTACATATAATGAATTTCCTTTCTCGTGAATACATCGTTCACCCATATCCTTCGATGGTTTCCCTATTCTATGATTTATCATATGTACAGATGTACCATTACCTTACCATATCAATGAAAAACTTCACTAGTTCCATATTTAAAATCCATTCAAAAAACACTCACACAAATACCACCTTGTCACAAACCGACCCTATTGGTACTCCTCCAAGTTCATTAATAAGATTAAGTATGGCCACTCATTCCCCCCCAAAAGGTAAGGGATTTGTGACTAGTATTGAGGGTACAAATATCCCAAATGTGAGGAATTACTCTTTATAAATGAGAAACTAAAACCACTAAAATAATAAATTTTAAATAAAATTCATAAATATAATAAAAATGTATGGTAATGTCCTGAAACATAATAATCCAATAATATAATTTTAGTGGGGATGTAATAAAACATCTCCAAGGAAGTACCTCGAAAAGAAAAATACACCAAGCTCTAAAAGTTCTATTAACCCAAGTTAATCCCCCCAACACCACTACCAAAAATCTCTTAATAATATAAACAAATTATATATAGAATAAGGGAATGCATAAAAATAATCAATAGGTTTTTACCCTAGACCCACACATGTTAATGTGTATAAAGAATACTAATGAATCTATGATATAATGAGATAAATAGAATAAAAAATTATAAGGATCCCAAAGTCTTCCCAAATATAACAAAAAATAATATTTCCAAAAAAGTGTATATAATATATATAACCCACACTATGTGTAATATGATATATAAGTTATTCTATATACCAACTACAACCTTCAATATCACCTTAACTCCCAATGTCAAATATCACATATCCAATAGAATAAATTTGGTTATGGGTTATGGGAAGCTAAAAATATAATTACTAACAATCTAATAATCCTCATTTCCAACTTTATATTTTACACACCCAACCAATATTCTTGGATTGTGGTAGCGTAGTAGATAATGAGTGCACATCACTAATCAAATAACATAAACATACAAGAATACACATAATTACAATGTAGTAGATATATTAATACATTTCATTCTATAATTTAATGTTTTTAGTCCCAATATTTTTTATTTTATGGATAATTTTTACATTTTTCAATTTTAGTAATAATTCAAGATCAATTGTTAAAAATAATTAATATTGTAATTTTAAGTATTTTTATATCATCTTAGTATTTTAGCCATAAATTTTTCTATATTAATAATAATTGAAAAGAAATTAATTTTTTAGGATTTAATATTCATTTGGATACATTTCATTTAACTAGTAAAAATTTTTATTACAAAAATATAAGGCTCAAAAGGAGAATGAAAGTTGGACCATGGAATATGAGCATAATTTTGATGCATTTTAATGATGGGACCATATCTAATGGATATAATTTCCAAATTAGCTTACATTTTGAAGGAAGATAAATAAGATGTTGTGGAAAATTTTCAATAACTATGTATAATAGAGATTATACCTATTTAAAGGTCATAATTCATGAGTATAAAAAGAATGATAATTTGAACAGTCTCAAGAACAGAAAGTTTTCTCAAGTAATTATGGCATATATTCTTATATGTGTGTAAAATCAATCTAAAATTTTGTCATTAAACAACTGATATATATAATAAAGAATTAAATGAAGGAAAATTTATAATATTAAACCATTATTCTCATATAAAAATGTGATATTTTTTAGTAAAAATTTAGAGAAATAATGATCCACCCCTCTTTATTATAAATATATACCTCTACATAGTTTTAAAGGAGTTTAAAATTTTAATTAGTCAAGTATGGGTTTATATATTTTAATATTATTTTAATTTTTATATATTAGTTTTTTCTCTCTTTAAATTATTCTTCACTCTCATTTTATCTTTTTTTATCCCCTAGTGAATCACATATCTATAAAAATAGAGAAATAACTTCATATTTTATTAGAAGGAGGGGAGGAGTTTTTTACTTTTAGTTCTTTCACTTCAATGATTATTCTTATTTTATTCTAAGATTATGGTTGTGTTTAAATTTATTAGGATATGTGTTCACTCCATTTTCTCTATTTTCATCTTCTTCTTATTGTTTATCTTAATTACTATCTTTTACCATTTTAATAATACATGTGGTGGAGTAATATTGAGGTGTTAATGTGTTGAAAAGAGGTGTTCTATCTACTATACATGATATTATTTCCCCACAAACAAAGGTATCAATGTGGGTTAGTAACATTTAAAATATTAGGGTATTGAGTGATATTTTATGATCTCAAAATTGAGTGGAATATTGAGAGATATTTAAATAATTATGATTTGAAATACTTTGGTCTCCTAAGAATAATAGATTTTATTTCACTAAACTCTTAGTGTATTATTTTTAATTTTTAGATGTTTTTTATAGTGTATATATTTATTTAATATGAATGTACAACCCTACCTCTTTTTATTAGTATTTATCTTAGATAATATATAGTGAAAATATAAATTCAGTGCTTGTGAGTGGACTCTTCAAGAGATAAACCCTAATGTGCACACTATATTTTATTCTTAGGAAGTAAGAAAATATTGACCAGGGATCCATGTAAAATACCTATATATAAATTTTGAAATGTTACTAAGGAGGGTAAACAATTGCTCAATTTTTTTAAAATAAACACAAAAAATCATAAATTTCAAAAATAAAAAATAAAAACAAAGAACTTCATTACATATATTTCATTTATCACTCTAAGATGGATTTTTATAGTTATCTTTCATATTCTTGGTCTATTACTCAGCAAATGGATGATATTTATAAGGAAGATTATTTGAGTAATCTAGTTAAATGGAAATTTAGAGTAATTGAAGAAGTTAGTAGAAAAATAAAATTATTTTCCACTGCAGTTTTGAAATTTAAAGCTCTATCGCTAGAAAAACAACAACTACTAGTTAAAGAAGAAGTGAATCACATTCCACCAACATTAATTGTATCAACCCCAAATCCAATAAACCAGATCCAGTGTCTACTTTATTACATTATCATAAGATATTGGATACCACGTCACCAAGTATCAATCAATTTAGTATCCATGATTCTCATATTACATTGTAAATATAAAAAAATAGTATAAGAAACATTACTTCATATTTAATATTATTTGTAATATCCTTCTTCATATCTTGGGAAAGGAAAAAAACAAAGTGTGAGCTCATATGCTCAGTAAGAGTTACATAAAATTGAATCTATAATGACAAAATAAAACATAATCAATACAGAAAGGTAAATAACTAAAAACACAATCCATTTAGGTAATAATTTGATAAATAAATACATCCATAGATAAAATCAAAGCAGTAATCACATGTATAATGATAAATAAATTCTTAATGAAGGAAATTAATAATTTGGGATGTCGTGTTTTTAGAAATCATGATATCATAATATCAAGGCCTTATGCCAAGATAGTTTAGTTGATGGGTAGGTATACACCAAAATACCATTTAATATTTTGGACAACATATTTTCCTTATAATACATATCGATGCATCGATGGGATATTTATATCTAAGACCCTCCCATTATTGGATTTACAATGTATTCCTTTTATATTGAATAATCAATTTAATTCATAGAAAATATTCCTTATCCAAAAATATATATGTTTTTACAAAAGAATACAGAATATCAATTATTCCCCATTCAATCAAATAATTTCCAAAGTACGCTTATTTAAAAAACACTATATATAAAAATATTATACAGTTTAGAAAATAATAAAATATTTGATATAAAGAATATGAACATGGACTATAAATATAATTTTCAATTAAAAATGATCATAATATGTTTAATGTTTCAACAGAATGTTGATGACCACAAAATTAATCAACAGATGAGTGATGACCATAAATTCATCAAAAATTTAGGTTTTTGTAATAAAATAATGTATTTTAGGGAATAAAATAAAATGAAAGTATAAATTTAAAAGAACATTTAATTAAATAATTTTTTGTAAAACCAATAAAAATTTATAGAATAATCTAAATAGTATAAAATAGTTATAGTTTTTTGAAAATCCATTAATTGCGTATACTTTAAAAAACATTCCTTTTAACCTATTATAAAAAAAGATAAAAATGAATCATTCATAAAAAATTATCAAAATTAATTTCAAACCTTTTATAAAGAAAATAATAATATAAAATTTACTTAATAAATCATATTATTAAATAAAAAAATACATGTATAAAACAATATTTTTAAATATATACATGGACGAAAAATATACCCAATCAAAAGGATAAATAAGATCATATTTTTTAAAATCGTTTATTTACTTAATTAAATTGAAAAAGATATTAAATTTTATAATAAAACATGTAAATTATTTAAATATATAGAGGATAAGAAAATGGATTTATTTTATTAAGGAAATATTATAATATTAATTTAATGAAAATAACGAAAATCCCAAAAAATGAGATTGTAAAATAAATTCTTACCTCTTGAGTAAATTTAAAATTACAACCCCTTTAAATAGTAAAATATAATTGAAAATTTAATATCCTTGAATAAATATAAACTCATGTTAAATATAAAAAAGGGATATTATATACATAATACAAAATAAAATAGTTTCTTAATACCAAAACATCTCTTAATGAAGTTGAAATTGGGAAAAAATCTATTAACTCAAGTTCGGCATGCCTTGTGAGCACTTTTGAAAACATGTATAATAAATATATATTTATTATAATTATATTAAATAACCATATAAAAATATATAATTTCATGTATAATCCTATTATATCATCTTATCACCCATTTGATAATAATCTTTTATTATTATCATTATTTCAAATGTTAACTAATTCATTTTTCGGGTATGTTTTGATTCATCGTTTATAGTCCTTGTATATTTATGATGATTTTATAATATTTATAATTTTAATCATGATATTAACATCATACATATTCATTATATAAACATTTGGAATAATATATGAAAATTAGACATTGAAAAATGAATCACATCGCTATGTAGAGGTGACAGTCTACACTTACTCACGAGCGATGCTATCATTTTTAATGGGTAGAAGGGTAAATAATTAGATGATATATTTTGTTTAGATAATTATAATTATGTAAAAATTATAATATATATTCATTATTTCCCTCATTATGATATTCCATGTGAGATGGTAATGGAAAACAAATTTCATCAGTTCATGAGGTGGTAGTCTATTGTACACATGATCGATGGTTTTGTTTCTAATTTTATAGAGAAGGAGATGGAAAAATGTTATCTAATAAACATAATATAATATCATAATATATTATTTATAGGTTTTACTATATTTAAATGGTTGTTAGATAATCCAATTATGTGAAAAAATAAGAAAAATGAAAGTGCTCGGTGAAGATGATTACCACTTCTTTGAAAGAGCTCCATTAGATATCTTCTTAAGGGACCCAGGGTTGGACTTTTGGGAAAACAAGAACCTATAAAACATAGATAAATATGTTTATAAGAGTTTATTTTAGGGCGTGTTCAAAATAGGTGTCTTTGTGTGGTGTATAGAAGAGAGGATATGTGGTGCCTTTTTATAGTGGACAATTGGACACACATGGAATTAATAAAATATTTAGATATAATAGATTCATTTTCATGTTTAAGTGGAACCATGTGGCCATAATTTTAAATATAAGATATTATATTTCTTTAATAACTTCTAAAAATAAATTTTGGTCAGGTTTATTTGGTCTTTTAAACCTTATCTTTTATTTTAACCCATTCATTGACCAATTTTATGCTTAACCACCGTAATGACTTTTTCAATCTTAAAGGGTTATAAATTTACTTAAAAGGTAACTCTTTACTCAAAAATGTAAAAGATATAAAATTTTAGACCAATTATCATCCTAATTTTCCTCTTTCAATATTTTTATTTATTTTTAAATAATTTAATAAAATATTATTTAACATAAAATAATAATAAAGTCATTTTAAGAACTATTAACATAATTTGGCCTTAAAGACATCAAGAAGAATATGGAATTAAAATATAACATTTTTATATCCATAATAAATTATTATTAACTATAAATTTCCTTTGGAACCATAATTAATCCAAAAACATTAGTTTTAATTTATTTAAAATTATTTACTTTGATTTTTTTACTACTTGCACAAGAACTGTGTTAGCGTTGTATTAGCATTTAAGGTAATTACATAATCAATAAAAATTAGAAATAAATTTTAATAATAAATATAATATAATTATTCTAAAAATAATCTTTAATAATAATTCATAACTTATTTTTATCCCTATACGAACATATGAGAGAAATTTAGTGGTAAAAGTGTGATATCTTGTATTTCTCTTTACTTTAAATAACATTAATGAAATTATCAAAGGAAAATGGAATAAAAATTCCATATATTTAATGTTATAATTGATATTTTCGAATTAATCTCATAAAATGAAATAAACATAAGTTTTGGATATATTTTTAAGGCCTTATCACCTAATTTTTAATGTTTATTACCTCATTTAACCTTTATCAAGGTGATAAATTTTACAAAGTTTAGTATTCATAATGCATAAAAATAAATGGGAACTATTTACCGAATATGAAAATAATAATTCATGATATTTAATACAATTTTTAAAATTCAATTATAACAAGTTACATAATTTAATTTAAAAATAAACCCATAAAATGCGATGAAAGCAATTTTCCTTAAAAATGTGTTTTTAAGCCTAAATATAGACTTATATAAAAATATTGTAAGATGATGATCCCAATTGAAATAATTATATTATTTAAATTAAAAGAGATATTATATAAATTTAATATCAAAATAAAAATAGAATTATACTTTTAAATTATCTAATTTAATAACAAGAAATGATAATTTTACAAAAATTGGTATTTTTCATTATTCAATAAAAAATAATTTTTTTAAAGAAAATTAAAAACATTAAGCCTAAGATAACATTGACCTGATGATTTGAAAAATTATATAATTTACACATAATAATATTTCATTAGTTTTTCTCATTTTTTTAAACATGATGTTTTTTATAAATAAAATTTTCAAAAAAATTATATTTATTTAAAAAGAAATATATTATAAAATCTTGAGGTGTTACATTCATAGTGAAGAACACAAAGAGGAAATTACGGAATTAATAGAAGATCCACTTTAACTTTCTAAACCATTTCTATAAGACATCTATGAAGCATAAATGTCATCTGATGCATATGTGGGAGATTAATAAGATTTAGAAGAATATTGATATTACTTTATTGAATACGAAAAGTTAAGCGATTCTCCCATTTTTCATAGTGAAAATTCAAAACCATTTTACCGATATATTTCAATATAATAAAATACCACTAAAGTGGTTTAATTTAAAGAAAAAATTGAGAATATTGACTACCTACCTCCAACTCTAACAACACAAATTCAAGAGGCACTGAGCAAATAAGAAGAAATAAAAGCTGAGTCAAATTAAAGAGATAATATTTTCTTGAACTCATTTCATTATTTTTTGTACATAATTATTTATTAACTCTCACAACATTGATTTATTTTATTTAAGTAACACATGGACTTACTTGGTGGATGATATAGAAGAGGAAAATGTGTCATACATTGAGGAGATAATGGAGGATACTATTGAGTGGTACACTGGTGCAAATAAGGATAATGATAAAAAAATAAGAATAAATGTAGAATTAATTTTTGAACCTAAACCATAAGATAATCTACAACCTATCATAATTTCTTCACCACTAGTGGACAATACTCCCTATGTTAAAAAAATAGGGATCACCCCTTCTAACATTAATTACTCCCCTTGCATCTATTTCCTCTATTCATTCTCAAGGATGAGTCACTTTTACTTTATTTTTTGTGTCTCCATTATTGGGATATACTCATGAACATTGGGAAAAGTCATATGTGGTTGTTTATCTCAAAGAAAATCCCTCCCCCATCAGATTATGTATAAATTTCAAGAATCTCAAACTATTGGAAGTAAAACATTGTACCCACTTTGGTGGTCAATCTAAGTTCTATAGTATTTTCAATTTCCCTTTATTTTTATTTCTATAAATTTTAATTTTTTTCTTTCTTTATTTTAGGTTTAAAGTGGAATCTTCTAGGATCTTTACTCGAGTATACCACTATAAAATAAATTCATATTGAATCTTTCCTTACCTTTGGTTTTGGTACCCATTTATTTTTATATTATTTAAGATTAAATGAAAGCTGGTTAGATACTATGTTTAGGGGAATGATAATATATTTTTAATATTTTTTATGCATTTAATTTTTTTTTAAGTTTTTAAAATAATTTCAGATTTTTATTACATGTTTTGTTTTTAGTTTTAAATTTTCATGTGTTTTTAGGATTCTTGATCATAATTGAGTGGTTTTGTTAAATTTATAAAATCTTATTATTTTTGGAACATTAATAGATTTCAATATTTTAGTATTTAAATGATTCATGAATGGACTTTTCTTTCCATATGTTTAATATTTTAAATCGAGGATTTTTATTTTATTATGAAACTCATGTGGACTGAAAAATCCATTTTTATTTGATTTTCAATATATTATTTTTGGTTTAGTAGTAACCGGCATACCAAATGAGGGCCACAACAAAGGACTCCAAAATTCAAAATGCAAAGTTACAAAGACTTCAAAAAGAGCATAGGGGTTGATAGGATCATCTAAGATCATCCACGTCAACTCAAAACATGTTTATAGACATCAATTTCATCATCACCATCAATCACCATTGTAGTTACTATCATTTTTTACACAATTTCCATCTCACAATCATCACCACAATCATCGTTTCTTTCCAAAACCAACATCGTCATCCCCAATAAAAACACCACAACTGAACCCTAGAGGTAGTCAAATTCAAAGACTTGTCTTCCTTATCACTAGAATAGCTTCATCCTTTCCCTAAAAAACACCATCATCATAGACACTAAAAAAACATCAACCAACATAAACCAAACCAGAATAACCATCGTTGCTTCAACCTTTTCATCACCATTCATGTCGAATCCATCACCACATCAAAAATGAAAATCAACGAACCAAAAAAAAAATAAAAAACATCATTGAGTGGGCATAAAATGGAAAAATAACTCAAAAAAACAAAAAAAAAACCTTCACTGATATCTTAGAATAAGAAACAATAAGAAGATATGACAAGCTAGAAACCATTTTTACAAGAGAAACCCGACTCAGGTCAAGCCTAGATCCCCAAGGGACACCTCACCATACAACCTAAAAACCTCATATTGATCACTACACTAGATATTACTAGGATAGACACCAAGGTCCGAATGTTCAAAGTCAGGATTTTAGTGTTTGAGTTATCCTAAAACCACCATCATCGATGAATCATAAAACCAATAGTGACGAAACCAAAAATGAACCGACCTCGGTAGCTCCTAGAAACCCATATTCCACCAAAACACATAACCCAAAGCCTCTTGGTTTGGACCAAACTATCTCCAACTAGGATATTCATAGTGGAAATTGAGAAAAGAGAAGGGTTATGAAAGCTAAGAACTTCCACACCACACTACCTTCGATGGGAAGATCAAAAGAGTCGTGGGAGGAAACCCACAACAATGAGAACTAGATGGGAGAAGAAGAAAGCCCAAAAAATAATCAATAACCAGGAACAATGATAACATAAAAAGGAAAAAGGAAAATAGAAATGGGGGACACTAAATAAGAACAATGAGAGTGGGGGGCATCACTACTGATGAGGGACTCGAAAACCGTTAAGGGGGAAGAGGAGATGAGAGCGGATAGGAGTGCCCAACGAATGGCGTTCCATCATTAACTCATGTAAACTAGTACAGTAAAAATTGAATATCTTTACATTATTGTGAGGTTAAAAACCTTTTTAAATCCTTATTATATTTATCATTTTTTTATAGTTTTGATTCATGATATGTGATCTAGAACTTTTTATTTTTCTATTTTAAAAAATTTTAATTCATGAAATGTTTTTGACATGATTGAGAGGGTTATTTGGATATACATATTTTAAATTGAGACCCACCTTTACATTTTTCTATTTTATCCCTTATATTATAATAATTAACTTATAGGTTTAATCCACAATACATTCCAATTTTTCATTACCTTCCTTCATATTAATATTTTTTCATATATATTGTATGTTTTAGTGTGGGGGAAGGGCCTTTTGTGTGTGCTCTTTGGGATGCATCTCATTGTGGGGTGTGTGTGTTTCATCATCATTTTGGGCACTTGAGAATGAGAATGATTCATTATAATCATTTTTTCTTCATTCATATCATCATTTTATAAAAAATAGAGAAGAGACTGAATTATTCATTACTCTTATACGAATGATTTTTCATTCATTTAAATCATTTTTTCGTCTTTTGTTCCCTGAAAAAAAATTAAAACAGAAAATGGAAAAAATAATACAAGGATAATTAGGATGAAAATTTAATTTTATTCATTTCATGGATCATGTCAAAAAAATGATATGTGGTATATATTTTTATAGAGAATTGAGTAACGTGTATTTCTAGGGTTTTAACTTGAATATTCATGAATTTTTTTAAGATTATTACATTTTGTTTTTATCCTTTGAATTTTTAAATGTTTTACCCACAAACCCTTAGCCACAAAATCATCTTTAAATACCTTAGGGATTATTTTTTTATGTCTCATAGTCTGGAGAGATGATAATTTTCACAATCCTATATAGGACACAAATGTTCTTTAGAATGAGAAACACTCTATAAGAAAATCCTTGAGTAATATTAAATACATTTCTAGGGTGGTAGATATGACATTTACATAGGGATTAATATGATATTAAATATAATTTTATAAATTTTTAGGAGCTTGGATATTTTTATCAATGTCAGTGGCATGATTTTTTTTAGATGTGAGAGTTGAGTGGTGTTTTTAACTATACATTGAGAAGTTTTTTTGACCTTAGTATAAATTATTGTATAATAGTGTAATGTTTATGTGTAAGGGAATGATTAAGATAATATTTCTTACATTTTAATTATTAATAAAAGTTTTTTATTCCCACATTTTTTATTTTAAGGGTATTTTTCATGTTTTTAGATCTTAGGAGTAAATTGAGTTTAATTTCCAAAATAGATTAATATTAAAATTTTAAATATTTTTATTTTAGGTAGGTATTTTTCTATAAATGTTTCAAAACTAATTAAAATTATAAAATTCTGTTTTATGAAATTTAATATTAATTTACATGCATTTCATTCAGCTATGAAAAATTATGGATCTAACAATATAAGTCTTAAGAGGAGCTTTGAAGTATTGCCTTGTAATTTGTGCGTAGTTTTAAAAAATTTTAAAAATGGACATATATCTCATATATGAAAGGTCTAAATGAAATGAAATTTTGATGGAAGATTTATTAGATACTATTTAAAAAAATTTATTAACAATTTTTTCTCATGATTTTTCCAAGTTCTAGGTCATAATGGCATATGAAACAAAAGAATGAGAATTTAAATAGTCTCTAGATTAGAAAATATTGAGTATTGTTATCATAAATTCTTTTATACATGAACAATGAAGATAAAATATTTTTGGATGATATTTAAGTCATAGAATAATAAATTTAATGAGGGACACTTCTTCATATTTGGTTGTTTAATACCCCAAAATTATGAAAAAAAATTAAGGAAAATTTTTGAGTAAAAATAATCCCCCCAAATTCTTATAAATATCTACATCCACTTCATTTCAAAGGATTTATAAATTTTCATTATCTAATTAGGGGTCTTTATGTTTTAATATTATTATAATTTTTATATATATTAGTTTTCTATTATTTACTTATTTTTTCCCTCATATTTTCTCTTTTTTATGTGGTTGAATATCATCTCCATGAAAATATAGAACTAAATTCTGATTTTTTTTAATGGAGCATGAACATTTGTTCTTTGAGTTATAATGGTGAAATTATTCTACTTATTTTATTCAATAATTTTGGAAGTAGTTAAACATATCAGGGTATATAGTCACTCCCTTTTCCCTACTGTCAACTTATTCATACCATTTATCATTATCCATCTCCTTCATCCTTTCAATACTGGATATGATGAATTATTTTTAAGGTTGTGATGTGTGGAAAATAGGTCTCCTAGCCACATTTTAATGGAGTATTACCCCATAGGAACAAGTCTTGATGTGAGGTATTAATATTTAAAATAATAGGGTGTTAATTAATAGTTCTTGATCTTAAGATTGATTAGAATATTAAGAGTTATTTAAAGAATGAATATATAAATTATTGTTGGTCTGAGATAGAAGAGGATAAGTTATTATGGGTTCCTAAACTTTCTATGATCTAGGAAATTCAATTGAAGCAGAGGATGGATCCTTACTGAATGGCCTTCTTTTGTGAAACCTCTACAACATCAATATCACTATGGTTTAACAAGATTTCAAAATTCTAGTCAGATTATTTATCAACAATGCCAAAGTCCCATGGAATTTACTCTCTTTTATTATGAAGTGAAAATCAATCACTAATCAAGGCACAGAAATCTAACATACTTAGAGAGAGTGTACAATGATACAGATAGTCTTGCAAGTAAGGGGTATCCTCAGGATTGGAATTTAATTTATTATAGCATGGTAACCTTACCATGAGATTGTATCCTAATCATTAGTCGATAAAATATTGGTTTAAATCACATTAGATCTCCCAATGTACTACGATTTATGAATAAAAAACATTTTTCGAGTGATGATTTTCATTATTGTGAATTCCTAAGAGCAATAATTTTTTTTAATAGTCACTCTCTATTTGATTTTTTATTTATATCTATATTTTTATAATATATATATAATATGAATTTTTAAACACCATAATTTATTGTTATTGGTCTTTTATTAGTATATTAGTTAGATAATAAAAAATAAAAATAAAAAATTAGTGCGTGTGAGTGGCCTCTTCAAGATATTGATGATAGAGTGCAGACTATATCACATTCTTAGTTAATAAGAAAATATTGGACAAGGATATGATAAAAATTACAATGTATAAAAATTTATAATATGGGGTTTTCCATGTTACCCTTTGTCAATAATTATTTATTCTCTATGAAATAAAAAATAGTGATACCAAGGGTTGTATAATCAGGAGGTTGCAAGCTAAATTTTTAAAACGGTCACTTTTTTTTTATTTTCTTTTGTTATGGTTCATAAATAGGGGATTTGAAATTGATTGAAAAAATTTAATCTAAACCATAATATATTCTATTAGAAAGAATTTAAAAATTATAATTTATAAGTGAACAATATAAGTGACATAAATAGATAGAATATAGAAAGAAGTAGTGGAAAAGATTCTACCCTCAAACACTCCCTTTATCCTTTTCAAAAAAAAATTACCAAATTGAATCTCTCTATTTTTACTCAAATACCTCCAACTGAAACACTAAGATACCTAGAAACCATATCAAGACCAAAAAATAAGGGTGTTGATCCCCTTACAAAAGTGATTTGATTTCCCAAATACCATTAACAAACCAAATATAATTGAACCTATTATTCGAAAAATAAAGACTTCACTTAATAAGATTAAACGGGAAGAAAAATAACTTTACATTAAAAAGTTTTAAAAAATCCATCATTTTTATAAGAAAATGAATCTGAGAGAGAAAAAGACCTTCAATCATGAAAATAGATTTTAGATAAATATAAAAATACTAAAGTGAAAATTTAAAAAAAACTCAAAAGAGATAAAATCCTCAAATATAAATAGTCTATAACTACCTAGGATTTTATCCCATCATGGATAGAATATTACATGTGTACTCTTATTCTCTAGCATATCATGTGTTACACCCCATGTTTTTATGGACCTTATTTTTGAATGTAGTAATTATCATTGATGTATTTTATTGAACTATGTTAAAATTTTTATTCACAGAACACAAAATTTTCTTTAGGTACATACAACAACAACTTGTCAAACAATATATGTAACACCGACTTCGTGTACATTATACAAAATTCCGAGTTTCAATGAAACATCATATTATTTTTTTAATTATTTAAATGAGATAGTTATAACCTATTCATTAATAATATAAATATTTATAGCATTAAATACTTTTAAAATATTTTTTATAATGTTTTTATATAATAAAACTTATTTTTAATGAAAAATTTAATTTTTGGTAAAGTCTTTAAATGTTGAAAATTTTTATTTTCTCAAATGAACTACATTAAATTTACTTTGGTGAAAATAATAAAATTCAGTTTAGAGACATTTTTAAATTAAATTTCATAATATAAAATTAATTTTTGAATTTATAATTTCAAAATTATATTATGGTAATGTTTTGGGATTTTTCTGAGAAACTTCATTTTTTTAATGAACAGTGAAAAATACTGAATTTTATTTAAAAACTGTTTTTTCATAAAATTTATTTATATAGTTAAATTATATTTTAATTTTGTTTTAAAGAAAAAATATATCAATTATAAATTTATTAATATAATTCATGTAATTTTAATAATTTTTATATTGAATTTAGATATAAAATCTTAATGAACATTTGAACATTCTCACATAAAAATATCATTTTCTCACCATGTCTGTGAGATTAGCTTTAAACCTAATTTTTCAATTAAAGGGTATTGAATTTAGAAAAATATAAATAAACATTTGTAATCAGTAAGATATTTATATTATAATATGATCAACTAAATTTTTGACCAAAAAGATTAGTAAAAGTGATTAAAATTAATTACAACGATTAAGGTAAAATTGTGCTTGACAGGGGTATAAACTTAAAATTATAGATTAAAATGACCTATAAACTTTTCCAATACCCATTTTTTGGAAAATTTTAGTTTACAAAAATTACATTGTTGAGTATAGTTGGTTTTTATGACTTTTTTAGGTAAAAACATGGTTCCACCTAAGTTGTTTTAAAAAATTCAAAAGTGTGTCTTTTCCCTCCCATATAAAAGGACACCACTTCTACCTATTCATCACAAATATCAAACAACATAGGTTAGGAAAATATCATACCAATTCAATTCCCAAAATCCTTTCCTTTTTCCTAGAATCCTACCTTTGAGAAGAATGAAATTCAAGTAAGCTCTTTGGTGAAAACTTCAATGTGTTACCCAAAGAAGCGGTAACATCCTTCCTCAAGATCCTTTATATTATTTTCATTATCCACCCCTAAACTCTCATTATTATATGATTATAAAGTAAAAAAATTATACTAAATATTCTTAGATATTTTTATGATACTTTTATGACCTACAATTACACACACTTCTATCTAATTGGTTACGAACGTACTGTTTATGTGTATGGTGAACTACCACCTCACAAAATGATGATTCTTCATTCTTCCATTAATGCCACTCATTATGGGAATTTCAATGGGAAATAAATATATATATATGATATATATGATATACATTATTTATTTAATCCTCTATAATTATTTTATAACACATATCTTTATACTCTCCATTTAGTGTAAATATGATAATTTTGTTTGAGAAAGTGTGGACTACCACTCCCTCAAAGAGATGTGATTCGTTCACACACTACATGGACTGTATTAAGGATGTGTTTAGTGAACATATATTATATATATGATAAAATAATTATACTTTAATGTTATTATTTAAATATATACATGTATGCAATTTTCTATCTTTCTTTCAATATGACAATAAAACAAAGACAACATTCATGCATATGTATGGTCTACCATCTCCAAGAACAGTGTATTACATTTCATACTTCTATATTATATAGATTTTTATAATAAAAATATGATGAATATAAATTATATTTTCATCAAGGTTTAAATTCTGAAAATCGTGATATAATTATAAGGACCAATGATATAACAATTTAATACAGATGTAAAAAAAAAGCGAGTATTACCCAAAGAGTATCCTTAACATGAAATTGTCAACAAGTGGGTAATATAAAATCATAATAAAACCATATATGGTATTAGATATAATAATATGGTTACGTTTTAGATTAATGAAAAACTTATATTTATTATAAAGGAGGTTTTACTGAGTACGAAGAGAGTCAAAACAAAATGTAAGGAAATTTCATCTCACTTTTTTAGGTACATGATTTATTCACCTCCCATTCCATTAATGTGGTGTCTATAAATACCATGGATTAATTATCTTATGCTTATAATTAAATTTTTTGGGTATTTTTATATCCATTTTATGATATTTATTTCATGGTGTTTATGTTTCAAAAGTTTCAAAATGGGTAAAATAATTTTGTCAAAATTTTTCTTCTTGGAGAAACATGCAATGTTATTCACCTATTGTTTTCCTGTAGGTGTATATATTTCCTTCAAAATTTTATATAATGAATCCTATTATTTTAATTCTATTTTATGTTTAATGTAATTTTATTTTATTACATGGTGAGTGTGGTTTAAAATTACCAATTGGTAAGATTTTATTGAAATAATCTCATCACTTTTTGATATTGTTTGTCATTATGATTCCTTTGATTAAATATTATGATCCATATCTTAATAAATATCAGGAATTTTCTTCTCCTCTAATTATTAACTATATATTCATTTATTGGTACCATTTTTCCATAGTTTGGTACGTAAGATAGTTAATAATGTGTTTTTAAGAAATCTAAACTTTACCCTCTCTTCGGTCAGAAATATGTGTTCCTTCAAATCTATGTCTTCTAAAAGGTTTCCAAACTATTAAATTATTCTATTATGATATTTAAAAGACATTTTTACCATTTTTTTAACTTTTTAAACAAAATATTTTTTAATAAGGAATCTTCTTGTCATTTTTTAGTCGAGAAAAATTTCTAAACTTTTTACAATACAAGAGGAATGTTTGGCATGTACAGATTTTTCATCAATCATGAACGAAATTCCCTTGAAGATTCATTTACAATATTAAAAAAAATATTTTTTTAAAAATATTTTTTTTCCTAATAATTTGTAAATTATATGTCTTAAAATATTTTTAATGAATAAAAAATCTCAATAAATTTTCAAAATATTTTATAAGTTTTCAAGGAAAATGGTTTTCAAAACATGTTCAATCTTTATTAATAAGTTTTAAAAGTATTTTAAAAGAAATGTTTTTTTTAAAAATCATGATTTATTTATATTTTTTTAAAGTATTTTAAAATAAATGGTTTTCAAAACACTTTTAAGCTTCTTTTATAAGTTTTCAAGGAACATTTTTTTCAAAACAATTTCAAGATTCTTTTATAAGTTTTCAAGCAAAAATGGATTTCTAAACATTTTCAATATCTATTTATAATTTTTTAAGTAAAATGATTTCCATATTTTTTTGGAAGAATTATTTATATGTTTTAATGTTTATGTTAAAGAAAATTATTTTCAAAATATTTTATGTTCTAAAAATCCATTTTCAAAGAAAAAAGGATACTTTCCTCAATAAATGTTCTTAAAAGATATTTAATATTATTTTCTATAAAAGAAGAAACCCATTTTATATTACTCATGCCTTTATAGTAAATGATCCAAAGGTTCTATTCATATTCTTTATCTGAATGGTTTTTTATGGCATGAAATTTATGAAAAACTATTTCTCTTTCATGGGTTATATGTTTATGAAACTCATTCCTCTTCCATGGGTTATATTTTTATAAACACCATTTCTCTTCAATGGGTTATGCCATGATAGATTATTATGAAAACATCTTCTTTTAAAAGGTTATTCTATGATGAAATGATTATAAAACCTATATACTTTCCATATTTTATGATATGATTAAATGTTTATGATACCCATTTCATTTCATGGGTTATGATATGATCTTTTTTTATTGCTCATGATGTGATAAACGTTTTATAATTTTGTGGAAAAAGTATGTTTGATATTATTATAAGAAGGGTGGGACCTATATCTCCCTCTAATTTATTGGGTAATGATAAATGGTATATGAGATCAAAGGGTACACAGATGGTACCCCAATCTGGAAAGATAGAAGGTACATTGGTTGTTTCCCATGACTGAGTGAAAAAAAGTACATGGGTTTTATCCCAACCTAAAAATAAAAAGGTACATGGGTTTTAGCACAATCTTGAAAATAAGAAGGTACATGGGTTGTTTCCCAAGACAGAAAACAATAAGTTACATGAGTTGTTTCACAAGACTAAAAACAAAAAGGTGCCCATATTAAATCCCAATCCGAAAAATAAGTAGCTATAAAGGTTGTAGCCCAAGACCGAAAATAAGAGGTTATATTGGTTATTATCCCAAGAACAAAGTAGGTACACAAGCTATATCCCAAGACTAAAATGATATAAATGTATTGGAAGGTAGAACTAACCTAAGATTTTGTATTCTTATTTGTGTTTTCCAAAAATACTATGTCTTATTCCTATTATATGTGTTCATGGATTATGTTTATTTATTTATTATTATTGTCTTATGAACTTCCAAGATTTATACCATGATTAAGATTAATGATCTGTGATATTTAGGGTATGATGTTCCAATGTTATTATCACATTCTCATAACCCTATACTCATGTTTGGTCTTATATGTCCCCCTTGTTTACCCTTACCGATCATCTGGAAGAAGCCCTTTTTACATTTCCTTCCCATTTTTATAAAGGTATATTTCATTTAGGACTTGTCTAAGAGGTGTTATAGTCTTGGAGAACCTAGTGGGAGATAATGTAGCTCCCTTATGCACTAGTTTTTATGTTTCCATGTTTTGAAAGGAACTAAAATAATACGGTCTTTGGGCATTCGTTTGTATATTTTTTTATTTATTCTGCAAAAATTTTTGTTATTTATATGTAAAATAATACTAGGTTGTTATAGTTGTTATCAGATAAAATTTTTAGTTAACCCTTGGAAACCAGGATGAGAAACCATTACTGAGATACCTAGGTATATTTATAAGGATATATCTTGATATATCTCTAAGGATATGTATAAGGATGAGTTAATGTTTAGGAAAATTTCTTAGAATATTGGAAAAGGATAGAGTGAGGGGTTTATTAGAAATACATCAATTTCAAGACACATCAATTGGATGTGGATCTAGAATATATATATTGAGTAGTAACAAATCAGGTAAGGTGTGTTGGGACTGACTTAGTGTAACCCGGTACACAACAATGGGCCTTACTATACACCTGGTTTGACACTCCAAGGGGATATGCATTGGGAACTCACAAACTATTTACCACCCATCATGAAGGATGAATAACCTATAATAACCCTAAGGTGTCATAAATTAAATAATTATTATCCATGATTTAGGCACCCTATAATAAATTTTTCATGATTATCTTGTATCCCATAATGATAAATACTTATCACAATATACTTTCTGGTTTTTGTAAATGGTGATAACTATAAGGAACATGTTTAGCATTTAATTTTGAATAAGTGAAACGTATAGTATATTTTCAAATCAATTTCCCATGTGGAAATCTCATAAAGTGAATTATTAAGGTGGTATGATTATTGGTTGTACTTCTGAAGATAAAGATACCACAAACAACATGTGAAAAGTATGTGATTTTGTTCGATTATTGTTTACATTAAACATAAGAAGCATGACTAGATTGTGGCTAAATAACCTTAATACATTATTAATATTTCATAATCTAGGAAACAAGTATTGTATAAATAGTTTATGAAGGATGAGTAATGGTTGAAGAATAAATTTTTATGAATGAAGTATTTTTTTCAAATTAAATTATTTTTTTATATGAATCATGAAATATATATAAGTATTTTCATAATAAGTTTTCATTAAGGATAGAAAATTATATATAGATTAGTGATGAATATATAGAAATTTTAATTTGTGGAAAGGTGATCTTTTGATTAAGGGAAGGTAACCATTAAGGTGGTCAAGATGTTGAGAAAATAGGGTTTATCTTGGATAATGAGATGATTTATTTTGATAAAGTAAATTGGATAGTAATGATTACCCTGGATATGATTATTGATTTTTTGTTAAGTGTTCTATATCATCGTAAATGAATTGTCAACTTCTTAGATTTAATGAATCTATTGAGTAATCATTTGAATAAGAAATCATGCATGTTTTACAAAATGATTTATGGCCATTCATGTTATTAACATGTTTTAATGGAACATACGATGAGGGTATTCACATGTTAGGAATGTGAAAACCAACAACTACTTTTTGGGGGATCAATGTTATAATTATTTAGTAACCTTTTATATAAATTTTTGGAATTTGAACTTTTGGAATGATTATAAGTTAAACCATTTATGGAAATATTATGTAAAAATTTGAAAGATGTTTTTGAGATTAAAGTAATATCTCATTATATGGGAATTTATGCATGTAGGATAACTTGTACTATCCATTTCTTTGAGATGTTAAGTGAAGGAAGATGGAATGACTTATCATTTTATTTATGGATCTCATGATATATTGGTTCTTTAGGAATGAAAAATTCACCATCATTCCCTAGAGTAAAATATGAAGTTGGAATTTATCAAGGAAAAACCAAAGAGTGGTATTGTACATATTAAAAGGAATGAAATATAGTATGTATATGTTCTTATTTATCTAGAGAGTAAAATAAATCCTCGAATCTAAGAAAATGATATTGAAAAATATTTACCCTATCACCTTTATTTTTTTTAAATCATATGTTCCCTTAAATAATTTAATATTTATGGTTGTGTGATTACACACATATGCCGATCAATGTTCTCAATCACTCTCCATAAGAAATGGATAGTTATATTTTTCTTCCATGTCTGTGTTTTCACTTCCCACCTATCTTCTCCCATGTGGAACCCTTGTTATATGTTACTTTGGGTAACCGATATGTTTCCAAATTTCTTTTTTTAAAGGATGTTTTAGTATTAATTGTTACCATGTGGGTTTCTATGAAAGGAATTTTCAAGTGAAAAACCATTGATAACACGATGATTTTTTAGGGAAATTTTCATTTTAAGGGTGGGTAGAATGTAAGACCCTACGTTTTTATGGACCTTTTTTTGAATGAATTAACTTTTATTGATGTATTTCACTACACTAAGTTAAAAATTTCTTTAACATGGAATCTAATTTTCTTTCACTACTCACAACACCGACTTGGTGTACGTTACATGCAACAATGACTTGGCATACATTACCCGCAAAGCCGAGTTTCTAGGAAACATTATTTAATTATTGTAATTAATTATATGAGATTGTTATAACCTAGCAATTAAAATAAAGTAATATTAATATTATCACTTCTTAAAAAATATTTTTTATAAAGGTTTTATATAAATAATTTATTGATAATTAATAATATAATTTTTGTTAAGATCTTTAAATGTTTAAAAATATTATTTTCTCAAATTAACCTCTTTTTTCATTTTAGTCTCTGAAAAACATTAAAATTAATTTTAGAGAAATATGGAAATTGATCTTCATAAAATAAAATTAATTTTTGAATTTATAATTTTTACAATATCTTAGGGTTAATTTTTGGAATTTTTTTAAGAAACATCAATTTTAGATGAATGGTGAAAAATACTGAATTTTAATTAAAAACTAATTTTCATCTAATTTATTTATATAGTTAACAATATTTTATATTGGGTTTTAAGATATAATATATAAATTATACATCTATTAATGAAATTAATGTCATTGGAATCATTTTTATATTTAATTTAGTTATAAAATCTTATTGAACATTTAAACATTCCCACATGAAAAACTCGCTTTCTCGCTAAGTCTATGAGATTTGAATTAAAATTAATTTATTCACTTATGTATATTGATTTTAAAAAAAAAGAAAATAAATGGTTTTAATTAGTATAATATTTACAAACTAATAAAATCATTTTAATTTTTTACCAAATATATTAGTGAAAGTGATTAAAATTAATTATAATGATTAATGTTAAATTAAGCTTGAAAAGGGAATAAACATTAATCTTAAGGGGCCAAATGACCTATCCAATAGTCCAAAACCCATTTAATGGACCTATTTCATAAAAAACATTCCATTATTTATTATGTTTTGTTTTTTATTACTTTTATATCTAGAAATGTGGGTACACCTAGCATTTTTTTTAAATGCCAAGTGTGTCATTTCCCTCCCCTATAAACACCACCACATATCCCTATTCTTCAATCCTATAAAACCAAATATGATCAGAAAAGATATTCCCAATAATCTTCACAAAATACCTCCCTTCCTCCTTGAAGCATCCATTTAGGAAGAAAGCAATCCAAGGAATCCCTTTGCTGAAAACCAAAAGGAGTTACCCAACGAAGAGGCAACATCATTCCTCATGCTCCTTTATCTTATTTTTCATTATGTAACCCATCAACCATTATTATTCCATTATTATAAAACAAAACCAATATAATTAATATAATTATATTTTTTATGCTATGGTTTCAAACTAAACTTTCACACACATCCATCAAATGTGTAATGAACCTACTATTTATGTGTATGGAGAACAACTGACTCGAAAAACAAGGACTGTTCATTTTTCCTTTACCACCACTCATGGTGGTAATTATGATAGAAAAACTATTTATATATGATATATATTATATTTTTTTATTTCTTTAATATTATTTAATACTTTAATAACACATATATTTAATCAATCCATTTTGTGTAAATATGAACATTTCATTTGAGGTTGTGTGGACTACTACCCCCTCAAAGTGATGTGATTCGTTCACACAATACATAGAATGTATTAATGATTTTTAGTGAAATTATATGATATATATGAAATATTAATTTTAATTTAATTATATTATTTATACACATATATTCCATTTTAATTTTTTTCAATGCAGCAATAAAACCAAGACAATGATCAAGTATATGTAGGGCATACCACTCCAGGAATAGTGTATTACATTTCATAATTATATATTCTATAGATTATTATGATAAAAATATATTGTATATTAATGATATTTATATCTTGATTTAAATTCGGCAAATCATTACATAAGTATGAGGACTAATGATATAACATATTATGACACATGCAAAAAATAAAGCGAATATTACCTGAAGCATAACCATAACATGGAATTGTTAACAAGAGGGTAATATAAAATCATAATAATACCATATACTGTATTAGATATAATAATATCGTTATTTTATATATTTATAATGAACCTATATTTATTATATATATGGTTTTAATGAGTATGATGAGAGACAATAAACAAGGTAAAGGAATTTCATCTCAGTTTTTATTTTCATGAGGTACATGCTTTATTCACCTCCCATTCATTTTGTGTGGTGTGCATACTAACCATGGATGAATTATATTATTGTTAAACATATATTTATGGGTATTTACATATCCATTTTATGATATTTATTTCCTGGGTTTTATGTTTGATAATTTACCAAATCAATAAAGTAATTTCGTCTCGATTTTCCTTCTTTGAGACACATGCCTTGTTATGCACACATATTTTTCAATGAGGTTTACATACTTCCATGGAAATTTTATATAATTAATCTCATTATTTTAATGACATTTTAAGTTTCATTTAATTCATTTTTATTACATGGGTAATATTGTTCAATGATAACAAGTGGTAAGAGTTTATTGAAATAATCTAATCGCCTTTTGAGATTGTTAATGATTATGTTTCCTTTTATAAAATATTATGATCATATCTTAATAAATATCATGAATTTTGTTTTAATCTGGTTATCCAATATATATTTGTTGTCACGACTCGTCATCGGGGCCCGTGTCGTGACTACCCCAAGCCCGCCTTCCATAGGCCAGGGGCTAGCGACTAGCACCAAAGGCGTAAAATCCCGAAAACTGGGAAGGAATTGCCTTTATAAAAGAAAACAAGCACCACAGAGTACAAGCGGAAACAAAACACTAAGTACAAAAGAAAAGCTGAAAAGTAAATGGGCCAGAATACAAACCCAAAAGAAAGTACAACTACAACTGAACAAGGTACAACAGCAAAAAGACAAACAGCTGGAAGAGGGAAGCAGCTCCTGGGTCGTCCTCCTCGGGTCCTACCTGAAGGGTAGGTACAGATAGCGCAGCTCCTGGTCGTCCACCTCGGATCCTACCTGAAGGGTAGGTACAGATATCCTCCTCCACGCTCCCGTCCGTCAACCTCCTCTGTGATTCGTCTCGTCGTGTAGTCCACCTCCGGGTACTGACTCGTCGTGTAGTCCACCTTCGGGTACCGACTCGTCGTGTAGTCCACCTCCGGGTACCGACTCGTCGTGTAGTCCACCTCCGGGTACCGTCCAGTCCTCAAACACTCGGCCTCCGTCAGCACTGCCCGTCATCTGCAACCAACACAATGAGGTGCGGGCATAGCCCGTGCAGGGGTGAGTATAACGATACTCAGTAGGGATCCCGAGACCCTCAAGGTCTCACTAAACCAACAAGGATAACCACAATAAGATCGCAACAGATAACCTCTACTTAGATATATGCCCATACATATACCTAAGTTATCAAGTAACCCATCTCAATCATGAGGAAACACAAGGATTGTGGAATCAATGGATAACCACTACCCAGGTATATGCCCATACATATACCTAAGTTATCAAGTGACCCATCTCAATCATGAGGTAAACACAAAGGTCAAAGTCTCAGCTCAAACCCGGATTTTCATTATCGAAACCGTAACTGCTGAAGAGCTCCGTCTCTGGAGTGTACAGTGGTCCTGTCACGACTCTGAGGTACTGCTCACTAACCTAAGACTGCTGAGGTACTCCTCCTGTCGAGTACTTCGGGTTTGCGGCCAACTACCGGGCTCTCCGTTCGCTGAGCGTCTGTCGCCAAATACCGGGCGCTCACACTAATAGCCTATAGAGGTACTTCTCCTATCGAGTACCGCGGGTTTGTGGCCAACTACCGGGCACTCCGTCCGCCGTGGGTCTGTCGCCAAATATCGGGCGCTCCATCCACTGGGCTAGTCGACTCACTCCAAGTCGAGTCGGTCAAGCAGTCGTCAGGTCTCAGCCGGCTACATGGTCTCCGTACTCCGCACGCTCGTCTCCGGGAGGGTCCGCTCCACGAGCTACTGGTCGATACTCCAAGAATCACAAAGTCCTGCAAAGAAGTATCTCAAAGTACCACCTCGTCATAGGGGTCTCAAAGCAACAGACGGCGCGTCAATCGGACGCCCGATCTGTGAGTTATTAGCTTTTTCGTCCCAGGGGCCCGGTTGGTTTCGTGTGCGAACCAATCCGGCCGTAACTCAATTATACCCTGAACACTCATAGGGTATACTCATAGGGACCGTTTCTCAACGAGATCACCAACGCCGCTGACGGTTCGTCAAACGAACGTTCTGTTAGAAAGGTATCAGCTTTTCCGTTCCAGGGGCCCGGTTGGATTTCGGTGTGATCCAACCCGGCCACTATCCAACTGCATCCAAATCTCGGCGAAGGATGCCAAAAGTTCCGTATCCTCAACAGGAACTCAACGCAACAGACAGCGCATCAATCGGGTGCCCGGTCTGAGAGTTATTGGCTTTTTCGTTCCAAGGGCCCGGTTGGATTTCGTTGCTATCCAACCCGACCGCACTCCGTCGGCATCCAAACCTCGAGCGGTGTAAGCCAAAAGATCCGTCTCACATAGAGGAATTCAACGAAACAGACGGCGCGTCAATCGGACGTCCGGTCTGTTATTTATTGGCTTTTCCGTCTCACACCCACCCTGGGAAACTTCCCAGGAGGTCACCCATCCTGATCACTACTCTAGGCCAAGCACGCTTAACTATGGAGTTTTAACCACGTAGGCTCCCGAAAAGGAATGTGCACCTTGAGTATAGTATACTGAAACGACCGTCTCGATCCAAGGATCGCGTTGCCGCTGACGGCGAGTCATTTGGAGGCTCATAGCCCAATATACTGGCATTTAACCGAAAGTGGTCCAAAACTGGGGGTCTGGGCCCGGCCCGACCCGGCCCGATGACCCGACCCGGCTCGGAAAACCCGGCCCGGCCGGCGGCGCGGCGGCGCGGACCGGCACGGCGGCGCGGCCTGGGCGCCGTTCGGGTGCCGCGCGCGGGGGGCAATGCCCCCCCCCCCCTTTGAGAACTGCGGCCCCTTAATTGGGGCCACTTTTGAGACCCGGCCGGGGAAAATTAATTCCCGCGGTCTCCACTGTCCGGTCGGCCCGCACTGGCCGGCCGGTTTCGCCAGCAAGGACCGGCGACGGCCGGTCCTTCCTTCGCCGACACCGGTGGCCTGGTGCCGGCCGCCGGTCATCTTGCTCTGCCGCGGCCCGGAATCGGCCGCGGCCTATGCCGTCCGGCGCGATGCGACAGCATCGCTTCCCTCCGCCGCGGCCCCGCTCCGGCCGCGGCGCCTTTGACTTTCTTCGACGCGACGCGACGGCGTCGCGTTCTTGGATTTCCTTCCACGGCGCAGCGCGACGGTGTCGCGCAATAATTGTCGTGTGATTCCCGCGTGGTGCGACGGCACCACGCCATCCCGTTCCATCCGCAAGGAAACAATTATGAACATAGGATGGGGGTTCAGCCGTGTTGGTGCGGTCCGGGCCCCCCTCTCGTTAGACAGTAACATTTAATCCTTTATTCTCGAAGTTCGACATTCTAGAATCAAGAATGGAAAATAAATAAATAAAATATCAACAATCCCCTACCTCGGATTCAAGTGCGGAGCACGCCAATCAAGCCGCGGAAGACTAGTGTCGCGGAGGTCGGGCGTCGCGGAAATTGAACGTCGTTTCCGTTGACGTCGAGGAGCGTCCGAAGAGGTACGTCACTGGAGAAGCTTCGTAAGCTGATGGAGATAGTCCGAGGAGGAAACGACGTCTCCTTTCGTTGACACGGGAAGAAGATCGAAGAAGCGGCGTCGTTGATCTTCGGAAACACACCGGCTACGAAGAAGAGAAGCGGCGTTCTTCGTCAGAGCTTATGTGTTCTTCGTGTTCTTCGTCAAGGTTGAAGAAGATTGAGAGAGCTTCTCAAAATCTCTCAAGGTGGCAAAGG
This sequence comes from Viscum album, assembly GCA_963277665.1. Lineage (NCBI taxonomy): Eukaryota > Viridiplantae > Streptophyta > Magnoliopsida > Santalales > Viscaceae > Viscum > Viscum album. The sequence continues at coordinate 371,115,042 of OY728121.1, forward strand.
AGACCAACCCAAAATAAAATAAGCTTAATCCTTATTTTATTTACACAACTAAACATTTGAATTTCAAAAGATAAGAAATGAACCATTAATTCGTAGAATTAATTCAACGAAAGAAACAACTCATTTAATTTACGAAAAAAAACCACCCAATTAAATGTTCTGTTAAGAATTTAAGAAAACACGTCAGTTGACTTTCATAAAGACGGGTTTTCGCGGGTGCGTTACTTAGCGGAAAGAAATGGCGGGGCTCGTGCGGGCCCCACCTCACAAATATCCTACCAAGAGGGTAGGACATTTCTAGATATTACCCTATCCGATTCAACTCAGTTTAAGCTGCTTTTAAGTGGCTTCAAGTGGCTTAAGTAAAATAAAATAAAGTTGTCGCAAAATTATTTTATTTCTTAACTTTAAGCCCGAAAATTAAAAACCACACCCGAGCAAACGCAACTCTGGAAGAGGTGTTTCTAAGAAATTACCAGCGCTGCGATTCCATCGGTGCCCTCAGAATTCGATTCCGAGCACCGGTTAAAAAGTTAGAAAAACCCGCTCATCTGTTCACTGAACGTACCCGAGCCAAACTTCGGAAATTGATTTCGGGCACACCGGGCCTCAGAATCAGGCGCCGTCAGAAACTGCGTTCTTGTAAAATTCTAAAGAAAATTAAAATAAAATTCTTTGGAATTGAAGGGTCTTTACATTACTCCTACCACAGGGATTTACGTCCCCGTAAAGCTTCACCACAAACTTAGGGAAACAAAGCGGTACTGAGCACATATCTGAGCCTTCCGCTCCCATGTGCTCACCTGGAGGTTCCCGCGCTGCCAAAGAAAGTGCACAAGAGGAATCGACCGTCCTCCTAGGATCCGCTCCTGTCGATCCTCAATCCCCACAGCAACCTCCGTAGAAGATACTCATCGCCGCCGTCCATATCCTCATGGTCGATGATATGCGAAGGGGTTGAGCACGTATCTCCTCAGTTGGGATACGTGGAAAACGTCGTGCACCTAGTGCAACTGAAGTGGATGGGCCAAGAGGTAAACCACCTCGCCTACCCAGCTGAGGACCTAGAAAGGTCCGTTGAACCTCAGAGATAACTTGCCTCCCTGGCCACATCTCCGTAAACCTTATCGAGGTGAGACCCGTAAGAAGACGTGGTCGTCATCCTCGAACTCCAGAGGTCTCCATTTTTGTTAGAACTGAAACTCAAAACGACTGCTGCTATGAGGGTAAGGTTGACCGGCTCAAGAGTGATCGGTCGCACCCTCCTGTGCAAGAGTTACCCTGTACTGCCTGGGGTTTCCTTTTCCGCCGACCAAGGAAAACCCATCCCGACGTTTGCCTAAAACCGTCAATTTGAGTATGAACAGTTATTTCCCATTCCATTCTCAAACTAACGTCGTAAGGCCTCGACGCTGCCACCAAGAGATTCCAACCAGAACTCTCGCCTCGAGGGTATGACTACACTGTCGGCGTAAGTGTGAGTATCGAGTCTCCTCCAAAGGTATCTCCAGACGTGAGGGTCAAGTCCATGGCTTACCAGAAACTCTAGGTCTGGAACAAGATTTTTGAAAGCGAGGAATGATTCATATCGACGTCTGTTACTACAGCAGCTAGTAGTGGACACAGACTGTCCCTTGAATCATTTCTAGAGCCATTGGGTCACACTCCTTGACCGCATGCAGCCACACTCTTCCTCTTCCCTCCAGCTCCCTGAGCCTGGCGGGAATAACTAAGGCGGGTGGTTGTAGCATGTTAATATGTACACCACCTCATGCTGCTCTCCCAGCTCTGCCTCCACGTCTGCCGCTTCGCAGACTCATCTATATTTAAAGCTACCACTTATTGAAACATTTAACACGCCCAAGTCTCTAAGACTGGCACCGGTTCCTTGTTTCTTACTGCACTGTGCAGTCTTCATCCGCTCCTGGATGAACTGCACCTCCTTTAGTCTCACAAGAGCTGTTATGATTTCTTCTTTGCGGATAACAGAAATCTGGTCTCATCCACTAGATGAACCACATTCATTGCCTAATACAGTCAATCCTGACATAAATGATGAATTCATGACATGGATGGCGTCGTAAGGCCTAGACGCAACTACTAAGAGATCCAACTGTCACTGTCAGCACGTCTAGCTCTGACTCCACCCTGGTTTCCCCGCACAACTGAACATGAGTCGTGCAGTCGGCCACCGGTAGGTCTGGTCCTCTTGGACCTCTGTATCATCTGTCTACTGCCTGCTACAGAAGACTCTGCCGCAAGCCGGCTAGTGGTGGGTCCTGCTGCTGGAGACTGCTCAACAAGGAAACTCTCCACTAAGAGGGCTCTCTCCAACACCCTTGTCTGCGTCGGAAATCTATGAGAAACAACATAAGCTTTAATCTCTCTCCTGAGCCCCTGCTCGAAGGTTCAGGCCCTGAAGAACAGGTCCCGTACCATATCTGTGGAGTAGCGCGAGAGGTCTGTGAATCTCGCATAGTACTGCGCCACTAACATGCTGCCCTGCCGCAGCTAAAGTAGCTCCTGTATACACACCGCTCGAAGGGTGGCGGGTACAAACTCTTCCCGGAATAGGCTCTCGAAGTCTTCCCATATATGTGTCGCCTCGTCATGCATCTGAAGAATCAGGCTCCACCATCTGCCTGCTGCTGCCTGAAGAAGGCTGGCAGCTAGGATCACCATGAAATCTGTCGGCATCCCCACTAGCCTGAAGACTCTCACCACATCCTCCATCCAATCCTCAATCGTCTGCGGGTCCGTCCCTCCCTGGAACCTGGGTGGCCTCTAGCGCTAGAACTCATGCAGTGCGCTCAAGAGACGTGCATCCTCTACTGCTGGGGCTGGTGGCATCAGTGGCCCAACGGGTAGTAGTACCGATGGTGCCTCCGCTGGTGCCTCAACTGGGATAGGGCCTTGTACTGAGGCCTCGTCGCTCGGCGGGCTGCCAGTACGTACCACTCTCGGGGCTCTAGCTGGTCGTCCATGGGGAGGAATCCTGAAAGAAACAACGTAACACGATCAAAAGATTATACCTAGTGAGTTGACCTGGTTTGAGCTGACATTTAAATAAAACTTATGGAAAACACACACGCAATCAGTGTTTTCGTGCACAAAGTCAGAAACCAGTTGTCAGGGTCCTGGTGTATGGATACGTCGGCCGCCCGCACCAACACTGGACTCCCTGAACTGAAAACCACACTTGGTACTCTTAACACTATTGCTTCATAGAAGGAAACATCAGAGTTCTAAGTTCTGCGGTAGAACCAAACTCCTCTGATACCAATTTGTCACAACCCGTCCTCGGGGCCCGTTCCGTGACTACCCCAAGCCCGCCTTCCATAGGCCAGGGGCTGGCGACTAGCACCAAAGGCGTAAAATCCCGATAACTGGGAAGGCATTGCCTTTATAAAAGAAAACAAGCACCACAGAGTACAAGCGGAAACAAAACACTAAGTACAAAAGAAAATCTGAAAAGTAAATGGGCCAGAATACAAACCCAAAAGAAAGTACAACTACAACTGAACAAGGTACAACAGCAAAAATACAAACAGCTGGAAGAGGGAAGAAGCTCCTGGGCCGTCCTCCTCGGGTCCTACCTAAAGGGTAGGTACAGATAGCTCAGCTCCTAGTCGTCCACCTCGGATCCTACCTGAAGGGTAGGTACATATAGCCTCCTCCACGCTCTCGTCCGTAAACCTCCTCTGTGAGTCATCTCGTCACGTAGTCCACCTCCGGGTACTGACTCGTCGTGTAGTCCACCTCCGGGTACCGACTCGTCGTGTAGTCCACCTCCGGGTACCGTCCAGTCCTCGAACACTCGGCCTCCGTCAGCACTGCCCGTCATCTACAACCAACACAACGAGGTGCGGGCATAGCCCGTGCAGGGTGAGTATAATGATACTCAGTAGGGACCCCAAGACCCTCAAGGTCTCACTAAACCAACAAGGATAACCACAAGAAGATCTCAACAGATAACCTCTACTTAGATATATGCCCATACATATACCTAAGTTATCAAAAACTCATATCAATCATGAGGAAACACAAGGATTGTGAAATCATTGGATAACCACTACCCAGGTATATGCCCATACATATACCTAAGTTATCAAGTGACCCATCTCAATCATGAGGTAAACACAAAGGTCAAAGTCTCAGCTGAAACCGGGATTTTCATTATCGAAACTGTAACTGCTGAAAAGCTCCGTATCAAGAGTGTACAGTGGTCCTGTCACGACTCTGAGTTACTGCTCACTAACCTAAGACTGCTGAGGTACTCCTCCTGTCGAGTACTGCGGGTTTGCGGCCAACTACCGGGCGCTCCGTCCGCTGAGGGTCTGTCGCCAAATATCGGGTGCTCCCACTAATATCCTACAGAGGTACTCCTCCTGTCGAGTACCGTGGGTTTGCGGCCAACTACCGGGCGCTCCGTCCTCCGTGGGTCTATCGCCAAATACCGGGCGCTCCGTCCACTGGGCTAGTCGACTCACTCCAAGTCGAGTCGGTCAAGCAGTCGTCAGGTCTCAGCCGGCTACACGGTCTCTGTACTCCGCACGCTCGTCTCCGGGAGGGTCCGCTCCACGAGCTACTGGTCGATACTCCAAGCATCAAAAAGTCCCGCAAAGAAGTATCTCAAAGAACCACCTCGTCATAGGGGTCTCAACGCAACAGACGGCGCGTCAATCGGACGCCCGATCTGTGAGTTATTAGCCTTTTCGTCCCAGGGGCCCGGTTGGTTTCGTGTGCGAACCAATCCGGCCGTAATTCAATTATACCGCGAACACTCATAGGGTATACTCATAGGGATCGTTTCTCAACGAGATCACCAACGCCGCTGACGGTTCGTCAAACGAACGTTCTGTCAGAAAGGTATCAGCTTTTCCGTTCCAGGGGCCCGGTTGGATTTCGGTGCGATCCAACCCGGACACTATCCAACTGCATCCAAATCTCGGAGAATGATGCTAAATGTTCCGTATCATCAACAGGAACTCAATGCAACAGACGGCGCGTCAATCGGACGCCCGGTCTGAGAGTTATTGGCTTTTTCGTTCTAGGGGCCCAGTTGGATTTCGGTGTGATACAACCCGACCGCACTCCGTCGGCATCCAAACCTCAAGCGGAGTAAGCCAAAAGATCCGTATCACATAGAGGAATTCAACAAAATAGACGGCGCGTCAATCGGACGCCCGGTCTGTTATTTATTGCCCTTTCCGTCTCACACCCACCCTGGGAAACTTCCCAGGAGGTCACCAATCCTGACCACTACTCTAGGCCAAGCACACTTAACTATGTAGTTTTAACCACGTAGGATCCCGAAAAGGAAGGTGCACCTTGAGTATAGTATACTGAAACGACCGTCTCGATCCAAGGATCGTGTTGCCGCTGACGGCGAGTCATTTGGAGGCCCGTAGCCCAAGATACTGGCATTTGACCGAAAGTGGTCCGAAACTGGGGGTCTGGGCCCGGGCTGACCCGGCCCGACCCCCCCTGGGTCGGCCGAACCGGGTCGACCCGCCCCGGGCGGCGACCCGGCCCGATGACCCGGCCCGGCTCGGAAAACACGGCCCGGCCGGCGGCGCGGTCCGGCGCGGCGGCGCGGACCGGCACGACGGTGCGGCCTGGGCGCCGTTCGGGTGCCGCGCGCGGTGGGCAAACCCCCCCCCCCCCCCTTTGAGAACCGTGGCCCCTTAATTGGGGCCGCTTTTGAGACCCGGCCGGGGGAAATTAATTCCCGCGGTCTCCACTGTCCGGCCGGCCCACACTGGCCGGCCGGTTTCGCCCGCAAGGACCGGCGACGGCCGGTCCTTCCTTCCCCGACACCAGCGGCCTGGTGCCGGTCGCCGGTCATCTTGCTCCGCCGCGGCCCGGAACCGGCCGCGGCCTATGCTGTCCGGCGCGATGCGACGGCATCGCTTCCCTCCGCCGCGGCCCCGCTCCGGCCGCGGCGCCTTTGACTTTCTTCGACGCGACGCGACGGCGTCGCGTTCATGGATTTCCTTCCACGGCGCGACACGACGACGCCGCTCAATAATTGCCGTGTGATTCCCGCGTGGTGTGACGGCACCACGTCATCCCTTTCCATCCGCAAGGAAACAATTATGAACATAAGAGGGGGGTTCAGCCGTGTTGGTGCGGTCCGGGCCCCCTTCTCGTTAGACAATAACATTTAATCCTTTATTCTCGAAGTTCAACATTCTAGAATCAAGAATGGAAAATAAATAAATAAAATATCAACAATCCCCTACCTCGGATTCAAGTGCGGAGCATGCCAATCAAGCCGCGGAAGACCTGCGTCGCGGAGGTCGGGCGTCGCGGAAATCGAACGTCGTTTCCATTGACGTCGAGGTGCGTCCGAAGAGGTACGTCACTGGAGAAGCTTCGTGAGCTGACGGAGATAGTCCGAGGAGGAAACGACGTCTCCTTTCGTTGACACGGGAAGAATATCGAAGAAGCGGCGTCGTCGATCTTCGAAAACACACCGGCTACGAAGAAGAGAAGCGGCGTTCTTCGTCGGAGCTTTAGTGTTCTTCGTGTTCTTCTTCAAGGTTGAAGAAGATGGAAAGAGCTTCTCAAAATCTCTCAAGGTGGCAAAGGAGACCAACCCAAAATAAAATAAGCTTAATCCTTGTTTTATTTACACAACTAAACATTTGAATTTCAAAAGATAAGAAACGAACCATTAATTCGTAGAATTAATTCAACGAAAGAAACAGCTCATTTAATTTATGAAAAAAAAACCTCCCAATTAAATGGTCTGTTAAGAATTTAAGAAAACGCGTCAGTTGACTTTCATAAAGACGGGTTTTCGTGGGTACGTTACTTAGCGGAAAGAAATGGCGGGGCTCATGCGGGCCCCTCCTCACAAATATCCTACCAAGAGGGTAGGATATTTCTGGATAGTACCCTATCCGATTTAACTCAGATTAAGCTGCTTTTAAGTGGCTTTAAGTGGCTTCCAAGTGGCTTAAGTGAAATAAAATAAAGTTGTCGCAAAATTATTTTATTTCTTAACTTTAAGCCCGAAAATTGAAAACCACACCCGAGAAAACGCAACTCCAGAAGAGGTGTTTCTAAGAAATTACCGGCGCTGCGATTCCATCGGTGCCCTCAGAATTTGATTCCGAGCACCGGTTCAAAAGTTAGAAAAACCCGCTCGTCCGTTCACTGAACGTACCCGAGCCAAACTTCGGAAATTGATTCCGAGCACACCGGGCCTCGGAATCAGGCGCCGTCAGAAACTACGTTCTTGTAAAATTCCAAAGAAAATTAAAAAAAAAATTCCTTGGAATTTACGGGTCTTTACATTTGTTCATTGGTACCATGTTTACACTCATTGGTATATAAGATAGTTAATATATTATTTTTAGGAAATCCTGACTTTACCCTCTCTTCAGTCAGAAATCTATGTTCCTTCAAAACCATGTCTTCTAAAAAGATTCCAAAAATATTCTATTATTATCCTTTGAAATTTAAAATAAATTTTAACCCATTTTTAAATTTTAATCAAATGTATTTTAATAATGAATATTAATTTCATTTTCCGATCAAGGCACCTTTCTAAACTTTTTATGGTGTATAAGGAATGATCGGCATGTAAAAATTTATTCACCGTCATGATTGGAATTCCCTTGAATATTCCTTTACAAAATTAAAAAGTTTTTTTTAAAAGAAATTTTATTCCTAATAATCATTAAATTGTTTATTTTAGATTACTTTCAATGGAAAAGGTTTTCAAAAAAATTTCAAGCTATTTTATAAGATTTCATGGGAAATAATTTCAAAACATTTTCAAGATTTATTTATAAGTTTTCATAGTATTCTAAAAGAAATAGTTTTTCAAAAGTTTTCAGGATTTATTTAAATTTTTTCAAAATATTTTCAAAGAAATGGTTTCATAAGGATTTTAATATTTTTTTATAATTTTTCATGTAAAATGGTTTTCAAACAGTTTTCAATATTATTTTATAATATTTCAAGGGAAAATGGTAATTCAAAACGTTTTCAAGTTCTCTTTATATGTTTTACAAGAAAAAGGTTTGAAAAAGGTTTTCAAATAATTCTTTATAAGTTTTCAAGTTTATTTTCAAGAAAATTATTTTCAAAAGGTTTTATGTAAAAAAAATCCTTTTTCAAATAAGAAAGTATATTTTCCTCAATTAATTTTTTTAAAAGATAAACCAAAATTATTTTCCATATAAGACGAAATTCGATGATGTTACTTATACCATTATGGGAAATTATCCAAAGGGTCCATTAATATTATTTTTCTGAATGGTTTTTGTTTTTACATAATGATGTTTATGAAAACTCATTTCTCTTTCATGGGTTATATATTTATGAAACTCATTCTTATTCCAGTGGTTATATTCTTATAAAACATGTTTCTATTCAATGGGTAATGCCCAGATAGATTCTTATTAAACCCGCTTCCTTTCATGGGGTATTATAGGATAAAATTATTATAAAACCTATATATTTTCCATAGATTATTATATTATTAAATTTTTATGATTCCCATTTTATTTAATGGGTTATGATATGATCAATTTTTATTGTTCATCATATGTTGAAAGTTTTATTATTTTATGGGAAATTTATGAATGATGTTATTATCAGATGGGTGTGACATATATCCCCCTCCAATTAATTGGGTGATGATAAATGGTATATGAGCTAAAAGGGTACAGGGGTGGTAGCACATGCCTGAAATAAATAAGGTACATGATTTGTATCCCATGCCTGAAAGAAAGAAGGTACACAGGTTGTAGCCCAATCCTAAAAACAATATGGTATAATGTTATAGCCCAATCCTGAAAACAAGAAGGTGCATAAGTTGTTTCCCAAGATTTAAAACAAGAAGATACACGAGTTGTTTCCCAATCTTGAAAATAAAAAGGTAACTGATTTGTAGCCTAATACTAAAAATAAGAAGGTGTACAGGTTGTAGCCCATGTCCAAAAAGAAGAGTGTATATGGGATATTATCCCAATCCTGAAGCAGGTACATGGGTTGTATCCCAGGACTAACATGTTATAAAAGTATTGGCATATATCCTTTATATATGATTTTATATTCTTATGTGTCTATGCCACAAGTCCCATGTATTATTCCTATGTTATGTTTTCATGGATTATGTTTCTTTATATATGATTCATGTATTAGGAACATCCAGGCTTTACAACGTGATTCATGTTTATTATCTTTGATATGTAGGGAATGATCTTCTACAGTTATTATCACATTATCATACCCCTATTCTCATGTTTATGCACACATGTCTCACTTTTTTACCCTTTTAGAGAACTTCAGATCACCCCTTTTTATATTTTATTCTCCAAGTTGCGAAGATATATATCCTATATGATATGTCTAATAGGGGTTATAGTCTTCGAGAGCATAGTGGAAGATAATTTAGCCCACTTATGTACCAGTTTTTACATTTCCATGTTTCCAAAGTCACTAAACTATTATAGTGTATTCTCATCCATTTGTATAATTCTTTTTTTGATTTTCCTCCAAAGTTATGTAATTTTTATATATTTTATGACATTGTTATTATATATTGATCTATCAAACTTTTTAAAATGGAATTGGAGATACATATTTATAAAGAAAAGGGGAGTAATATTTTCCCTTTATTTCTATCCTTTGACTTCGAATGAGTTTTTAACACCCAAGACTACCAAATCTCAAAAATAGATAATCTAGAAAGTTGTTAAAATAATATTTATCTATAATAAAAAAATATCAAGCCCATTTTAAATGTCTGGTAAAAATTATTTCCTAATTAATAATGTAAACTTTTTATATTGAAGATATTTTTCAGTTCCCTATACTTTCATGCATACATCAGCTTCATTAATGAGTGAATATTACCGTGAGTTTTTTTGGAGACACGAATAGATTATTTATATTTCTTATACAACTAGAATCACTAATTTTTTAGTATTTCATGTTGAGTTAGACCCATTTAATGAATCTAGTTCAGATCTATCTATGCAATGGCCTTCTAGTTTTCATGAATTTTTTGGGCCCTATAAGGATTCATTTATCACTATCTATGGTTGAATGAAATGAATCCCATAAACAAGGAATCCAAAAAAAATATTATCATTTTGGATCTGTTTAAAAATATTTATTATATAAATTTAAAAATGATAAAAACACTTAAAATCCATAATTTTCCATCATCACAATAATTCCCAAAACATCCTTAAAAATGATTAAATATCACTTAATATAAAAAATGGTGGGGATTAAATCACTTAAATTCATGGTAAAATTAATGAAAATTCAAGATATATCAAATTATAAAACCATTATATTTATCAATAACAATAACTTCTCTCTGTTATATTGAACTATTTGTAGTCAAATATGCCTGAAATTAACACCGTTTATAATTACTCAAAGGAATCATTGGTAACTATCGATAATTTCCACACCAAACCCCATATAAATTAAAATGGAACACCATTGATGATTACTCATAATTTCCCACCAATAATCATCAAAATTTACCCAAAAGCGCCAGAATTAATTATCTAGTAAGTACCACTGTTAAATTGACCAATAAGAACCATCATAAATTACCTAAAAATACCATTATTAATTAAACTGGAACATAATAAATAATTAACTGATACAACATTGAAAATTTACCAGAATCACCATTGATAATTATCTTTCATTATAATCAATACAATACCCACAAGATAACCCCACATCCATATCTACATCTTCAATTGTAACCATTAAATTACCATCTCATTCAAAAGAACCATAATTAATTCTATCTTCTATTAATTAAACAATATTATAGAAATATAGGTAAATATAACCCATTATAAGTGTCCAAAATTAAAATCCAATTTACCATTTATTCCCTCTCTTATTAGAAACCACCATTTGGAATTCACTATTTTGTGTAATAAAACTAGTAGGGTCACATCAATAGGAATTAATTTTTGAGTCACAAGATCCACTAGTCCAATAATAATATTGTAGAACTATCAAAAAAACATTACTCTCCAGAACTAACGGTCAAGTCATACAAATTTTTAGAACTAGTGAGAGGTCAAATCACTCTTTAGAACTAGAATCTAGGTCACATCACTCTCCAAAACTAGTATCTAGGTCACACCACTCTCTTAAATACATACACAAAATCATTATTTTAAACTAACAACTGATTGAGTAATGGGAAAGGAAGGCGAATAAGGGAATGAAGTATTATTTCTATTAGAATCCACTCTCCAATCCATGTCCTACTAACATTCTACTCATAGTACCATGAAGTTTCACATTCTTAAGATCACATTCTTACATCCACTAAAACGAACCTTTAGACTATAATTAAGAACTCATTTACCACTAAACTATCCAATTCATACCAATAAAAACATTAAAAATTCTAGAGAAATCCACATGGTCACACAATATACACAATATTATGAACATTTTAAAACATAAATTCCTTATCCCCCCCAAATAATTATATTTCTAAATTTTAGTAAACATATTCCACTATTAAAAATAACATAGGAATGCTTTAAACATAGAGTATAAAAGGAGTGAAGGTGTAGAGTCACCAACCTCAGTCATTCACCATCTTCCATTCATTTATACTCTATTCATTGCTCTCCCCTCATTATTTGTTATTAATCAACTACAAAATTAAGTGCATAAATAGATAAAAAAAATTACTTTTTAAAGAGATAATATAGAATGGTTTTATGGAATAAAGAATACCATGAATAGATTCCCCTTTTATAGATAAAACTGCATCCTTTTCTCTGAATTCCCCCAACCCTCTCATTAAAACACAACTATAAATCCCATCAATAAACCATTGATATTCATTATATAATTCCAAATAAAAATATCTAAAATTTCATATTCAATTCAACCCATAAAAAACTACATTACTAGATTCTAAGGCACATTGAAAATATAAATTTCTACCATAAATATCCATATTTCCCACCAAAACCAAAAAATATATAACATATTTTAATTTTTAAAATAATACCAGAGAATTAATTAATTAAATAAATAAATAAATTCTCTATTACTATAAAAATTCATGTGTTTCCAAAAAAATTATAGACTCCAAGAACCAGAAAATATTGGTATATACAAAATCTATTTTAGGAGGACCTCCTTCAGTTATATAGTATGATAGTTCTACTTTATAGTAATGGAAAAATGAGAAATAGAGAGTTTATACGATAATTATTTTGGTCTAATACACTTTTTAGAATGAGGTGAAAAAATACTTATAAATAACTACTTCATAAAATGAAGAAACATCTTATAATTCATATATTTTATAAAATTTTACTTAACACATGGTTTTTATGTGATACATCACAATTCAATTCCTAATTACCTTAGGAAGGTATATCACTAGGTCATTATCAATAATATTTTTATCCTAAATGTATAACTTAGTGGATAACTTGGGTTGTCTCTTGAGGAGAATCACTCACACACACAACCTATATTTTAATTTGTTAAATTAATTAATAATAATTATAAATACTGAAAAAATAAATAGGAAAATTAAAACTAAATTTTTTGAGAAAAGTATATATGAAGAAAAACAAAAGTACATAACACATAAGAGAAAATAAGTTACTCACAGGACTAACCTACCTGTTCCTTAACTATATTTAAACTTTTGATCATATTATTACTCTATGATTGATGACACAAAATTCACACAATCATGCTCATTTCATTCAATATATAAAAAAATATGTGGACACTTAGTGAATTGTATTTAACAATCTCATATATTGGTAAGAGTAAAACACCTTGATCGAGGGTGAATCCATTACTAACCTCACTATTTTACAACCACATCCTAGTAATCACTTAAACATTGGTTCCACAATATACCAATCCTTGAGTAAAGTGAGAGATATTATATTATAGCATAAAGTAATAAAAAATTGAGAAAATGATAAGGATCATCATCAAAAACCCCCACTTTATCCTCCCTTTGAGTTATCAATGTTTTTAAAATAAAAGTGAAAAAGGTAAGAATAGTAGACTTAAGAGAAATTAACATTATTCATCAGAGTAACCCCTTGGGTTACTAACCCACCTCAATGAGAGTGGGATACCATAATTGAAATAATATAGAGAAAAAATACTAGTCATTTTATTAAAAAAATGAAAATATTATAGAAATAAAATAGTGAAAAAAACTATCTAATTCCTCAAAGACGGAACACTTAAAAAGGAGACTCAGTTCCCCTTAAATAGACAAGATTGAAGGTATTTATATCTTTCTTCTTGAATCTTATTTATTGTGATAAAATGCATGTGGAATGGCATGTATCAGATGATGATAAAATATGTACATATTTAAATTTCTTCCACCCTGGAACAATATTGTTCCCCATTGATCCCATAATAAATGTTTCCCCATTTTTTAGATACTGACCATGTAGAATATTCAAGAATTATTTGAATTATAAAAACAAAAATAATGGGAGTTTATTTATGGTCCCTAGGGAACACATGGAATCCATATATAATAGTAAATTTAATCAACACTTTAAATGATGTACATGAATGTTCTTAGTTCTTTTAGAGTAACCTCAATAATTCCTTAGATAAGTTGAGTGTATTGCACATGGTACTTGGATTAACTAGGGTGAAGGTTTGTATGGTTGGGGTATTTTGATATTTCATTACTATTTTCAGTGTTAAAGTCTTTATAATAGGAACTATAATACCATAGGAAGTAGTTGAGTCATGCGTGATGACATAATACCATCAGATGTAATGAAATCATTCTCCTATTTCAATTTTGTGTATCACATATGGTGATATTTTCATATCATAGGCTGTAACTCCTTGGACTCAGGATCCACTTATTTTTATATTGGTATGTAATTAGTTATGATAGTCACCTAAATAATTGCTTTCATGATATAAAAGTAATTTTCTATTACTGATAGAATGACATGGGCAATGTCACGCCTTGTTTTCTATAGCCATTGGCACTGATATGGCCATATTCATAGAATATTTTTGTCATCATGTACACTTTTCACTGACACGGAAAAAATATATTACTATAGTTGGGTCATGATATTTTTATATCATATGGTGTGATGGGATCATAGGTGACAGCTTATAGATATCATAAGATAGAAATCACCTTCCCTCATTTATTTCTTCAATTATAGCCACCGATATTTTCCAATCATATGCGGTGTATTGTATCTTAATTAATGAAAATAATTGTAACTTCATTATGTTGTATCATGGGAATTGAAATGGAAATGTCACTATAAGTCCCATTGTACTAGTGCATACACCTGAGAGAGTGGCTGAATCCGGTGTTTTCAAATTCTTTTACCGACAACTGATTCTTCTTTTGAAACTTAAACCCCATTAGTTTTAAACCTCTTCCACCTCTTAGGATATAAATGGATTTTTTATATTTTAAATTATAATAAACTAATATTTAATATGAAAACCAAAATTAATGTGGCTACAAGTGTTTTTTCATGGTTTGAACCCAATTTGGTAAACCTTCCCTTTATCGTGTTCAAATCCTATTGAGACACAAACTCTTCATTAATAGTATTATTATCAATTATAGTGTATTGGATAAGGATTATCTTGAAACAAATATTTTGATATTATACAAGAATGTGATCAACATATTACATAGGTGAAATTACTTCACTATATTTCACAAGTGATGGGATATTTATACTACATCCCATAGTCTTTAAACTAAAAACATACTAGTTGGTCATCTCATCTTCCTTACATCATTGAAGTAGATCAATAGGTTGACTAAGGATGTATCTTAACCCTTATAAATGAAATTCTTCCTTAAACCTATTTTTATTTTAATTACTATTGGTTTTCAAGAACACATATGAAAATCATCCTCTAAAGATTCATGTACAAATTCTCATTCCCTCTTGAAATTGTTTGTTGGATTTATCTAACTATATAATTAATACCATAACACAAAAAATCTATAAATAACAAGTATACACTATATTTTATCTTCCCAAAATCTAGAATAGAAATTAACAAATTGAACCTATAGAATAATCTTTCTAAAGACTTATATCCCCCATCTTTGTTCTTGGAATGTATCTATTTAGAAAAAATAATACAACTCAATCAATTTATTTGATGCACTATAGGTCTTCTTCTCTTGGTTTAGTATTAGGTTCTCCTTTTACATCAATAAAACATAGAAAAAAAAATCTATTTATTCTTCTTGTTTATATTCAATAGGTTCTTTTTTCTCTTGTTTCACACAGTTTCCACCCAAAACACTCTCTATATCCTCACTCATATTTGTTTTATGAGCCTTAACTCTTTTTTGTAGAGCTGCAAATAAGTTTTTTGGGGTCATTTTCAAATTTCCAAATATATAAATAACTCAAAATATTGTGTGATAACTAAAATGAATGTACCAACTCAATTTTTCTTTATCCCATGATTTATCATATATTTATCTCTCAATACATCATAGGGAATATTAACACCTTCTTATTTTCAAATGACTATCCTTAGTAAATGACATTATTTTTTTATTTACATTTTCTTTCTTATGCTTGAATAGTTCTTCTAATTCATCTCTTGTAGAGAAAAATTTATCTTCCTTAAAACCTTCTATAAATAGCTACAATTTATAATATTATATAGTTGTATGAAATATATAGTAATTAATAGCCTTTTGCATGAATATTTCATTACAACTTCAGATCTTGGTTGCACTTTCATTTCCATAACAACTTCCATTTCAAACACAACCTTTTTCTTTTCCAACTAAATCCTCTTAATAATTTAAATAAATAATTCGCTCAAATTTATTAGTTCTAAATTTTTTAGAATATAAAGAATAACTTGAGTCTTGATAGATCTTCATCTACATTATTTTTGAAAACCAAATAAAATAATTTTCTCACATTCTATGTTGAAAACATTCTACCATTATTTGATCTTATTATTTAATTTTTATGACTATCTTCTCAAAGTTAAGTGGATTGAATCACATACCATTTGAGGTGTTAATGATATTTAATACCATGATGATAATATTTGTAATCATTCCATTTACTTCTAATTCATAACATTTAATTATTGAGAATTCAAAATTTTCTCTTTTAGGAATTGAAAATTTACCTAAGTATGAATTCATAAATTATATCCTATGATTGTATAATTTATATGACTTTAAATTCACATGATCTCTCTATTAAAGTAATATATACATAATTGAAAACATATGCTATTTAAATTTCTTCCATGGAAGTTATATGCTTTGGATTTAAATTTGTAAGTTGTATTATAATGTATCATGATATGATAAAATTCATATAGAATGAATTCAAAATCATACATTTTCGGAAAATTCTAATGAAATGACCCAAATGACTTAAAAAATGTCTAGACTCTTAATAAATGACTTCAAAGTCATATGGCATGGATTTAAAGTCATACAATTTTCTACAAAGTTATACACTATAACGTAAAGTCATATTAAATTACATAACTCATATAGAGATCATACACCGGACATAAGTTATATGAAGTACTCACCAAGTCATACACTGGGGAGTTTTCCATTTTCTCAACTCAAAATTGAGAATTGCAGACTTATTTAATAAATCATAGAAGCTCTTCCAATAATCTGGAAACACAATAAAACCTTTATCCAAATGTATTTCTCAGTGGTTATAAATAAAAATTTTCAATATAACTCTTACATAAATTCTTATAGCTTCATGTTATCTCTCTTAATGACTTTGAACCTATCTGAAACATTTTTAAATGAAACTATACAGGATTTATAACACATGGTTCCATAGATAGATATTCCTTTCTCATATAATGTATTCAAAATATTATAGAAAAGTTTTCTCCAACTATATAACTTATCATAAACATGAATACTAGCTTAAGAATCACTAAATATAATGGCTTCCAACATGAATATTTCAAACCAATTATTCAAAAGTAGTATTTAATTTCTTCTTCCATTACTCATAAATATATAGACTACACCTCCACTTATTTTTGGTGGAGATTAAATCCTTCACCTAAGACTCAATGACATATATATTAACACTTAATGACAAAAAATAAAACCAATACAAATGTGTACTTAAATATCTATTTTTTTTTGTTTTTTTCAATACTAATAAACTCATACCAACAATAATTGATATTAATATGTATTACTCCACTTTTAGGAAATAAATAAAAAGGGGAGGAAGGTTCTTCTACCCCTTATTGATACTATAGGGTAATGGGAGAACTTTCTCAACTCCAATTAACACTTCTTATTTAAATAAATAAAAATTATTCCTTTATGTTTTATCTCCCTCATTGAGAGACTCATTTAGATTATATTTGAGAGAAGGTTGCCACTACAATTTCTCTTGGTAATATACAATCAACCATACATCTCTAAGTCTAGTTTGGTTATCCCGATGTAGAAAATAATAGATTTCAATTTAGGAAACAAATCTATCCATATAAATCCCATAATGAAACACTGCATAAACCATTCACTACTTGGGGGATGATTTAAAATATTTCCAAGAATTTAATACACCTGTACTTCACTTGAACACACATGCTAAAACATTTCAAATGCAATTATGTTACCCCAATTTTTATATAATCACTCCCCCTAACAATTATCTTCAATATAATCCAAAAAAATCACGATTGAGTGAAAACAAGACCTTACCTTTAATTTTATTCAATGTTTTCAAGATTTTCATATTTGAAAAAAGATCATAAAACTCTATAGTCTTACTTTCTTTTGATGGATCCATCTCAAGGAATTCTTTATAAACTTCACTATAGATTATTTTTCTATAATAATTTTTTATAATATTTGATTTTAATACAAATGTTTAAATGAATACTAGTTGAGATATTCCACGATTTATAATATCTTATTTTATGATTCACATTCAATTACATCATACATGATTCAAAGTCACTAAAATGGAAATAAGTTAGTGATTTACTGACTCCTAAATTTGATAAATGGGACTAAGATTTTGTTCTCAACCTCGAAAATCCTTTCATTGAAGGTCTAAAGTACCTCGACCTCTTCGTTCTTTCATTTTATTCATAATTGAAAATATAAACTTCACATAGCGGCACAGACATATTTTATTTCTAACTTTACTTCCTAGAGAGAATGGGATTCTTCAATTGAGTTAACAGGGCACATCCATCTTTTTCATCTTTCTCTATTTACCAATACTCTTCCATCTGTTCAATCATTATGACTAGAAAATATTTAGGTTTAGGATCATTATTTTTTGTGTGTGTTGAATCACTCTTTCCACCAGATTTCTTATTGTTATGATTAATCGGTTCTTTCCCATTTTCTTTTGACAACTTCTCTTATTGTGGAATCCATGTCATGCACTTTGTAGAAATATTGAAGTCCATCCTACACCTTCAACACACACCTTCATCAAATTTTAACTTTCCCTTATTTCATATATTTTAAGGTACTTCTCCAAGAGTGTGAAACACCATTTCAATCCTACTATCGATTTTTTGGATTAATTAATTTTTTGTTTTTATTTTTCTCTTTTAAATATTATTGATTTTAATGGTCCTCTTGAAATTTTATTGGGTGTGTCCCCTCTTTACATAGTAGAAACATATTCTATCTATTGTGAAATCCTTTTTATCTTTCATCTCAAACTTCATAGGAGTTTTATTGATAACTTCCCAATAATAACATATATAAATATTAAACCATTTTTATGAATATTAAAAATATATATTCCAAATAAATATGTACAATAATCATAAATATTCAGTGTTTTGGGAAACTAGATGCATAAAAATATTATTTAAGTATAATCCTTATCATCTCAAAAATATTTATTTATATAAGGTATCTCTCTAGACTAATCACACTTAAATCCATCCATCAAAACCTAGGAAAGGAAAACATAAGAAATGGGTAGCTCGAATTCTTGGTAAGGGTAAACAAGGTAGATATCAATCATAATAAATAATAACATTATTCTAAGGGTATGATAACATATTCTATTTCATTTTTTAAACATAAAATATGCATACCTCTGAAATCTTAGAACATAACCTCAAAAATAAAGTCATATTCTCAAGCATGATCAATAAGGTTTTCAAATCAGTAATCATAATTCAAGAATCATAACATAGGTATGTGGAATTATAAGCATAATAAATCATAATCATGTGAACATACCTATGCAAAATTAGGTGTAAAATCTAAAACTCTTAAAACCCGAATTCAGAAGTTATATTATAATATTGGTATAGAATAAAATAGTTCTTGTAAAATCCAACATCTTAATAGTCTTAGAAGACTAGATACATACATACATAACATTTTAAAACATAAGATATAACATGAACACGTTGAGAGAACATGAATAACCCCTCTATCGTATCCTTGAAAATTACACATAGTTATTTTCTATGTTTACTAGGGAATGAAAAATAAATAAGGGTGACCTTAAATGATCAGTAAAGAGTAGAATACAACATAGGATTTCATAATATAAAAATGGAATAAGTGGTATGGAAGGAATAAATGAAAAACAATAATCCTTAATTTATTGGAACTGAGGTAATTCTATATCCATGAAAATAAATGAAATCATGGATAATAATAATCATTTATCTCATATTGATGTAATGCATAATGTTGGACATCAAAACGTTATATCAAGGCATTATTCCAAGAAACTATAATTTTATGGAAATATGTATACACAAAATCCCAACCTATTTTGTCTCATGATACCTATCAATATACTGGGTGGATATATAATTTTAGGTCCCACCCATTATCTGATTAACTCCTATGCATTCCCCATATGTATCACTAAAATCATTCATACAATTCCCCAAGGAACCTATTACCAAATAAAACAGGGCCATATTTATAATGAGAAATAAAAAAATAAAATACTCCCCCATTCAATAGAAAATGTAGATGTATAATATAATATCACTTAATTAACTGAGAATTTATGGGGGTATTTTCATAGTAATATAAAGTACCCACATCAAAGAATTATAGGTGTGTGGGTACTTTCAATTAGAGGATTTATCCTCAAAATATAGTAATTAGGATCATTAGTTTTTATTGGAAGGAGTCCAATGAAATGATAGGATAAAATCTTTTATAATAGTTCATTTGGAGTGTGTGAATATTTCAAATTTGATCCCCCAAAATTGTCTCGCTAAGTGTTTGTTAATAGGCCCACTCATCATGAATCACGGTGATGATTGAGTCAATTCTCAAAAAACAATTTGGTTTGATTACCACTAGGTGAATATATGCCACAATATAATCCACTTTATAGTATCAAAACATGTATGTTTTTTTATTAAACAACATAAGCATTTATTTTACCAAAACATAGGATAGTTCTTCCACCATGGAAAAGATTGAGTTTTACAACAATTTTAGTAACTATTAAATCAAAAGAATATAATAGAAGGATAACAATATAGACTTGAAAATTCCTATAATTTTCGGATTAATATGTAAAAATTATTAAATGTTAATATACGAACCACAAAAAAATAAATAGGTGGTGAATATAACATGAGTCCCAATGAAAAAAAATTGAGACAAAAAAACCCCACTTATTGATTGGGTAACAATTAATTAAAAAATAATTGAAATATAGGGATTAAAATTGATCTTAAAATACCAATAATAAAGGTATGTAATGATATAAAATCTCAAATAGGTTTTATATAAATCACATAAATGAAATTATGTCTGTAACACCAAATTTGTATCAAAGAGGGGAATTTGAGACGGAAAACCCTTACGTCATGTCACAACATCCAATAATGTACTTTAACCTCATATATCAAAAAATATATATTTTAATCACTTAATTAATAATCTTAATAATATCCATTTTCATTTATACTCTTAATAAATGTTCAATTTAGACATGAATTCTACCAATTTTCCACATTGATTGTTTATAGTTTGGATCATTTGTACTAGTTTAATAATAGCGGTGTTCATATTCATTAATTTTCAAAATTTCATCATTACTAGGTTATTAAAGTTTCTTATATAGATGTTTTAAAATTATTTATTGTTATTAAAATTAATTTCATTTGTTTTTACTCTTTATACTTGAAGATGAAATTGATAACAATCAAGTTTCAATGATTCTTATCGATCGAAAGATGATTTCTTAATTAATGAATAAAATATTGATATAATATCTCCATAATCAAAAAATAATAATAATTTACACATTTATAATATATCATACCAGTAATTATGTTCTCATAGTCATTCATGATATAAATTCGTATTATTGTTCAAGTAGGTGGTTAAACTAACACAAACACGAACATACCCTAAATTAATGACTTTTTATGAGG
The DNA here is from genome assembly GCA_963277665.1 of Viscum album. NCBI lineage: Eukaryota > Viridiplantae > Streptophyta > Magnoliopsida > Santalales > Viscaceae > Viscum > Viscum album. The sequence goes on from OY728121.1 coordinate 371,136,477, forward strand.
TGGTCTTGTTGTATTATCAATATACCAAAATAATAATGACATTTTTTAGTGTTTATTAGTGTTATATATTATAATTATAAAGGAAATATAATAATTATTAATTTTTATAAAAATATTCCATAATATGAATTAAAGATTTTCCTCTTAGCATGCCTATTTTAAAGGATTGAATTAACGATGATCATTTATTGATTATATCATTAATAGGTTCTCAAATTTTTCATACCAAAACCTTAATTATATAATAAAAATCATATTTTATCATTAAAACAATATATTAACCATATATTATGGGTGGTGATGAAAAATAAAATTTGTTACTCGTTGTGGTGGTAGTCTGCACGTACGCAAGAGCAATGATTTGGTTTTTCATAATGGATGGGATAAATGAATAAAAATGATAATACACTGAATATAGTAACATTAAACTATTTAAATGGTACTAATATCATTGTATTAGTGTGTATTGAATAATTTTAAATGAATACAATTAAAAATAAAATCTAAGTAGTTGATAATACACACGTTGGGGACTTTAATTTTCCGTTGAAGTCTCCTTGAAAATAAAGGCAATGAGATAACTAATGGTGACAGGAATATTTTAAAATTTTAAGAGGGTTATAGGATGAGAAAATTGGAAATTTTTAAAGAGATAATTATAAAGGTATGTTATTCTTGAAGTAGTGGAGATGTTACCTTTTTATAAGTGAGGAGAAGAGTAGTTTTTGGAGAAACCCTTGAATTTCCAATAATGTAAGGTTATTATTCAAGGTTCAATGGAAAAAAAATAGACAAAATATGTGATTAAAGTGATTTTGGGTCCTCAATCACTCCATTTAGAGACAAATTTTGGTGTTTTAGGGATTTTTTGTTTTAATTTGAAACTTTCATTTTAGTTTACTTTTTTCCTTGGTAATTAATTTCTAACCTTAGTAATTAATTTTAATGAAAAAGTTTAATATTAAATCTTTTACCTAATTTTATATTTATGATTTAAAATTTAAAAGTAATTATATTAAATAAAATTTATAATGGTGTGAAAATTTAATAATTAAATAAACACACTTAATTGAATAAATAAAATTGAAAGAAAAATAATATTTTTAAAAAATAAATTTGATTATAAGATAAAATTATCATGAATACTAGTTTGATGATATAAATATATTTATTATAAAATAAATAAATGGTATGACTCTTTAGATAAAATCCAAAACCAAATCTCCCTTGAAAATACTTGATTCAATGAAAATTTTGGAAACCATTTTATTAAAGTAAAATTTCAACTAGTTCTAATAATGTTGGACATTGGATTTATATGTTCAAATAATATTTTAAAATTCATATTATTATTGCTTAAATTAATATTTGATTACATGGTGTGATTTTTAAATTTATTGTCAAGTTCACTAGGTTAAATACCCTGAGAGGGGGTGAATCACAGTATAACTAATTAAAATAACTACCAAGTTTTGATATTATTTTGTTGTTAAACAAAAATATCTTCTCCCTCTTTCCCACAGCAAAGTACTAAAATAAATTAACGAATGCAAGAAACACAACAATTTTTACTTGGTTCGTCCTCACTGGGATACGTCCAAGGAGCATACAAAAAAAATGTGTCGATGTACCAAATCCAATAAAATCACTCTATTGTTTACAAATTAAGAGTAAACCCATTGTCCCTATTGGTTTACAACCAATCACAATTTTAAAGCTCAATAATCTCTCAACTAAAGTGTGATCACTGCTTCTTCAAAAGATCCACTCACATTTTATTGACCTATAGGTCCCTTAATTAACACTAATGAATGCATCCTCTACTATATATAGATACTCTATTGATGTATCACTTTCATCCAATGATGAATACCACTTTACCAAAAAAACTATAGGAAAACCCTTTTAAAACACTTCCACAAAGCATACTGCCTTCTTAAGGCTCCCAATTTTTTGAAGCTCAACTAGCCATTAAAAATATTCTTCTTTCGCGAAGATTAAATGCGAAGCTCCTTGTTTTGTGATGCTCAAATAGGATTCAAAAAGAAAACCTCTTTCATGAAGCTTAACTAGCATTCGTGAAGCTCAGATATTTTAGTCACCTTTTATAGCCTTCACTAATTACTTGTGTTTGCGATGCTCAGAACATTAGGTTGTCTTTTAGCCTTTATGAACTTCTTCGTATAAAACCCCTTCGCGAACCCACTTTGTGAACCACCTTCATGAACCTAGAGACATATAATTCTTGTTGAGTCTTGTTGATTGTTTTGATGGGGGTAGACGCCTATTTATAGGTGTTCCACCGATTCTAGAACCTTCTGGGTCACATCATTACCATTTTGCGAAGCCCATTCATTTATTTTTCAGTGATCCCCTTTTTTGTGAAAACCAAAAGAAATATCTTATTCGCAATTCTCATCTTAATCACGGAGAGTTACGTAAAAAACGTTTTTTGCCTAAAAAAACATCATGTTTCCAAAAACCTATGTGTCATCAAAAACCATCACAGCATTGTGACTCTCTATTCGTGATGCTCATCACAGTCACTGTTCATGAATAACACCATCGGAATTATTTGATCCTTCGTGAAACACTCTTAATAAATATCATCTTCACAAAATTAATTTCTTTACCATATTTTAATAAGTCCTTCAAGAAAATCCACTTTTCATGATGAAATCCAAACTCCAAATTTTGGACCCCAAAAATTTGGAAAATAATATAAAATGACACCACCTTATATCTAATATTTTGTACTGCCTCTAGAGTATCAATTGATTTTTCTTGGGTCTTTGTAAACATGGTTTGTCAACAACATCTCTAGATCTCCACAACATACATTGAAAACCTACTTTTTCAACAAACAAAATCAACCCGAAAATGATGTAATGTTTCCTTGAGAATTTTTCCCAACACTTATACTTCATTCTTAGATAATGAAAAATCCATACAGATTAAAAGTTTTGTGAAAACAAAATTTTTTTAATACAAACTATTATTTTTTGAAAAAGATCAAAAATTCATACTCAGAAAATTTTGATACAATGAATTCTAAAATAAGGTAATTTTAGTCAATTTCAAATTATAAAATTAATATTTTAAATAAAATCATGAATAAAGGCTCTTTAAAGGGAACATTTCATGATATTTGGTATATGGTGTTTATTTGATAAAGTAGGGTCTCGTGTATTATATAATTTCCATGCATAATATTCTGATCATAGATAGAAGAAACTATATTTCTACACCAAAATATGAACAAATCTATTCCCAATCATGTCCACAGATATTCTTGTAAGAAAAACTAGAAATAATCATACTTGTACATCAATATATGAAAAAAGTTATTCAAAATAATGTCTATAATTATCATCGCCATCCCATGAGATATGAATATAATATTAACCAATTAATTTCAGGAATATAATGGACCCAATAATCACATAATCATAATCCATTTATTTTTTTTCTATAAGGTCATGAAAATACTTATCATTTCATCATAGCTTAAATTATATAAAATAAAACAAGTTTCACCAAGATTTCATTTTCATAATCAAAAACCATTTAGAAAAAGAATAAGTACACTATCATTAGATCATGTCCCTTGTGAAACATGAGTAACATCAGAGGATGTTGTCATAGATGAAAATACCTTTAAAATATCACCAGAATATTTCTTATGGAAAATTACCTCTTAATTTTGAAATCCTATATTCAAAATCTAAAAATGTCTAGAATTTTAGAGAAAAAATTATTTGAATAGAAAAAAGGAATATTCTGAAGTGATCTTTAAATAAAAAATTATTTATGATGGAAAAAAAATCTATTCATGCAGTATGCATTAAAATAAATACTATGTTCAAACCTTTGTTAAAAAGGACCATATTCAGAGAAAAGATAATAATATTCATATTAATAATTTTTATAGAAAGTAAAAAATTTATACAATTGAAATTAATTAATAATATTAAAATATTAAAACCATTCTTAAAAACATTCTAAGAATTATATGGACATGGATTAAAAAAGTTCTCAATTGAAGAGGAAATAAGGTTTGTTTTTTAAAAAATTTCTTTAACATTTTAAGTAAAAAAAGAGTGTAAAATGGTAATATTAATTAAAAAATATATTAATAAATATATTATAATAAAATATATGTAATTTTTATAATAATATCTATATAATTTCGTTAAACATAAATTTAGCATTGATAGTCTTGAAAAAAATGAGATTGTAACATAAATCCCTTACCTCAAGTCTTATCTTACTTCCCACTTGTTCAAATATCCTATATATAAAATTTTTTTTATAAGAAATATATTAAATAAAAATATTCGTCCATAAATTACTATATACCATTTTTTCTAATTTCCAGTTATCCTTTTATAAATAATTCTTCTTTAAAATTGAAATTTAGGTGAAAATCGATATGTTTTCAATGCATATTTCGATTCGGTGGTTTTGGTCCTTGTAACTTGGTCATGGTTTCATCATATAAAAAATAATAATAGATATATAAGTATAATATTTATTAATTATATACTATTTTATAATTATTTCTATAAATCTGTGTTGAAAGTTCAATTACATCACTTCCTGGAGATGGTAGTCTTTACATATGCATGAGTGATGTTTCTACTTTTAGATGGGTGGAATGAAAGAAAGGTAAAAAATAATCCACATTTTTATAATAATTATTATATAACAAATATAATATATATTCATTAAATATATCCTTATTACAATCCATATAAATCGTAAATGAAAAAAATCACATCGCTTTGTGGTAGGGTAGTCTACATATACACATGAGTGGTGTTATCATTTTCCAATGGCTGGGATGGAAAGAAGGTAGATAAGATTTTGTAATAAAATAATAATAATTATTTAATAACTATAATATTTAAACATTAATTCAATTATAATTACTAACCACGAAATATGGAAATGTAAACTGAATCATATCGCTCTGTAGAGGTGGTAGTCCAAACGTACGCACAAGCGATACTTACATTTATCATTTGATGTAGAGAAGGTGGAAAATGGTTGTTAAATCATTATAATAACATATAAGTATATTTTTTATACTATATTAATCATTTTAGGATGGATACATTAGGTTTAGGGAAGGTAGAAGAAGAAATAAAATTGAAAATACTCAGTTTAGAGTTATACCTCTTCATTGAGAAACCTCTTTTATCATACACCTTAAGCCTTGAAAGGATGGTATAATAATAAATAATTACCTATAGGAAGTTATTTGGGATTTCAGTAATGTATTTAGTTAGGTATTAGATAATATAAGAGGATATTTAGGTGTGTAGAAAATAGGATATAGGATGGCCTTTTATAAGTGTTGGGGAGGACAATCATGGAATTTTTCAAAAGATTAAAATATATTAACGAGATTTTCTTTTTAAAGTCGTTAAAAATCTAAAAAAATTAGAATTTAAGATAATATTGGGTATAAAAATATTCAAAAATAATAATAATCTAAATTTAAGTGGAAAACAATCCATATATCTTAGTTTAACACCCAATAAACTTGTTTTAACCTTAACCATAGTGCCACATTTTTACTTTTTCTAGTATTAATTATAATAAAAAATGAATTATTCCTAATTAATTTTTTTAAATTATTATTAAAAATAAGGATTCCATTTTATAATATTAAATTCCTATAAATGTAAGAAATTAATTTAAAAACAAACCCACAAATTTCAATATAAAACAGTTTTCCAATTAAATACATTTTTATCTTTAAAAATTATTTTAAAGAAAAATTAAGCATAATATAGATTAAAATAATATTAATTAGATTATTTGTAAACAAAAGGCTTTAATTAAATTTTAAAACAAACTTAAAACAAAATGGTAAATTTTAAATACCTGAATGGAAAATACAATTTTCTATAAAATTAGTATTTTTAAACTATTCACTGAAAAAATAATCTTCTCAGAAAAATCTCAAAATATCACCATGAAATAATTTTGATATGATGATTTATATAATTATTTAATTTTTATAAAATAATAATTTTTAATATGGTAGAAAATAATTATAATATCCATGCACAAATTGTAATAAAACCCTTTTTTTAAAGAAAATTTATTTTAAAATAACAAAATGACTTTATTGACAACATATTTTTTTTCTAAGATACACTAATCAATAAATTAAAAATATATGAAAAATTTATAAATATTTTTCAATGATTGTTTATTCCTATTCATACCACCAATTCAATGGCTATGTTATAACTAAATATTATATCACGGTTCATCTAGACTTGGGGTTTTGTGTAAAAACATTTATCAAATACTTAATATTTATTTAAAAAGAATATATATATATATATTATCAAGATATTAAATTATATCACCCTTAAAAATAATTTCTCCTTAAAATACAATCACTCTAATACAAAAAAAAACTGTGGATTCTTCTACCATATCACATCCTCGGGTTCACACGCAGCTTGCTCAAATTTATGGCTTTACCAAGTGAGTTGTCTTGTTTTTAAACACATAATCTCTTAAATCCAAAATCTACATAGGTTATTCCTCATAAGACATATCCAGATCCAATGGTATGATATCTGATTTTAGTATATGTGGAGGATCAAGTATGTACTTCCATAAGATAGATATATAGAACACATGGTGAAATTTAGAGAGATTCAGTGGAAGCACCAAGTGAAAGCAGACATCTAAGAAAAATCAAGAAATTTTAAGGGACATGTATATCTAAGATTTATCTTTCCCTTATTTCTAAATATCATAACCTTTTTTAAGGAGATATTCATGGTAATACCATGTCACCATCTTTGAACTGTATAACTCACCAATAATTTTTATCATCACTTTTATGTCGACTTTGAGCTTCCCTGATGTGTTACTAAATTAATATAAACTTATCTATAATTTTCTCAGCCATATGAAGTCCCAATATAATTTTTTATCTAAATTCACCCCAAAAAGATGGAATTTTTCACTTATTCCGATAGATATTTTGATGAGGATCCATCCAAATACTCGAGTGAAAGCTATTATTTTAAGAAGATTCCACTAAATGAATGAATTGATCCCAACCAACTTTGAAATATATAGACAAATATATCAACATTTTATATAGAGTTTGAATGGTCATCTTAAAATGAACACCTGTTTGAGGATTATATGTAGTACTGAAACTCAACTTAGTATCCAGAACATGTTCAAGTCTTCTCCAGAACATAGAGATAAACATCAGATCCCAATCAGATATAATATGATATATTAATTTATACAACCTTACCACTTCCTTAATGTAGATCCTAATATGTTGATCAAAAGATAAATGATATCTAATTATAATTAAATGTTCTCATTTCATCGTGATCAACTATAACCCAGATAGAATTGTTCAATTTTTATTTTTTGTGGAGTCCATCAATGAATTCCATGGTAATGTTTTCCCATTTACATTCTAGTATGGGTAATGGTTTTAACATCCCCTTATACTTCTATCTCCTAGATTAAAATTTCTAACATACTTAGTATTGATATACATACTCTAAAATATATCTTTTCATGTTATCCCAGTATAAATTATCTTTCAGATCTATATACAATATTGTACTTATTGAATGAATAAAGAATTATTAACTATGAAATTTATCCAACAACTCCTTCTTCATATTGGGTATTAATAGGACACATACTCTATTCCCAAACCTTATCATTTCATAAAAATTAGTGTTGAACTAAGGAATATTTCTCATTATATTCTATAGTTCCACAACCTCCTTTTCCACCTATTTAATCCTCAAATAGATGTATGGTTGAACATTCATCTCATAAAGATATGATTTATCCCCATTTCTCATACTTTTATGATCCATATTCTATAAATATATAAATATTGAATATCTTTCAATACTTATCAAAGAAACAATATCTTGGACTTGTCGAATCAGAGAATCAGTCGCCATTTTCACCTTCCCATAGTGTTAGTGTATTGAGAATTCATAATATGTAATCAACTCCAACCATCTCCTTTGGTGAAAATTCAAATCTTTTTGGAGTAATATATACTTCAAGATTTAGGAGCTGTATGTATATCACATATTTCACCATAAAGATAATTCCTCCATATTTTCAATGAAAAATTTAGTATTTCCAACTCCAAATCATGAGTCATGTAGTTTTTCTCATGAATTTTTAATTAGAACTAGGTATAGACATCACCATATAATTTTGAATGAGGAAACATCTCAATCTCTCATTTTATTCATCACTATAGATCACCATTGGTTCTCCACTACAAGGTATTGTAAGCATAGGTGTGCTGACCAATCTTCTTTTTAACTCATTGAAATTTTCATCACATCCATCCATCCATAGAAATTTGGGGAACTTATATGTCAAATTGGTTAGTGGATAAGATAGACATGAAAAATACATCCCAAAGAATCGATAGTATATATAAAAACCCAGAAAACTATAGATATCAGTTACTATGGTTGGTTTGGGAAATTGGTCAATAACTATCTTCTTTGAAGGATTTTCCAATATACCCTCAATTGAGATTATATGAACAATGAATGAAACTTTTTGAACAGTAATTCACACTTTCAAAATTGGAATATTTGTTCTATTTCTTTAGGGTCTTCATCATAGTATTTGAATGATCTTTATTCTCTTCCTTGATCTTATAATATCTTCTATAAAGACTACCAAAAAATGACTTCGGTAATATCAAATGATTCTATTCATTAAATCCATGAATATATAATGGCCATTTGTAAGTCCAAATAGAATTACTATATATTCATAATTACCATACCTTATATGAAATGTTGTCTTGGGTATATCCTCCTTCTTGACCCTTAATTTATGATATCTAAAATTACGTTCAATCTTGGAAAATTATTGACCTTTATGTAGTTGATCAAAAAATTCATTAATATGAGGTATATGATACTTTCTCTTGATATCGATCCTATTAATTTCATTATAATCAATATAAAGATGTATTGACCCATATTTCTTCTTAATAAAAATAATAGGTTCACCCCATGGTGACACAGTAGGGTGTATGAATCCCTTATAAATATTCTCCTTGATATTCTTCTTCAATTCATATAACTCAACTTAGTTTATTATATATAGAGTTCTTGAAATAGGTGTAGCACCAAGTATGAGTTCTATTTAAAAATCTACGTCATGATTTGAGGAGAAATAGGCTAGTCTCTAGTGAATACATCTGTATATTCCTAAAGCATGAGAATATATCAAATGTTGGGTTTGTCCCCAACCATTTGAGATAAATATACCTTATGAATAGGTAGTAAGTCCAATATAATGGAAATAATTCCCATTGTATGTTCATTCTCATCCTCATACCGATAAAAAATCATAGATTGATTTTAATTAACAAACATGACTTACCTTCCATAAAAATTGATATTGGATTTATATAGAAAAAGACAATATATTCCAAAAATCATATCAAATTCAACAAGAAGGATAATTACATGATTTTTAGGAATCAAATTACCGCAAACTTATATTAGATAGGATCTATAGACTTGATATGTGATCATAATTTCATTAGGGGTGTTTACTACCAAATAAATACCAAATAATTTAGGTGGTGATACGATATTATTAACATATTCTTTAGATATAAAATATTGGGTAGATCCAAATTTAAATAATACATTTTCAGATCTACAATGCATGGTAAGTGTAACTTTTACAACATCATTCTCCTAACCCATACCAGTTGTTATATAAAAGGACTTCACTTTATAATTTTTCATAGAAGTTTCTTAGGACTATCATGCTCATTATCTCATAGATTAGGTGATTGATTCACATAATTCCTAATATACCTACATTTTAAACATTTAAATTCATTGGTTTAATCCATTATCTCCTCTATATCATTTCCAAACCTTTTTACCCCCGTCGATAATCACTAAATCTTTTTTCATCCTTTCCACAATTGAATTCTGTATTAGTTACTTTTAGATTTTTTTTGAGTGTGTCAACTAAATTTTTGGCATGTAGGTGGTTGGAATTTCATTTATCTATGATATTTACAATTAAATTTTCCATGAAGCTCAATCTTTATCTTCTTATCTCTAAAATTATAAGAATAATTAGAGTTACCACAATTAATTTGTACCATCATAGAACATTGAAAAATATCTTCATAGTTACCAAAATCTCATATGGCTAACACCTTTTTAAGACATACTTTCCAATTTCTAAATAAATAATTAAATTTTCTTGCCGTTTTAGTTATAAATCCAAAACCATACATTGAAATTCTTATAAAATTTTCTTTCATAGCTACCAAGGGATTCATAATCCTTTTTTTAGCTCTAGAAAATCCATTTCCATCTTAGTATGATCAGTTTGAGGAAAAAAAAATTTCATAAATAACATCTTTAACTCTTCCCATTATATAGATTTTACTTCTTCCTCTTACCTCATGTTCATGATAAGAATCCACTATTAATCAGCTTCACATTCCAGGTGATAGATTGCTAGGAAAACTTTATCATTATTTAAGCGTAGAAGAATAGAAAATATATTTTCCATCACATTGATCTGTTACTTAGAAACTAGTGGATCAAAAGACCCATAGAAATGGTGTGGATGTTATGGTATAAAAGACTCAATGAAATGTTTCTCCCTCATTTTTAAATTCATGATCTCAACATGATTCACATTATTGATTATATATTGAGAGAGTTGAGTTATCATAGTCATAATATATTGAATCCCAAATCTAAATCCATTTTTTCTCAATAGTATTGTCATATAATTGAACATAACATTAATTATTAGTGTGATTACTTTGAGTTCCATCCATTTACTAAAAACAAAAATAGGTAACATATATATTAAGAAATAAAAATTATAGTAATCAATTATAATAAAATAATTTCTAAGATGTCATAATTTATAACAACTTATCAACCTATGACACTTTTTCTTCTTCTTACCTCCCTTTTGGTTAAATATAATTTGTATTAGGTTCTGTCCTCAAATTTATAATAACATAATCTCTAAAAAAACTAAACCATGATCTTATACCAACTATAATTACCCAAGAATAATATACATAGATATTAAAATGAAAATTATAAATATTTAATATATCTCCCAAATAAACATGCTTAAGAATAATAAAGGATTAGTGTAATTGGAGAATACATACATAAAAATATTATTTAAGTAAAATATTAACTATCTCAAACATATTTCTTTACATATGGTACCCATATATACTCATCACACATAAATACTTCCATAAAAACCTAGGTAAGGAAAATAAAAGAATTAGTGTTCTTGTATTCTAAATAAGGGTAAACATGTGATATATTAATAATAAGAAAGTATATGATGGCCATAAGGGAATGATTACATAATAAAGTAAATTTTCTCAATATAAAAGACTCATACCAATAAAATCATAGATCATAAACTAAAAAATCAAGTCATATTAAGAACCATGATCAATAAGGCTATCAAAGAAGTCATCATTATTCAAGAGTCATAACATGGGAATGTGAAATTATAAGAATATAAAATAATAATATTGTAATCATATCAATTCAAAATAATTAATATTTATAATACTATGATAATATCTAGAAGAAATCATACTTACACATCAAAACGTGAACAAATATATTCACAATCATTTCCCTGCATAACCTTGTGTGCATAACTAGAATTAATCATACTCACACATCAATATAAGAAAAAAGATATTTGAAATTGTATCCATTCTTATAATCATCATCCCATGCGATATAAATATCACATTTCCGAATGAATTTGAGGGTTATAATGGATCCATACATCACACCATTATAATCTACTCAAACTCATGCAATAATGTTACAAAAATAGTTATCACAACATTATAGAATAACATGTGAAAAATAAAATGGGTTTCATCAAGATTTTATCATCATAATCAATAACTATAAATAGAATTAATAAATATGGTACCGTTGGATCATGTCCCCAATGAAAATTCCTTTAAAATCAAACACCACTAGAACATAAAATGATGTTTTTATAGAATAAAATGACTTTAAAATACCACTGGAACATTTCTTGAGGAAAATTCCATTTTCATTTTAAAATCAAATATTTAAAATCTAAAAATATCCATGATATTATAAAAAAAATATTTTCTTTTAAATCACCATTAAATATTTTGATGTAATATTAACATAAAATAGTATTAATGATGGTGGGAAATTCAATTCATGCGGTATATGTTAAAACAATTATTTTGTTCACACATTTGGTAAACAGTACCATGTTCATAAGATGACAAAAAGAATCAGTTTAATTTTTTTTATATAAACTAAAACATGTATAAAAAATAATTTAATAAATCATTTAATAATAGTAAAAACACTATTGGAAACTTCTTAAAAATAATATGGACCTGGAAGAAAAATATTCTCTACAAAAGCAGAAATACAGTTTGTTTTTAATAATAGAAAAAATATTTTCTCAATCATTTTAAGTACCAAAGAGAGAAAAATGGTACTATTACGTGATAAATTCATTAATAACTAGAGGATAATAAAATATGTGGGTTTTAAAGGATAATATATATATATAATTTTCTTAAATGGAAATTTAGTATAGACAATCCCAAAAATAAATGAGATAGTAACATAAATCCCTTACCTCATGTCTAGTATTTCATTTTGCACATTGAAACCTATTGTATGATAAATATAGATTTATTATAAATATATTAAAAATGAATAATCATTAAAAAATTACTATTTACCATTCCTTTATAATTTCCAATTATTCTTTTATTAACAATTCTACCTTAAAATGGATATTTAGGTGAAAACTGATCCATTTTCCATACATGTTTCGATTCAATTGCTCTGGTTGTTGCAAGTTATTTATGGATTAAATATATAAAGAATATTAATAATTACATAAGAATCATATTTATTCATTATATAATCTTTTATAATTATTCTTATAAATTAGTGATAGAAAATTAATTATATCACTTTGTGGAGAGGATAGTCTGTACGTACGCATAAGTAGTGCTTCCACTTTTTCATGGGTACAACAAAATAAAGGAAAATAATAATTCACCTTTATATAATAATTATTATATCATAAATATCATATATTATAATCAAATATATTCTTATCACCATACATGAAAATCATTAATTAAAAACAAATTTCATCCCTTTGTGGTGGTTTTAGTCCACATGTATGCATGGGTGGTGTTATCGTTTTCCAATGGTTTTGATAGTAAGAAGGTATATAAGAAATTTTAATTAAATAGGATTTATTATTTCATAAATATCAAATATAAATAATAAATACACAAACTATGAAATTTGGTGTTTGAAATTATTCATATCGCTTCGTAGTGGCGGTAATCCACACGTAATCAAGAGCAATACTTTCATTTCCCATTTAATAGAAAAGAGATGTAAAATATTTTTTCAATTATCATCAAACCATATCAATATTTTATTATATTTAATTAATATTTTTATAATGGAAAAAATAGGTATAGATAGCATGGAATAAGAAATAAAATTGAAATAATCAGTTAAGAATTATACATCTTCATTGAGAAACCTCCTTTTGATTGCACCTTAAGTCTTGAAAGGATGGTAAAATGATCAAAACCAGGAACTCTATAAATTGGGGAGGGATGTTATGAAATTATTTTGGTAGGTATTGTATAATATAAGAGGCATTTGATGTGTAGATAAAAAGTGGATATGGGATTTTTTATAAGTTAGTGGGAGGACACACGTGGAATTTTTCAAAATATTAAAATATATTTATGTATCTATAATAAACCAACCCAGGATAACAAAAAAAGTCACCCAATAAGGTATGATATAATATAGAAATCAAAAAAACAACCAAACATATCTCATGTATAACTGGAACAAGGAAAACCAATAGAGTACATAGTGGAATAAAGATTATATATCCACGAGACAAAAAAATTCAATACCAAGGGGATGAAACTTAAAGTGAAATAATTCAATACAAATACCAAATTTCTATGTAATAATATATCACTAATATACTAACCCACTTCAAATACATTTAAAACTAAGAGAATCTGTCAAACTACAAGACACCCTTCCCTTTAGCATATTATTCTAAAACCACATCTAAAATTTACCAAAGGAAAAAATTAGGGTGTGGGCACAAAGCCGAGTAATATTTCACCAAAGAATATATATAAGGTATAATATTAAGAAAAAAATAGTTTTACCTTTAAAAAAAAGTTTATAAAGAATTTCTAGAAGATAAAAAAAATAAAATAAAACGTCCTTTGGTTTTCATAAAAGACTACCATATTCTCACAACAAGGAATATGAAAAGTGTATATAATAAAAATAATAATAACAAATACCATCCATAGATACATTATAATATTAAAAAGTGAGAAATCCAACCATGAAATATAGAAACATGTGTAAAACCAAGTATAAATAAAAAATAAAAATATTGGGCTCTAACCTATGGGAATACATAATTAACACAAAAAGATCCTAAATAAAAAATAATTTGGATCCAATTGATATTCAGTCTCATAATGGTATGTCAATATCACAAAAAATCTAGTGAAATTACACACACTAAAGTGACAGGTCTATTTCCTAACACACCCAAGTTCCACAATGTGCCATATTTAAAAAAAATTGAAAACCTTTCTCAAAATTTATAAATAATTTTTCACAGTGAAGAATCTCTGATTCCAAGATTAAAAACCCATTTTCATCAAAACCACCATTAATTAATTTCATCAACATATAGTGTGTCTTAAAATATTTTTAAATAAAATCCCTTTAAAACATAGATTTCATGAAGAAAATCCACCTTGATATCAATTAAAAAAAATTATAACAAAAACCGAGGAACTGAACAAGAAAATAAAGTTACTTAATAATTGGAAACTTTTTAAAGAGGTCCCTACCACAAAATTGCTGTGAAAACGACAAAAAATGATCTCACAAATCCCAGATTTGAATCTATATAAGAAGGGGTTCAAAGGACTTTGAAGATCTCTCTAGGTCACCTAATGTTTGAGGATGGAATTTTGAAGAATATATGGATCAGAGGGGTGTATGGGTATTTGTATTGAGACTATAAAATCTAACACCCTAGAGTAGGACCCATGAACATTATGAAAATGTTTTGGAAGAATTCATTTATATATCACAATTCGGAGGGCCATGTCATAACCTTCTTGATCAAAACTACATCTGAGTTCCATAGATATAGATCTTATTTTCATGGGGATGCATCACATTATAGCCAGAGACACCACGCCATAATGGTAAACAAATTTCATAACCAACCAAAACTCCTTTCATTACTCCATACATCATCCTATTCCTCTATGCTACAAGGATTACCTGAATAGATGGGCTATGTCATAGACCATGTTCCATGGAAAAATATGATAAAAAAGGAAGTATCCCCAAAAACACAACTCTTCACTCCATGTAGTATCCCTATCGACGACACCATAATAAGGATGGCCTATAATATAGTAATCCTATCCATGATGTAATCCCTAACGTACAAAACAAATTTTTTTAGAAACTCTATATAGTCCAAATAAAAGCACAAAAACATAGGATGACCAAAACTAGGGATTTGGAATACCTATGAGTTGGTAACTAGATATTATAATCTCCCCACTATAAAATATTTTTTTCCCCAACAAGTTCTCAAGATTCTAGACTCATAAAAAATATAGGACTTTGTTTCGACATCAATAATTCTTTCTTCCATGTCTCATGGCCATCTCATCTACGCTAACATAGAACATAGACCAAGGGACCTATTTTATCACGTAGTACCTTATCTTGGTGATCCAAAATTTGAACTAGTTTCTCAACCATAGTGTTGTTTGTATAAAGATCAACATCCCCCAATTCAAACACATGGAAAGGATCTGATTGATTCCCCATCAAATTGGAAACATGACACATGTCATGAATCGATGTCAAAAGAGATGGATATTCCAACTAATACACTACCTTTCCAATTCCTTCAATGACCACAAATGATCTAAAAAACCTTGGTACCAACTAAACATTCTTACCCTACTGATGGTGTACTAGGTGAGGTAAAAATTTGAGAAATACTTGATCACTAAACTCAAACCCTAAAGGGTGATAAATACATCTAACATAGGATTTATGATGACTCTGTGTTGTGACCAATATTCTATGGAACAAATGAACCTTTTTATCTTCTCATAAACAAGGATCAGTCCAACCAAGTACTTCTCTCATAACTCAACCCAACACATGGTAGATCTCTATTGATACTCATAGAATGCGTCAAAGTGAACAATATTAATCTAATATTGATAAATATTTTTATAGTAAAATTCAACCAAAGGAAAGTTATTTTCCAAGAACCATTAAAATCATGTGCGAATTCCAGAAGCATGTCCTTAAGAACCTGAAAATACCTATCTGACATCTAATACATTTATGGATGATATTCCATGCTTAATTTCAACTAGGAACTCATTAACTCTTGTAAACTCATCCAAAAATTGTATTTAAACAAAATTTATCTATCATAAATTAATGAATAGGGAAGCCCATGATGTCTCAAAACCTCTTAGACATAAAAGTGTCTGATCTTCTCCACCTTTTTCATCTTCTATATAAGTAGAAAATGAGCCTATTTCATAATTTGATCAATTATCACCCAAATCGTATCCTTCAAATTAGTATTCCATAGTAAAACAATGAATAATTCAATGGAAATATCATCAAACATGCCTATTATAATATGTAAAGGATACAAAAATCCAACATGTCTCTAGTATTCTTCCTTAATACTCTAATAAGTTAGGATCTATAACATGAAAACTCCAATAAGTATCCAATATACTAGAAAGACTTGTGTTTTTCATCCATCAATTTCCGATATATATAAATCAGAATGAACAACCTAATTGGAGATGCAAAGAACCAATGGGAGACCAAGACCACTCACCTGAGGTCTCCACGCCATTTGGGATTTTACTAAAGCATATGAATTCATTTTCAGTCACATTATTGAGTCAAACTCACTAATAAAATGATTATTTATCCTTCATTTAAGTTAAGAACACTTAATCACCAGCTCGTTCCACTCCTAATCACATCTCCGCAAACAAACTCATTAGAGACCACTCCTATACTAATTCCATCAAGGCTTGTGTCAAAAATATCTTGGTCAATTCATTGGTGACTATATTCCCTTTACTTAGAGTATAATAAATATCAAAAAAAGTGTGGAGATACTCAATCCAATATCTCTATCATGGTTTTTTATCCCTCAAAATTAAAATATAAATCAGACTCTTATGATTTGAATATACTGTAAATTTCTCCCCAAAGTGACAGTGATTCCCTATTTTGAGTTCATGTATGACCATATCCAACTCAAGATCATGGGTAGGGTAGTTCTTCTCATGAGGGTGTAACTAGTGAGATTCATATGCTACCACTTTATTTTTGTACATCCAGAGACACCCCAAAACCATAATAGAATCATCATAGAATACATAATAATCTAATCCTAATTCTATAAGAATTAGGACTGGATATAAATTCAACCTCACCTTTAGTTACAAAAAATATATCTTAAATTTTTTACCCCAATCAATCTTTACATCCTTATGTGTTAAATATGTCATTAGATATACAGGAGTGGAAAAGTCATGAAAAACTTCCTATAATAACCAGCCTAAACCATGATGTTCTAAATATCAAACACATTTCTAGGATGCTCCCAATACATTACAACATGAATCTTTTAAGGATCCACTAATAATACCCTATTAGATATAACATTCCCCAAAAAATTCAATTCATGGATCCAAAACTCATACTTTGAAATCTCGCCGTATAAAATATGTTCTCTCAAGCATCTAAGGATAATATAAAAATGATCCTGGTTCCCCTCCTCTAACCTAGAGTATAAAAAAAATATCATCCACAAACATAACCACAATAAATTTCATGAATCTAGGAAATATATGGTTTATTAACACCATAAATACCATAATAGAATTAGTGAGACTGAATAGAATAACCAGAAACACAAAATTCCCATATCGACTCCTAAACACTATCTTAGGTGTAACCTCTTCTCAAATTATCAACTGATGGAACCCTAACCAAAGTTCAATTTTTGAAAACCAATAATCTCCTCTAATTTGGTCAAATATATCATTAGTCCTTGTAAATGGATACTTATTCTTAATGGTATCCTGATTTAACTTCTGATAATCCATGAAAAGTCAGAATCTCTTGTATACCTTCTTAACAAAGAGATTCAGTGAATCCCAAGGTGACATGCTAGGATTAATAAATCCATTAGCCCAAAGATCTACCACTAAACATTAATCTCTTTTAACTTAATAGTTTTTGTTCAATAAGATGGAATAGAAATGCGCATTATACCATAGATAAGGTAAATATTAAATTTGACCTCTCTCTATGGTGGTAACCTTAAAAACATCAGTAATGGACTTGAGATATTGACTAATTACTGTAGTAAGTGGACTACTTAAATCAGGATCAATGACTTCAAGAAATACCTTCAACAACTATCATGATATCACCCTAACATAATGCACAACATGACCTTCTCTCCCAGACCTAGAATCACACTCACTCTGAAAGACATAAGAGACTCAATCATGAGATAGAAACTAATATCTATGATGATAATAGTCGATCTAGGACTTAATATGGATTATCTAATCCATTCCAATAAATAGGTTGAAATTATAAATATCAACAATCATGAAATCCTACTCCACCTAGAATTCAACTATCATTAAGAAACACATGGAATTTTTGAAACCTTTTTCGGACCTATTCCCAAATGAGTGGAAAGATCCAACACAAATGACATAAAATTGCAATGAAATACCACCAAATCAACAAACATTGAGATATTAAATAATGATAAGAACATGTATCAAATAAATCTATTACCATAGAGGATAAAATAAAAACCATAGCACTAATAGTAAATGAACCCATATTATATTCCTCTAGTGTATACTCTACTATGTAAAAATGACTCGTCTCATCTCCTCCTTAAGATTTATTTTCTGCATGAACATTTCCCTTGGTATGGGGGTAAGACCCACCACCCTTGGAATTATCAAAACAATCCCTGAAACCCTTGGTGAGTGTGGACCTAGCCTTATTACCTTGGGACATCCACCAAAATATTCCTAGTATGGTCAATTTTTCTGAAATAATTTCAAGTGTTGGGAGCATCCATATGGTTAGGCATGGTACGTCCTGGCTCTACACACTAATAAGAAACAACCTATATACTTCTTAACAATTATCTTGAAACCGGTCCTAAATAAAATAGGATGCCCATGTGTTTCCTTTTATGGATAGAAGAAACACGTTGGATAATAATTGTAGTAACAAAACTCCACCTAGGCTTATTTTTTCTACTATTTCAACCTTAATCATAGCTTCCTTATTGACTACCTCTAAAAAGGTTGTAAGGAATAATTGAATCAAGATCGACCAAATATCGGCTAACAGACCCATCTTGAACCTCCAATCCTTTAGGTAATCATTAGTAATAAGATCAAGTTCTAGGTTCACTAGCCTAGCTAAACAGGTGGAATACTCTAAAACTATACACTCCCCCTTCTATAAGGATATAAATTCGAATGTATTATCTATAAACAACACTTCAAGATAAAACAAATGATTGAATATTTTCTTAAAGGAATATAAGGTATGATATGCATTCAACAAAGCTTGAACAATTGTGCCCCACCATCTCATTCCTGGTACCTCATGCATGTACATGGTAAAACCCATCATAGAGTCCTTAGGATTTTACAAAAAATGAAAGATCCTTTCATTATTATGAAGGCATTACTCATATTCCTGGGGGCCTTTTCTCACCATGGAATGTGGGTGGATCCTTCTTAGTAAATTTGGAACCATGATCCCCCATTAATCATTGGTGTCCAATACCTACCTGACCCAGAGTCTGAATGGTTCAGATTACAGCTTTCACCAAAGATAGGTCCACTGGAATATTTTCCTATGAAACATTACTTGAAACATCCTCTATTTTATTCAGAAGAGTTCTTATAGTGGGGATTTTCTAATAACACAAGATAAGAACCAATCAAATTTTGTACAACTCCCAAAATCATAATACCACTTTAGGAATACATATCGATTTATTTAAACAATAGGAATTTAAATTCATTATGGATCTTATGAATGAAATGAAAAAAATAAAAATGGATTTATTCATTAAAGTAAACTCTAAATATATTTTATTTAAACAACCTCAATCATCAAATTTCAAGGTTAATAAAAATTCTTGACCACCCATGGTAACTCAAGTTTATACATGGAAGTAATCTATCCAATAAATATCCAACACTTACTATCCAAAACCGGAAAATCCTAACTCTTATCTACCAAGGACCCTAAACCAAACACTACTTGTTTCATAACACTTTAGACTAGGTATTGGATTTGATACCATTTTGTAAAAAACCAAACTAGGATAACTAGACATGTCACCCAATAATGTCTTCTATAAGGTGAGAATAAAAAACCAAACATCTGTCATGTACAATCGAAATAATGAAAACCAATAGAGTGCATAGTAGAAGAAATAGTAAATATATATGAGACATACAAAGTCAAATCCAAAGGGATGAAATTGAATGTGAAACAAGAAAATCAAAATACCAAAGTTCCATATGACCATATGTTTCCACTAGACTAGACCACATTAAACTCATTGAAAAAAAAAGACAATTCGAAGAACTACAAGACACCCTTCCCTTTTTCTAAGTCCCAGAAAAACATGTTGAAAAATTCCTAAAGAAAAAGTATGGTGTAAGAAAAATACTAGTATAATTTTACTAAAGAATATATAAAAGGTATAATGTGAAGAAAAAATTAGTTATAAATTTAAAACAAAACCTGTTTATAATGAATTTAGAGAAGATAGAATATTTTTTAAAACAAAACATCATTTGGTTTTTTATAAAATCCTTTAATATTCTCACAAGAATATATATGAAAAGTGTACATAAGAATCATGAGGATAAGAAAATACATCTATGAATACAACATAAGATAAAAAATTGATCAATCCAGCCCTGAAATATACCATCATGTGTAAAAATAAATATAAATGAAAATTCACAATATTGGTATCTACCCTATGGGAATATATACTAGACATAAAAAAGAATCCTTAACCAAGAATAATGTGGATCCAACCAATATTGACTCTCATAATGTTCAATCAATATCCCAAAACCTCTAGTGGAATTACACACACTAAAGTGACATATCCATTTCTCGACGCACCCAAGGTCCCTAATGTGCCATATTTTTTAAAAATAAATTGAAAACATTTCTCATAATTTATAAATCATTTATCATAGTGACGAATATCTAATTCCATGATTGAAAACTCATTTTAATAAAAAATTAAATTGAAGTCATTTCATCCACACATAGTGTGCCTAAAATTATTTTTAAAAAAATCATTTAAAAGCATATATTTCTTGAATAAAATCCACCTTAATATCATCTAAAATCGTTTTATAACAAAAACAATCGAATTTAAATAGAAAATAAAGTGATTAAAGATTTAAAACCTTTGTATAGTGATACCTTCCTCAATAACATTGTTAAAACACCAAGGTTTTATCTCCCAAAGCCCGAGGTTGAATCTAATAAAGAAGGGATTAAATTGAATTAAGAGATCACTCTTAGAAGCCTAATGTTTGAGGAAGAAAGTTGCAAGAATATATGGTTTTGAGGGGTGTCTGTGTATTTATACTCGGACTATAAAATATAATTCCATGAAACAGGCCCTAGGATCATGGCATAAGGGTACTGGAAGAAGAACTTTCTTTGGGGAAATTTGAAGGGATATGATATAACAATATTTTTCAAAACTAAATCTATGTTCCATGACCAAATATCCTATTTTATAGGGGAGGAACCATGACGTAGTATGATACACCATGTCATTGGGGTACCAATCATGGAATAACCAACCCAAAATCCTTAGAGGAATACATGTCACAACATCTTCCTCTATGCCATAGGGATCAACCAAAAAAACACAATTCCTAGACTCTATGCCATAACCCTCTCAACCACACCACAACCAATAAGAAATATTCTATAAAAAACCCTTCCATAGTGTAATACCTTATGTATAAAACCATAATTTTCCAAAAAATCTATAAATTAACATAAAAAACCCAAATTATGGATGAACAAAACTAGGGATTTGGTATACCAGTGATTTGATGATGGGGTGTCACAATGATTTTCTTGTAAAATTGGGTCAAAATGGCATATAATTCCATGTTAAGAAAATATAGGGTCAAAATATATTTAAAAACTAAGAATTAGATAATTTTAATAGGAAATATTACCCTTATATCTTAGTTAAACCCCTCAACAAACTCGTTTTAACCTTAATCGTGTAAATAATGTTTTTACTGTTTGTAATATTCATTATGACCAAAATGGAAAGTTTCATAATTAAAAAATATATAGATTATGATTAAAAGTACATAGTACATTTTATCAAATTAAATTCCTATAATTGATATAAATTAATTTAGAAACAAACCCACAAAACCTATTGTAAAATGGTCTTCCAGAAAAATGTTTTTTTAGGTATCAAGAAACATTTATAGAAAAATGAAGCATAAAATAATTACAATGACACTAATTGGAGTGTTGGTAACCAAAATTAACTTATGAAATATTAAAATAAATTCAAAACAAAATGGTACATTTAAAATACTTGAATGTATAAGATAGTTTTCTTTAAAATCATTATTTGTTTACTATTCACTAAAAAATTATTCCTTTCAAAAAAATCCCAAAATTTCACCATAATATAATTATAATAATAAGATTTAAAAAATGATATATTTTTTATAAAATAAAATTTCTAAAATGAGTATAAGTTAATTATAATTTTCATCCACAAAATGTAATAAAACCCATTTTCTGAAGAAAACTTGTTTTTGATGTGTAAATGAATTTACTAAAAATTGAGAAATTTTTAATTATGAATTAACAAATACATTTTGATATATAAAACTTGATACCTAAAATTCATAAAGTGGTTTTTCATTTTCATATTTCCAATTTATCAATTAGCTTATAATGATATATAATATTATGGTTCATTTGGACTCAGGGTTGTATATAAAACAAGCTATCGAATAATTCATGTTTATTTAAAAATAATACATATATATATATATATAATTTTATGGTGTTAAAATATGAAAAATATCACTCATCTTGTATTTAATCCTCAATGTATAATTGTTTATCTTTCTTTGTCTCTTGATATACTATTATGTCTTTATCCTCTCATCAGTGTACGAGTTGTGTTGGGAATTTACATTCCAACACTCCTCATAATAATTTCAATATTTGTTGTTTAAGTCACTGAATTTGTCCAATATTTTAAATATTTTCTTATTAGATAGATTTTCCATTTTCTATGAAATATGTTTCTGTCCAGAAGGTTTATTTCTTGTTTATGCTCTTCTACCCAAACATCAGGCCTTTTATAACTTGCACACACTGACCTATTATGCCAATAATACAAGCCGTTATTTCAAGAGATCCTATAGTACCAATATCTACAAATTAATATTTTTATTTTTCTAGTTCATGTAGTTTATACAAATTTGAAATCTTGTAGTATTTGGACTATTTCAACTCATTTTAGGATAATTTTGAGGAGAAATATTTTAATACAGACCTAGATCCATCCTTGTTATATTTTTGGAAGTTTCAACATTTTTAATATTAATAATTTTTATATTTTTTATTTTTTATTCCATATTTTTTAGAAAAATTGATTCAGTACAGATATAATTTACAAAATAGTGGGTTAACTTTTTTGTTTGAGTTTTAGTTGGATACTTCTAGATATGATATAAATCTATCTTTAACACTAATAAGAGTCTTATTTGAAGTATGAATCTCTTTAAGAGTGAGTTTGGAATTATTTCTCTTCTCAACTATTTGAAAAGTCTCAAATTTTGTAGAATCCATATTTTATAGTTTTAATTCTAACTCAAGTCACTTGAAACTGAGAAAGTTATATTCACTTATATCAATGCTCAATATTTTTTTCTCAAACCTCCTTCATCTTTTCAATTTTTTCCTCATGAATTTTACTTGTCTCAACTAGAAAAGTTTCCAATTCTTTTACTCTTTTATATAGCATCTAGATGGAAAGACTTGATATCTATGGAGAATTTATGTAACATATTGAATTCATGGAACACCTTTTTAATAAAAAATTTAAAAATTTATATCTCAAAAAAAAATTGAAATTCCCCATAAATAACTAAAATTATTTTACTTCAAATCAAGATGGATTCTTCTTAAACATTCACCAGCATTGTAAGAGTTTTGCAACAAATTAGTTTTCTTAATAATGCCTCTATGATAATATAAAATACTTCCTCCACTTGTGAATTTTCATTTGGTTATCCTTTAGTGAATCTGATTCTATAGTTCACCACTTCAATGGTGTAAATTATTCAAAGAATACTTGACCTCAAGGTAGACGTATTTTGTAGATTCAATGAAACATTTATAATAGCCTGATCTTGAATCATAATATTAAAAATAATCAATAGATTCATGAGAGAAGTTACCACTTCAAATAACATTAGCTAGTAGTTATTCCTCAATCCTCATTGACACTTTTATTTTATTTATGTCCTCCTTTTTCTTCCCATTTTCAAAGTTTGATTTGAGATATCCAAAAAAAATAATAGGGATGGAATATGAATTTTCTATCTAA
Source organism: Viscum album (assembly GCA_963277665.1). Classification (NCBI taxonomy): domain Eukaryota; kingdom Viridiplantae; phylum Streptophyta; class Magnoliopsida; order Santalales; family Viscaceae; genus Viscum; species Viscum album. The sequence goes on from OY728121.1 coordinate 371,161,404, forward strand.
GTAAATTCAAACTAGAATATTCTCTTCATGAAGTCATGTAAAAAAAATTATTAAAAATAGATCATAATTATAAGTAAATAAGGCTCTGATGCCAATTATAAGTCTTAGTGGACCAATGAATACACCTGAGAGAGGGGTGAATAAGGTGTTTTCAAATTATTTTACCAAAAACTTGTTATTATTTTGAAATTTAATCCACCTATTGTATGGAACCTCCATTATCTATTTATATTTAAGTGTATTTATCATATTTTAACCTAGAATAAACATATATGAAATATTAATATTGAAAGTAAAGTTGGAATATGTGTTTTTACAAGGTTATACTCCAATATATGAAACCTACTCCATATTGTGTTCAACTATAATTGATACACATATCCTCCACTACTGATCTTATTATTGATTATGGTGGATTGGATAGGGATTATCCTATAAACAATATTTCCATATTACACAAAAAAATTATCAACATATTACATAAGTGAAATGACTTCACTATATTACACAATTGAAGGGATATTTATATTACATCCCACAATCTTTAAACTATCTTCGCTACATCTAGTCATCTCAGATTACTTCCTCCTTTTAAGTGGATCACCATGATGTCTAGGGATATATATATATATATATACCCTCTAAAATGATCTTCTTTGTCAACTCATAGTGTCTTTGAATGCCTATAGGTATTCAAGAACAAATATGAAACTTGGCCTCTAAATCTCCATGCACAACTTCACATCCCCTCTTGAAATTGATTATTATATTTCTCTTAACATATAATTAAGTCTATATCCTAGAAATTATTTACATGAAGAGTATACTATGAATATGACCTTCTCGGAATCAGGTTAGGTAATTATCACACAAAACCATTGTATTACTTTTTCTCACTACTTCTCTACCTCCTTCTTTTTTCTTGACTATATCTGTTTAATATAAAAAATCCATCTCACATAGTTTCTTAAATACAAAACAAATATTATTCTATTAGTTTGGTATTGTATTCTTCTTTTTATTTACTAATGCATGAAATGACTTATTATTATTATTATTATCCTTCAACAGGTTCTTGTTTCTCTCGATTCACACATTTTTTACTTAAAACATTCCTGATCTCCTTGCACTTATTTTTTTTGAGATCCTCAACTCTTTTCTATATATTTGTAACTCACTTTTTATGGGGTACTTTTTATATTCCAAAAATAGAAATGACTTGAAATATTATTTGCTGGCTAAACGACATGCTCCATCTCACTTTTTCTCAGTCCCATAATTGCTGATATCGTCATCTTTTAACACTACACATGAGGTGTTCTCAACTAATATTTTTCACATGGTTATCCTCAAGAAATTAAAAAGTTTATATTCTTTTATTTTTTTCTTTCTCATGGATGAATATAAATTTTACTTCATATCTCAATGGTATGAGTTCATCTTCAAAAAAATATTCTACCAAAAGCTTCAAGTAAGTATACGTCACAACTATATAAAATATACAATAATCAGTAGCTTACAATGTGGATCTTTCATTGCAACATGAGATCTTGGAAAAAAATTCATTTTTAGAATATCTTCTATTTTAAATACAACCTTCACTACTTCTAACCCAAACCTATAAATCATTAATATTAGAAACTGACTCAAATATATTAGTTCTTAATGATTTATACTTTAAGTAATTTATCAAGAATCAATATATCTTCATCTGCGTGATTCTGGAAAACTCAATAAAATTATTTTATTACATTTTATGTTGCATACATTCTCCCATTATTGGAACTTCTTCTCTAGGATTAAAGATTATCTTCTCAAAGTTATTTGGATTGAATCACAAACCCTTTGATGTTTTTTATTTCTAATACCATGAAGATAAACATAGGAATCATCCCATTGATTTTTTCTTCAGAATCATTAATCAAAAAAATCATATTTTTTAGCCTTAAGAACTCAAAATTTACCTAAGTATAAATTAACACCTTAAATATTGTGAGTGTATAATTTATATGAATTTAAATTCATACCTTATCACTATTAAAGTCATATATACAACAAAAAATGCATACATAGTTCACAATTTGGATGCAAAAGACATACACTCTAGATTCGAAGTCATAAATTGCACTATAAAGTCTTATTATACGATCAAAGTCATTTGAAATGACTTCTAATTCACGTTTTTTTGAAAAATTAATATGAAATTCCCCTAATGTCTTATGATATGATATGAGTCTTATTAAATTACTTCAAATTCATATTACTGGATTCAGATTCATACACTAGAACTCAAATAGAGGTGAAAATACTTAAATTAGTTGATATTAATATGATAAAAAGAAGTCATATAAAATGCTCATAAATTCATGTGATTGGTAATTTTCTATTTTCTCATCTCTATATCAAGAATTCAAAATATTTTTACTAAATCCTAGAATCTCTTTAATCACTCAAGACATTTTAAAACCTTTATCAAAATTTATTTCTCACTAATTATAGCAGCAACCCTTCTAGATAACTCTTAGATGGATTCTTCCATCATCAAGATAACTCTCTAAGACCTTGAACCTATTAGAAAACTTTTTTATGTAGTACTACAAGTTTTCCGATACATGGTTCAATAACTAGCTCTTCCTTTTTCATAACTTTATTGAAAGCTTTTGAAGACAAGGACTCTCTAATTTAATCACTTGTTAGATATATGAAGACTAGATCAATAGTCATTAATTTTAATGGATTCCCACTATAATCCATCTAGAAATTTATCAAATTGAAACCTTTACTTTATTCTTCTAGTTCCAATAAGATTATGAGAATCTCCTTCACTTTTTTTAGGTGGAAATAAAATCTATCACCTAATACTTGATGACATACATATTTACACCTATGGAAAAAATACAACCAAAACACCAATGAAAAAAATAAATCACTAAATATAATGTCTCCTATTTTCTATTTATTCTTTTTTTGACATTATATGAATTATTTTTGAGAACAAGCACTAAGAAGTCATGTGATTCCAATACCCGGTGTGCCCATAAAAAATGATTGAAATATATTAAATATATTAAATATAACACATGCATAGTTTTCCATAAAATGTGGAATAAATCCTAAATAGGGTCCCAAATAGAAAATCTGAGGGAACTATTCAGTTCAAAATATAGGTTTTACCCTAGGCGCGACTTAACGTTGGTTGGCGTGGGCCATTTGTAATAAATTCATCACGATCGTAATTAAATGAAATTAATTAAATGATTAATTTATTTTATTATTTTTGATGTAGTGAATATTCTCTCTTTAAACATATAGTTATTGGATTTCCTCAGGTTTTTCCTCTCAAAACCTATAGATTCAGACAACCATTGGAGATCTTTTCTTAGTGAGCGACAATGGATCGAGATCCAATCATGGATTGTCACACTAATAGAGTTTGAGGATCTAATCAATGACAGTAACACAAAAATTCTTCATAAAATATCTATCCAAACTCCATATAGAATGTTTTTTATTATGATTTACATCCCATTTATTAATATAGGATGAACATGGATCAATTCCATGAACACGAATTAATACAAAGATATATTTTAATTTGATGGAATTTTTTATGGTTCATTGATTTATTTCTCTTTGTTCATCCTTTATATGATACTAAATCAATGCCAAATAAACCATGGATGTGGTTCATTAATCACTTTTATGATTTATAGATTTCTCCCTCTCTTCTTTCCATATTCATTGTGGGAGTTTTCTTTTGGACTAAAGTTTAGAAAATACCTGGTATTCAATAGTTTTTTCATTTTTCTTCAGTGAAACCGATCAAAGAAACATGTGTGGTTCATGATTGATGATGTGATTGAGGTGTAAAGATAATAGTTGAAAATCTTTGGAGGATTGATTCAGATTTGTGGATCTCGTTCTTATTGATTTTGTACAAATGGAGACAGATGGAATGACAGTAGAAATTTCCAAGAGGATTCAAATCCAGAATCCATAGATATGGAAACTGGAGGCCAAGATGAACCCTGATCTATAGGGTCTGGTGATATCAGAGTTTCTAGTGATGCACATATCGAGGCAGAAGAGGAGTCACAAATTCTGGAAATTTACGAGCAACACAGTGTGTATTCTGATGTTACATGCCATGTGGGGCCCCTGGCTATAGTGATATGGTCTCTTATGAAGTTAAATATCAATTTCCATGTGACCCCCATCACATTCTGTGTAACCCCTCCATGTTAATAATTGTTTAATTCATAGAGTACACCGAAATAGGTTGGAGTACATGGGTTCCACTACATAGACACGGGTTGGGATAAGTACACATGCTAAGACATTTACTACCACACTTGTATAGTACATGGGAAGTTGCACACCATGTACTACTATAAGGACACAGACACCCAGAAATGGACATGTCCAGGCTATATAGAAAATATACCATGTGTCTCTACACATTGTGTAACCCCTTCTACACACCATGTATATAGAGGATACATGTTGTGTGAGGATCCTCTATATGAGTAGGAAAGGGGATAGCTAGAAACACTGTATACCCCTGGTACACACTGTGTACCCCCTTTAAGTGTTCTTATGGCTTTTTGTTATCTTATTTTGGACTATTATAGGTTGAGTTCGCTCCCCTGGTCCTTTCCCTCAAGATTTTTGTGAGGTATTACATCCTTATCAATGGATTGTGATCCCCTCTAGAGGTCGAGTCTCTAATAGAGTTGCGGTGTTCCTCTGTAAGACTAGAGTGTAGATCTATATCATCCTGTGTTCCCTATTTTGAGTTCATGGAATCAGTGTGACCTCCCTATGTAGGGAATTGGTCCTCACTATAGCATGCCCTATCATTAGGGTTGGGGGTATCGTTGATGTATGATTCCCTTTGTAGAGATTTGATCCATATTGGGTTTTTGGTATCCCCCAGCGGTTATCAACATGACCCCATATCTATGTATCAAGGAGTTATTATACTAGTTTTATTTCTATGGGTGAGGCTCAATGATCTATACCTCTTGGTCGATTATATCTAATGATATCATGGCTCATGGAGTGGGTTCTCCCAGAACAAGAATTGCTTCAAGTAGAATCCTTTGTTAGACAATTGGTTATGAACTCTTAGTGGCGTGGTGTATTTTTTTAGTATATCTAGGTGTTTTCTATTATAAAATTATTTTTATATATTTCATTGATATGACTATACTTAGTGGATTGTGTTTAGTGTTTTTTTGGTGTCCTACTGAGTGTTGTTATATACACCCCTTCATGGTCTTTTCCCACACGTGTCATATCTTGTACAGATGATGACCCTTTTTACGATGTCCTAAGATGATAGGGAGTGGGTGGAGTGTTGTTGGAGCTTGGGAGACTGAGGTGTTTACCATGTACTTTAATTTTACTTATTCCTTACCCTTTGAACAGGTTGAACACTTTGTAGTTTTTGTTGAGCCTGTATTTGGACCCTTTTAAATTTTTAGTAATTCAAAGTTATACTCTGATGTGGGATCTTTGATTTATGCATGAATTATTTCAGTTAATTTACATTCTAGAATTTTTTGGTCTTGTATATGTGTTTTTGTTTATAGGTACTTTAGGATAATACCTTCTTTTTGTGGAATATGCCTTCTCGGCGCTGTTTTCCATCCCCTCTCCAATTAGAGGCAGGCTTGGGGTAGTCATAGGTCATTCCTCGGTGGGTCGGGTCAGGAAAGAGTGGTATCAAATGGGTTGGTCCTACCTTAGGAATGAATTCAGTGATATTGGTTTGAGGAAACCGTTCTTAGTGTTTTGATTTCATCTTTTAGGCCAAGGAATCCAGTGTTAGTGCGACATTCGACATATCCATACACCAGGACTCTCATCAGCAGTCTTATAACTCGGTACATCTAAACATTGGTTATAGGGAAAATATTTTGGTACAATAATCATATGAGAATGATTTTTAGAATGATCTTCCTAGTGATGAGGCATCGATACATAGTATTTTACTAAAGATAGAACCTCTAGGTGGTTTAACAGCTATACCACTACCCATTAATCAATGGATAGATTCAGCAGTACCACTTGAGGATGAAAGCAGGTTGAGTGCATTGCATGAGTTTTAGAGGCAGTGAACACCTAGATTTCAAGGTGAGTCAGTCCCCTAGGTGGATGGGGACTAGATAGAGGTATTCAATCAAATTTTTTACCTTATGAGTATGTATATCGATCATCTTGATGTAATCATATAAAGTATTCTTCCTGGATATACTAGGTGATGGTGGATCCTGGTTACTCAGTCATATGAAGAGACTACTCTCTCCTTCTCATACTTCAAGTGTCTCTTCAGGGAGGAGTTCTATCCATCCACATTATGATCAGTACACATATAAGTGAATCTGAATCTACCCTAGGTAAGTAATATTGTGTAACAGTATTTAAAAAGGTTTACTAATCTATCATATTTCACCTTGGATATGGTGTAGTACTAGATCTACATAGCTCAAAAATTTGATCAGGGATTACGTTGGGACATCAATGCATTGGTGGTATTTTTTTTACATTTCCATATTTTATATAGTGCTTGAGAGAGCCTTGTTTATGGATATCTTTATTTAATATAAGACACTGATATTGGGAGCTAGTAGTGGGAACCCTTTAGCTGAGACCTTCATAGAAAGAACTTAATGAAAGTCATAGAGATCCAAAAATTTCAGATGCTTTAGGAGGTGATCCTAAGACTCATTGTCAGCAGTACATGGCTCTCAAGATGGATCGAATCATCCATGGTATATGTGGTGTTTCTGCTATGATGTTCAGGTACATCTGGAATGATATTGACTAGCTTGTCATATAGTTGATCATGAGACGGTCAAGGGAACTCCAAGACAGAGGAATAGGCAAGAGAAAGGTGGTTAGCAGGGTGGAATATTTGGAGGAGGGGTTGTAATGGTAGTAAGAGGTGGTTAGAGGTTTGACCTATTACCAAAACCACACCCTAGGCAGTCCACGTTAGGATCATAGAGCTGGTGGGAAATGATGAAGAAAACTGCAGGCTATAGAGGCCTATAACTCCAAGTGTCTAGGGATGATTCAGAGTACGATTTTTGTCATTTATACATTATCTGTCATATTTATAGACATAGGTGTTAGCCGTTCCTAACTTTCCACTTATATATATTGATACTTAGAGATTATGGTTGATATTATGACTCAACATTTATGGTTAGAGACTTTAACAGTTGGTGACTTACTGATTTCACACTTGTTCCGAAAGTGTGACCTGACAATTGGAGGATAGAGTTTTGTATGATATCTATTTATTATAGAAATGAGGCCTTAAAATGTTATCTTAAGTATAGAATGGTTATCTATTTTTCATGAACATATTGATTATTTTCTGTGTAGGATGTGGTGTTTCCATAGTGAAGGAATGAGGTTTTTCTTTTTTGGGTGAAAAGGAGACCTTGGCAGAGCTGGATGAGCTCAGACATAGAAGATACTAACCAATTACTCAACATCTGACTAGAATGACTCTTGGAATAGTGGATGCATTGGGCTATTAGTTTCTTACAATGGCGTTAGAGTATGAGGATGTATTTACTAATAACATACCATGTTTACCTCCCCACCGAGAGGTATACTTATGAATTGACCTACATCCTACAATGAAACCAATATATGCACCAACATATCTGATGGATCTCGTATAGATTTGAGATCTAAGGATTCAATTGGAGTACTTGAAGGATAAGGTCTTTGTGAGACCTAGTATTCCCCCTTGGGTAGCCCAAATGTTGTTCACCAAAAAGGCTGATGGGATATTGAGGTTATGTGTGGATTATTGGTGCTTGAATCAGGTAATAGTGAAGAAAAAATATCCATTACCAAGGATATAAAACCTATTTGATCTCTTGATAGGGTAACGGTGGTTCTAAAATATTGAACTTATATTAAGCTATCACAAATTGTGAGTACGGGATAAAGATATACTAATGAAAATTTTTATATGTCATTACAGTCACTATGAGTACATGGTGATGTTGTTCAATGTGATGAACACCCAAATAGTGTTCATGGGACTCATGAACTGGATCTCTCAAAATTTCTTATACCAGTTCGTGGTGGTCTTCATTGCCACCATCCTAGTGTATTTGACATCCAAGGAGGATCACATGAGAAACTTGAGGCCAGTCATAGAAACAGTCTAATTGAAATAGATTTACAATATTTTCTTGATGTTTAGGTTTTGGATTTTAGAGGTTCTGTTTATGAGATACTTCATCTCAATGGATGGAGTTGCAATGGATCTAGAAAAGGTTGAGGTAGTTCTTTCTTAGGAACCACCTAAGATTGTTACTGAGGTGTGGAGTTTCCTTGGTTTGGCGACGTAATTTTGGAGGTTTGTATTTAACTTCCCTAGAGTGGAAGAACCATTGATATCATTCACTATATAGAGGAATCCTTTTTTGTTGACAAATATTTTCTATCAGTTCTTTCAAGAGTTGAGGTAGAGGTTAAAGATAACTCCCATATTGAGGCTACCATAAAAGGGTGTCGAGTACGTAGTGTTATACGATGCATCAGGGACCTGAATAGTTGTGTTCTGATGTAGAGGATAGTGGTTATTTCCCATCGTTCATTTTACATAAGACCACTTGATCAGAATTACATGACCCATGACCTAGAGTTAGTAGTGATAGTTTTTGCATTGAAGATGTGGTGACATAACCCAATGGGAAATCAGTTTATCAAATACTCTGGCCACAAGAGTATCAATTATATCTTCTATAAGAAGGATGTTAACTTGAGATAGAGTCGATGGATAGAGTTTTTCCAGGACCATGACTTTGAGATTTTATATATGTCAGGGAGGGGGAACATGGTGGAAGATGCGCTCAACTGGAGATCTTGTTCTCAGTTATGGGCTGATGTGTCAGAACAGTTAGTCTCATTACAATTTTTATACTTGGACAAGGATGGTGCTTCATGTCATTAGTCGATGTTTATGACCCCACTACTTCAATAGTGTTTAAGGGATTCTCTGAATAGAGATATCAACTGTGAGACCTTACATACTCAGATGTCTACTATACAAGCTCCCAATGGATATTCTAAAGGTGGGAAGCATGTTATCTTTTTCAGAGGGAAGATGATGGTACCATTGATATTGTGGGGGTAGGTGTTGATGGAGATTCATTAATCCCCTTTGGTGGTACATCCAGTTGTGGATAATAAGTACTCGGACCTCCAAATTTAGTTTTGGTTCTCATTATTAAATAAAGGAGTTGCATAGTTTGTCTCTCGATGCCTCACTTGTGAGTAAGTGAAGTCTAACCACCAAGTTCCAACAGGTTTGACCCAACCCCTTGCGGTTCCAGAGTTTAAGTAGAATAATTTATCCATGTAATTCAGGATGGGATTACCATATATGTCTAGGAGACACAATTCTATATAGGTGATCGTAGACTGATTCACCATGTCGGCCCACTTCCAAGCTATTCGAGTTCACGATTTAGTGGAGAGAATTGGGATCCTCTATGTGCAGGAGATAATTAGAATCCATGGAGTTACCTTGATGATCATATCTGACCATGATGATCATTTCACATATTAGTTATAGAGAGTATTATAGGAAGCCTTTTGAACTCAGTTACACTTGAGCACAACATTTCACCCCTAGACTGATGGCCAGATTGAGAGGACCATCCAGGGCTTGGAGGACCTAGTGAGGGCTTGCATTTGGACTTTGTCTAGAGTTTGTAGGATCACCTACCCTTAGTGGACTTTATATAAAAAAAATATACCATTCCACCATTGGTAAATCACCATTAAAGTACTTTTATAGGTGACCCAATAGGTCCCCACATTATTGGACTAATCCAGCCGAGTTAGCACTCAGGGGCCCAAAGTTGGTGCAAACTGCTATAGAGAAGGTGTAGAAAATCCAAGAGTAGATGAAAATTGCAAAGAGTCATTTAAATTCTTATGTGTACTGATGAGGAAGACCTTTAGATTTTGAGGAGGGAGACCATGTGTTCCTGAAAGTCTCACCTCCATGTGGATTGAGGAGATTTGGCTGTAGTGGCATGTTTTCTACAAGATTCAGTGGTCTTTTATAGATACTACACAAATTTGATGAGGTGGTGTATCACATAGATCTACCACCACATTTGGTCTTGGTACATGATTTATTCCACATGTCGCAGTTGAGGAGGTCTGTGCATGAACCATCCCATGTCATTGGTTTGCATGAGATGGACATCGAGGATGGATCTACCTTTGCAAAGTACCCAGTGGAGATCAGGGATTGGCATAAGAAGATCATTCATGGGCATTAAATTCTCCTCGTGTGTATTCATTTGTATCATGGTAATAATTTAGAGAGAACTTGGGAGTGGGAGACCTAGATGCGAACCCATTACCCCCTTCTCATTGATTATTTTTTCTATTTTCGAGATGAAAATCGCTAAGGAGGGGAGAATGTATCATCATGGATTTACTGTGTTTTTTTGGATATTATACTGATTATTTTTTAGACCAGCTGCTGAGACGACATGCAATTATGAGTCCTAGGGTACCCAGAATAAATGTTCTAAATATATTAAATATATTAAATAGCATGTGCATGCATTTTTGAGTAATCTCCAACCTCAAATATCACTATGTCTTTAGATGTGACATGCACAGTTCTTTGACATACTCTTTGATTTCTACCTCTCCATGGCTCAATTTTGGATTCTCTCATCAGTTCATTATAAAAAACTACATGTTAAATCTCAACCATCCTATTTACATCACAATGATGGATAAACAAATTAAATAAACAAATTAAAATGGTTTTTTAATTATTTTTAAGAATTCAAAATTTATTAAACATGGAATATTTTTCCTAAGAAATAAATAATTATTGGTTTATTATACAATGAATATCCAATAGTAATATATAAAATTTGAGCTCAACCATTACTTATTCAATATAAAACACTTAAATTATTTAGTACAACACGTTAGACCTAATAAAATATTCTTATTGTAAAAAACATTTATAGACTTCATGGATATTTAACAAAGAATTATAAAATAATATCCAAAATCCATTACATTTAATTATTATACTAATATCTCAGTCAGAGAAAAAAAGTTATATGAAAATAAATCATCACATCATATGTACAACCTTGTAGGACATTTTAGTATTAAAAATGATTATGAATATTTAATTGATTACTATAAGAAAAGTGATACCACCAAAAGTATCAATACTACTCAGGAAAAAAATGGATATGACATGACCTCCATAATAAATAATCATATCTCTATATAAACTTGTTTGTTGGGTGTATCTCCCTACATCACATTACTACTAATATAATCCCTTGTGTCACAATATTGAGTATAGTCATGTGACATGAAACATACCATACCATAGAATCAAATTACCTTTTATTTATTCTCTTGAGAAGACTGACTATGTATATGAATATATATCCTTCCATCCATCAAAATATATGAAGATGTCACATGTCACTTAACTAAGAATAACCATAAATTTCCTCATTTTAACTCAATCAGAAAACTATATCCCTAACCCTTTATAAAAGAGGATAAATTTTATCTTGATTATAAAAAAACTCGCTATATGATAAAAAACACACCAAAGATCCCTATGATTATCTTAATATTTAAGACTGTCATAAGAAATATATCAAAGTATAAAGGGTCACACTAAGTTACTTTTGTAGTCTTAGGTAATGGGGATTAACTTGAAATACACATCATAAATATTGTAATGAAAGTATGTGTGAAATTTGTTAGGATCTACCTTAGTGGTTAATCATTGTCAAAAATTCACACTTTAATCTCAAGAGAAAACCATGTATCTCTATATGAGACATATAAATGATAATCTTAACCTATTATATAAACCCATGAATTTTCATGATGATGATAAATTAAGAAAAACTTTGAGATTTCCCATGAGAGTTTATTTATCACTTTACTCTCATGTGATTGATTTTACACGCATGAATGAATAATAATATGGAAATTTTAATTAATAAACCCTAACACATAATATAATACAAAATTTTATATCATAAAAATATGTCTTAGGATATTGATAAAACAAAAATGCATTAAATAAAGTTTCTAACATATATAACACCCATAACATAACATTTTCATCATGTTTTCATTATTAAAATGATTTTATCAAAGGATCTACTAAATTTTCATATATGTTCACTTAAAAAATATTTACATCATCCCTCTCAACAATCTCTTTGACGATATAGTACCTATGAATAATGTTTTTGGTCAATTAATGAGACCAAGGTTTCATATCCTAAATTTTAACTTTATTTTTGTCATAATTTATTTTTACTAGGTTTGGAATGCTAAGATGTATCCATAGTTTAGTAATTAAATTATTAATCAAAATAAATTCCCTCATAACATCTGAAAAAATGATGAACTCAGCTTCTATTGAAGAAAAAATTATACTAGGTGGATTATAAATATTTTTACTAACTACTCCACCATTACAATAAAAAAAATATTAATATCAATCATATTTGATAGTTTGGAAATTAGTGTTCTTGTGGTCCATTACAACTAGCTATTTCTCAACTTTAAATACTAGTATTACCTTAGTTCTTATTAATTACTTAAGGATATTATTAACAATAATTTAGAGACTCTAACCAATATTAGGTTTATATCTACAGATTTTAAATAAATCATAAGATACGTTAGTTTGAGTACACAACATTCCCTACATAATTTTTCCTATTTCCAAGATATAAAAAATAGCATTCATGGGTTTCCTTTCAAAATTAGTAGAAGTAAGCTGATTCATTACAGGACTCACAACATGTAATATTGATAAATACCCTTTGATAGAGTTTTACATACAAAAACACTTTAAATAATTACCAATATATGTGTCAGGAATCATACCATGAAACTATTAAATATATCTTTATTGATTTTGATACTGTAAAATATAGTATTCCTCATCCTTTTCTTTCATTGAGAACCATTTTTCTAACCATGATTTTATATATTGTAAATCCATGATATATGTTTTTATGAGTAATATGTTTTTTAAAGGTTCGGGGTTAATCCCCCTTTATTAAACATTAAAATATAGGAAAACTCTTTTAAAACTAGAAAAATTGGGGGAACCCATTACAAGCAAGGGAAATGCCTTAAATAAACAAGACACAAAGGTCATAATTATCCCATGATCCTATTTATATACCCAATAATTATATCCATTTTTAATGAACCCAAATTGATTAATTACATCATAAAAATATATATTTCAACTCAAAGTAGTTTTTTTTAATTTATAAATGGATAGTTATAATTTTTATACCTCTGCAACACCATTTTAATCATAAAACCTTTGAGCTATGTCATATCTGCATACTTAAATATTTTTTTTTATGAAAAGTAATTTTGATATATATGTAGTAAATTTTATAATCATATAATGTTTAAATTATAAGAAAAAAAGAATAAAATTTATAATGGAAGTGATAAGGACGATTCCTAACCAATACCATGAAATTTTTATAACCTTTTACAACCATAAAACCCTTATAGGTAAATGTTTTTCCATCCATGTTAATTTTATTTTGGAAAACATTATTATACCCTATGGGTATAACTAATTTATGTGGATCAATCATGTTTAAATTATGTTTTTTATATATGTAGGACATTTTAGATTTCATGATCTTTAACCATTTATTAAAATTAGAACACTTGAAATCTTACTAAAGGGTAATAATTCCATCTTATATAAACTCCAATTTATCATCATATTCTATATGAAATCCAAATCTATCATGATCTCAATGAATCCAACAATACCTTAGTGGTACTTTTAGTACTTGAAATGATTTTCTCTCTAGAACATCCTATAGAATGGAATTAGTTTCCATATTGGTAACTATCCTTGTTTATTGGTCTATAACTTTACTAAGGTTATTTTTCCTCCCGTTGATTCCTCAAAAAATTATTCCTTATTATTAAATACAACATTTTGAGTCATGAACACTGTTCATTATAATGAAAAATAAAAATATTAACCCATTATTTCTTTGAGTTGACCAAAGAATTATTAATAATCAAATATAAAGAAAATATTATCTGAAAAATTACATTTCACATGAGTGTGATAACCCTAAATTCTCATAAAGTATAGATCATATTATTTTACATTCCTTATATTATATGGTATATTTATAAATTCTTTGGAGGAAATTATATTAATTAAGAAAGTGATATTTTTAAGTGAATAACCTTAGCATGAACACATTAAGTTCAGTTTAAATTTTAATTCATTTAATCATGTCTAATATGTTTTTGTTACTGATTCCAGTGTTACCATTTTATTTTTTCCTACCCAGAGGAGTAAGTTGTAAAACATTCCAACATTATGTTAGATAATTAATAAATTCATAGATTAAGTATTCTTTACTTTAATATAATAAAAATATTTTTATAATCTTTCCAAAAATGATTTTATATATTATTTTTGAATAATTTGAACATTTTAAAATTTTCAAACTTATGATTCATAAGATACACATAACTATGTCAATTAAAAATCACCATTTAATTCATGAAGTATCTATAGCCACCATTATCTCATGTGATCATGGACCATATATATCGGTACATATTAATCCCAATGGCCATTACCCTTCTCATTTTACACAAAAAAAGATTTGGTATTTTTTTATAATAATAAATATTTACATGTTTAAATTTATTTGAATAATATGTCCTCATTAAGTATTTAAATGTGTTTCCCATTTATTTGTCTAAGGAAAAAAATTCAAAGAAAAGTGGTGTTAGAATTATTAACCTCGATCGTCTAATTCTGAATGTTATATAATTGATTATCCATATCAATAATATATAAACCATTAACCATATACCTAATTCCAATAAAAAATTATTCATGTATATAAAATAACTTTTGTTTTTCGTCATAAAATCAAATCCTTTCTTTTCTAAAAAAGGATGTTTAAATAAAATTTATATTTATGGATAGAATATAGTAATAATTTTTTAATTATATAATTAATCCACTAAGTTGATATAGGTCATAAATTCTGACTTCCAATTTTTCACCTTTGTATATATTTCAAATATATATATCTACTCCTCCCTTAACTAATTCTATTTTATTTATCAGTATTTGTACATCATAAAAATGTGTGATGCATAATATATAGAGGTTCAGGGTTTTCCTCTTCTTATATAGAAAAATTACAATGTGGTTTAATTATTTTAATTTTATCTTAAGTTTTTATTATGTTATATTAAAAAATTGGGTTGAATTCAAGGTAAAAATTGAAGTTTGCATGTTTTTAATAGTATATTTAAGGTCAGGTTCACGGTTTGGGAAATAAGTGTATAGTATTGTTTTTAAGATGTAAATAAATAAATAAATAATGAAGCATATACATAGGAAATAATACAGGCTAACCATTTTGGGTTAATTTTGAGGCAAATAAGGATGCACAATTTAAATCATGATAATACAATCCAAATCATGCTTCTAGTGTTGTGATGCAGGATGATGTGAACTACTTGGGAAACCATGAAACCTAATTTTGTATTCGCATTTAAGACATGTTTTGTCCTTTAAATCACTCATAAACCCCTTCTTAACTCCATTAATCAACCCTAAATTACCTATTTGACTTTTAAGGGTATATATGGGTGGTTTTGGGTATACTCTTCAGGGATTTGATTCATTGTCATCATTGGGGGTCACATTATCCATAAATCAGATAATATATATATATATATATATATATTCTTATTCCTATTTTGATATCTCATATTATATGTTTTAAAAATTCATGAATAGAAAAAATTAAATTCAGGGATATTACATATTTAGAAAAAAAAATTGGAGTTTTCTTCTAGGATTGAGATAATTATTCCTCAAATATTGATTGTTTGAGTGTAATAATATCAGGTGATATATTTTGATAAATTATTAAAACTCTAATTGATTCCAGGTATTTCGATTGAAAAATCAAGGTATGTGATTCAAATTATTATCTTCTATTATCTTTGTGGATATAGAATGGTTTTATTTTTTTAGAAAGATGGTTAAATTTTAATTTATATTTAATAATTTTGGTTAAATTAATTAAGGGGGGATTCTGATAATGATGGAATTATATGTTGAAATTTAAAACAATTCATTTATTATTGTTATTATTATTATATTTCATGTATTGATATAGGATAATTGTTGAATAAGGTAGGATTATTATATGTGGTATTCCAAGAGTGGTTAATCAGATGAATTATTCTTAATTGGATGATTTAATGTGGTATTTTGGTGAGGTTGATTTGATGTGGTATTCCAAAGATGTGGGTTAGATAAGGTATTATATGTTTGAAAATTGAATATAGTATTCTAAGTGATTGTGATAAATAAATAAATAGATATTGATAGAGAAATTAACACAATCTTTATGTTCCTTATATGGATAAGACATGGAAATAGTTCTTATGATGAATTTAAATTTCCCTAAGCCTATGTTATGACTAGGTCGAGTATAATGTATTCTCATATTATAATTGGTTTGGGTTTTTATGGTGGGGTGATGGGGTGAGTTATTAGGTTGTTGATATTGAGAGTATATCATTTTATATTTTGTTATTTATGTGAAGGGTCATTGTTGTATTCTTTGTTTTCTATACAATTACCATCGGATTCCGGTTAAGAATAGTAAAAATTCTTTTTTGGATTGGATTATAGTTGAAACCCAATATCTATAATATATTTTATGGATAATTACCCGTTTTTGTTTTTACTCATGGGATATAGTATTCCTGTGTGTGGATATAGTATTATATTTATATACTAATCATTAGATGTTTTATTCCCTTAGGGATTTTATATTTTCATATGGTAATATAGTTTGTGGGATTTGGGTTATGGGGGACCTTATATTTGATATTTTTATTAATGTATGTGATACTTTTAATATTACACATAATGTTTTTTGGAAGGGTGTGTATGTGGTGAGATGGGCCATGTTTTCAATTCACCTTAAGATAGGCTAACTTATCAGGTTTTTTATCCCTATTATTGAATCTTTTGTATTCTTATTTTATAAGTACGCATAAGAGTTCTATAGGAGGAACTTATTGATTATAGTGTGTACTCGCCACTAATTTTATCTATCATTATTATATTTTCATGAACAAGACAAAACACCTCGGTTCCCTAATACCTGATATGGATCTAACATTTCCAAAAGGGAATTATAGATCCCCATGGTTTGGAGACTATAACCTTGCATTATACAAGATCAAAGTGGGAATAATTTTTACCACCAAACAATGGAAGATAAAGTTACAAGTCAGTATTCTCAACACTCCAAAAAGAAGAATGTACTATAATCAGAGAGGTAAAAAACCCAAAACTGTACATCATCAAAGTACACAATATCTATCAAGATAAAATCTTCGAAATCCCAGGAAACAAGTGGATAAAATCTACATAAATCACCTCCATGACTTAAGGTCTCTAATATTAAGATCATCCACTACCTCCAAGTGGATCCTTCCCTTTTCTCAAACCTAGAAGGATATAATATATAAACACCCAAAGGGAAACATAGGGTGTGAGCTAAACATCCAAGTAGGGTCTCACCAAGTGTTCCATAAACAATACCATCTCAATAAACCAATTATGATATCAATTTAAATATAGTAAGTAATGGGAAATCATTTATATATTTTATCTAAAATATTATTTCAAATCAATTTATGAAAAACATATATCAAAATATTATTAAATGGATATTTTATATAAAATTTTATATAAATTAGTGGGAATGAATAAAATAGCTGTAGAATCAATGGGATGAAAAATTGAGTAAAGTAATTCAAATAACCATGCTAACAAGACTCGTAGGGAATTAGTTTCTAGTAATATGATCCTCTCGCTTATTATTTATCTACACAGACCTATAAATGTGTGAACACTAAAATAAACACCCCATTAGGGGAGACACTATGGGAAATCAATCTATGCCATGTTAGGGGATCCACTATGGGAAATATAACTGAAATTGGTTTAGTTAGTGTTATCATTGTAAATCTATTTCTAGGGAGTAAGAGTCCAAGCATTCTTTTTCCAGTTACCTATTAATTACCCGGGCGTACATGTTCTCGAACAATCAATCAATCATTTTTGTGAAAATAAAATCAACACCCCATGAGGGGACCCATTCTAGGAAATCATATGCTTTAAAATATTTCATCTTTAAAAAATTATTTTCCCCAAAAGAAATTTTCAATATGCCCCTTTTTATTTCAAAATCAAATCATGGTTTTCATTAATTTCATGCCTTTTCAAAAAATATCTTTCAGTTTAATCCATTTTCTCAAGGATCAATATACAGTAAATTTCATGAAAAAAAATTAAATCAGGCCGTAAAACTCAAAAAATACATCTATAAATTTCTATTTCATTGTAATTGGGGGGGGGTTCATCAATTTAATTCCAATATAAAATTAAGACATTAATAATTTCATATATGAATTTTCTAATCATTTAGAAACTCGTGTCAATTAATTCAATAAATATAGGGTTTTAATTGAATGGAAAATTCTTATAAAACCACCTACCTTTAATCACACGGTCAAAGATAACACTTACAATGGGGATGATAATGAAGAAAGAGGTGAAGGATATTAAGAAACACAACCTAGAATCAAGAACCATAAAAATGGTGTTTATATACATTAATAAAATTATGATATATCAAACTCTGAGGATCATAGAAGATAATATTAGAAGAATACTTATGAGAGAATGTCCACTTACCTGAAGGAGATAAAACAAGATAAACCTGGCTTTGATCTTCCAAGAGAAGGGGTTTTCAGGATCAAAAAAAGATTCTTGAGAGCCTTTAAGACCTAGTATATAAAATAGGGTTGGTTGTGGGTCAATTAGGGGTTAATTTAGGTGTCCATGGATTTTAAAATTATATTTTGGTGTATTAAAAACCAGCACACATGGTTTTCTAGGGAGGATTTATGGTTAGTAGTAATCGTGCACCCTATCCATGCACCCTTCTTCGGATTCTATTTTGGGTGCACAGTTTGAGGGAGAGGTTTCATGGTTTGGAAAACCATATGCCCCATTCCAATTTCACCAACATGGACACATGATTTTCTAGTAAAAACTACACGGTTTTCCCTAATCATTCACTAACCATTAACAACCCCTTAAAGCTCCAAAAATTTTCTAATTCTGCCCAAAACAACCTGAAACAAACCACAAATAAGGTAAAACCAAAATAAGGGTCAAGAAGTACATATAACAAGGTAATAAGATGTTACATCCTCCCCACTATAAAAACATTATGTCCCCAGAAATCCATTCAAGAAGATTCAATGTCAAAGAGTTAAGGCCATTTCTCTCTCATCGGTGCCCCATGCTCTAAAGTATCATGTGAATCAGAACCAAGCAACCATAACACAGATATCTAAGGTATCATCCTCCCATGAGTTATCTTTGTCTATGAATCAAAAATCCCAATTATATGATCAATCACTAATAAATCAATCTCAAAATCAAGATATTATTAGCTCAAAACATGAGAAGGGTCAAAGATATACTTTCCAATCTATGAAACGGGAAACAAATTGTGGATTAAAGTCAACTATAGAGGAAGGGCTAAATGGAAATTCACTTTCCCCTCCTAATAAGTGGTCTCAAAAGGACCCATAAACCTTAGTATAATTTTTTCCTATTTCTCAAGATATAGATGACCATACCTAGGTGACACACTCAAGAAAACCTGGTCACCAACTGAAAACTCTAGAAGTTATAGACTATGATCATCGTAGGACATATACCGGCTATGTAACATATCCATTATTTGACAAATAAAATGAATATTTTACATCATCTCAAAGACCAAACTCGGTCCAACCAGAGAAGCTTCACCATTATATGACCAACACAATGGATATTTACATGGTCAGTTATACAAAGGCTCAATATGATAAATACAATTTTTATAACTGTAACAATTATTATAATAAAACTCAACCATTCCCAAGTGGACATCCCAAGCTCCACAAAAGTTGATAACATAAGAACAATGCATGTCCTTGAGGATATATATATCCCGTTATGTCTGTCTATCCATCTATGGATGATTTTGTGTGCTCAAACACACCTGATATCTTAACACCTCATGTAGGTATCTCAAAAATTGATAGGTAAAACAAGGATCCCTATCAATGAATATAGTAGAAGGAACTCCATGCAATCTGATGATCTCATGCACATAGAGATGTATCACTTCCTCAACTTTGGTTGTATCCTAAATACATATAAAGTGAGTCAATTTGGCCAACTTATCGATAAAAACTCATATATAATTATTCCCATTCAGGTACATGAAAACCCAACCAAAATTTCTATAGAGATTTTCCCCCTACCAATTCCACACTAGAAGTGTCTAAAGGAAATTCCAAGGTCTTTGGTGTTTGGATTTGAACTTTTGAAAGGTATAATAATGTGAAAAAAATTTAATGATTTCTTATCTCATACCTGGATATCAAAGTCATCTCTACATATCATAAAGAATGTTCATGGTTCTAAGGTGAACTTCCTAATGGTAATTATGGTGATCCCCCATTACATCCCTTCTTATGAGAAAAAGTACAGCAAAACAATTTTGAAAACATAGGATTACCTTATAATAGAATTTTCACTCATTGATGGTCACCCAACTATAAAGAGATTCCCTAATTTTATGGAATTAATCATCAATATTATACTCTTGTAGAATCATCTCCAGAAGAGAGAAGGTTGACTGAACACTTTCTAATACAACCTTGTCTCTTCCTAATGGACTCCTAAATGAAACTGAGTAAAAATATACATCAAGTTCTACTCTTCTGATGACTCTTTCATGACATGGATCAAAAGTTTCCAACTTAAAGCATAAATAAATATATTCCCCTTCCTCAGGGTATAGGAAATCTCGAAATCAAAAGACTGTAGGTTCTCCCAAAAAATGCCACTATCAGAGGTTAAATATTTTTTAGAGAATATATAACTTAATATTTTGTTATCAGAATAAATAGGAAACCTTTATCAAAAATGGTAATTACACTAACTCTTAAGATCATGCATCACAACTATGATTTTGAGATCATGAGTTAGATAATTATTCTCATGTGGACTAAGGTTTATAGATCCATGGTCTACCATATAGTCACCTTGTATAAGAACACAACCCAAACCTAAACATGATGCATCAAATAAGACCACATAGCCCTGACCATCCTCTACAAGAGTCAACACTGGCATGAAATTAAAAATACATTTCAACACATTTAAATTACTCTGACATTTTTCATCCCACAAGAATATCACTCAGTTTTGAGTGAGGGAGGTCATCAGAGAATCCAGCTTCATGAAATCTTTAACAAAACTATGGTAATACCCCGCCAAGACTAATAAGATCTGTATACGAAAAAAATAATTTGTGGTTTCTCCTATACCTTAAGAGCCTTCACATTTTCAAGATCAACTGATATTATATGTTTTGAGACCATGTCTCCCAATAACTTTACTTCCTATATCTATAAATTACATTTTTAATGATTTGAGTAAAGTCTATGATCTCTCATGATTTCTAGGACTTATCTCAAATGACACTAATAATCCTCCTCATTTTTTATTAAATAAAAATATCATCCAAAAATTCCACCACTAATGAATCGAGGTACTAGTGAAATATTCTATTCATCAAATCCATAAATACCACAAGAGAATTTGTTAGGAAAAAGGGTATAACAAGATACTCAATGTGACCATACTTTCTTCTAAGGGCGGACATTAAAATTTTAGATTCTTTAATTATCAACTTGTGATGAAAAGACTGAATTAAAAAAATTGGGAACCACTTTTACTATAGAGACCCTAATCTTGATTTACATGGACATTACATTACTTTTGCTGAATACTTAGTACATTACAAAAACACACACATAAGGACTGTAATAGTTTACTATCTTTGGAAAATCAGAATATAATCTTCTAATCTTGGTGAAAGATCTTTAACATCTCCCATAATGATCTTACCTTTTTTAACTAAAACCTTTATTTATATCTTGTGGAAAAGAAAACATAAAAGGGTGAGCTCAAATGCTCAATAAGGGTAAACAAAATAAATATCAATCACATCGTATTCATAAGAACATAACAATTTGGAAATCATACTCTGCAAAAGAGATCATAATTTCATAACATGGGATAAATCATGGTAGTGAAATGTAATCACAATAATCATAACATAAAACATGAAGCTTTGTAGAATACACACATAATCATAGAGAATCATTTCTTATTAGTCAAGACTCATTTCCAAGACTATCTTAGTGGACAAAGTCCATTTCTAAACCGAGTTGATTCCTCATTTCAGTCATGTTTCACTGAACCGGTTTAACCTGCCGTTCCAGCCATGTCTATCTCATGAGATATAAAATTGTTACCCAATGCATTGGAGGGAGATATAGGTCCCACCCATCTCATAATGATACCATTCTTATGTGTGCCACAAAATCATAAACCATACATCATAGCATAACCCATGTAATAAAAATGGGAATCTTAAACATCATGACATCATAAAACAATTCATATAAGATAAAGGAATTCATAAAAATATTTCCATCACAAAATAATCAAATCCTTGTAATAATAGGGATAGAAACAGAACCCTATATTATCTTAGATGGAAAATAATTTTGATAAAACACTTGAACTCCATTCTTGAGGAAAATATCATTTCTACTTCAAAAACACTTTTCCTTTCTTAACATGTCAAACAATTCTAAACTAAAAGAAGTTGATTAAAAATAAACTTTAAAACTTCTAAAGGAATCTTCTTGGAAATAATTATTTAAAAATCCATTCATGTCGTATGAGTTGAAAATACATTCTTCTCGTACTTTTGTCGGAAAAGTCAAAAAGTACCTCGTACGAAAAACGACAAAAGATTCCTTTCATATCTTTTACTAAAAACTCACCAAAGGGTAAAATTGGATTTAAAAAATTGTAGGTGGATATAAATAATATTACATATTGAGGAAACATGGTTGTGGATGATAAAATACACCCCAGTAAATACCAAAGTATAAACAATCTCGGATAAAATGAGATTGTGATATTTGCCTTACCTTAGGTCTGATTTGCTTCGTAAGTGTCCAAAACTCCTGTATAATGATTTAAATAATGTCATTGAATTATTCCAGAATCATAATCACTATTATGATATCATATATGGTCATATTTTTAGCCTATTATTAGTAATATTTCACTGCTACTTGTTATTCGGGTGTTTATTACTTTTTGTTCTTATGCATGTTTTGTCGAATAAATTCTTATTCTTCTTTTTAGGTTATAGATACCTCATTTACAGAATGGTATTAGTGTAATATATATCATATTTATTCACTCAATTCATTTATGTAATCATTATGCAATGAAAATCATGTAGAAGGAGTCACATCACATCGTGGAGACGGTATTCCGTACGTACGCACGAGTGATAATATCATTCCCATGATCGTGGAATTGTATTGGAGTGTATGTATACTATTTCAGAATCAATATCACTTTACAATAATCATATATATTCATTCTTTACACCATTATACCCATCTAAGTAAGGTGGTGGTGTAAAATATATTACACCACGGCGTGGAGACGGTATTTCGTATGTACGCATGCGCGGTGATTTCGTTTTCCGTAGGATGGATAGATGGTGAAATAGGGTTGTTTCATACTTATAATAAAATATCACTATATGAGTGATACTGATGTTATTAATTCATAATGAAACAACTAAATAAGAAGAAGTGGAAGAAGAAATAAAGTTGAAAGAATCTGTAACGGACATTACCTCATCTTTGAAGCGCTTCTTTGAGACCTCCTTTTAGGGCACTAAATTTGGTCTTTGAAGAATACCAGGACCTCTAGGATGTTTCTAGGGAAGTGGAGAGGAGAAATTGGCAGGTTTTGTCTGAGAATTAAGGCTCAAAGTGGTGTGTGTAAGAGAGGGAGGAGGTGCCCTTTTATAAGGGAGGAGAGGGGCACCTTTGGAATAACTAAAAATATTATTTTATTATAAAGTCATATTCGATTTTTAATAGTTCAAAATTGAGTTATTTAGAAGATAAGGTAGGTATGGGTCGAAATAATCTCATCCAATTGAATTTAGACAAGTTTAGGTTCCTATTTTAACCTTATCATTTAGTTTTAACTTTATGTTAGATAATTTTACTTTTACCGTGTCTTTTTGTGTTCTTACACTATAAGGTTAATAAACTTACTATAACAAGCCAAACGAACCCCAAGTTGTTTATTATTAATATATATAACATTATCTAAGTCATTTGTCCGATCCTTAGATTTTTAAGAATATAATAACAATTAATAATATAATATTTGTTTTAAAAACTATTTTATGTCAATTTTGACACAATTAGTAATTGATTTTTGTGAAAATCATAACAGAATGATTAGTTCTAAAAATGTTAATTAAATCAACACTAACATTCCATATTAACATAGAAAATTATTGTAATTCATAAAAAGTCTCTAATTACATTTATTTGGGTATTTATAACATCAATTTTTTCAATATTTCATTAATAAGATAATTACTACATCATCATTGTGTCATAAATAAATTACATTATTTAAAGTCTAAAAATTAAAAAAAAATCATTATGTAGGAAATATTTTTAGATTTCTAATGAATATTTATAGTCTAATTTATCTTATGTATAACCTTATATTAAAAATGATGTACTTATTAAACTTTGATTTTAACTATTTCAACCCTTCTTTAAATAAATTAATAATGAATGTCCTAATCTAATCCATGTGGGCCTAAATGGTCATATTTTATTCCTAAGGATGTTTTTGGTCAAATTACACTTATACAATAGAATTAGGACATGTCTTAGGGTAATAATAATATCATTTTTACCCTTAATTACCCTATTTACTTTTAACCATGGTAAATAAAAGTAAAAAGTTACTATTCACCAAAAATTATTTTCATCTCATTGAACCACATTTTACATACTGACATCAACCGCGTCTCTCGGATTTTTGAAATTCCATTCACAAAATCAGTAAAATTATGTTTTATGTAAATTTGCAAATTCTCCTAGGAGGTGGGTAAAAGACGGTCAAAAGTTCAATAAAATTTTTATATATCTAAAATTATTAAAAAATGACTCCAATGAATTACTTTGAACTTATATAGGTATTATGTATCAATTTTGACCTAAAATAAATTTAAATAAAATAAATAATTATTTAAATAAAAAGTCGGTTTTTAAATAGTAACCCAGTGTTTTCACTATTCATCAAAAATTGAAAGTTTTCAGAAAAATATCAAAATTTCACCCTAGGCGAATTTTGATATTCCGAATCCAAAAATGAAGTCTATTTTGAAAGATGAAATTTTCAAAATTTCCAAAAGTGGTTATTACTATTCATAATGGCTAGTTTTAATAATATTTTAATAGCATTTCGTTGTTTAGTGAAACTCGGTATTGCGTACAACACACGCTATCAAGGAAGGTCGCGATTGTGTGTAATGCAGCCAAGTTAGGGTTACGTGTTGTGCAAGACTCCTTTGTTTTAGCGTAAAACACAAGAAATCAATAAAATTAAAAAGAATATTTTTCATAAAATCTCAGGGTGTTACATTCTACCCCCCTTAAAATGAATTTCGCCCTCGAAATTCGTCGGGGTTATAAATGGTTTACTACTCGAAAGTTTCATTAATAGAAACCCACATCGTAAAAAGGAATACCAAAACCAATCTTTAAAAACTAAAGTATGAAACATAATGGTTACCCAAATTAACTAATCACTGGGTTTCCACATAGGAGAACATAGGTGAAAATATGGATATGGAAGAGAAACTTAACCATCATGTTCTGATGGAGAGTGGTAGAGAACATGGCTATGAAAAATCCAACAATCACAAAGCCATAGATTTGTGATAATCTAAGGTACCATCTGATTCATCGGATATAAGGGAACTAGGACAACATTTTTGGTTTTCAATATCATTTCCCTAAAGTTGAAGAATTAGAATAAATACTTACTTTATTTTGGTTCAATCTCACTATTCTTCGTGCTTTGAAAAATTTCCACTTCATCTCTTAAATAAATGAAGTTGAATTTCTTATTCGTGAAGTGTTAAAAGATCATGTGATAGAATGATGGTTCATTACATCTGTTTTACACAAAAGGTTAGCAAAAGTTATCAAATATACATAAGTCCATCTATGGTGAGGTTAATCATGTATGATTCCAAGAATGAACATATAATTCATATATCATACCGCGTAATAAAATAAAACTAGTTTCTACTAACCAAGGACTTCCTGTATGCTAGTGGTAGGCGATAAAGGCCAGTCGCACTTCGGTTGTGGGTTCGATTCCCACAGCCTTGTCCGACGCGATGGGTTGTCGCCTGTCCTGCAGGTTTTCCTTTTTCTAAAGCTATATTATTATAACATCCCATCAAAAATATCGAAAAAAGTTCTATCCTTAAACAATACTAACTTATGTCCAACATAATCCATTCCAATCTTTAGGCTTATCTAAAATACTCCGGTCCAAGCTCATAGTATAAAGAAAATGATTACTTGAAATGTCACGTAACAATCACATGAATTCCATCATTTATCCTCCATATATCATAAGATATATCTTGTTGGTCAAATTACAAACATGTGAATACCTTAATCATGTATTCTCTTGAAGAATGAATACCCATTGAACCTTAGTGAAAACATGAATACAGTTAAAAGTTAACACTTTCCACAAACCAAAATCCTCAAAATTCTTTACACTCAAACCATGATATCACTTAGTCCTTATATCAATCATGAGCTCATGAATACAATCAAACATCTCATTATCTTCTAATCCCTTCATTATGCGCATATAATCTGCTTACCAAAAATATCTCGATCACTTCCCATGGTTACCGGTACCATAAAATTATTGAAAACCACAATAGACCAATACATAAATATTCCAATATTCTACGATACTATATACAACATTATTTTGGAATCCCATTACATAAACACTTAATCATTCCACCACATCGTTGTCATATTCAAAATTTCCAATAGTGATCACATGTGACTTCCCTTTGTCCTTTGCCTTAAGTGGTTTTTCATGTCGATCATCATTATCCCTTGGATTAGGGCATTGATTAAAATAATTCCCCATTTCATTACACTTGAAGAATTGAAGTGTTGTTGGTGCGTTCTCTGCAGTATTTTCTTTATTCACACCATTAGCAACCCTTTTTCCATTACTTCGACACTCAGCTGCTCGATGACCTTCTTTTCCACACTTAAAACATTTTCTAGTCCCTTTAAGACTATCTCCACCATGCTTCTTTCCACACTTTGATCATAAGGAAACATTCATATTATTTTCACCATTATTCTGATATTTCTCCTTGAACTCCATCTTTCGTTTTTTGTCAAAACCATGAGATGGATATGTAACACCAACTTCCATTTCTACCTTAATATCATAGCGCACAATTTCTTCATAGCTACTGAAGTCTCTTATAGCTAATTCCCTTCGAATATTTGGATTTAAGCCACTGAAGAATCGATCAACTTTACTTTCAGGTTGGATGATAAAGCCCGATGCATACCTTGCAAGCCTTGTAAAAATCGATTCATATATACCAACAGATTCATCATCCTTTTGCTTTAGTTTGAGAAACTCTTTCTCCATCTTTGTTCGAAGAATACGAGGGAAGTACTTATTGAAAAATAAGTTCTTGAACTCGTCCCATTCCATGGACTCAATTTCATCTCTTGGCCTCGTATTCTTGATAAGATTCCACCATTGATCAGCATCACCTTCCAAACGATATACTGCTAAGATGACTTTTTCATGTTCAGAACATTGAAGAACTGAAAATATCTTTTCAGTGGTACTAATCCATTGTTCAGCAACAAGTGGATCAGAAGACCCACTGAAAGAAGGTGGGAGTTGCCTCATGAAGGTCTCAATAGAATATTGTTCCCTTCTCTGCTTATTTGGAAGTCCAGAATGATTCATAACTTGTGTAAGTATAGCAGTAAGATTTTTCACTCCATCTCCCATAACATTTGTTTGTTCAGGAGGACAATCATTTCATTGTCCATTATATTGATCAACATGGTTCCTTCGGGTTCCAGCCATCGTCTAAAACCCAAAAAGAATAGCGTGAGAGGCAAAAATCATGCTAGGGAAAACAACACAACAAAGGGGGATTACCTTCAATATCTAACATCTTAGGTTAAATTGTAAGATCGTTACCGTAGTTCTAGGACTATATCCTATACGTATACTTATCCTTAAAGACAACCCTAGACATACCTTAGAAATATCTCTAGGGATCTCACTAACGTTTTCGTATCCTAGTTTCCAAAGGTTGACTAAACCTTTTCCCTGATACCAACTGTAGAGACCCTAAGATTGACATACATGGACATTACATTACTTTTGCGGAATACTTAGTACATTACAAAAACACACACATAAGGACCGTAATAGTTTAGTGTCTTTGGAAACTCGGAAAATAATCTTCTAATCGTGGTGAAAGATCTTCAACATCTCCCATAAAGATATTCCCTTTTTTTACCTAAAACCTTTCTTTATATCCTGGGGAAAAGAAAACATAAAAGGGTGAGCTCAAATTCTCAGTAAGGGTAAACAAAAGAAATATCAATCACATCCTATTCACAAGAACATAACAATTTGCAAATCATACTCTTCAAAAGATATCATAATTTCATAACATTAGATAAATCATGGTAGTGAAATATAATCACAATAATCATAACTTAAAACATGAAGCTTTGTGGCATACACACATAATCAAAGAGAATCATTTCTTATTAGTCAAGACTCATTTCCAAGACTATCTTAGTGGAAAAAGTTCATTTCTGAACCGAGTTCATTCCTCGTTTCAGTCCTGTTTCACTGAACTGGTTTAACATGCCGTTCCAGCCATGTCTATGTCATGAGATATAAAATCTTTACCCAATTCATTATAGGGAGATATAGGTCCCACCCATCACATAATGATACCATTCTTATGTGTGCCACAAAATCACGAACCATACATCATAGCATAACCCATGTAATAAAAATGGGAATCTTAATCATCATGAAATCATAAAACAATTCATATAAGATAAAGGAATTCATAAAAATATTTCCATCACAACATAATCAAATCCATGTAATAATAGTGATAGAAATAGAACCCTATATTATCTTAGATGGAAAATAATTTTGATAAAACACTTGAACTCCATTCTTGAGAAAAATATTCGTTCTACTTCAAAAACACTTTTCCATTCTTAACATGTCATACAATTCTAAACTAAAAGAAGTTGATTAAAAATAAACTTGAAAACTTGTAAAATAATCTTCTTGGAAATAATGTTTTAAAAATCCATTCATGTCGTATGAGTTAAAAAAACATTCTTCTTGTACTTTTGTCAGAAAAGTCAAAAAGTACCTCGTACAAAAAACGACAAAAGATTCCTTTCATATCTTTTACTAAAAACTCACCGAAGGGTAAAATTGGATTTAAACAATTGCAGGTGGATGGAAATAATATTACATACTGAGGAAACATGGATGTGGATGATAAAATACACCCCAGTAAATACCAAAGTATAAACAATCTCGGATAAAATAAGATTGTGATATTTTCCTTACCTTAGGTCTGATTTTCTTCGTAAGTGTCTGAAAATCCTGTATAATGATTTAAATAATGTCATTGAATTATTACAGAATCATACTTGTTGTTATGATATCATATATGGTCATATTGTTAGCTTATTATTAGTAATATTTCATTGTTACTTGTTATTCGGGTGTTTATTACTTTTTGTTCTTATGCGTGTTTTGTCGAATAAATTATTATTCTTATTTTTAGGTTATAGATACCTCATTTAAAGAATGTTATTAGTGTAATATATATCATATTTATTCACTCAATTCATTTATGTAATCATTATTCAATGAAAATCATGTAGAACGAGTCGCATCACATCGTGGAGACGGTATTCCGTACGTACGCACGAGCGATGATATCGTTCCAATAATCGTCGAATTGTATTTGAGCGTTTGTATACTATTTTAGAATCAATATCACTTTACAATAATCATATATATTCATTCTTTATACCATTATACCCATCCAAGTAAGGTGGTGGTGGAAAATAGATTACACCACGGCGTGGAGACGGTATTCCGTACGTACGCACGCGCGGTGATTTCGTTTTCCGTAGGATGGATAGATGGTGAAATAGGGTTGTTTCATACTTATAATAACATATCATTATATGAGTGATACTGGTGTTATTAATTCATAATGAAAAAACTAAATAAGAAGAAGTGGAAGAAGAAATAAAGTTGAAAGAATCGGTAACGGACATTACCTCTTCTTTGAAGCGCTTCTTTGAGACCTCTTTTTAAGGCACTAAAATTGGTCTTTGAAGAAGACCAGGACCTCTAGGATGTTTCTAGGGAAGTGGAGAGGATAAATTTTCAGGGTTTGGCCGAGCTTTAAGGCTCAAAGTGGTGTGTGGAAGAGAAGGAGGAGGTTCCCTTTTATAAGGGAGGAGATGGGCACCTTTGGAATAACTAAAAATATTATTTTATTATAAAGTCATATTCGGTTTTTAATAGCTCAAAATTGAGTTATTTCTAAGATAAGGTGGGGATGGGTGTAAATACTCTCATCCAATAGAATTTAGACAAGTTTAGGTTCCTATTTTAACCGTATCATTTAGATTTAACTTTAAGTTAGATAATTTTACTTTTACCGTGTCTTTTTGTGTTCTTACACTATAAGGTTAATAAACTATTATAACAAGCCAAAAGAACCCCAAGTTGTTTATTATTAATATATATAACCTTATCTAAGTCATTTGGCCGAACCTTAGATTTTTAGGAATATAATAACAATTAATAATATAATATTTGTTTTAAAAACTATTTTATGTCAATTTTGACACTATTTGGTAATTGATTTTTGTGAAAATCATAACAGAATTATTAGTTCTCAAAAAGTTAATTAAATCAACACTAACATGTCATATTAACATAGAAAATTATTTTAATTCATAAAAAGTCTCAAATTACATTTATTTGGGTATTTATAACATCAATTATGTCAATATTTCATTAATAATATAATTACCGCATCATTATTGTGTCAAAAATAAATTAAATTATTTAAAGTCTAAAAAATACAAATAAAATATCATTATGTATGAAATATTTTTAGCTTTCTAATGAATATTAATCGTCGAATTTATCTTATGTATAACCCTATATTGAAAATGATGTACTTATTAAACTTTGATTTTAACTATTTTAACCCATCTTTAAATAAATTAATAATAAATGTCCTAATCTAATACAAGTTGGCCTAAATGGTCATATTTTATTCCTAAGGCTGTTTTTGGTCTAATTACACTTATCCAATAGAATTAGGACATGTTTTAGGGTAATAATAATATCATTTTTACCCTTAATTACCCTATTTACTTTTATCCGTGGTAAATAAAAGTAAAAAGTTACTATTCACCAAAAATTATTTTCATCTCATTGAACCACATTTTACTTACTAACATCAACAGTGTCTCTTAGATTTTTGAAATTCCATTCACAAAAGCGGTAAAATTTTGTTTTATGTAAATTTGCAAATTCTCTTAGGAGGTGGGTAAAAGACGGTCAAAAGTTCAATAAAATTTCTATATATCTAAAATTATTAAAAAATTACTCCAATGAATTAAATTGAACTTATATAGGTATTATGTATCAATTTTGACCTAAAATAAATTTAAATAAAATAAATAATTATTTAAATAAAAAGTTGGTTTTTAAATAGTAACCCAGTGTTTTCACTATTCATCAAAAATTGAAAGTTTTCAGAAAAATATAAAAATTTCACCCTAGGCTAATTTCAATATTCCGAATCCAAAAATGAAGTCCATTTTGAAAGATGAAATTTTCAAAATTTCAAAAGTTGGTTATTACTATTCATAACGGCTAGTTTTAATACTATTTTAATAGCATGTCGTTGTTTAGTGAAACTCGGTATTGCGTACAACACACGCTATCGAGGAAGGTCGCGATTGTGTGTAATGAAGCCAAGTTAGGGTTGTGTGTTGTGCAAGACTCCTTTGTTGTGGCGGACAACACAAGACATCGATAAAATTAAAAAGAATATTTTTCATAAAATCTCGGGGTGTTACATTTACCATTTCAACCAGTCAAATAGATCATCAATATTTGGTAATGGATACTTGTTATTTTTCATAACTATATTGAGTTTTCAGTAATCAATATAGAGGTGAAGTGTTCTATTAATATTCTTTATAAATAGAATATGTTACTCATAAGAAGACACACTCGGGAATAAGAATCCTTTCTCTAAAAGATCATGCGATTTAGTCTTTAAATCTTTCAACTTTCCTAGTTTTATATGGTAATAATGAATAGATATCAAATGAGTACCAGGTACTATATAAATAGAGAAATCCACCTATCTTACCAATGCTAGACCAAATAAATCATAATAAAACACATTAGGAAATACAATGATGATTAGAGGGAGATCATTACTCAAGGATTCTATCTCCAAGTCAAAATAAAACACCAAAACTTCCCATAACAACTCTGAAAGAGATGGCATGGCACTACTCAACCTCAGGTCTCATTATCCCCGAATGACACGGCCCGCCCCATCAGGTGTAGTTAAGGAGACCTATAAAAGATAACAGTCAATTCATGCCTTATTATTAATCATAAAATCTATCCAAACGATTATGTCAAGAGGTGTCATGTCTAGGACCTGGAAATCTTAGGTAGTCACTAAGGTGTCGTAAAAATTACCTAGGTTATTCACCATGGTATCGTATAACATTCCATCTCTGGAGATTAAATTATTTACCCATTTCATTAGAGTTCTATAAGGGGGAAACCTTAATATTTATTAATTTTATGCGATTCAAATTGATCATAATAAAAAATTTCATAAATAACATGTGGAAAAAAAAAATGAGTTTCATATCAAAATCACGGTGTTTCGGAAGTGCTTAAAAGGTGGTTATTATGTCTTTTTCAAACCACGATAAAGGGATGTGGGTTTAATGTATATTAATATTATAATCAAATAAATAATTTTTAAATATTGGTGAATACCCTTGGCAAATAAATGGGATTGGGTATTCACAAAAATAAAATAAAATAGAATTTATTGAGGAGAAGAGGGATATTTTGAGAAGTAAATTTGGCAGCATGACAGATATAAAATGTGGTTTTGAAAAAGGGTAAAATGATAGGGTAAAAGGGTATACCATTGATAAAACGTAGTTTTTATGTAATTTTATTTTCAAAAGGGTAATATGAGAGATTAAATATAAAATTTAGAATAGATATATGAAAAAATGTTCTTGAATTAATGAGAAAAGTAGGATAATTCCCTTACCTTGGAGAGTTACTCCTAAATCGTAAGGAATAAAACTTTGGGGGCTTGAGGACACATTGGGAGGTAAAAATACCATAGATTCATAAAAAAAATAAAGTATTTTTGAAAATTATCATAAATTCACCCTAACCAAATTAAGATGTGATGATATCAAAAATGTTATTTATTTTATCATAATAATTCTCAAAACATTATAAGTTTAAATTTAAATTTAAAAATGCTTATTTGTCAAAAATAATAGTGGGTTGAAAATGCATAGTAAAATTTCTAACAATTAAAATTTTAAGATTATATTATCATTTAAATTTAAAAAAAAATTGTATTTATCATTATATTTCAATAAAATAAGTATTTTTAAAAATTACTTAGTCTATTGTAAATTATTATATTTTCTAAAAATTATAGTTTTTGTCTAAAAAGGTAATTTATCAAATTCGTCTGAAATATATCTATATTTTACTGACTAAATATAATAATTTTGATCATCTATATTAGTTGAAAAACATAAATATTGATGATCATATTTTCCTATAAATATATTATCATACTCACATCATTACTCACTACTTCTCTTATAATGGTTTTGCACATACATTGCTGGAGTCTATTTTTCTCATAATGATTCCTTTCCTTTTTACAATATTTAAAGAAGGGGTGATCTTCATGTTGTAATTCAATCCAATGGAGTTTTTTTAAGTAAAATTACTATTCTTTAATATGTATATCGAAATGTTGTTCATAGTTTTACTAGTCAAAATTTAAGCATCATGTATGAAGTTCTCATGAAATGAAAAGTATGTGATTCTATTGTAATATATAATAAAATTTTATAGGGTGGAAAGAGATCCATAAATTAAAGAATTACATTTTCCGGTTTATTACATTCTCCCCCCCTAAAAAAAATTCATGCTTGAAATTTTTTCTTATATATCGATACCATTAATTCTAAATATCAGAGACTTTTTCAATGTTGATGATATTTAAAAATTCTAAAGGAAAAATAGTATTTAAAAAAATAATTAAATTCTCCTAGGAATATATACTTATATCTTAATAAACATTTTACATTATTTTTATATCCATAATAATGGTTCATAAAAAGAATATGATTAACCAAACATATCCCTCGAGATTCTCAAACCAGGAGTACGACAATGAATGTTGTCATGCACCAGTTCCCGTTTGATTCTAGCTCAAATAAATTTTTTTCAGGTGTTAACCCTATATACATATATACCATATCCACATCCACTTTTTTTTATCTATAGAGGTATTTCGTTTCTCGGAAACCACTTACTTAATATTTCACCAAAATATCATGATGTTTTCCTATATTTATACATTTCTATTGGGTTCTTCCTAAATTTTTAAAATCATAATTTATAAAAATAATTAATTTGTTCTTTGATACCAAATGTGGAATCCTACCTTTTCATTACATATTTTTTCATTAAATAGTACAAATTTAGCAATTCAAAATATCTTTTAGGTTTAGTGTCTCATAAATTAGGAATATATTACATGAATTACATAAATTTAACATAAAGAAGAAAAATTAATCAATTATTTTAGGATAACCCTTTTTTATTCCATACTAAGTCATATCACTTCATCTCACTTCCTAGGTAAATATATCAAATGAACTGGGTGATCATAATTCCCAGTAAGGGAATAAATAATGGAAAAATTTTACATCTGATAAAGAGGCATATAACGAGGAATGATCATACGAATATGAGGAATATCAGAAAAGTAATGACCTGAATAGTAACATTTAAATGTGGTTAAAACATTTATTTTAGGAGTTCATAATCATACCACCAAGGTTAATCACCAAGGTTTCATAAAAATTAACACGGTTATTCACCAAGGTATCATATAACATGTCATCAATAGAGATTAAATTATTTACCCAGTCCATTGAAGCTCTATCAAGGAACACCATTTATATGTATTAATTTAATGTGATCCAAATATATCATAATCAAACATTTTATAAATAACTCATGGAGAATAAAAGAAATGGGTTTCATGTTAAAATCAAGGTTTATCAAAAGTGCATAAAAACATGGTCATTATGTAATTTTCATCTCATGGTAAAGAAATGTGGGTTTCATGTATGTTAATACTAGATTTGAATATATAATTTTTAAATCTATGTTAATACCCTTGTAAAACTAAGAGTCCTCGGTATTCAAAAAAATAAAATATAATATAATTTCTTGAGGAGAAGAGAGAAAATTTGAGAAGTAAATTCGACAACATAATGAGTATAAAACATTGTTTTAGAGAAGGATAAAATGATAGGGTACAAGGGTATCACATTGATTAAAAATAATTTAGTAGTAGTTTTATGATAAAAAGGGTAATAGATGAGAGTAACCATAACATTTTGAATACATATATGGAAAGAGGTTCTTGAATTGATGAGGAAAGAAGGATAATTACCTTAACTTGAATAGTTACTCCTAAATATTGATTAATAGAACCTTGGGGGCTTGAGTAAAAATTTTGAGGACTCCATGGGAGGTAAAAATAACATATATTCATATAGGATGGATTTTTAGTGAAATTAAGTGGAGAAATTTGTGGGTGTTTATAGAAAAAGAGGATGATTTATTTAATGACTAACAAATATAGGCCTTAGAAATCTAGGTTGTGGAAAATGAAAAAATATGTCTTGACCATGGTTTTTCCCATGGTTTTGGACATTTGAGAAAAAAATACTTTATTTTAACCCACAAGAACCTGAAATCACATTATATTTCTTCTTTTGTCTAGGAAAAGTAATTTTCACACAAAATAATATGTTAATGTTAATGTTTCCACTTTAGACTATAGAAAGTAACTTATAGGTTTAGAAATTTATTAAAATCTATTAAAATATTCTATATTAATAAAATAATTTTTTTTGAGTCATGGATTGTAGTTAACTAATTATTACATCACTACAAAATAATTATGAAGCAATTAAACATACAGAAAACCTAAAACTATATTGTTTCTACTCAGGAAAAAAATTATTTATTTTATAAAATTATAATAAATTTACAATAACCTAATTTTAAAATGATTATTTAAAGTATTATGTTTATTTTTTAAAAATAATTCTTTAAATATTATAATTTTAACTTTTAAATATAAAAATTCCAATTTATTTAAAATAATAGTGGGGTGAAAATGCATAATAAAATTTCTGACAGTTAAAAATTTTAAAATTATTTAATCTTTTATATTTAAATAAATGTATTTTTATCATGATGTTTTATTAAAATATATATAATTCAAAATTAATTAGTTTATTATAAAAATATATATCTTTTCCGAAAAGTACAATTTCGTTTTGACATTCCAATTTATCAATTTTATCTCAAATAAATCTATATTTTATTGACTAAAGGTCACAATGATGATCAACTGTATTACTTGAAAAACATAAATTTTGATGATAATATTTCTATATGAATAATATATGATACTCTCATCATTACTCACTACTTATCTTAGAATGTTTTTTACACATCCTTTTCTAGAGTCTGTTTTTCTCATAACACTTCTTTTCATTTTTATGATCTTTATGGAAGGGGTGATCTTCTTAGGGAAATTAAAGCCTATAAATTTTTTTGAAGTGAAATTACTATTATTTAATATTTATATCCCATTGTTTTTTATAGTTTTATTAGTCCAAATTTATTCCTGATGTATGAAATTATCATGAAATAAAAAGTGTGTGCTTATATTGTAACATATAATAAAAAGTTATAGGTAGAAAATAGATCCATAAATAAAAGAAGTACATTTTTTGGGTCACTAAAAGACCCATGTCAAATCATCGATCCTTTAGTTTCTCATTAATCACAATCTCAAGAGAAAACTGAATGAGCTCAGCAAAACGGTTCGTGTACTGCTTCATGGTGTTGTCACCCTACTAGAGGTTAAGTAATTATATATACTTTTATAAGACCATCATATATATAGAGAATTGATTAGTTAAAAGGACCCTAAATTCCTTCCACTCTAATCCTTAATTTTTATATATTATCACCATTTAATCCCACTATGTCCTATTGGGTCTTTCTGAAAAGAAGATATCACACTTTACCTTAATCAATTTAGGAATTTCTAAGAACTTAGAAAGAAGATATAACTTTTTAAAACATTAATTATCCTATTAAGGATCATTAGAGACTTTGAAAGCATGTATATTCAAGAGGAGATACTCTTGATCATGATTAAAATATTATTCCCTTTGATGTTTTACAATTGGAGCCTAAACGAGAATGGTTGTCCGTGCCCATACTAGAGAATTGATAGCACACACTACAATCTCAACAAGATTCTAGTCCATTAAAAGATTTTCTAATTGTGGTTTTCTAGAATATTACTATTAGGGTCTACTCAGAGTTATTATTTTAGTTATTATGCTAACAAATATCAATAGAAAGAACTATAAGCATCAACAAGATTACACAGATCAAGGATCCACAAATGGAAGATACTGGAATATCAATTCAATCAAACAGAATTTACAATTGGGATTTCAAAAAAATAAAAAAAAAATATAAGGAAACAAAAAGAATCATATAAAAACATTCCACTAAATTCTTTTTCCAAATACCCAAGGTGACTTAAGGATCATTATGATGAAATTTTTTTCGGAACTCACTCGTAACTACCTCGTAAGTCCCAACAACCTTATCTCTTATCTACGAGGATATCCTAATTATACCGACAGCAAGGAAAGATACACAACATGATCATTTGATACTAATTTTCATGAACCAACCTGGATTCCATGGTGACCAAATACCCAATCCATCTCTGATATAGCCTAAAGGGAATTACCAATCCCCATGGGTTTGATACTAGCACATGTAATCATACAAGATCAAAGAGGGAATAATTTTTTCCACAAAGCAGTATAAGATAAGGTTACAAGTCAGTGTGATCGACATTACCAAAAGGAAAAATTTCTAGAATCAAACTGGTTATAAACCCCAAAATAGTGAATCATCAAAGTACATAACATATATTAAGAAAAAATAATAGACATCCCATTAGAAAAGTTGAAAAAATCTCCACCAGTCACCTCTATGATTCAAGGTCCAAAATATCAAGATCATCTGCCACCTTCAGGTGGTGCCTTCCAACTGCTCTAACCTAGTATAAGATGATCCATAAATTTCAAAATGAAAAGGTAGGGAGTGATATAAATGTCATAGTATAGTCTCAACAAGTGTTCCACAAATAATACTATCTCAATAAACAAATTTTTTTATCAATTTAAATACATTAAAGAATGGAAAATTATTTATATATTTTCAAAAAAAGATGATTTCAAATCAATTTATGAGAAAAATATATCAAACCTGTATTAAATGAAAATTTTATATAAATCAATTTATATAAATTAGTTGTCATAAATAAAATAGTTCTACAATCAATGGAATTCACAATCAAGCAATGTAATGCAAAGCAACATACTAACTAGCCTCGTGGTACATCAGTGTCTAGTAATAGGATCCTCACACTTCTCATTTATTAGCATGGCTCTAGAAATCTCTGGATAATCAAATAAACACCCCATTAGGGTAAAAACTATAGTAAATAAATATATAACCAATTAGAGGAGCCACTATAGGAAATATAGATAATTTTTTTAGTTATTATTGTCATTATAAATCTATTTCTAGGTAGTCGGAGTCCTAGCATGCTTATCCTAGATACCTACTAACTACCTAGGCTCACATGTGATCCAACAATAAATAAATAATTCATGGGAAAATCAATCAAAACACTATAAGGGGACTCATTTTGGGAAATAATAATTTTCAAAAATAATCTTTAAAAATTCATTTTCCCAAAAATCATTTTTCAACATGCCCATTTATATTAGAAAACCAAATCAATGTTTTAATAAATTTAATGAATTTTTAAAAAAATATTTCAATTTAGTAAATTTTCTCATGGATCAATATCCATTCAGTTTCATCATATCAAATTTTAAATGTTTCCATCAATTTTATCAAATCCACCCAATAATTTTAATTTCATCAAAATTGAGGGTTTTCATTAATTCCATGCTAATCTCAAAATAAAACATAAATCATTTAAAATTCTGGTTTTTAAATCATTTGAAAACGCATTTCAATTCAATAAATAAATATATGATTTCAATTGAATGGAAAATTCATATGAAACCACCTACCATTAATCATACGGCCAAAGATAACACCTATAATGGGATCACCAATGAAGAACAAGTTGAACATGATCAAGAAACACATCCTAGAATCAATATCCATAAAAACAGATTTTAGATCCTTCAATAACATGATGATCTACCAAACTCAATGTAATATTGACTATAGTATTGTAATAATCCATATGAGAAAAGATCAACTTTCCCTAATGAGATCAAAAGAGATCAATTTCCCTTCGATCTGTTAAGAGAAGAGGTTTTATGATCCAAAAATGATTCTTGAGAGACTTAAAGAATAAGTAAATCAATTTGGTTCAAGTGGGGTTTATTAGGGGTCAATACATGTGTCTCAAGATTTCAAAATTAAATTTTAGGGGATTAAAAACCCAAGTGCATGTTTTTCTAGGGAGGCCTCATAGTTAGTAGTAACTGTGTGCCCTAACTGTGCACCCTCAATGGGATTTGGTCTAGGGTGCATGATTTTTTCACACTATTATTATAACCATGAAAAAACCCTAAAAAACAACACTATTTAATATTTTTAGTTTAATGGAGAGGTCAAATTATTTGGAAAAATTGCGCACCCCTTCTAGTGGGTCCAATATTACTGCATCGTTTCCTATGGAAAACCGCACAGTTTTCTTTAACCATGCACCAGTAGTGTAAAACCCCTTAATGATAAATTTTTTCCCACATTCCACATGAAACAACCTAAAACAAACCCTAGATAATGTACAACAAGAATAAGGGTCAATAAGTTCTAGTAAAAATGTAACAAAATATTATATATATTACAGAACCATATCATAGGTTGTGTTAGAACTTACTTATTAATAAAACATGGTAGTCATATGAAGTTAGAGGTGTCTTATTTTCTATTTATTTATCAAATTGAGTATTTTCTGGGTTATTGACATATGTTTTTTGTCATTTTGGATTATTTATTTTACAATTTTTAATAATATTTCTTACATGGAATGAACTTGTTGGGATTGAAAGAGACATTCCCTAAATATATCATGCATGTGATGAATTAGTCCATATCATAAGAGATGATAGGGGTATATTGAAAGTGAATGATATGTAAATATCATAATTACTTCTAGTTCAAGTAATTTTATATGAATGGTTATGAATGGTAAGGTACGATT
This sequence comes from Viscum album, assembly GCA_963277665.1. Classification (NCBI taxonomy): domain Eukaryota; kingdom Viridiplantae; phylum Streptophyta; class Magnoliopsida; order Santalales; family Viscaceae; genus Viscum; species Viscum album. The sequence goes on from OY728121.1 coordinate 371,202,386, forward strand.
CATTTAGTCCATACTTTGATTCATTTTGGAAAGTAGATTTTAAGTGTTAACAATAAGATGCATCTTCCACATAATATATCATTAATAAAAAGTGTTTCAATAAATGAAACACATGATATATTAATAACAATCAAATATTGAACACACTTACAAACCAAATTCATAACTCATACATTTCATATCATATGTGTTATTTTTTTGTTAACTCAAGCGTGTATTGAGAGGATATAAAAGGAGGATACACCATATATATGGGGTTTTTCATTTCCCTACAATGTTACCATACCCATAGTACCCTTAATCTTCATACCTAACCTTTTTGAGGTACCAACATTCTATGAGTGAATAGAGGATCCCACTCTAGCATCATATCATTCAATATATCCCATAGATATGTTAATGAGAGGGGACAATGATCGATTCCCTTGAATAATTTTCATCAAGCGCATAGTTGAAGATGATAGAAAAAACATTCTATATTGAAGGTATACATTTTCTTCATTTTACAATATTGTATTTCTTTATTATTATCTCATGGTGTTCAAGGTTTTATGGGTTTTAATTTTTTTTCTAATTAGTTTAACTCTTAAACTATCCTAAGAAACTCATCAATTCTATTATATCCATTCCATTAATTTTATTCTTAAAATCACATTGTTGAATAATGTTATGATTTATTCTAAAGAAAATAGATCACAAAATCATCATATATGATTCGATTCATGTTTTAAATATGATTGGATGTTATGAGGGTGGTATCATGAAATATGTTAGGCTTGTTTAGATTAATCCTATATAGACACCTAACATGATATTTATCATACTTAATATTATGTGGAAATTTTACTACGGGATGTTAACACTATGATATTTAATTTCATTTAACACTTAGTTTGTTATAACAAGGGAACTTGTTACACCTTAAACATCATATCAATTATGTCATATGCCACATGATTTATTCCCATTTAGGCCCTATATCATATAATACACACCTTACACTAGGTATTCTCTATCAAGTTAATTGCACATAATAAATCACATGTGATTTATTATTATGTATTAATGTGCATGATTAATATTACATGGTTTTTTGAGTTAATTTCACGCATCAGTTGGGTTATTTTTATGTGACCCATGCATATTGGTTTATTACAACTTAGTGCATGGTTTATTCTTAAATGGTCTATAATTCATGAAATAATAATTTCATATTAATTTTATACAATGTTTACACCATTTAATGTTAATCCTATATAGTTCTAGTTTAATATCACACAAGGGTGCGTGTTAATCTCATACTTGGTCAAAGATTTTGAAAGTCACCTAAGATCACTTCCTTGTCTAACCCTTCAACCTGTGTAACCTATTTATACATGAAATAGAGGATATCATGCCCCTAGTAGTGTTTGGAGGTATTCTGACCCCAATGGAGAATCTCATGCCCTATCTAATCTCATTATATATAAGGGATAACGACTCAATAGATAGAGGATCCCACACACTAAAGTAGTAGGATGGATACTGACTATATATCATCTATAGGTATAGTACCATGTTCCCCAACCCCAAGGGAGGGATTGTCAACTCTACCTATGGATAGTAAGATGTTAATGTACCAAACTCTCTGGTATGGATGGGTTGCTACTCATAGTAGAGGTTTGAAATATGAAATTGATATCTGAGATGTTGATGTAGTCGTTCAAGATTTATTCCTCTTAATTGTTTTTTAATCTAAATTCATGTAGGAAGTCTACCATCACATTTCATGAGGAATTATATTAATGGGGAATTCTTGAAGGTCCTAAACTAAGAAAAGAGTAGTATATGATGTTTCTAATAATTTTGTAGTGTGTCCTTCTATGTTGACCACTTTTCTATGCACTACCTCCCAACATGGCATTAAAAAAGTCAAATACACAGTGTGTGAGTCTAGTCCCACAGTGTGTGTGGTTTGGGGTTGGAACTCAGTGTGTGTGTCTAATGAGTCGCGTTATTGTTATTGGATACATGGGTGATGACTAATTTGTTCATGATCGTTCCTCGATCCAAGATTGAATGTTGACACTCTCCAATATGAGATCTCCCTAAAAAATCTCAATAATTATGTGGCTCACCCAAGAGATTATATATGATGGGGATTATATAGAAATTTTAGGTAATTTAGTTATTTAATTAGATTAATTAAATTTATTTATTTATTTAATTTATCTAATGTCTTAATGTGATGGTACATCAATAAAAGGTCCAATGTGAGTGAATCTTATATCATGCCTGGGGTAAAACTCATATTTTGGATTCAGAAACAATCACAGTTTCCCACCCAAAGATCAATTTGGAAGGAACTTAATTATTCCTAATATTAAGTGTCCATGTGATTAAATATAGTTAATATTTTTAATATAACATTATTGGGGATTTATGATGCCTAAAATACCACAATAACTCTATAATTAGATCCATAAATGTTAATTAAAATATTTAAATAGTTTAATTATTAAAACCATATTCATTATACCTTTTCCACATTCAAGTATTTTTTTTTCTTGAAATGTAGAAACTACTCAAACATGTGAGGATACTAATCCTACATTTGGGTCTCCCACTCCTAGGATATTTCCAAAAGATTCTCAAACTTCCAGAGAAAACACACGAGGGGGATATTTTTCCCATTAATAATATTATCTTTCCAATCCTAAATCACCATTGGGTACTCTGAAAAGGTGGCTCTATATTTGATTTCTATATCACCCCAGTCAATAACGTGTGATAGATTATGAACATATGTCCTCAAAAGTGACACAAAGAATACATCATGAACTCGGTCTAACTGTACAGGTAAATATAGGTGGTACACGACCTCACTGATCCTATGCTAAATTGAAAAGGGGACATTAAACCTCAAATATAGCTTATAACCCCCAACCAAATATCTGTTGACCATGTTGAGTTGAGACATTCAAGAACACGTGGTCTCTCCCACTAAACTCCAAGGGCCCCCAACTTCATCTCAAATATGATTTCTGATAGCTTTGAACTATCCTCACCATCTCCTAAATGATCTTTACTTTCTTTTTCATTACTTAATCTAAATATGATCTCATAAGTACTAATTATCCTAACTCTTATCAGTATATTGGTAACCTGTAGTGTCCCCCATAAATAGAGTAAAAGAGTTCCAAAATGAAAATATATTGGTATTCATTTTTGAAAGAAAATTATAATAAGGTTTGTTGATCCAACTAGATTCATCCAAAGTCCAACATGAAATCCTATAACATGACCTGTAGGACCCGAATTTCCTTCTTGGTCTGGTCATCTATTTTGGGGTGGAATGACATGATCTTCTGTATTTGAGTTCAATAATTATCCTATAAATGTCTCCATAATTGATACATGAAGTGAGAATCATATTCTGAGACAATCATCAAGGGAACAACAGGAATCTAGATGATCTCCTACAAGTACAATAATCCCAAACCTTCCATCAAACTCTTCTATATGATGATAAGAATGTGGGATAACTTAGAAAGTAAGTATATAATCACCCAGATTGCATCAGGAACTCCCACAATCCATGGATATACCATCCCACATATATTCAGACACCACAACGGGTTGGTCTAATCATAATGTTACTCAATACTTGGTATTCACCTACTAGCGGGTGAGGCATTGAGAGATGATCTTTTCAACACTATTATTCATCTGTAGCTATAAGAATTGTTTCTAAAGGTCCTGGTGCATATTTTATACTCCAAGATATACCATTAAGGGAGATTTTTGGAAACCACTCAACACTTCTTCTCAATGAATGGTTGGTTCTACCATCCACCCTTAGAGGAAGATTACATGACCCTCAATTTCCCAAAATCCATTAGGATCATGTTCAATGAATTTTTTTTCACAAAAGATCTTATAATAATAATCATTAATTTTTTATTGTCTCATGAACTACTAGATAATAGTGGTCAAAATCGTTGATTATAAGTATGTTAATCCTACCTCATCAACCAAGGATAACTATAATGAGGTCAACTACTCTGATTCCCCACCTAGAAACTGGGAACGAGATTTCCTATTGAATGGATTTTCCAGTGCCTTCCCTTTCCTAGGAATACAGACTATCTTGAAGTCATATTAATTTAATAACTCTAGACACCACCATTGTCTCAAGTTAAGATCTCTCTTAGTGGAGATTTACCTATGAATCTTGTGGTCGGAATAAAAAATAAACCGCTCACTTGGAAGGTTATGTCCCCAAGTCTTTAGGGTAAACAAACTAACTATCAGCTCTATGTAATGATTTATATAGTTATTATAATGGGGCCTCAGCTTCCTAGACCCATAGGCTATCACTACCTAACTCTACATCAACACACGCACAAGATTTTCTCTAGTGGAATTATATAACACTATGTAATCACCCCCTCTTCTCAAAACCACAAGACATGAGCACTAGTAAACTTCTTCCATAACTTCTGAAAGAAATTATGGAACTTATATAACTAGATAAAAGGATTCCCCTTTGGTTAAAGGAATTCAAGGGAGTCACAACCTTGGAGAAGTTTTTAATAAACCTATAGAAATATCCATCCAACTTGAGTAAGCTTCACACCTCTATCATTCCCTGGGGTGGTTATTAAACTAACACTAACTCAATCATTATTGGATCCATAGATACTATATCTACTAATATGGCATGTCCCATAAAGTGGATCTCTCTAATCCAGAAATAAAAATTTGACAATTTTTGAAATAAATAATTTTCTCAAATTACGTCCAAGACCAACCTTTAATGCCCCACATGCATAGCCTCCGACATCGAATTATGAGAATTTCATTAGTAGACTTCCATAAATCAGTATAAAAAAGGTTATAATATCTTATTCATATTTACTAAAAAACACTTTTGGGTAATTCATTAGGCCAAATAGAATCACCATGTATTCTTAGTGACTATAACAACATCAGAATATTTTCTTAGGTATGTCCTCCCCACGAACCCATAATTGGGGATACCATGACCAATGGTTGACCTTTGACAATCACTTTTCCCATATTAGATGATTGATGATTTTTTTGATCCTTGGTGGTGTATACATATTATTAATGGTCACCTAATTTAGGTGATGGTAATCCACACACAATCTCATACTCACATATTCCTTCTTGGAGAATAATATCAGAGATGCCCAGGGGGAACATTTATTCAAATAAATATTTTCCTCTAAAGGTCCTCTAACTACACCCATATCTCTAAAAGATTAGTAGGATCTATCTGATATACTACTGAAGATTTCATAGTTTTCCTTGGATAAAAGGAAGTATATAAGTTATGAAAAACCAAAAACATGATCATCTCAATTACTTAACTTAAATAAAATATTTCATTACAATACATTCCCATGATATTTTAGGTTTATAGTTTTAGAGTATTTGGAAAAAATATTTACTAAAAACCCCATGTATTTATAAACTAATGGAAATATTTTCAGTATATAATAACTTTATTAATCCATAACAAGTCTTCCATATCTCCTACTAATTATATATATATAATAATCTTCTATACATTTCTTACGTTTCTTATATTCATATTTGGGGGAAACCAAAACATAATAAATTAGTTAGATTAGATTATTAGTAAGTATAAACATAATAAATGATAATAAAATATCATAAGTGAGCATAAGATAAACATATTAGTATAATAAATATACATAATAAAATCATACCCAAAAAATATTAGATCATAAAACATGATTCATGAAATAATACATGGAATAATATAAGAAATTAATTAGGATAGTGTGGAAAATTGATCCAAAAAACATGGGACATTATAGAAAAATATATTCATAAGAATAATCATAAAATTGTGGAACTTGCATTATCATCGGGAAACATCACTTTAGTGAGTCACGCATTTTCACCCACACTTATGATACAAATTAATTGTGACTGCATATACTTGTCTCATGAGATATAAAATTTTAAACAATGCATTAGAGGGTTTTATAGGATACCACCCATCATCATAGATACATATGAGTGCCACTAAATTAAATCATCATCTTTTCAAAAAGAAACCATGGAAAGAAAATGGTTTTATAACACATTAAAATGGAATCATATAAGGAGGAAATTCATAATTCCATCAATAAATATGATAAATCCATTAAATATAAATTGGTATCCAATGAAATTAAGTAACACTCTTAAAAAATACCCTTTAAATAATATAACACATGTTATTTACACTATATAGATAAAGTCTATATGATTTAATCAAAAATTTCCCTACTAAATCCATAAATGATATCTCGGTGAACCCTATTTAGTTAATAGAATACAAAATATTGTATTTATATAGGAAATACATTGGAAGAAAAATTATGTTTATACTCTGAAGATGATTAGGCTAGAAATAGGAAGTGATGGATCATTACTTTGATAGAAAAGAACTATAAATAGTAAATCTAGAGAAAGAATGTGGATGATATTATTTGATAAATATCCTGGATCATGCATAAGATATGTCAAAGTAAAATTCCATCAATGAAAAATGCTTTTTAGATGTTTTATAAAAATCACTTTGGAAATAAAAAATATCCTTGATCTTTTGAGATCATTTTAAAATAAAACTTCGGTAAAAATAGGAGAAAAAAATATAGAAAACATTAAAAGATATTCCTTTATAAAAAACAGACAATATAGAAAACATTAAAAATATTTTCATTTAAAAAAATTCCAATGAAAGTCCTGGTAGTTGAACAAAAACTTTTAAAATTTTCAAACAAAAATATGGTGATATCAAAAAAAACTGCAGTTCAAGATAAAATATGAGTGAAAAAAATAACTTCCTTTTTATTGTATTAAAAAAAATCTTTTTTGAATACCACATTGTTTAAAATGATTATAAAGATTCCAATTTAGAATAAGATAAAGCGAAAAAAATAAATAAGGATAATTAGAGGGGGAGAAAATGATTCTGATATTGGAATGAAAGACTATAAAAATTCCCCATATAATTTATCATATTTGAGAGATCATTATTTTAAAATGAGGTTGGGAAAATAAACCATAGGACTTGAGTAACATTCAAATAAAACCCATTGAAGGGACAAGTGATTGAAATCGAAATTTGAATACCATAAAATAAATATATATCATGATATACTATAAAAATAGGAACTACATACCACATATAAAAGTAAATTTGTGTATAATAAGAAATATTTCTCAATAAATAGAAATTAAGACCAAGAAAACCTTTTAATTATATAATATTCATGGTAAGAATTATTTGATAATGAGGATATAAGAAAGAACTTTAAAGCCCTAAAAAATAAATAAAAAATTTAATAAAAATTATTCATTAGGTAGAAGAAATATAACATGTAATAATAGATTTCATTAAGAAATTTTGTAACTATCTAGAATTAAATTGAATTATCACAAACCCTTGAAAGGAAACGACCCAAAATTTTTGAGTGATATTTTTTCCTAAAAATGTGTTTTTTACTCTTAGAAAACCATATCTCATTAATAATGAAGTAAATATAAATGGAAATGTTACCATAAGGATTTGAGTATTATATGAATGTTGGTCAAATATAATCATTAGTCAATATGACCATTGGAAACTTTAATCTTGGTAATAATTTTAACGTTATAATTAGTATTTATAAGTATAAATGGAAAAAGGATAATTAACATAGAAAGGAGAAGTTATGGCCTCAACCAGTAGAGTAATATTGTATAAAGATCATTTTTTAGAACATAGGAGAGAGGTAGTTTCCCTATATCTCTCCCATGAAAAATCATAATATGAGCTTTTAGAAATAAATCTTGAATGAAATCACCTTCAGAAGAAGTTCAAGTTAGTGGAAATTACCACTTGGTCGATGTTAGCTGAGTCACCCCACGAATCTATCGCCATCGAACACCTTACACTTAGGTCATATGAGGGTGTTATAAGGGGTTACGTTCCTAGAACATAGTTATATAAATTATGATTCATTTTTATCAATAAAATTTTTATCCCATCATTTCTATCTATAGAATAGTTTTTCTTAACAAAAATAGGTTTATTTGAGATGGAATTTGATAAATTAGCTTTTCTGACACAAATTTTACTTTAAAAAAAGATAAATATTTTTATAATAAGCTAAGGTATTATAAATAATACTTATTTTAATGAAAAATTAATATAAAAACACTTTATTTAAATATAAATTATAAAATAATTGTATTATTTCCTTTAAAAGAATTAGTGTCAGAAATTTTACTATGTATTTTCAAACCGCTGTTATTTTTAATAAATAATGATTTTTACATTTAAAAGGTAATATTATAATATTTATAGTATTATTATGAACAAATAAAAATAATTTTTGAAACGAGTATGTCAAAATTATGTTAAAGTGAATTTTTTATAATATTCTAAAATATTTAGTTTTTTCATGAATAGTAACAATATAGTTTGAGGTTTTCGTTTGTTTAATAACTTCATAAATATATAATAATTATTTAATAATTAATTAAACACAATAAAAGTCCTCAAATATGTAATTTTATGAATATAATGTATTTTAATATATTTTAATCAATTCCCAAACCAATAATTTACTTTAAAAATCCTAAAATGGGAAATTTAAAATTAAAAACGTTGTTTTTATAGAAACTTTACTTTTCCATGAAAAAATAAGTAATATAAAATTATTGTCGACTCTTTTGGATTAAAATATAATATTTCCGAAATTTCAGAAACCATGGGTAAAAATAATGGACATCCCCATGTTTTTTCATTTTCCACAACCTAGATTTACAGGGCATATATTTGGAAATTAATAAACAAATCCTCCACTTTTTCCATAAATAACCACCCATTTATCCATTTCCATTCACTAAAAATATATCCTCTGTGAATCTATGGTAGTTTACCCTACCAAGGAGTCCTCCCAATGTGTTATCAAGCCCCAAAGGTTCCAATCCTAAAGTTGTAGGAGTTACTTTTCAAGGTAAGGGAATTATCCTTCTTTTCTCTTCTATTCAAGAATCTCTTTTTGTATATGTTTTCTAATTATTATTATTATTAGTTTATTTTATTACAATTTTATTCACACCCTTACTAAAAATTTATTTTTTATAAATGAGAGACCCTTTTCCCCTCCCATTTTACCTTTTTTCATAATAATGTTTTATACCTGTTATGCTGCATAATTTAATTATTTGTTTGATTTTGGGATTAACATAAATGAAACTTTCATTCCCTTTACATGGGATGAATAATGTTCGTTCTTTTAAGGAATTTTGAAATTACATGAAACATTTTTTTATTCTCCATGGTTTATTTATGAAATGTTTAATTATGATCTATTTACCTCACATTAAATAAGACAAATGAAGCGTCTTCCCTGATAGTGATCTTATGCATTGGGTAAATAATTTTATCTCATGAAATCACATGTTTTATGATACCTTGGTGAATAAATTTGGTAATTTTCATTTACAACACCTTGGTGATATGCTTATGGATGTGTAAAATAAACGTTTTAGACAACTTTCCATGTTATGTCTCATTTAATTTTTATTATGATATACCACTTTTTCTATTGCTCATTCCTCAATGATATTCATCATGTTCTTATTGATATTTCTCAAGATCACAGGTAAACTATTTCCATGGTTTATTCCATTACTAGTAATTATGCTCACAATTTCCATTGATGTATGTCCCCAGGTTATGACATGTAGTAAATGTACTCAGGATAAACCAATGAAGAGGCCTTTGAAGTTTTTTAGAATAATATTTTTATGTTTTCATTTATTATGTATCTTATTTATATTAAAATAAAGTCTAAAAATCCTTTGATATAAAATTTAATGAAAATTTATTTTAAAAATGGGGGATTTCATGGTCGGTTTCAATATAGGGTTTAGTTATTCATGGAAATTAGGATTTCAAAACATTAGAAAAAACCTAGGTAAATTTTAAAATATATTAAAATATCTTTGTATTTTGGTGAATTATTAAGTAAGAGGATTCCAAGAAAATAAATCCATGTATGGATATGAAAAATTGGATGTGAATATGTCATAGATGTATCTAGGGGTAAAACCCAAAAACAAATCTTTGAGCTAGAGTCGAATATGAACTGGTGTATAACAACGGGTCATCCTTCACTCTTAGTTTGTCACTAATATGGGATATGTTTTGTTAATCATAATATTTTTATGAAACATTATGAAGGATTTATAGAAAATATATTTTTTGTCAAATAATAACATGTTTAATAGTGATGTTTTAAGATATAAAATTCCTTTAGAATTATAATATTCTTAAAAGAAAAAAATTTCTCACTATGGTTTTCTTCCTTTCGAAAATGGAAGGAAATTAGAGGTACCATGTAAATTATTAGAACAATGAACCAAGTATTGACAACCCTCAAATGGAATCCAAAATAGAAAACTTCTTGATAATGATGAATCAAATAACTCTAGTTATGAATAATAACTTGAATCAAGCCGAGAGACCAGATTCACCTTGAAGGTAATAACTTTCCATTAAGACCTTTATATATCAATGAAGACCATTTTTCAGTGGATCTACCATCCCATTGATTATTAAAAATTGGATAATATATATAGAAAATATCATTTAGGTACTAAGTTGTTCGAAATAAGATAAAGTCACCCTGGATGTGTACCTCTTAAAGGGAGAAGCTGATCATTGGTAGAAACTAATTAGAAACATGAATCCAAGATGGGAGATTGATGCTATAGAGTGGGAATAGTTCATGGGATCATTTTTCAATAAATATTTTTCCTGTTTGATGAAAATGAAAATAGAACAGGAATTTCTATAGCTGAATCGTAAGAAAAATGAATCAATGGGAAGATGTGAGATGAACCTTACAAGACTTTCTCGTTACACCCCTATATTTGGTATGGATCCTAATTGAAAGGTTGTTAGATCATTTGGTTTACTAAGGCCCCATATATCGAGGAATCTATCCAATCAAGACTATCACAGCTATGAGGAGATATTTTGGAGTCCTATGAAGGTTTAATTAGTGTTTAGATAGATGTAGTGGTCACAAAAATCGAATAAAAATAAGATATATTTTGATCCAAACATAGGGTGGAACTTTGACCATGGAGGAGGAGGAAAGAAAGTGAAACTTATTGCATGAAATAAATGTGGAAAGAAGTATTTGGGAAACTTCTTTCTCAAGAGTGGAAAATGTTACAAGTGTGGAAGAGATGTACATATAGATCGAAAGTGTCATAGTGAGATGAAGCCTCAAATTTTCAACACTAACGACAAAGGGAATATGGGGTAGGCATAGCCTAAAGTATAATTATATATGTTTGGATAGCTTTGAAACCTTCCCAATCACTAATAAAATCATAAGACAATGGAGGGGAATCACAATAAACCTCAGTATAGTCCATGGGAGAAAGGTTGGAAATTTTATATTACAATGACTAAAGTAGAGGCTCAAAATGATGTGGTGGAAGGAACTCTTGTTGTTCTATAAAAGATATAAATTACTTTATTTGTTTATTTTTCTATGCATTACTTAATTTACTACAATTTTTCATAGAATATAGAATCAATACTTGAGCTAATATAAGTAGAGTTATCATACAAGAATCTTGGAGGGATTATCCAAGCACAAATAGTGTATAGAAACTCTAGTATTGACATTAGAGAGAAAAAATTCATCCCAAATATAGTAGCCATTCCCATGATTGAATTCAAAATTATATTAGGGATGTAATTTATCTCAAATTATAATGATAAGATCAACTGTAGAAGAAAGGAAATATCAGTAGTCTTGAATGTAAAACTTATAGTTTTTTTCAAGGGGGAGGTATCTCGACCTGATATTTGTTTAAAAGATCCTCATGTATCCTTCTTTATGTATTTTATCGGTGAAGATGAATAATGAAATGAAAGTATAATGATAGAAAATATTCCCATAATTTAGTAATACATTGTTTTAATTATTGAAGAGTTACCTAAACCTCTACCAGAATGAGAGGTAGAGTTCTCTATTGAACTCGTACTTGGATCCAAGCCAATATCAAAGTCCCGATATAGAATGGAAAATGTAGATCTAAAGAAACCAAAGAAACATCTCCAAGATTTTATTTAGAAGGGGTTTGTTTGGCCAAGTGTGTCTCTTTAGGGAGAACCTTTTCTCTGGTTGAAGAATTGGGATGGATCAATGTGGCTATGAATTGATTATAGAGAACTTAATAGGATCACTATAGAGAACAAGTACCCTCTCCCAAAGATTGATGATTTATTTGACCATCTTCATGGGGATAAATTTTTCTCCAAGATTTATATTCAATGTAGTTATCATCAATTGAGGGTGAAGAAATAAGATATTACAAAGGCCACCTTTCGGTCAAGATGTGGGTATTATGAGTTAGTTTTTATACCCTTCATCTTGACTACTTATCATTATATATTTATGGATTTTATGAATAGAGTCTTTAAGTACTACCTTGATAAATTTGTGGTTGTTTTTATTGATGATATTATGATATTTTCAAAAATGTTTGAAGGAGAATAAAGATCATCTAAGGGTTATATTGAAAACTATAATGATGGAGAGGCTATTTGGGAATTTCAGTGAATGTGAATTTTGGTTACAATAAGTGTCTTTCTTGGAGAACATTGTAACCAATGAAGGAATCTCAGTTAACCCTGCCAAGGAAAAGGTTGTGGAGGAGTGGTCTTATCCTACAATAGTAACTGAGATTTTTAGTTCCCTTGGTTTTGAAGGATATTATAAGTGTTTTTTGAAAAACATTTTAGGAATTTATAATCCACTAACCAAGTTAAATAAAAAAGGAGCTAATTTTATCCATAAAAAGGAGTGTGAATAAAGTTTCCAATAGTTGAAGAATAGATTTGTTATTTCACCTGTCTTAACTCTACCCTCAATCGGATAACAATTCCTTATTTTTAGTGATTCATCTCTGAAAGTTATTGGGTAAATCCTCATGAAAAATGATAAGGTGGTTGATTTTTAATATCTATAGTTAATTCTTTATGAGAATAATTATCCTACAAATGACCCAGAGCTAGATGTGGTAATTTTTTCTCTAAATATATAGAGGCACTATCTTTATGGAGATGAATGTGATATATACATAGACCACCAATGTTTGAAGTATATTTTCATGAAAAATGAATTAAGCGTGAGACAAAGGATATGTTTGGAACTTCTAAAACACTGTGATTGTTCAATTAATTATCATCCCAGAACTACAAACAAATTTGATGAAGAATTAAGAAGGAAATTCCTTATTGTGCTAGAAATGAGGAGGATTAAAGTATATCCTTTGATCAAAGACCTAGCAAAACTGGACATGGTAATTTTAAGGTAAGGAACATAATCAACCACATACCAAATGATTTATCAACAATAATTACTAGAGAAAATCAGGAAAGCTCAAATAGAGGATCCCTTGTCACATAAGAAGATAGAGTATGTGAATAATTGGAAGTTTACTGGGTTCAATATTGATCAAGAATGTGTACTAAAATTTTATACAAATCTTGGTGTCTTGTCTATTATAGAAATAAAGAAGGGGATGATGGATAAATCTCATATCTCTACTTTCTCTATACATCCTAGAATCATGAAAATGTATAAGAACCTTCATGATCATTATTATTGGGATAATAGGAAAATGGAGATTGTTGATTACATTGTAACGTGCTATTTATGTCGTTAGGTGATGGCGGAGCGACAAATTCTTAAAGGGTTATTGAAACTACTACCCATACCAACATATAAGTGGGATGATATCATAATGTAATTTTTCACTGGTCTCCCAAGAACATCCAAAGGAAATAATGTGATATGGTTTATAGTGGACTGACTCACCAAAACTGCCCATTTCATCTCTTTTCAAGAAGATTTATCTCTTAACCAACTCATTAATATTTATGTAAAGGAATTGGTGAGGTTTCATGGAGTATAACTTTCTATCATTTATGATCATGATCCATGGTTCAAATTAAAATTTTTGAGAATTCATCAATATGATCTGAGTACTGAATTAAATTACAATATGTCCTATCACCCCCAAAATGATAGAAAATTTGAAAGGAATATTTAAATAATTGAGGAAATTATGAGAACATGTTCAATGGAATTTAAATGTGGATACGATCAACACCTACCATTATTTGAGTTCCGATACAATAATAGCTTCCATTCGAGTATTCAATTGGTACCCTATGAAGCACTATATGGGAAATAATGTAGAACTCCTAAAAATTGGGATGATGTTGGTGAGAGAAAGATTCATGGTTATAAACTTGTGAAATATGATATAAAAGTTTCATTCTATCCAACAACACATAAAGGCTACTCAGAGTCGGCAGAAGAGTAATGTTGACAACCGTCGAAGGGACTTGGAGTATGGTGTTGGGGATAAAGTGTTATTTTTAATATCACATTGGAAGAGAGTCATGAGGTTTGGGAAGGGAAGTTTAGCCCTAGGTATATTGGCCCTTATGAAATCCTTAATCTCATAGGAGAAGTGGCCTATTAGCTATAATTTACACCAAATATAGCTCAAGTTCATGATGTGTACCATGTATCTCTTTTGAGGAAGTATATACTTAACCCATCACATGTACTAAATCTAGAGGTAGTGTAGGACACCAGAGCACCCTGAGAGGGGAGGGATGAATCAGGGTGTCAACATTTTCTTCTAAAGTGAAGTATCATGTTCCCACATTGGTAATAACTCATTAAACCTATATTATGGATTCGATTAGAAATCAAACATTCACATGCAGAGTGACAAAATAGAAATTTTACTTGGTTCACCACTAAGGGATAGTCCAAGGAGAATATGCCGACAGTGTGTTGGTCATACCAGAATCCACTAATCTTCAATAGTTGTGAAATAGAAATGTTCTTCCACAGTTACTTTGTGCCAAGCACACTACCTTTACAAGGTTTCAGGGATAGCTCACTATGTCCCTATGAACACTTCCATCAAATCTCTATTATCTCGATACATTGAGAGAAGTCTAAATTAGATTATTAACTTGAAGGTCACTTCAACGTTTTGGCATTAAAGAATTTATCACTAAATTAGAACGGGGATCCTCTTCCATATTATACTTTAATTGATTCACTTTGAAAGCCTTATCCACTTAAAAGCTCATATTCAAAAATACCTTTAAAAAATCTCTTTCACAAAGTTCATAGCCATCATGAAGCTCCATACCTTTATAGAACTATTTTCCTTCATGAATCTCCCTACCTTCACAGAAAAAACTACCTTCACAAATCTCCCCTTCCTTCACAAAACAAACACCTTCATGAAGATCACTGAGGAAATTCGGTATACCCCATCATCATGATGTACTAATTAACCAAAATCATTAGAATTATTTAAGACTCATCAAGTTTATTCACGATGCTCAAGATCACATAGAATGTCAGTTTTGAGGAGCTCCCCTAGCTATGAGAAATCAGATATAATCATGATTTTCCTTGGAATAAATTAATTAGAAATTAAGAGTGTATCCTCTTATTTATAGGAACGATTATTCACGAACCTCCACTAACTTCAACATGTTTTCCAGATCCGTCAAAAACATCTTCACGACACACCTCCTCTCGTGAATCACCATGGAAATTTTCAATTAATTATAATCATCGTAATCACAGAACTTTCCATCAAAAACCCTTCATGGTGCTTTTCTCAATCATGGAACTTTCAAACAATGACCTCAAAGCTCTAATTCTCATAATTGTGGAGAACACCATCTCTGTTCATGATGCCTTTCATAATCACAGAGAACACCACCCGAATTCTTTAATCCTTCACAAAACACAACTTTTGAAGATCATCTTCACAAAACTCATGCATTTTCTATATTTTCATAAGGATTTCAAGAAAAACAACTTTTTTCATTGAAATCCATCCTCTAAATTTTGGACCCCAATAATTTGGAAAACACTAGGAAATGAAATCACCTTCAAAATTATTGTAAACTTGAACTGTATGATCTATTTCCTTAAAAACTCCCAAATATTCCATGTGAGTATT
This sequence comes from Viscum album, assembly GCA_963277665.1. NCBI lineage: Eukaryota > Viridiplantae > Streptophyta > Magnoliopsida > Santalales > Viscaceae > Viscum > Viscum album. The sequence continues at coordinate 371,218,493 of OY728121.1, forward strand.
GAAAATAAACACAAACCAAATTCCATTTCCAGTATATAATATCCTTGGTTCCAACAGCAGGTACAACTAGAAGATGACCTCTCTTATGAGGAGTAGTTGGTTGATGTCTTGGAATGTAGAGACAAGGTTCAACGCAACAAGACTACCCACCTCATCAAAGTGTTTTTAAGGAACCATAAATATAAACAAGAAATGTGGAAACCATACGAGATAATAAGGAAAAAATACCCACACCTTTTCACAACTGAGAGAACGAGATGAAAATTTTAGGGACAACATTTCTTAAGGGGGGAGAATGTAATGATCCTAGATTTTTTAATGATATTTGTTTCATGAAAATGTGTGTTATGTTATACACAAAAAAACCATATATATTTAATAATGAATTAAATATATAAGTAAATGTGACCATTAATTGGTATTTGACCTTAATATGACCATTGGTTAATATGACCATTAGAAATTGTACTATTTTGAATAATTTTAGCATTATAATTAGTATTTATAAGTATAAATGACAAAGGATAATTAACACACAAAGGAGAAGTGATGGCCTCAACCAGTAGAGTCGTGTCGTGTGAAGCCCATTTGTCAAAACCTGGGAAGGTGGTAGCATCACTGGTTTTTCCCTTGACCAAGCCCAATATGAGCTTCAACAAGTAAATCTTGAACTAAATATCCTTTATGAGAAGTTCAAGTTAGTGGAAATTACCACTTGGTCAATGTTAACCAAGCCACCCTATTAATTAATCACCATAAAACACCTTAAATTTAGGTCATACATGGGTGTTATAAAGAGTTATGTGTCTTGGAATTAGTTAATTAAAGTTTAATTAATTTTTGTTAATTTTTTTTTACTTCATCAATTACATTTTAAAAGTATTTTCTATTAATAAAAATAGGTTTATTTGTGGTGTAATTTGATAAATTGACCTTTCATACCCAAATTGTACATTTTATAAATAGATATAATTTTTTATATTAAAATAATTTATTGTTAATAATACTTATTTTATTGAAATATTATGATAAAAATACTTCTATTTAAATAAAAATGACAAAATAATTTTATTACGTCCATAATAATTTTTAATTGTGAGAAATTTTACTATGCATTTTCAACTTGATATTATTTTTAATAAATAATAATTTTATATTTAAATGTTAAAATTATCATATTTAGAGATTTACTATGATAAATAACATCATTTTTGAAATCATAAGGTTTAAATTATGTTAGGGTGAATTTATGAGAATTTCTTAAAATATTTTGTTTTGTTATGAATAATAAAAATACGGTTTGTGGTTTTCGATATATTTAATGACACCATAATTATGTAACAATTATGTACTAATTAATTAAATAAAATAAACATCTTAAAATAAGTTATTTTATTAATATCAATTATTTAAATTTATTTTAATCAATTTTCAAACCTATAATTTACTTTACAAAGTCTAAAATAGAAAGTTTAACATTAAAACATTATTATTGTGAAAACATTACTTTTACATGATAAATTAAGTAATATAAAATGTTGATAGACCTTTTTGGATTAAAATAATATAAAATATGTAGAGACCCAAAGCTTAACGTACATGGACATTACATTACTTTTTCGGAATACTTAGTACATAACAAAAACACACACACAAGGACCGTAATAGTTTAGTGTCTTTGGAAACTCGGAATATAATCTTCTAATCATGGTGAAATATCTTCAACATCTCCCATAAATATCTTCCTTTTTTTCTACCTAAAACCTTTATTTATATCCTGGGGAAAAGAAAACATAAAAGGGTGAGCTCAAATGCTTAGTAAGGGTAAATAAAAGAAATATCAATCACATCATATTCATAAGAACATAACTTTTGGAAATCTTAACCTGCAAAAGAGGGCATAATTTCATAACATGGGATAAATCATAGTAGTGAAATGGAATCCCAATAATCATAACATAAAACATGAAACTTTTTGGCAGACACACATAATTATAGAAAATCATTTCTTATTAGTCAAGACTCATTGACAAGACTATCTTAGTGGACAAAGTCCATTTCTGAACCGAGTTCACTCCTCGTTTCAGTCCTGTTTCACTGAACCGGTATAACCTACCGTTCCAGCCATGTCTATCTCATGAGATATAAAATCTTTACCCAATGCATTGGAGGGAGATATAGGTCCCACCCATCTCATAATGATACCATTCTTATGTGTGCCACAAAATCATAAACCATACATCATAGCATAACCCATGTAATAAAAATGGGAATCTTAAACATTATGACATCATAAAACAATTCATATAAGATAAAGGAATTCATAAAATATTTCCATCATAACATAATAAAATCAATGTAATAATAGGGATATAAACAGAACCCTATATTATCTTATATGGAAAATAATTTTGATAAAACACTTGAACTCCATTCTTGAGGAAAATATCATTTCTGCTTCAAAAACACTTTTCCTTTCTTAACATGTTGTAAAATTCTAAACTAAAAGAATTTGATTAAAAATAAACTTGAAAACTTGTAAAGGAATCTTCTTGGAAGTAATGTTTTAAAAATCCATTCATTTCGTATAATTAAAAAAAACATTCTTCGTACTTTTGTCGGAAAAGTCAAAAAGTACCTCGTACGAAAAAATGACAAAAGATTCCTTTCATATCCCTTAATAAAAACTCAACGAAGGGTAAAATTGGATTTAAACAATTGTAGGTGTATGGAAATAATATTACATATTGAGAAAACATGGATTTGGATGATAAAATAAACCCCAGTAAATACTAAAGTAGAAAGAATCTCGGATAAAAATGAGATTGTGATATTTCCCTTACCTTAGGTCTGATTTGCTTCGTAAGTGTCCGAACCTCCTGTATAATGATTTAAATAATGTCATTTACTTATTACAGAATCATATTCATTGTTATTATATCATATATGGTTCACTTATGACTTTATATTACCCGTTCTTTTGTAAATTCCATGTTAAAGAGCATTTTGGGTAAAATCGTTTCATTTGTCGTCCGTGCTTTGACTTGTAATTATTCATATGATTACTTAGATCATGATTTCTTAATTCCAGAATATATAATATATATTCAGAATATACATATATATAATAGATCGATAAATGGAAAGAAATACACCGTTCATGGAGACGGTAGGTCGTACGTACGCATGAACGCTGTTTTCGTTTCCTTATTGAGTTGAATGGAATTATGTAGATGACATACATATATATACACATAAATCCAGTATAATTATTATTTCATATATTTCATGATTACTTATATATTTTATAATCATTCATGAATGGTTAACGTGGAGAATGAATCTCATCGCGTCGTGGAGACGGTAGTCCGTACGTACGCACGAGCGATGATATTGTTCTCATGATCGTGGGACTGTATTGGAGTGTATGTATACTATTTCAGAATCAATATAACTTTAAAATAATCATATATAGTTATTATTTACACCATTATACCCATCCAGGTAAGGTGGTGGTGGAAAATACATTACACCACGGCGTGGAGACGGTATTCCGTACGTATGCATGCGCGGTGATTTTATTTTCCATAGGATGGATAGATGGTGAAATAGGGTTGTTTCATAATTATAATAACATATCATTATATGAGTGATACTGATGCTATTATGTCATGATGAAACAACTAAAGAAGAAGAAGTGGAAGAAGAAATAAAGATGAAAGAATCGGTAACGGGCATTACCTCTTCTTTGAAGCGCTTCTTTGAGACCTCCTTTTAGGGCACTAAAATTGGTCTTTTAAGAAGACCAGGACCTATAAGATGTCTCTAGGAAAGTTGGGAGAAGAAATTGGTAGGGTTTGGCCGATCATGAAGGGTCAAAGTGGTGTGAGGAAGAGAGGGAGGAGGTGCCCTTTTATAAGGGAGGAAAGTGGCACCTTTGGAATAACTAAAAATATTATTTTATTATAAAGCCAAATTCGGTTTTAAATAGCTCCAAATTGATTTATTTTTAAGATATGGTGGGTATGGGTCTAAATTCTCTCATCCAATATAATTTAGACAAGTTTAGGTTCCTATTTTAACCTTATCATTTAGATTTAACATTAAGTTAAATAATTTTACTTTTACCGTGTCTTCTTGTGTTCTTATACTATAAGGTTAATAAATTTACTATAAGAAGCCAAAAGAACCCAAAGATGTTTATTATTAATATATATAACCTTATCTAAGTCATTTTTCTGAACCTTATATTTTTAGGAATAAAATAACAATTAATAATATAATATTTTTTAAAAAAACTATTTTATGTCAATTTTGACACAATTTAGTAATTGATTTTTGTGAAACTCATAATAGAATGATTAGTTCGAAAAACGTTAATTAAATTAATAATAACATGTCATATTAACCTATAAAATTAGTGGAATTCATAAAAAGTCTTAAATTACTTTTATTTGGGTATTTATAACATCAATTATGTCAATATTTCATTAATAAGACAATTACTGCATCATCTTTGTGTCATAATAAATGATAATTATTTAATGCCTAAAAATTATAAATAAATTCCTATGATGTAGATAATTGTATTAGATTTCTGTAGACTAATCATGTTCGAAGTTTCATGAAGTTTATCACTGAATTACAATTATTATACTTATAAGATTTAAGAAAGTGACATGTTGTCACATTCTTTGGTTTTAATAATAATTAAATTATTTTCATGGGAAAAAGTCCATTAAATGAATCTAATCAGATACTTAGGTGATATTGGTCTACTTTTAGTCATCCAATAGGATTTTGACATGTGTTGTGGTAATTTTATAATATTATATTTACCCTTAATTACCCGATTTACCTTTAACTATGGTAAATAAAATTTACCGTAGATACTATTCATAATTCCCAAAAATAAAAAGTAGCTTATTAACATAATTTGGATCCACTGATTTCAAATATGGAATCCATTTTTCCAAATTCAATACAAAAAAATTTTCAGAAATTAAATTAAAATTAATCCCATTGTCGAAAGAAAATGGGTTTTTCTTTAAAACATTGCAAAAGATTGAATTGATTTATCCCACGAATTCAAGGTAGAATCAATTATAATGACATACATTATATTAAATGGTAAAAATATTTTCTATTTATACTTTAAAACCATTCAATATTATAATTTAACCATATAAATTATTGCGATGAAAAAGTTGTTTTCAATTAAAATATAGCGTGTTTTTACTATTCATCAAAATATGAAAGTTACCATAATAATATGAAAATTTTATCCAAAGTAAATTTTTATTTTATGATTCCAAAGAATAATTTTATTTTGTCAAATTGAATTTATAAACATGTCAAAAACTATATTTAAAGTGGGTGCGCCATCAAAAGGTGGGAAAACTGTATTTTTTGAAAAATACTTATTTTACCCGAAAAATCTATTTTTTTCTTATATCATGTTTTAGAAAATGTGTAAGACGAATAATAATGTTATAAGATTCAAAATTTATTTAATACTATTCATAACGGCTAGTTCATAATAATATTATAATAATATATCATTGTTTAGTAAAACCTGGTATTGCGTACAACACACGCTATCGAGGAAGGTTGCGATTGCGTGTAATGCAAGCCAAGTCAGGGTTGCATGTTGTACAAGAATACTTCATTGTTTTGTATAACATAATCCAACCAGATTTCATTTATACATTGAATATATATATATATATATATATATATACTCAATGTTGCGTAGAATAACTATTATCAAAATTGTGTGTAACACAATCCAAGAATAGTATTGCGTATACGGCAAACTAATACGGTGTTGCGTATAGCGCAAGGTAATCTTGGTGTAGAATAAAACACAAGACATTAATGAAATTAAAAGAATATTTTTCATAAAACCTCGGGGTGTTACATTCTACCCCCCTTAAAATGAATTTCGCCCTCGAAATTCATCGGGGTTATAAATGGTTTACTATTCGAAAGTTTCTTTAATAGAAACCCACATCGTAAAAAGGAATACCAAAACCAATCTTTAAAAACAAAAGTATGAAACGTAACGGTTACCCAAATAAACTAATCACTGGGATTCCACGTAGGTTAAAATATGGATATGGAAGAGAAATCTAACCATCATGTTCTGATGGAGAGTAGTAGAGAACATGGCTATGAAAAAGCCAACAATCACAAAGCTATTGATTTGTGATTATCTAAGGTACCATATGATTAATCGTATATAAGAGCACTAGGACAACATTTTTGGTTTTCAAGATCATTTCCCTAAAGTTGATGAAATTGTAATTAGAAGAAATACTTTCGTGATTTTGGTATAGTCTCACCGTTTGTCGTTCTTTGGACAATTTCCACTTCATCTCTTAAAGAAATGAAGTTGAATTTGTCATTCATGATGTGTTAGCAGATCATGTGATAGAATGATGGGTCATTCCATCTGTCTCAAACAAAAAGTTAGAAAAGTTATCAAAAAATACATAAGTCCATCTATAGTGAGATTAATCATATATGGTTCCTAAAATGGACTTATACTTAATATATCATACTGCTTAATATAATAAATCTATTTTATACTAAACAGGGACTTCTTGTAGGCCAGTGGTAGGCGATAAAGGTCAGTCACACTTCGGTTGTGGTTTCGATTCCCACAGCCTTGTCCGACGCGATGGGTTGTCACCCGTCCTGCAGGTTGTCCTTTTTCTAAAGCTATATTACTATAACATCCCATCAACAATATCAAAAAAAGTTTTATCCTTAAACAATACTAACTTATGTCCAACATAATCAATTCCAATCTTTAGTCTTATATAAAATACTTCGGTCCAAGCTCATAGTATAAAGAAAATGATCACGTGAATGCCATCATTTATCCCCTAGATATATCTTGTTGGTCAAATTACAAAAAGTAGAAGGCCTTAATCATGTATTCTCTTGAAAAATGAATACCCATTGAACCTTATTGAAAACATGAATGCTGTTAAAAGTTAACTCTTTCCACATACCAAAATCCTCAAAATTCTTTATACTCAAACCATGATATCACTCAGTCCATAAATCAATCATGGGCTCATGAATACTGTCAAACATTTCATTTTCTCCTTATCCTTTCAGGATGCGCATATCATCTGCTTTCAAAAATATTTGAATCACTTTTCATGGTTACCGGTACCTTAAAATTATTGAAAACCACAATAGAATAATACAAAAATACTCTGATACACAATAAAAGTACCTCAACAAAATTATTCTTGAATACCAATACATAGACACTTCAATCCATCCTCTTCAATTATTGTCCTAGAATAAGTCCTTCCTTGATTTAGATGTAACTTTTTAGGTCAGGGCATTGAGTTGGGTAATGACCATGTTCTCCAAAAATAATACATTGAACTCCATAGCAGTATATCACTCTATGACCCTTTTCTCCACACAGATAACATCGGTCCCTCCATTTGAGGTATTCCTCAAGCTTCTTCTTCCCTTCTTTAGAAATCTCAATCTTCCTTTCTTTATGCTCCTCAACATGCGAACATGCATAATAGTTTACCTTCCTCTTCTTTGATGAATTAGGAATACCACGAAATTTCACCTTGTTAATCATATATCTCAATGACTGATTCGGCATAATCACAATATCTTTCTCTCTAGGAATTACACAATTTTGTTGCTCATAGTCACCAATTTGTCCATTGGATTTAATGTTGACCGAATTCTTTCTGGTTCCCTCCATTAACTAAAACACAAAAAGAATTCTGTGAGAGGAAAAAATCATGCTAGAGAAAACAACATAGTAAAGGGGGAGTACCCTCAATATCTAACATCTTAGGTTAAATTCTAAGATCGTTAGCTCAATTCTATGACTATAACCTATACGTATACTTAACCTTAGGGACATCCTTAGATATACCTTAGAAATATCTCTAGGGATCTCACTCAAGTTCTCGCATCCTAGTTTCCAAAGGTTGACTAAACCTTTCCTCTGATACCAACTATATAGACCCGAAGCTTAACGTACATGGACATTACATTACTTTTTCAGAATACTTAGTACATATAAAAAACACACACACAAGGACCGTAATAGTTTAGTGTCTTTGGAAACTCGAAATATAATCTTCTAATCGTGGTGAAAGATCTTCAACATCTCCCATAAAGATCTTCCTTTTTTTTCTACCTAAAACCATTCTTTATATCCTGGGGAAAAGAAAACATAAAAGGGTGAGATCAAATGCTCAGTAAGGGTAAACAAAAGAAATATCAATCACATCATATTCATAAGAACATAAATTTTGGAAATCTTAACCTGCAAAAGAGAGCATAATTTCATAACATGGGATAAATCATAGTAGTGAAATAGAATCCCAATAATCAGAACATAAAACATGAAACTTTGTGGCATACACACATAATCATAGAGAATCATTTCTTAGTAGTCAAGACTCATTACAAGACTATCTTAGTGGACAAAGTCCATTTCTGAACCGAGTTCACTCCTCGTTTCAGTCCTGTTTCATTGAACCAGTATAACCTACCGTTCCAGCCATGTCTATCTCATGAGATATAAAATCTTTACCCAATGCATTGGAGGGAGATATAGGTCCCACCCATCTCATGATGATACCATTCTTATGTGTGCCACAAAATCATAAACCATACATCATAGCATAACCCATGTAATAAAAATGGAAATCTTAAACATTATGACATCATAATAAAATTCATATAAGATAAAGGAATTCATAAAATATTTCCATCATAACATAATCAAATCAATGTAATAATAGGGATATAAACAGAACCCTATATTATCTTAGATGGAAAATAATTTTGATAAAACACTTGAACTCCATTCTTGAGGAAAATATCCTTTCTGCTTCAAAAACACTTTTCCTTTCTTAACATGTCGTACAATTCTAAACTAAAAGAAGTTGATTAAAAATAAACTTAAAAACTTGTAAAGTAAGCTTCTTGGAAATAATGTTATAAAAATCCATTCATGCCGTATAATTTAAGAAAACATTCTTCGTACTTTTGTCGGAAAAGTCAAAAAGTACCTCATACGAAAAACGACAAAAGATTCCTTTCAAATCCTTTACTAAAAACTCACCGAAGGGTAAAATTGGATTTAAACAATTATAGGTGGATGGAAATAATATTACATATTGATGAAACATGTATTTGGATGATAAGATACACCCCAGTAAATACTAAATTATAAACAATCTCGGATAAAAATGAGATTGTGATATTTCCCTTACCTTAGGTCTGATTTGCTTCATAAGTGTCTGAACCTCCTGTATAATGATTTAAATAATTTCATTGACTTATTACAGAATCATATTCGTTGTTATTATATCATATATGGTTCACTTGTGACTTTATATTACCCATTCTTTTGTAAATTCCATGTTAAAGAGCATTTTGGGTAAAATCGTTTCATTTGTCGTCCGTGTTTTGACTTGTAATTATTCATATGATTACATAGATCATGATTTCTTAATTACAGAATATATAATATATATTCAGAATATACATATATATAATAGATCGATAAATGGAAATAAATACACCATTCATGGAGACGGTAGGCCGTATGTACGCATGAACGCTATTTTCGTTTCCTTATTGAGTTGAATGGAATTATGTAGATGACATACATATATATACACATAAATCCAGTATAATTATTATTTCATATATTTCATGATTACTTATATATTTTATAATCATTCATGAATGGTTAACGTGGAGAATGAATCTCATCGTGTCGTGGAGACGGTAGTCCGTACGTACGCACGAGCGATGATATCGTTCTCATAATCGTGGGACTGTATTGGAGTGTATGTATACTATTTCAGAATCAATATAACTTTAAAATAATCATATATAGTTATTATTTACACCATTATACCTATCCAAGTAAGGTGGTGGTGGAAAATAGATTACACCACGGCGTGGAGACGGTATTTCGTACGTACGCAAGCACGGTGATTTCATTTTCCGTAGGATGGATAGATGGTTAAATAGGGTTGTTTCATACTTATAATAACATATCAGTATATGAGTGATACTGATGTTATTACTTCATGATGAAACAACTAAAGAAGAAGAAGTGGAAGAAGAAATAAAGATGAATGAATCGGTAACGGGCATTACCTCTTCTTTGAAGCGCTTCTTTGAGACCTCCTTTTAGGGCACTAAAATTGGTCTTTGAAGAAGACCAGGACCTCTAGGATGTCTCTAGGGAAGTTGGGAGAAGAAATTGGCAGGGTTTTCCCAATCATGAAGGCTCAAAGTGGTGTGAGGAAGAGAGGGAGGAGGTGCCCTTTTATAAGGGAGGAAAGTGGCACCTTTGGAATAACTAAAAATATTATTTTATTATAAAGCCAAATTCGGTTTTAAATAGCTCCAAATTGATTTATTTTGAAGATATGGTGGGTATGGGTCGAACTTCTCTCATCCAATAGAATTTAGACAAGTTTAGGTTCCTATTTTAACCTTATCATTTAGATTTAACATTAAGTTAAATAATTTTACTTTTACCGTGTCTTCTTGTGTTCTTATACTATAAGGTTAATAAATTTACTATAATAAGCCAAAATAACCCAAAGATGTTTATTATTAATATATATAACCTTATCAAAGTCATTTGTCCGAACCTTATATTTTTAGGAATAAAATAACAATTAATAATATAATATTTGTTTTAAAAACTATTTTATGTCAATTTTGACACTATTTAGTAATTGATTTTTGTGAAAATCATAACAGAATTATTAGTTCTAAAAACATTAATTAAATTAATACTAAAATGTCATATTAACCTATAAAATTAGTTTAATCCATAAAAAGTCTTAAATTACATTTATTTGGGTATTTTTAACATCAATTATGTCAATATTTCATTAATAAGACAATTACTGCATCATCTTTGTGTCATATTAAATGATAATTATTTAATCCCTAAAAATTCTAAATAAATTCCTACGATGTATATAATTGTATTATATTTCTGGATACTATTCATGTTCGATGTTTCATGAAGTCTATCACTAAATTACAATTATTATACTTATAAGATTTAAGAAAGTGGCATGTTGTCACATTCTTTGGTTTTAATAATAATTAAATTATTTTCATGGGAAAAAGTACATTAAATGAATCTAATCCAATCCTTAGGTGATATGGGTCGACTTTTAGTCATCCAATAGGATTTTGACATGTGTTGTGGTAATTTTATAATATTATATTTACCCTTAATTACCCGATTTACCTTTAACTATGGTAAATAAAATTTACCGTAGTTACTATTCATAATTCCCAAAAATAAAAAGTAGCTTATTAACATAATTTGGATCCACTGATTCCAAATATGGCATCCATTTTTCCAAATTCAATACACAAAATTTGCAGGAATTAAATTAAAATTAATCCCATTGTCGAAAGAAAACGGGTTTTTCTTTAAAACATTGCAAAAGACTGAATTGATTTATCCCACGAATTCAAGGTAGAATCAATGCTAATGACATAAATTATATTAAATGGTAAAAATATTTTCTATTTATACTTTAAAACCATTCAATATTATAATTTAACCATATAAATTATTGCGATGAAAATTTTGTTTTTAATTAAAATATAGCATTTTTTTACTATTCATCAAAATATGAAAGTTACCAGAATAATATGAAAATTTTATCCAAAGTAAATTTTTATTTTATGATTCCAAAGAAGAATTTTATTTTTTCAAATTAAACTTATAAACATGTCAAAAACTAGATTTAAAGTGGTTGCGCCATCAAAAGGCAGCAAAACTGCATTTTTTGAAAAATACTAATTTTACCCGAAAATTTTATTTTGTTCTTATAAAATATTTTAGAAAATGTGTAAGATGAATAATAATGTTATAAGATTAAAAATTTAGTTAATACTATTCATAACGGTTAGTTCATAATAATATTATAATAATATATCGTTGTTTAGTAAAACCCGGTATTGCGTACAAGACATGCAATCGAGGAAGGTCGCGATTGCGTGTAATGCAAGCCAAGTCAGGGTTGCGTGCTGTAAAAGAATCCTTCGTTGTTTCGTATAACATAATCCAACCATATTTCATTTATATATTGAATATATATATATATACTCAATGTTTCGTAGAATAACTATTATCAAAATTGTGTGTAACACGATCCAAGAATAGTGTTGCGTATACTACAAGCTAATACGGTGTTGTGTATAGCGCAAGGTAATCTTGGTGTAGCATACAACACAAGACATTAATGAAATTAAAATAATATTTTTCATAAAATCTCGGGGTGTTACAAAATATGTCCCAATTGCCAAAAAATATTGGCAAACCCATGGAAAAGCCCTTTGTTTTTCATTTTCCATGACATATATTTCCAAGGCTTGTATTTGGATATTAAGAATCAAATCCTCCACTTATATTATAAATACCCCCCCCCATTTATCCATTTAATTATATTAAAAAAACATAATACATGAATATATGGTAGTTTTCCTTCCCATTGATTCCTCTCAAGGTGTCCTTAGTCCCCCAAGGTCCCAATCCTCATGTTTTAGGAGTTACTTTTCAAGGTAAGGGAATTATCCTTCTTTTCTCTTCAATTCAAGAACCTATTTTTTATATATCTTATAATTATTATAATTATTATATTTTATTACCTTTTTATTCATACCATTAACTCCAAATTATGTTTTATAAATTAGAGACCATTTTTCACTCTCATTTTACATTTTTTCAGAACAATGTTTTATACTCATTATGCTGTCGAATTTAATTCTCATAACTTCCCTATTCTCCTAAAGAAATTATCTTTTATTTAATTTTTGAGAATACCATACCCTATTTATTTTTTAATAGTATTTACCTTAAATTAAAAATGATTTATTATATTTATGGATTAACATACATGAATCCTACATTCCCTTTCTATGAGCTGAATAATGATCATGTTTTTAAGGACTTTTGAAACACCATGAAACTCATTTTTTTTATTATCCCCTAGTTATTTGTGAAATTTTTTATTATAATCTATATAGATCACATTAAATAATACATATGAAATTTTCACTATGATAGCACTCCAATTCATTGGGTAAATAATTTAATATCTCGGGATGTCATTTTTTACGATACCTTGGTGAATATCCTTGGTAATTTTCATTTACGACGCCATGAGATTAACCTTAGTGGCATGCTTATAAATGACCAAAATAAATGTTATAGACCTATTTTAATTTTATGACTCGTGTTATTTTTATTATGATATTTTTATTTCTTCCATTTTTCATTCCATAATGATATTACACATGTTCTTATTTATATTCCTTAAGATAACATGTAAACGGTTTCCCTTTCTTATTCCCTTAACGTGCCTTAGTCTCGCCCTTTCCTTTGATGTATGACCCCATGTTATGAGATGATGTAAATTTAATTAGGATAAACCAATGAGGAATCCTTTGAATTTGTTTAGAATAATGTTTTATGTTTTCTTGTATTATGTACTTTATTTTCCAAGAAACTGAACATTAAAAGATCATTTTTTTGTACAATGTAATGAAAAGTTAGGAAATTAAGAGGTGGGATAACATATAAAATATTTGATAAAATTTAATCAAATCCACTAGAAGGATGTGATTTCAAATGAAAAATTAAATACCATGAATAATGATAGTATCATGATACAAAATATTAAAGGGTAATTATATAAAATATTCCAATGAAAACATGGGGTACAATAAGAAATATATATTATGGGATTGAAAATTGAGACAAGAAACCTTTTCCATGGTCATGATTCACTCTATGCATGCACCTAACATCCTAAATAATCAAATTATGTTTATTAGATAAATTATTAGAGACTTTAATCATATATATTTCATTTAATAAGTAAAATTTATTTTCGTATTCTGTTCATTTATTATATATTTTAAATTATGTTTTTTATTTTGGGTGAAAATATAATCTGTGTCAGATTATTTTGATAATTTTAGAGATCAAATATAATATTTTAATACTAAGACAAATAATTATTATAAAATTTCGAAATCCCTAAACCAATAATTATATTATAATTAACTTATAAGTATAATAATAATTATGTCTCCATAGTCATCCATTATAGAGATGTATAGATTTGTTTATGTAGGTGGGTAAACCGACCCAAACAGAATACACTATAACTTGATGGGTGAGTATGGTTAAAAAAATTGTATACTGTTATTATAATATAATAATAATGATATCATTTAAATATTTTTAATGTTTTGAATAATATTTTAATTGTTTTGCATAAATAATGAAAATCAAGATGAAAAAAACGTTACTTCTTGGAGACGGTAGTCTGCACAATGCACAATTAATGTTTTCATTTCCCAAAGATTGAGAGAGAATGAAGGGGGGTTATGATATTTCTCTTAATAATAAAAATTATATTATATACGTCACATTTATTCTTAAATTTCATCCTTATAACGAGGGAATTGAGGCGGTGGTGAAAAATAGAAGATGCAGCTTCATGGAGGCGGTAGTCTGCACAATGAACTATCGATGTTCTTTTATTTTTATAATTGGATGGAATGGAATAAATAATGATTATTTTATTAATATAATAAAACGTTAGAATAATTATGATACTTATTTCATTATATTACTATTTTTATTTTAGTTTTGGAAGAGAAATATTAGAATAAAAGGTAAGGAGTATGTAATATTTACATCGAGACCCTGAACATCATCTTGATGAACTCCTTGAAATCTAAGGAATTAGGCTTACTTTTAGTGATTAGGGGATTTATAAAATAAAAGTGACTTATAGGAGTGTAAAATTTCATATGGTTTTAATGATATTCTTAAGGGATGGTATATAATTGAAAGGGTGTAAGTGAACCCCTTTTCTAAGTGAAGAAAATGGAACTTTGTTAATACCATTTACTTTTCAATGATATCATTACACTATTAAAGAGTCAATGACTCAAAAAAATGAAAATAATATATTTTGGGGGGAAATTGGTTTTATAATTCATAAAAAAAATATTTACACAAATGTTTTAAACATGTTTGAAATCTTTTTGTCTTACATTTTTACTTTTAATTTTTTTACCGGGGTAACTAGTTTTTACCCAAGTAACTTATGTTTCAATAAACATATCAAAAAACCCATATCAAGATATATGGTTGTAATGATCTTAAATTTAATATTAATTTAATCTAATTTTAATTATAAATAAAATAAAATCAACTTTAAAATTAAAACATTTTATATATAGAAAGACTTTTTTGTAGAAAAATGATTTTTAACCATTATTTGTTATTAATATTATTAAGAATTTATTAACAATTAAATGTATGTTAACATAATTATATATGAATTAAAAAATCATATTATATTAATTATTTGAAATAAATTAGTTTAATTTATTAGATAAAAATTTCAAGATGATAATAAAACAATTCTTTGAAAATAATAGATTAATCATTATCACGGTAATTAAATTTAATCCTAGTAATCATGATTTTATTACTAAAATATAAGGTGAAATTATTAAATAATATGAAAAAGATAATCTAAAATATAAAATCCATTTTTTATATTTAATTTACATAAGTGATTAAAACTAATTTTTAATATATGCGAATAAAAACATTTTTTAGAGTAAAAATAACTTGTGTTTCCAAAACATAAAACATGATTTTTATAAATTCAATATAGTATTTATAAATAATTTATTTAAATTTATAAATATAATTTTTTTAGAAATTTTTTTTCAAAAACATTTTAGTCATAAAAATAACGGTAGATGACAAATTAGTATATTTATCACTATTCACTTAAAAATAAATTATTTTAGAAAAATATCCAAAATTCACCCTAAGATAACTATGAAAATGTGAATTAAAAAACTAATTTCATTTAAAAAAATTAAAATTATAAAATTCGTAGACTTTTCTTTTAAATAAAAATAAAATATATAAATAAAAACTCTATTAATTGAATAAAATATCCTTATAAAACTTCTGGTGCTCTTAATACTATGTTTTAATCATTTATAATTGATTACTACATTTTTATATACCATATATATTATTAATATTAATATAATATTATTATATAATATATAATGGATCATTACAGTGTTTCCTGTAGCACTAGTTATTAAAATAATATTTATTTAAGGAAAATTCATAGTGAAATTAAATTTTATTACATTCTCCCCCCTAAAATAAGTTGCATCTACACAATATTAATTATTACTCACTGATGAATGCTGGTGAGGGTATTCATAACATATTCATCATTCATGATATAACTTCTAATATAACATCAACCTTACTATCTTAGGATATATCATGTTACTTATCTTTCCTCAGAAAATATAAATCATTCATACAATCATGTACCCCAATATGTATGCACCCTAATCATATATTCTCTATAACATACATTTTCCAAAACCATTTTAATCTCCAAGACAATAAACCATAATGAAATCATATATTCCTCTAAAAATTAACTCTTATCTTCAGTCACTAGTTTATAAAGTCTCACACAAGTAAAAAATAATCCAAAAATGAGATAAAATTCACTAAAAATTTCATGGATCACTTTTCCATTAAATAATAATAAATTAAAAGGCTATAAATACTATCCTGAAAAATTTTCTCAAAATAAATCACCACTTTATTACCTCAACATCAATCATATATTAAACCTAAGATTTTTCCATACCTCAATTATATGTTCTCCAATATTTATACCCAAAAATATAACATGGTGATAAATTTAATTTTAAAGGTATTGATACCTTTTAATATATGTTTCTAAACCATTAAATCAAAACTATTGAACAAAAATCCTTGGATGATTAAAATAATCCCCATAAATATTATAATATGCCAAAATATCATCAATAAATATCACTCACTAATGAAAATAGATAAGAGTATCAAGAATTAATTTCTTTTAAGATATCAACCATACTACCTTAGGTATGACTAGAAGACTCATTTTTCCATCATAATAGGCATATACTAAGATTCTCAACCATCTAAGCATTATTCCTTGTTAAGTTATAAGATATAGTGATTTATAGATACATACCATTCTTGACTTTATTTTCATGATCATGTGTCAATAAATGATAAAACAAATAAGGTTATGATAATATCCAAAATATGAATATAAAAACATAAATTTAACGATATCTTCCCATGTGTAAATTTTTTTAAAAAATATGATACTTTCAGCTCAATAGATAACACTCATTGATCAATCCTTAGTTATCTAAGGTAATTTTTCTATTAGGTTCTCTGACCTAATTATTTGATATCATACTCAAATTCTTCATGATATTTCATTAAATAAAATGTATATTAACCATAACATATCCACCTGGAGTGTCAAATTGGGTGTGAATTTAGGCCTCTTTGTCTTCCACCAGGTGATGATCAAGTTACTACCCAATTTACACTTTTCATGTTTATTACCCCTCGGTATATCTATTTTAGAGCATATTTCCTGTTTTAGTATCTAGATAAGGATGTCATTACTTGGAAAACGACATTCTTAATACTTCACTAAAATTTCATGATTTTATCCTACACCTAGATTATCCCTTAGAATTGCAAAATTTATCTTATCTCAATCCCTAAAATATTAAACATTACCTAAACTAACCTAAAGGTTTATATGTACCTTTAAAATTATAATCTAACTTAACTTTTCAACCCTTAAATTATCCTAACTTAACTCCCTTATCTCTAATGTTATCTAAACCCTAATTTGATACCAATAATGAAGACCTAATAATGGGACCATATTAATTAGGTGACTTAAATAAAAAATTGTAGTACAATACATTCCCATGCTCTCTTGGGTTTAGAATTTTAGATAATTACTAAAAAATATTAACTAACAAAACTCATTCCTTTTATAACTGACATATATTTTTTCAATATATAATAAACAACTTAATCCATAACAATTATTAAATAATTCCCACTAATTCTCCACATAATATACTCTTTTAGATATTTCATAATTTCCTAATCTTCATAGCTTGGGGAAATGGATAGGAAAGGGGTGAACATAGATGCATAGTAAGGGTAAACATAATCGACAACAATCAAAGATAATAAGTGAACATAAGATGATCATATTATTACAATAAAGATGCATAAGAAAATCTTACCCAAAAAATATTAGATTATAAAACACAAGTCATGGAATAAGACATGGCATAACATAATAAATTAATTAAGAGAGTGTGTAAACGTGATCCATGAGACAATTACATTTAAATAATAATAAATATATAACTATTGAAAAAATATTATCATAAGTAAACATCATTTTCTTGAGTTACACACTTGTACCTACTCTTTTGAGAGAACTTAATTTTTCCCTTTTATACATTCTCATTAGATATAAACTTTTAACCAATTCATTGAATAGAGATGCAGGAACATATTTTTCATTATCCATGCATATGAGTTCCACCAAAATTAATAATCATCATATTATTAATAACCCATAAAGACAAAATAGGTTTCATATCCCTTTAAAATATAACCATATAAGAAATAGATTCACAATTCCATCAATAAAAATGATAAACCTAATAAATATAAACAGTTATCCAATAAAACTAAGTAATCATCTATTTAAATAACCTTTAAATAAGATAACACATTTAATTTACAACATATAGATAAAGGTTATATGGTTTAGTCCACAATTTCACCGATCAGTCGATGGATGACATATTGGTGAACACCCTTCAATCAAAGAAATCGAAAATAGGGTATTCAAATACAAAATAAATTGGGTGTAATAATATGGTTATAAAACAATATTATTAGGTAAGAGAAATGCATTGATGGATCATTTTTTTAAAATAAAATAAAAATACATAATCCATACAAAGAATGAATTTGTATGGTATCATTTTATGAATATCATTGATCAAACATAAAATATGTCAATGGAAAATTCCTTCGATGAAAAATTTTTTTTAGGAGTTTTAGAAAAATTAATTTTAGAATAAGAAATATCCTTGGTCTTTTAAAATAAATTTAAAAGAGAAACATTTTAAAATTAGGAGAAAAATAATTTCTTTTGGAAACCTTGAAAACATAGAGTTAAAGTTTCATATAAATTGACAAAGGTTCTAGAATGATATGTTCGCACTAAAATGAAAAAAGAGATTATTTTATAGAAAATGATCTATGCATAAAATGTGAAAATGGTTTTATTTTTAAAAAAATTAAATTAAATTCATGGTATATGAAAATAATTTTTTAATTTATTTTCTTAAAAATTTAGTGATATCAAAAAAATGTGGAGTCTAAGATAAAATACAAGTGAAAATAATTTCTTTTTATTTTGTTAAAAATTACTTTATTGAAAACCACATTGCATAAAAATATTATAAAATTCCAATTTAAAAAAAGATAAATAAGAAACATATCTCACCAATGATAACCAAAGTGTAATAAAAGTATTGTGAAATTGAACATAAAGATTATAAAAATTCTCTATATGGGTTATCTATTTTTAGAGTTCTTGATTAAAAAATGAGGTTGGGAAAATAAACCTTACAGATTTAGTAATATTTAAATCAAAACCATTGAAGGAATAATAGAATGAAAGGTAAATTAAAATACCATGAACAAAATATATTTCTTGACATAATATAAAAATCATGTATTATATACAATATATAAAATTAAATTGTTTTATAACAAGAAATATGTCTCAAGAAATAGGAATCGTAACCAAGATACCATTTCAAGTAACATAATATTTGTGGTAAGAATCATTTGATAATGTTTTTATAATTAATAATTTTAAAAAACAAGAAAATAATTTGGAAATAAAATAAAAAATATTTATTAGGTAGAATAAATAAAACTTATAATAATAGAGTTTAATAAAAAAATTGGTAACTCAATGAAATAAAAATGAGTTAGCACCAAGCATTATGATATTAGAAACATTAAAATAAAAACCCTTGGGAGGATTTTATTTCAAATGAAACATAATATATCATTAATAATGAGAGGATAATTAGGAAAAAATTTAAATTTTAATTAGTTACACCTTTAAAAAGAAAACATGGTTTATAATAATAATAATTTCCCATGTGATTGAAAATTGAGACAATAAAGCCTTATTATGGTCCTTTTTTTACTATGTGAATGCACCTAAAATATATAATAATCAAATAAAATTTATTATATAACTTATTTTTAATATTAATAATATTTATTTAATTTACTAAGGACAATTTATTATCATATTATATTTATTTATTATAGAATTGTTTTTCTTATTTTTGTTACGTTGAATGAAAATTGAATTGGTCTCGGCTTATTTTAATAATCTTTGTGATTGAATATGATATTTTAATACTAAGTTAAAAACTTAATATATAATTTACATAACTATAAAACAATAATTATTTTATAATTAACTTTTAATAATATTAGTATTTAGTTCTCATTGTTACCCATGATAGAGTTTTATATTGTTGTTCATATAGGTGGTTAAATCGATCCAAACAAGAACATGATATAACTCAATGCATAAGTTTGTTTATGGATTTGTATAATATCATTATAATAGAATAATAATGTTATTATTTATTTATTTTAGATTTTATTATTCATATTTTATGTTTTTTGGATAAATAATGAACATCAAAATGAAAAATGCAAAATGTTACTTCATGGAGGCGGTGGTCCACACAACATATGGTTAACATTTTCATTCCCCAAAATATGAGAGTGAATTAAGGAGGATTATAATATTTCTCTTAATAATCATATTTATATTATATTTATTCTTAAATTCTATCCTTATAACCATTTAAGAGAGGCAGTGGTGAAAAATAAAAGACGTCGCTTTATGAAGGTGATAGTCTGCACAAAGCGCAATAATCATTCTTTTGTTTTTGTAAGTAGATGGAATGGAATAAATAAGGGTTGTTACATTGATATAATAAAAATTAATTATAATAATGGTGATTAGGTAATTATATTAATATTGTTAGTGTAGGTTTGGAAGATAAATAACTACATGAAAATGTATGGAGTAAGTAATACTTACATCAAGACTAAGACTCCTAAGAATTAATGGAATTAGGATAACTTGTAGTGACCAGTATCATTATTAAATCATAGAGAAATATAGTAGAGTATAATTGGGTAGTATTTAAGGGATATTTTTAATGTAAAGTGGAGCATGAAAGGGTGTAAGTGATCCCCTTTTATAAGTGAAGAAAATGGCAATTTTGTAAATACTCTTAACTTTTCAATGATATCAGTACACTATTCAAAGAAAAATGACTCCAAAATCAAATAATAATTTACATTTGGGTAATATTGGGTCATTAAATCCTCAAAATAGTGTTTCTAAACATTTTTTTATTCATTTACTCTTATATTTTTACTTTTCTTTTTTTATCAGGGTAACTAGTTTTTCTTAAGTAAATTATGTTTTACTATATATATAAAATGATTTAAAATTAAATGTGTGTTAATATAGTTATATTTGTGTTTAAACATAATATTATAGTCATTATTTAAAATATATTAACTTAATTTATTAGATACAAATTACGCAATGGTAATAAAACAATTCTTTGAAAAATAATAGTTTTATCATTATCTCGGTAATTACCTTTAATCCTAATAATCATACATTTATGAATAAAAATTAAATTAACCTCATTACATAATATGAACATTTTGATCTAAAATATTAAATCAATTTTGTTCGATTTAATTTCTTTAAGTGAAGAAAACAAATTTTTAATATAATAAAATAAAAACAGTATTTAGAGTAATAAATTATATAAGATTAAAAAATATTATACATAGAATTTATAAATTAAATATAGTATTTTTAAATGATTTATTTTAAATTATATATATATATTTTTATATAGAAATTGTTTGAAATTTTGTTTTATAAAAATGAATGTATTAAAAAAATCTATATATTTTTCACTATTCACCTTAAAAAATAATTATTTTAGAAAAACCTCACAAATTCACCCTAAACTAACTTTGAACTTCAGAATTAAAAATTAATTTCATTATATAGAATTAAAATTCTAAAATTTACAAATTTATATTTTAAATGAAAATATAATATATAAAGAAAAATTAATTTATTGAAAAAATTTCCTTTTAAATCTTTAAGTGTTCTTAATACTATTTTGTAAGAATTTATAATTTATTCCTTTATTTTTATATACCATAGGTTTTATTATTATTATAACTTTATTATATAATATTTCATTGATCATTTAAATGTTTCATGTAGAATAGTCTATTAAAATTATATTTTTGAAAGAAAATATATAGTGAAATTGTAGGTCATTACAAAATTCAAACTCCTGATGATGAGATAACCCAAATAAAAACTTGGGAAAGAAATACGAGTAATCATATATTTCTATGGGGCACTAAAAATCCTTTCAATTTTCTACACCATGATTCAAGATATCCAACTGAAGATAAATCGACTGCACTCTTGTGGATATGGCCAGGTCCGCTCTAACTGAAATTCCTTCTCACTGGTGAAGGAAAATATCAACCCATCCATACAATTCTATAGAATCTTCTAAAAAATAATTCTAGGAATGGACAGTGGATAAAAAATACAAACCAATAATGACATCATACAGTCTTATCATATCCTTGAAAAGGTCCCATGAGAAACTCTCTCTACCAAGAGCTAATTCATAATACTAATAGAGGTGTGTGAACATATAATCCCCTTCAGTAAGAGTCTCCATCTATAAGGGTTGGGATAGAGGTTCTTCTAGAATATTAAATTCTAAAATATGGTATAAGGACATAAAATAATGTCTCATAAATATTTCTATAAAAATTGAAGCTAGGGTTTACAAGAAACAAATCATACCACATATCGTATTAGGATCCTTTGGGTCATAAACCTCAACTGCCTGAAAATGACGATGAACCTGGATTGAAAATTCATAAGCCTAAAGTGGACCACTTGTTGTTGGTGGTGGTGGTATCAGATCATAACTCCATTCACCACCTATAGCTCTACCATATCTTCTTCATTGACCACCTCTTTACAAGTCACCCTACTCACATTGTTGCCTCTTCTTTTATGGTCCATCCATGGTTTACCTATATGATATCACACTATCTATCAAGAAGTCCTGAGTTATATGACATTTAACATCCTAGGTGAATCATCTAGTATCCCTAGGTTAACTCTATCCCCTATGGGATCCCTCTAATACTGACCCTTGCATCAGCTCCAGATCAGACAGTCACCTCTTACACCATTCCCTTTCAATATTCCATTTACTATCCATGGATGATAACTTGGTTACATGAAAACAATTGAAATCTATTACTACTAGCTATCCCTCAATCAAAAATTTATCCATCACTTAGGATCTCTCCAACACTCCAGTGTAGGTGGGAATGTATAGGTAACTACACCAGCTTGAATATCTTTGCACAAAACACACTAAAATTTCCTTGCTCGAAAATATAAATCAAATCCATATGCCAAGAGTATCATGTGATATTTTTAAACATTGAAACATATTCAAAAATTTACATGATTCCCTGCTAATGCTCAAGAATCTCTTGGATGTTCATAGATATTAGAGTCATCGGGAATCACTCTTCTCAAAAGAGGCACTCAAACTCGATCTATGGAAGAGTCACCTCGTCATGGGTCTATATTATTAGGATCCACCACCATCCTGATAATACACAGAGTATACTTTCCATGGTCACCCCCATATGATCTCAGAGGGTTTGGATGAGATGAAATACTCAAGAAATATACTCTAACCATTCCTCTACCAGTTTTGGGTTTGAGTCACCTAAAAACATAGGCAGCATATGCCTTTAAAACTCGTGAATCATATCCATCCTATGTGTGTCACCATACTGCACTTATATGATTATTTGATACATAAAAGTGGTAAAACATTGTCCTACACCACTGGAGTCGTGTTTTCTCATTGCTTGACTGGTGGAAGTACCAATTATAGTCCACCCAGAGGTAATGCCTCCAGAATGGGCCCCTAAACCAAGGTCTCATTAGTTAGATTATCCTCTTCATGATCCTATCATATAATCCAAGATATCTATCTACATGGAGGCATCCTGAAATAGTTAATATATACCATAGTGAAAAGATAGTATCTCTGGAGCTGACTCAATAATGATTAAGAAACCACAACCCATTACTAAATTATTAATGTACTATTTTTTCCCTAAAAACCAGTTTCTCAAGGTATTGGTTTGATAATTGAGTTATCTTAGTCCTAATTAATGAATACGGCAGTTTTCACACCATCACTATAGTCCTTAAAAAGATAATCAAACTCGAGAAACTATCTTAAATCCAAAACCAATCGCCACAACTACTCTTTATCCAAACATATTCATATGTTATTTTTATATTTGATACCACTTTTATATGAACTGATCTATCAGGGCTCGGCTAGATAGAGGTAAGTCAAGTGTGCCACCCCAAGCCTACCTATAATAAAAAAAGGGTCAGTCAATATCATTGAGTATTAAAATCACACAAATGGTAGGCCCTATCCTAATATACATATATGTATTCACATCTATCCTCAAACACACTAAAGTAATATAAAATGTAAGAAGATGAAAATATAAAGGCATGCCCAACCTCTAATATCCCATAACCGATTATGATAGGACATAGTCAAGTAAAGGGAAAAAATAAAATCCCAATAACCAATAAGTTAGACCAACATGAAAATAATAGGGAAATCAATCTCAACATGAAACCACGGGTTATAAAATAGTCATGATACCATAGTTTTCAAATTCAACTAAACACCTCTCACACCTGGTACACCTAGATCTATATCAAAAATATATTTGTCTATATAATACATGACATGTGCATATAGATCCCATGTAGGGGTGACTATATGAGTACCCATTAGGATACCCCTAAATCACCAAGAATTAATTCATCAAGGGTAGAGTGTCATCTTAAAACCATAATCTAGAGGGTAAAGAAAAGTAACGCCATATATTCTCAAAGAAAGTACTTAGGTCATGGGGTATTATTGTAATCATAACAATCAGAAAAAATATTCTAAAATTCACTCATGGTATCTTTCTTGTTTGACCCTTCAGGTAGGTAACTTATATATACATAAAATGGAGGATCTTGTTCCCCTAGTAGTGTAAGGAGGTATGTAAAACCTAATGGAGGGACCCATGCCTTATAGGAGCTCATTATATATGAGGGATACCAACTCCACAGATAGTGGATCCCATGCCCTATAGTAGTATGAGGGATATTGATCTTGTCTGATCCATAGGTAGAGTATCCCACATCCCAAACCTATTAGAGGGATTACCTATCCAACATAAAAATACTAGAATGTAATTTTGCCTCACTCTCCTATCAGGTTGGGTCACTACTCATAGTAAATGTTTGAAATCAGAATCCAGTCTTTGAGATACTAATATGGTCGATCAGGTTATCCTCCTCTTAATTATAATCTCTATCCTCATGTAGGAAATCTATCATTGATATCCACATGGAATTTAGATCGGGTTGGAATTATTTAAGGAATTGAACTAAGAAAAATATAAGTATATGATGTGTTAAAAAAGTACACAACATGTACTTACAAGATGACCACTTCTTCGTGCATTTCTTCCCAATATTGTGTGGAAAAGTAAACTATATAACATGTGATTTTAGTTACATAGTGTGTTTGGATAGGGGGTAGAACTCAACGTGTGCCTATACCTAATCTATGTTCGATTGGTTGGTATATAGGGTGTATCCTGAGCATACAGTGCCTTGTAGACCCACCAGGATTCTTAGGAATGTACTCTATATACATTCCTAGCCATTTTTTCTAGGGTGACATGACATGTGGACTGTCCACACAACCATTTGATATTTTTCTCCACCATAAACCCTAACACTGTGGAAACCCATATTACACGGTGTTCATTCTTCCAAACGACTCATCGTATAGTTAAGATATTTACAATGATTTTTCTTCATTTAAAAGCCTCTCTATATCCACTAATATCTCCATTATTTCCATCGTAGATTCCTAAATTCTTGTTAACTAATATTATTAGTGTATCAAAAATCATATTTTGATTATTCTTCCTTTGGAAAATGCACCACTATCACTTCTCATGTCATCCATGTGTATCAAATAGAAAAATACCACCTTTGATCTCATCCACTACCCATGAGTATTCTTCGGCCATAATCACTCCGAAAATCATCATCTCCACCCATAATTGAACAAACTAATGTGATTTTGATGTTTGATCAAGAATCAAATCATTTTTGAGGTCAAATCATCAGCATATCATAGGTTATTGATGAACATGAAGAATTGTGAGAGAAAATCATCGAAACACAAAAGTGAAGGATTTATGATGGTTTTATATAGTTCTTCTATCAATCATGGAGCATAAAATGAAGGGTAAATAAGGTTTGATAACTGTTCTAAAAATGATAGTGATCAAGTTCATAATCCAAATAAAAAAAGAATAATAAAGTAACAGCTTTTAAATAAAAAATCTGGCTAAGATGATCTAGAAGAATTAATATATATTTATAATAATATCAAAATGAGAATGAGATACATAAAACAAATCCATACCTTATGAATGGATCAATATTTGGAGAAGAGTGAATCTTGAATAGTTGTCATTGAAGATTTGGGTGATCACTAATGTGTTCATGTTCAATCCTCAACCCAAGCTCATACACCAATGCTCTCCACCATAAGCTCTCACTCCAAAATCATTAGAATTATGCAGTTCACCGTAGATATTAGGTATAAAGGGTATTACATAGAGAGGTTGGATAAGTTAGACATTTTTCTAGATGTAATAAATTTATTTATTTATTTATTTCATCTAATTTATACATGTAATGGAACATCGAGAAAAGATCTGTTGAGATTGAAACTTATATTGTGCCTAGGGTAAAACTTTCATTATGAACTCAACAGTGGTGTTAATTTCTTCACCCAAGGATCTATTTAGAAGTAATTCCATTATTCATGAGATTATTCATGAACAAGTGTAAATATATTTTATATTCTTAATATATAAATACCAGGTCATTATGATGCCAGAAACACAGTTTGAACTCCATAACTAGCTCCGTAAATGTAATTTAAATTATTCAGAGTGTTTAATTATAAAAATATGATATGTTACATTATAAATCACAAAAAATGTAATTTTGGTGTATATATTTATTTATAAAAGTTTTTATAAATTGATAAATTGTAAAAAAATTATAATTAATTAATTAAACATTTGTAAAACATTTATTAAATAAATATACATGATTCTTAAAAGTTAATATATAATAATTTTTTCAAATTATATGAAATGCCTTAAAATTTAGAAATAAATTATGTATTTGGAAATTATAATGGAAATTTATAAAATGTTTATAAATTACCAAATAAGGAAAAAATATAAAATTGCTTATATTTAAATTATGAATTGTCATAATTATTTTTTTGAATTTGTAAAATTAAATCCTTATTTAAGAAATTATTTATACCACATAAAAATGAGTTTTCATGATTAATTTTACCAAGATTTAAGTAATATTAAATATGTGATATTTGTATTTTGTAATTATTTACATAATATAAATTTGATTATAAAATGTTTACAATTTATTATTATAATATATTTAAAGTATTCCCTATAATGAAAAATATAAGAGTTAATATTTTAAAATTAATATAATGTTCTTATATTGAAAATTATGGAATGTCCATAAAGTTATCTAATTTTATAAAAACAATTACAATTAGCTTTATTTATTAATTTTTTATAAATATTTTATCTCATACTTAAATATATTAATTGTTTATTTGTTTATTTATTTCATACATTATTCATATATATAATTGTTATATTATGAATTATGATGTCTACTTTAGTTGAAATTGTTAAACTACTTCCAAGTCATCACATATGTAGAGTTATATGTTAGGTATGATATTGGATTTAGTCTTTTAATAAATTGACTTTGGATTTATTTAGTTATGAACTTAAATTAAGTAGTTAATTTTGATTTATACAAATTATGTGCTAGAACTATGATGGAATTGAGATCTCTCTTGAGTAAAGTATCCCCAGGTAGATGGACTTTGGGTTAGACTGGTTACTGGAATAAAGGCTTATATCTTGTCAAGAAAGGTGAGAGTTGACTATCTATGAATCAAGTATTACTCATATAGAGATTGTTGGTTTCATATAATTTTAATAATTTACATGAAAGGGTTTTATGTACATTATTCATAGGATTAATTTGGATATGTATTAATATAAGTGGATTTTAATTTGGGTCAATAACATAACCTATGATTCGTTTAAAGAGTTACACATCAATATGGTTTGAAATTATTGATTTGGTGGTAGAAATATAATTAAAAACTAAATTATTAAAAGAAATCATACATATAGAAGAGAATTACATGTAATAATATGGTGAGATTAAATCCCATTAAAATATTCTAAGTGTTAGATTCCTTCTAAAAAAGAACTTGTCAAAACCTTGATCATTCAAATAGGTATGTCATGACATAGTGGGGTTCCCCTGAATTATTTTTTGTAAGTAAATAAATTAATGGGTGACACTAATAGGATTAAATTCTTCTTTTGGTCATTTTATTTGGTTTACACT
Source organism: Viscum album (assembly GCA_963277665.1). Lineage (NCBI taxonomy): Eukaryota > Viridiplantae > Streptophyta > Magnoliopsida > Santalales > Viscaceae > Viscum > Viscum album. The sequence goes on from OY728121.1 coordinate 371,247,277, forward strand.
TGGGTGGGAGACCCAAATAAGATTATGTTACCAGAGGAATAAAGTTAAATATATCTACATAATGGATTGGACAAAGATTTATCCTATTAACCATCCAAGAGTCATATATGATATGTTCAAGATTATTTCATACCTAAATAACTACATGGGGAGATAAACACCACATTAGAGTCATTTTGTAGTGAAATATAGATATTTTACCACTAATCGATATGATGTATTCTAAAATGGCTCATCATTTTAGTGGGAGCACATTTAATAAAATTCTATATTAAATCTTTATAAAATATGATACCCATATGATAAAATATTTTATTGTATATTAATAAAATCATCATCATAAAACTTGAATTTTAGGTTAATACTAAAAAGTATAAACTTAATGTAAAAAAATCCTTATACTAGTAACTTAAGAAAAAGTTATTATGTAAGGAAATATACTATGAGCTAGAGAAACAACTTCTTGAGTAATATACTATTAAGGTTTTTAACACATATAGTATATATGGTTATGATAAGCATTGATTATTCATTAACAGTTTAAATGTGTTAAATATAAAATTTACCTAAGTAACATTATTCTCTACTCATATACTCAGTATAATTAAGTATTCCAATAAACCAATGAGATTGAAGATATACTCTTAGTATTATTCTATTTAATGGATTCATCCTACTATGGTCATTAAAAATTCCCCTAAAATATGAATGAGTTCAAAAAATGTTTAACTTAGTTTCTAGAAGTATTGAGAAAAGATGAACTATAGAATGTTATGTCCATTTTTTGGTTCTACGTTGATAGTAAAAGTGGGGAAATATTAAACTAGAAGAAGAAAAGTAAATTAGAGATTCCAAAAAATGTTTCTTAAAGTATCAATTCATGTTCATTTAAACTTATAGTTATCATGAAGAAAGAGAAATGTTTCCATATAAAGAAATTTCCCAAGATATATGAAGTTGATTGTAGAACTCCATGAAATGTATCAGTGTTATAGAAATTAATTTTTAGGTTTTTAATGGTATGTGATACCAAGTGTATGATTTTAAAATGTTGTAAATATATAAGAGTCTAAAAATCAAGTTAGGAATAGATAAATATTGTATTTTTCATTAAATCGATGTAGCAAATAGTTTCAACATTAAATAATGTAAAGGAATTTATCACGCTCAGATGAATATTATTAACAGATGTGTATAGTTTATATTTTATCTTATATGATAAAATTATTTTTTTGTTAAAAAAGTATTGTTATGAACAATATCAGATATTAAACATGGTTTTTAATTCACCGTATTCTATAAAATACTTGAGAAGAAGATGAGGGTAAAACAATTATTCCAAATAAATGAGTTTATCTAGATGTTTTCTTAAATATGAAGGATATGATCCAACCACCTTTAGTGGAATATTCAAAATAATAACCTTTTTTTCAAAGTAATTTTTTAAACCCATAAAGTAAAATATATTAAATGGATATAATAGTTTATTTTTTAAATATTCATACTAAAATAAAAAAGAAGTGTTGTTTCCTAAAACATAAATTAGTTTTTTATCTTAGCATGATATTATTAAGATAATATAGTGTCTAAAAGGCCATATAGAGTATGTTTCGACTTTGATAAGTTAAAAGATAACAAATAAAATATTATACTGGTAAAAACTCAAAGTTAATGTCACTTAATACCATAAATGAGTATAGGATGTGTTTGTAATTAAATAAGTAATGTAAATATTTACATTAGTTATCAAAAGTATTTCCAGTAAAATTTTGATGGAAAGGGTTGTGACTCCATGAAAATAGAAATTAATAACCTTTTATTCGTTAGCGTGTATGAAACACGACACCAAGTGTGTAAGGGAATATAATATTTAGATACTTTATAATACATTTACTATTTGAAGTATATTACATATATTTAAATGCACGAAACACCGAGTTATCTTGCGTTAAACGAAAAAGTGACCTTCCTCAAAAACTTTTTTACACGCAAGAGTGACCTTACTAGATATCTTGTGTTATATGAAAGAGAAACCTTCTTCTATAGCTTGAATTATACACAGGACTGAGTTTCACCAAACAATGATATATTATTTAAATTTTATTATTTAATATAATACGATATAACCTAGTAATTATGTTAGCATTTATGAATAGTATTAACTAAATTATGAAAATATATGGTTTATATAAATATAAAATGAATTAATGGGTTTCCAATTAATTAAAAAAGAAAATAAGAATCAATTGGATATAAAAATAAATATTACTATTTTATGCTTCCAAATAAGTGTTATATTAATAAACATAATCAATTACAATTAGTTAATTATTTTAATGAATTATATATGTTATATATTAAATAAAATATTTTTATATCCATCCATTATGTTTTATAAGAATAAGATAAGAACAAACTCTATTTTACACATAAAAACGTATATTTTTATAAAGGAAAACACCTTTTAATGGAGAACCCATTTTAAATATGAATTTTGAAACTTTAATTGATTTAATATGTCAAAATAGACATAATATTTTAAATACATACATTATAATTTGGTTAGGGTAAATTTTTGATATTTTTTTTAAACAATTCATTTTTTAATGAATAATTAAAAATACTGAATTTTAGTTCAAAACTAATTTTTCATCTAATTTAATTATAAGGTTAAATTATGTTTTAGATTGTTTTTAAAGTTTAATTGGATAATATTTTATCAATAAATAAAATTTATTTCATCAGAATAATTTTCACTTTAAAATTGATTATAAAAACCAAGTAAACTTTCCTACATTTTTACTTTAAAAAACTCTCATTGTCATCCCGCCTATAGGATGAATTTTAAAATATTTCTGCCACTTATATGATTTTAATTTGTAAAAATGGATTCAATATTTTAAATAAAAATAATTTATAATTTATAATAAGATCAATATTTTTTACCAAAATTATTAGTGAAAGTAATTAAATTTAATTTCAATTATTAAGGCATAATTAAGCTTAATAAATGACTAAACCTTTAACTTAGGGGCCCAGATAATCAATCCACTTTCCTAAAACCCATTTTATGTCCATATTTAGACCATGAACATTCCTTTATTTACTTTTTTTGGTTTTTTATGATTTTTTTAGGTAATAACATTTGTATACCTCACTTGCTTCCAAAAATTTCAAGTGAGTCCTTTTCCTTCCCTATAAAAGGCCAACACCTCTCTCCATTCCTCACACGTCTCAATAAACATTTTTTAGCCATGATCTACCCAAATAGATCCCCAAAATCTCTCCCCAAAAAATTTAATCCTCCCATTGGGCATTAATCATTTCCAATTAAGCCTTATGGTACACACCAAAAGAAGTTACCTAATTAAAAGGTAACATCTTTCCTTAAGCTTTCTAGTTTTATTACCATTTTCCAACCCCTAAAATATTATTATTATATGTTTGTATAAAAAACAGTATCATTATACTGGGATTTTTTTATTTTAATATTTTTACCTGAACTTACACATACTTCCTTATAATGGGTAACAAACATACTATTTTTGTGAACGGTGAACTACTGCCTCACGAAACGATGATTGTTCATTTTTCCCCTACCAACTTTAATGGTTGGAAATTATTATGGAAACTATGTTTATATATGATATTTATTATGTATTTATAATTTTTTAATCCTCTCATAACACATACATTTAATACTTTCTATTTTACGTTAATACAACAACATCATTTGAGGAAGTGTGGAATACTGCCCCCAAAGTGGTGTGATTCGTTCATATAATCCATGGAATTTATAATGAATTGTTATAGTTAAAATATAATATATATATATATATATATTATATTCATTAAAAAATTAAATTTCTATAAATATACTATATGTATATATATATATAAATATAAATTTATTACCCTTTCATGCACAAAGTGATAATATCATTTGTGGACATGTGTATTACCACCTCCTCGAAATGATGTGATTCCTTTTACATCATAAGAATTATAAATAAAAGTATATATGGTTAAATAATCTAGTATTTATGATATAATTATCATTCTGGAAAGATCTATAATTAATTACCTTCTTTCCATAATGATCATATAAAAATGAGAACAATTCTCATGCGTACGTACAGTCCATAATCTCCATGATTGTAAAGTTGATTCATTTCTCATAAACATATAAAATTATTATTATTAAAAGTTTATTTTATATATATATACGATAAATGTGTCATTATTATTATTCTGGTGATATTATATAACGATTTATTTGACTATAGTTGACCTACCAAGGTTGTTTTTGACTCATAAACCAAATTTGGTCAAAACAACTGATGTAAAATTAATTGTTTAAGTAGTTGTATAAAACAAAGTAATAACTGAAAAAAATTAACTATAAAAATGAAAAAATTTCTCAAGAAAGTATAAAATTAACATAAGTTTATTATAAAGTAATTTAAATAATTTTCACCTAAAAGGAAACTCATGGTAAGTGATTTCATCTCAATTTACAATCTATTGAGTCTTATTTGTTTTTATGCACCTAATTTATTTTTAATTGTGTATATAGTACCATTTTACATGATATATCATGAATATACTTAATATCATGATATTATAACTTTCATTTGACTTTATTTCTTTATGAGGCTTATGATTTATATAGTTTCAAAGTGGTATGGGACACTTTGCTATGTTTAAAGATTATTTTCATCAACAATAACATTAATGATCTTTCAATGGTATTTAAATTCAATTAAATTATATAAAAATTGTTTAATAAACTCTTTCACTCTCTCTCCACTATTTATTCATCACCATTTTAAATTATTACTATCATTTCTCTACTATTTGGTACTCAAAATGTTTTAGAAAATGTTTTTTAGAAAACATAACTTTTATCTCTCTTTAGTGAGAGAACCTGTTTTCTTCTAAGAACCAGGATTTACTAAAATGTTTTCAAAAATGTTTTTAAAATATATTTTTATAATATTTTCATTCACCAATTACAAAAAACCTTTATTTTACTCCACTTGGTGTATGTTGTACTGATACCATCCTTAATATTCCTCTGGATAGTTTATGATCGATCTGGCTAATGGTTGTATTCACATTCACTTACTAGATTCTTTTTGTCCACTTGAAATATTCAATTTTCTAGGATCATTTAACATTTAATTTCAACTAAATATCCATATCATTTTTCATGGATATGATTATTTCCTAAAATTCATAACATTTTTCATTCTATGTTTACTTTGAATGTCATTTGATTATTTATGTAAATATTAATAAACCAGTATCATTTATTCTATATGGATATTTAATAAGTTACTTTATTTATTTAAATTATTTGTACATTCACTATATGGGTTGGGGAACGATTAATGTAAGCCCTACACTTTAGAGACCGGTTAATGCAAGATCTACAGCTTGGTGACCACTTAATGAAATACCTTCAATGCTTTGGTAGTCTCATGGGATGAATTAGTTTCACAAATTGGAAAATTTTAAACTATATCTTAATAGTAAAGGTATCATGCTCCTAGGAATAATGAATTCAAATAATTAAGCATTGCCTTTATTGATAATTTTTTAATTATTATTCATCCCTTAGATTTTGCTTCGAAATATGTATGGATACATTTCATTTCAGTACATTGATTAGATGGCATGTGTATCAGTTTCTTACCTTTCTATATTCATTTTGCCTTATCTATTTATTTGAATGGAATGTGTTTCCATTTATTACCTTTCTATATTTTTTATTATCTTTCATCTAAGTATATTAATTATATGGCATGTGAGTTCAGTTATTCGCCATGTTATAATTATTATTCTCATTGATTCATTATTAATTAAAATATATTTTTCCCTTACTAAGAATTCGATATCACTATTATTATGTTTCATTCCCTAGTAATTGAAGAAGCATACTATGAAAGATATATAGAGATTTACTAGATGGATTAGAGTTATCCTCAAAGTTATTTATTTATTAATAAAATTTTTTTTGTAATTAGTGTATTATAATATAATTCTCATGTATGTATCCGTTTTACCAAGACTACTAAACTTGCAGTACTTCTGGATTTAATTCCTTGCAATCATGCCAATTTAATAGTAGCAGACACTGGCTTTGGGCTATCTTGGGCCAGGTCACTACAGTTGGTATAAGAGGAAGCGTAGTAGCAACCATGAGAACAATATTTATGAAAACATAGGTCAGAGAATGTAACTATAAGGTATAATTTGAGGATAAGTATAGAATAACATAATATAATTTTGGTAAGGTAGAGATTATGTGGGTCTTCCTAGTAATAAATCCTTGTCCAGATGCTACAAGTGGGTGTGGTTCTTGCATAGATGTACCTAGGAGAAACAACTCTGATAAAGTGTTCTAAGCCTGACTTATGGTAACCTGGTACATGAAAATGGTCCTTATAGAACACCTGGTTTTACACTCTTAGGGAGATGCTTAGGATAATTCACATTTTCTTTACAAATCACTATAAAGGATTTTAATAATGAATAATCAAGGTTGAACCAAATGCGTTTTAGATTGAAGATAAGGTTTCATGGTTTATAAATCCTACCAATTATATTATGGATAAACCTTAGACCATGGAAAGACCTATGTCAAAATAAAACTGATTAAGTATTTATGTACTGAGGTTGTATTAAAAACCATAGTTAAAAGGCTATTTAGTTACTAACCATTTTTCAAGGATGTCTTTTTATTTATTTTGGACATTATATTAATATGGTCTAATAAAAGGAAAACTTGTGTGTCGGGTGAAAAACAATAAAACCTAATTAGGCCATGGGTCTTGAACCCATGATCGAAGGATGATAAAAGTTTCACACCAACCATTGTCCTATGCAATGTCCAGGTTAAATTATCGTTGTTTTTAGTTAAACAATTTGATGAAAAAATGTTAATGATGAACCAATACTGTCACTTTTTAGGATTATAGATTAATATATTAACCATATTAGTTTTTGAAGATAGCTAAAGATGAATAGTTAGAATTTTCACACTTTTATAAGAATTACTATCCTTTGAAAGTTTCTTTTAGTGCGTCAAGCATAAAATAATTAATTATCAGTAATTAATTTCTGGTGGTAAAGGAATGAATTAGAATTTGATCAAAGATAAAACCAAAGTTAGGGATTGTTCATATGAAATTGAAACCTATCAAGAATATTTCTTTATATTCTTAGGTAATAAAAGAATTACCCAACATTAGAAAAATGACTTAGAAATAAAATGTTGTCCTAATAACTTAATTTCTGTTGAACCGATGGCCTACTAAATCCTCTAATATTTATGGCTTTGAGGCCCTAAAATTTATATTTATCATTAACTTGTTTGTGATTGATTACCTCATTCACTCCCGATAAATATTTATACTTTCCCTCCAAGAATGAATCTCTACTTTCCACTCATGTTCTCTTACTTAGAGATCTAGTTACATGGTATTCCATGTGACCTTTGTACTTCCCATTCTCTCTTTTCTAGAGGATGTTTAATAAACCCTTCTCCCATTGTGGGATTTAAAACATAGGAAGTATCAAACAAGTTGTCACTATGATTGAGTTTAAATTGTGAGGATGCAGTATAAATAATGTGGGGAGAATGTGACATCCTGATAATCTAAAGTAATAACCTTAAATTTGATAGTGTGTGTGACATGAGACACCAAACCTATAAGGGAATATAATATATGGATACTTTATAATATATTTACTATTTAAAATAGATTCTATATATTTTAATGCATGAAACACCGAGTTAGATTACATTACATGCAAAAGAGACCTTCCTCGATGGCTTATGTTACACACAAGAGCGACCTTCCTCTATAACTTATGTTACATGAAAGAGAGAGCTACCTCTATATCTTTTGTTATATGCAAGACTCAGTTTCACCAAATAATGACATATTACTAAAATATTATTATTTAATATAATACGATATAACCTAGATGTTATGTTTAATGTTAGGAATAATATTAACTAACTTATGAAAATCTATGTTTTATATAAATATAAAATGAATTAATAAGTTACCAATTAATTAGAAATGAAAATACGAACCAAATAGATATAAAAAGAAATATAATTAATTTTATGCTTCCAAAGGAGTTTTATCTTAATAGAGATAATTAATTACAATTACTTAATGATTTTAATGGGATATATATGTCATAAAATCAATATAATATTTTTGTATCCATGCATTAGGTTTGATAAGAATAAGATAAGAACAAACTCTATTTTACACATAAAAACATATATTTTTATAAAGGCGGTTTTAACGCCTTTTAATGGAGAACCCATTTTAAATCTGAATTTTGACACATTAATAGATTTAATATGTCAAAATAAACTTTATATTTGAAATAGAAACATAAAAATTAGGTTGGAGTGAATTTGTTAAATTTTTTTAAAACAATTCATTTTTTTATTTAATGATTAAAAACACTGAATTTTAGTTCAAAACTACTTTTTCATCTAATTTAATTATAATGTTTAATTATGGTTTAGATTGGTTTTAATGTTTAATTAGATAATATTTTTATCAATTAATTTAATTTATGTCATTAGAATAAATTTCACTTCGAAATTGATTATAAAAACATTGAAAAATTTCAGATGTTTTTACTTTAAAAATTCGCATTATCGTCATGCGTACGAGGTGAATTTTAAAATAATTTATACCACTTTTATTATTGAAATTTGGAAAAATGGATTTCATATTTGTAATGAGAATAATTTTTAATGCCTAATAAGACCAATTTTTTTACCAAAATGATTAGTGAGAGTAATTAAAATTAATTACTATTATTAAGGTATAATTAAGCTTAATAAAGGACTAAACCTTTAAATTAGGGGACCAAAAGACCTAGGTGTTTTTCCAACACCCATTTTTGGTCCATACTTTAGCCATTCACCTTCCATTCTTGAGTTTGGTTGGTTTGGTATGGATTTTTTTAGTAACACTACGGGAAAAATGATCATTTACGACATGTTTTTTTTTGATGGGTCAGTGGCCCGTCACAAATAACCATTATTTACGATGAGGGGGTAAGGAACCATCACAAAAGGTTTGGCACGAAGTCCGCACCAAATCGCAAACAAGCGAATTTTTGATGGGTTCCTATTCCCGTCGCAAATGCTCGACGGTGGTTTTTAGTATTTGTGATGGGATACTTTTTCGATCGCAAATGCTCTATTAGAAAGGTACCCATTTTCGATGGGACCTGTTGCAAATAACTTTTTAACGGCCCAATGTAATTAATGCGGGCAGAGGGCATTTACGACAGGCCCCGTCGCAAATAATCTAACCTATATATACCCCACATATGTTTTTCCTCTCATTCTACTCTTTCCTCAACTTGTCTCTCTATCTCTTCTGGAAAATTTTCTTCTAAAATTTTTCATAGTTTAAACTTCTAAATCGAAGAATAATTTATGACTTCTATACTCCGAAAGCTTCAGTTTCAAGGTATTTATCTATTCTTTTTATTGTTTAGTTATTTTATTTTATTTTAAATTGTATATAATTTTTGTTAATTAGATGTAATGTAATTAAATTAGAATTAGATATTTGTTTTTCCATTATTTATTTTTATGAATAATTATGTCTAAGTGTTAATTAGTATAAATTGAAATAACTAGTAATAAATAGAAATAATCAATAATAAATTGAAATAAATTAAAATAATTAGTAATAAATTGTAATCATTAGTAAAACATTGTAATAAATCCTAATAAATATTAATAATTATAAACAAATTGTAATAATTAGTAATAATTTGGATTAATTTGGATTAATTAGTAATAATTAGAAATAATTAGTAATAATTATAAATTATTGGAAATAATTAGAAATAATTAGTAATAATTAGGAATAATTAGTAATAATTAGGAATAATTAGTAATAATTAGGAGTAATTAGTAATAATTAGGAATAATTAGTAATAATTAAGAATAATTAGTAATAATTAGTAATAATTAATAATAATTAGTAACAATTAGTATTAATTATTAAAAATTAATAGTAATTAGTAATAATTAGTAATAATTAGTATTAACTTGTAATAATTAGTAATAATTAGTAATTATTAGTAATAATTAAAAAAAACTAGCAATAATTAGTAATAATTAGCAATAATTAGTAATAATTAGAAACAATTAGTAATAATTAGCAATAATTATTAATAATTAGGAATAATTATCAATAATTAGTAATAATTAGTATTTATTAGGATTAATTATAAATAACTTGTAATAATTGGTAATAATTAGTAATAATTAGAATATATTAGTAATAATTTGAAAAAATTGTAATAATTAGAAATAATTATTAATAATTAGTATTAATTAGTAATAGTTATCAATAATTGGTAGTAATTATCAATATAATTAATAATTATCAATAATTATCAATAATTAGTAGTAAATTATAATAATTAGTAAGAATTACTAAAGAACTGTAATAATTAGTAATAATTAATAATAATTATGATTGATTGGTAATAATTAGGATTAATTAGTAATAATTAGGATTAATGAGAAATAATTTTTAATAATTAGTAATAATATGTAATAACTTGTAATAATTTGTAATTATTTGTGATTATTTTAAATAATTCATAATTGTTAGAAGTAAGTAGTAACAATTAGTAATAATTAGTAATAATTAGTAATAATTCGGATTAATTGTCAATAATTAGAAATAATTGGAAAAAATTGTAATAATTAGAAATAATTAGAAATAATTAGAAATAATTAGTAATAATTAGTAATAATTAGAAACAATCATTAACAATTAGGATTAATTAGTAATAATTAGGATTAATTAGTACTAATTAGGATTAATTAGTAATAATTAGTATTAATTAGTAATAATTAGATTAAATAGTAATAATTAGGATTAATTAGAAATAATTTTCAATAATTAGTAGTAGTTAGGATTAATTAGAAATAATTTGTAACAATTATTAGTAATTTATAATAATTAGTAATAATTTCTTATAATTAGAAATGATTTGTAATAATTTGTAATAATATGAAATAATTTGTAAAAATTTGAAATAATTTGTAATAATTTGTAATAATTTGTAATAATTAGTAATAATTATTAATAATTAGTAATAATTAGTAATAATTTGTAATAATTTGGATTAATTAGTAATAATTTAGATTAATTAGTAATAATTTAGATTAATTAGTAATTATTAGTAATAATTAGTAATAATTAGTAATAATTTAGATTAATGGGTAATAATTAGTATTAATTAGTAATAATTTGGATTAATTGTTAATAATTAAGATTAATTAAAAATAATTAGTACTAATTAGTAATAATTTGGATTAATTAGAAATAATTAGTAATAATAAGGATTAATTAGAAATAATTTGAAAAAAATAGGATTAATTAGTAATAATTGTGATTAATTAGTAAAAATTAGAATTAAATATTAATTATTAGGATTAATTATAAATAATGTGTAATAATTAGGATTAATTAGAAATAATTTTGTAATAATTTGTAAAAATTAGTAATAATTACTTAAAATTAGTAATAATTGGTAACAATTATTTATAATTAGTAATAATTAGTAACAATTAGTAATAACTAGGATTAATTAGTAATAAATCATAATAAATTCGAGTACATTGATAAACTTGCACAATTTCTAGCGAATTGGTGGTATTCCTTTTGATTGATGCCCCAACCCATTGCAACTTTCTCCCACTAAAATCAGTATAAAAATATGCTTGGACAGACGTCGGAGCAGATTTTTCATAGTGACTTAAGTCAGAGAAAGTTGAAAAGCAATGAGTCGTCGGACAAAAGAGGCTCTTTTTTCAGACACCTCATCACCTTGCAACTTTTTACGACTAAAATCACTATGAAAAGTCTTCTACAATGTACACATATCCATTTTTGTATGCACGAGCATGGAGAGTAGTGTAGTGAGGCCTCCCTGCTCTCTATCCTCGTCCATATGAAAATGGATATCGGTACGTCAGAGCAGACTTTTCAAAGTGATTTTAGTCACATAAATTTGTAAGGGGATGAGTCATTAGGAAAAAGAGTTGTCGCTAATCCATTGTAAATTGTGTCTCCAGTAATTAACAATAATTAGTATAAAATACCTAAAATTAAAAATAATTAGTGGTAGTTAGTATAAATTTTTTTAAATGACTGTAGATTAGTATAAAATCATAAAAAATAATATAAATTAATATAAATTGATAGAAAATATAATTTAATTGTCTTATCTATTTTGGATAGTGTTTATCTTGTATCTAATTATACAAAATAACTAATTATTTCATATATTTTAGAAAAATATGGAAAAAGGAAGTCGACAACAGTCATTATTAGATGAGCATGATTGGATAAATCTGTGTAGGAATCTAAATGGTCTGGGTTTAAATCTTTTATATATTGAGGGTGTTCAATATTTCTTATCAGTTTCATCATCGAAACTATTTTTTCAGAAATGAAAATTATGTTTCCTTGTAAAAAAAATTTCTGAGGTGTATGAAACATTTGACAATGTTGAAGGTCATTTATTTTGTTTTGTTTTTCAAACAGATTATGTTTTTTGGTATCAATATGGTGAACGTTGTTCCAGATAAGATACTAATAATTTGGTTCTGGATCCAGAACAGTTTCAAAATTTAGTATATGGTGTGTTAATTTCATCTATTCCACAAACTAAAACTCGAGATGATATTGATTCAATTCATGAGTTGGAACCATCTCATTTATATAAGTTGTTGAGATCCACTGAGGACTCCTTATATCCTGGTGTTAAGATATGCAAGTTTGAAGTAGTTACTAAATTTATGTCTATTAAGTCAGATAATGGAATTTCAAATAGTTGTTTTGATCAAATATTCTATTTGTTAAAAACACTACTACTTAAAAGAAATGTATTTCCTATAAATTTCTATGAGAGCAAGAGGCTAGTTCATAATTTGGGTCTTATTTATCAGATGATTCATGCATGTTCAAATGAATGCATCTTATATTATAGTGAAAATGAGTCATTGGATAGTTGTCCTACATGTGGACAATCAATTTATAGAGAAGCTGAACCAGGGAAGTATGGATTTTTCCTATAAAACAATTGAGATATTTCCCACTCACATTCATATTACAGCATTTATTTATGTCTCATAACACAACATCATTGAAGTCGGGGCACAAAACCAACATTTCAACTTGTAAAAGATTAAATCACCCCTCGGATGGTGATTCGTGGGAAAATTTTAACCAAGTGCATCCATATTTTTTTTAGAAGCCCGAAACGTGTGATTGAGTCTTTCAACTAATGGTTTCTGTGCATTTGGTTCTTACGATAGTCAGCATTCATGTTATCTAATATTTATAACTTCGTACAATTTACCTCTATCGATGTTGATGAAGGATCCATATATCTTTTTGATTTTATTACTTCCAGGTCATCCAAATATAAATATTGATGTTTATTTGAAACCACTGATTGATAAGTTAAATTCACTATGGAGTAATGGTGTGAGTACATATGATGTTGCTACAAAACAAAACTTTTTATTGAAAGCTACATTGATGTGGAAAATTAGTGACTTCCCAGCATATGGTAGCTTATCTAGATGGAGTACACATGGTCCAAAATAATGTCCATACTATATGAGAGACAACAAAACATTTATTCTCGTCAATGAAAAAAACCTTTTTTTGGACTGTAATCGCTGATTTCTTCCAACCGATCATCCTTTTTAAAGAAACGAATATCATTTCAGAAAAGAAAAAATTGAAAAAGATGGGCCTCCAATAATGATATCAGGTACATAGTTAAAATAAGTTAACTCTTTATTACCTACCATCACATTTGGACCAATAATAAACCAATATAAAATTGATGGGTTTGGAAAAGAGAACAATTTGATAACATGGATAATTTTTTTGGGATTTTCCATATTGGTCTGATTTATTGGTATGTCACATGTTTAATGTGATGCATATTGAGAAGAACTATTTTAATAATTTATTTCATATAGTTCTAGATATACCAGGTAAGACCAAAGATAATGTAAAGGCATAATTAGATCTTTTCCAAATTTGAAAGTGACTAGAACTTGAACAGTTTAAAAATATCATATCACAAAAGATAATTAAGCCAAAAGTAGCTTATACACTATCCAAAGAGTTTCTCTTATTATTTTGTCAGGGTATTGCAGATTTGTGACTTCCAAATGGTTATGCTTCCAATTTTTGTAGATGTGTCCAAAATGGTCATATTATCGGATTGAAAATTCATGACTCTCATGTTTTAATGGAAATACTCTTGACAATTGTATTAAGAGGTTTTTCAAATACTATGATTTGGGATGATCTAACAGACATGTTATATTTTTTTCAAGACATTTTTATATCAAAAACAGAATAAAAATCAGTAAGAAAACTGTAATAAGATTTTATTTTAATTTTATGTAAACTAGAAAAAATATTTTTTCCTGGTTTATTTGACTCAATGGAATATTTGAAATTACATTTGCTACATGAAACAAAATGTGGAGGTCCGGTATAGTTCTGATGGATGTACCCATTCGATAGATACATGGAAAAATTGAAAAAAAATTATGTAACAGAGCATCTGTTGAAGGATCAATTGTAGAAGTTTATTTGCAGGAGGAAATTTCTATTTTGTACTCTCATTACTTTCAATATTAATATCCATAAAAACACAAATTCATGAGCCATAATGAGGTAAATTTTGAAGATGACATGATAAATCAATTATCTATTCTAAATCATCCCAAACATGGATTCAGTTGAGTTCATGAACGATGGCTTTCAGATGATGAACATCACTGAGCTTATACATATATTTTTCTCAACTGTGAAGAAATGACACCATTTGCACTGTGAGTGCTCCTATAATATATTCTACAATTTTTGTAATGGTAAGTTAATATTATTTTGTTTTTAGTATATATGATAATCAAATCAAGAAATACTTTCAAAAAGTTACTACAGCCGCTCTTGAAGAACATCATCAAAAAAATCGACAGGTTTCAAAAACAAGAAACATAATTTTTTTTATTTCACATAGAAAATAAATTTAATACATATTATAGTGATAATTATTTTATATATTTTCATATATCTCAACATACTAATAAAATTCATAATAGGTTGTGTAATGAGTAACCCACTATCCAAAATGGTTAAATATTATAATCCATATATGGTAAATGGTTTTTGATTTCATACACGTGCATTTGGGGAATAAAAAAACAATGAATAGTGGTGGTTTCTTGAAAGTATCTCATCATAGAGAAACTGAAGTTGACTTATATGGTATACTGGAAGAAATTCTTGAACTATGATATCTAGGACAATATTACATAATGATGTTTAAATGTTAGTGGTTGGATAGTGAGAGAGGCTTTTGTGTTTGTTCGATCCATGGAATCATTGATATTAAATAGAGAAGTCTTCTTGTAGTATATGAACCATTTTTATTAGATCAATAGGCACCTCAAATTTATTATAAAAATTAATTTTCTACTTCAAGGGAGTTTGTTGATTGGTGGAGCATAATAAAAATTAAATCTTTAAAGAATCAGTTTACTAAAAGTGAATATGGTTCCACTAAAGTGAAAGGAATAAAAAAATCTCAAGAGGCTGCTTCAAATCCATATTTTTCATGAAGATACATGAATATAATTGATGACACCGTACAGTTAAGTATCGATGGTGATGATCATGTTAATGATGTTACAATTGAATTTGAAATGACGAGAGATGATGAAACTAGAACTAATTTGGAAATAGAAGATATTGAGGAGGAAGATGAAGACATTGATATTGTCAGTTATGAATAATAGGATGAAGATGAATGTTGACATAGTTAAATACTAGTTATAATAATATATTATATATATCTATATATAATAGTTGTTTTTAAATGTTTCCAAACAATAATAATTTCATGTTTCATATGGATGAGGATATATATCGTATGTTGCAGGAGGCTAATCTACCTTTGGACGAGTAGAATGTCAGATCATCAAACACTCAGACTGCTATTGTTTTAGGGGGCACTCAGAGGGGGCGTGGTCTTTCCTAGCTAATGATTCCCAAACCTATCCCCAAGTGACGTCCACATCTTAGGTTCGATCCACGCACATAGAGGTATGTTCACCTGTGTATTTTAGTTAGTTTTCATTAATTTATTTATATTCTAATTATTTGATTAATTGTTATTTTTTCATAGCTTTATGCATATAGTTGTTGGATAGAGGTGAACTATATTGTATAATTAGTTTTTTGATGCATGGGTGTTGTGGGATCAGATTCCCCTTAATGTACAGAACCACATGTTTGAGCATTGGTTGGTACCAAAATAAATAATTTTTATTTTGAAATTAATTTAATTAATAACATGATATAATAAATTATTTCTGGAGTTTATGTTATCCCATTGATGAGAGCATGTGTGAGACTATCTGGAAGGCATGGCAATGAGCTATACGACTGCGTTGTACTATGTTTTTTCACAATTTGAAAAGGAAGTCAATGGAGAAAGTAAAAGTAAAAGATTTTGATGAGACAAGTCACGTCCACCAACCTAATTATATTTAATATCAGGTTTGGGATGGATTATATACACACTGGTTGAGTAAGTGGTTTTAGTGTAGATCATCAGTAGATCAAAAAAAATCGGAAGAGGCAAGAGGTGACACATCGAGCTGGTAGTCGTACATTCAATATGCATAAGGAGCATATGGTAAGAACATTTTTTTAAAATATTGTATATAACTTTAAATGTAAACGGTTTATTTTATATTCATATAGGATTTCGCATAGCTGTATATTATGAAGTAGATGTTTATAGGAGGATGTACAGTGATCCAGCCACAAGAGAGAATAGAGGTGCTCGCAAACTTCATATTATTGTCAGTATAACTTCATTTTGAGTTTTAAATTTAACTACAATTAATATTTTAAATATTTTAGTATTAAATAGAAATTGAAGGATTCATATGAAGACGTGACATTTCAGACACATGGAGAGAGTTAGGCTAAGACCGATGGTCAGACCAGTGCCCCCCCCCCCCCCCCCGATTTAATGAGGTAGCATGGATGCAGGCAACCCAGTATGCCTTCGAGAAATACTGAGTTGTTGGCATCGGCTCTTGATTAACCAGAAGGTTTTTTATGGAACCTCTACAATATCGGTGTCCATTTCGATTTGAGATCATGGGGAGTCATCATCTTCTCATGCACAATATGAGAAGAAACTTTGAGCTCCGAGTGAGCTTATAGAGACTATGCATATGGAGTAGGAGGATATGCGTCAGTGGCAGCAACAACAGTAGAAAAAGTTTCTATGAAAGCAGCAAAAGAAGTAGTAGGAGATGGAGGATGAGATGCATCAATGGCGGCTTTAGCAGGATTAGGATTAGATGGAGTACATGGGACGTCTGACTCACAGTTTAGGGATGAAGTTCCCTCCACTATCTCCTCTAGCTCCTCCAGACGACCCTCGCCCTCAGTGATGTATTTTTATTTTATAATGAAACATTTGAATGCAATTTTTTTTGTAATATTAACTTTTAAAAGTTTTAAATATAGCATTTTTTATATTGTCTCGAATATTAAAGTTTTTATTATTTATTTAATTTTTTTATTATATTTATTATTTTATTAATTAATTAATTTTTATATTTTTGTGAATACCGAGGTTTTTATTAAATTACTAATATTGATATTATTATTTCATTAATATTAATAATATTATTATTATATTGTTTAATTATTTTATAATTAATTTTATTTAACAAATATTAATATTATTATTTCATTAATAATAATATTATTATTATTATTATTTTATAAATAATTTTATTGTACTAATATTAATATTATGATTTCATTTATATTAATATTATATTATTATTATTATTTTAATTAATTTATTTATATTTATTTTTTTCCAACTATTTACGATGGGGTCATCGTAAATACAAATTGCGATGGTCTGTCGCAAAAGGGTTTTTTTGTATTTTCTAGAGTAGTTGCAATGGTCAGTCACAAATACTAATTGCGACATTCCGTTGCAAAAAAAATCTTTTTAAAAAATTTGAGAAAACTGTTTGCGATGGGTGGTCGGATCATCACAAATAGTTTTTAAAAAAATCGTCAAACCTATTTGTGACGGAGTCACTACCCGTCACAAATAATTACTTTTTTCAATGGTCTATCACAAAAGGTAATATTTGTGATGCCCTTTTCCACACTGTCTATTTGTGAAGGGACCCCGTTGCAAATGTCCCTTTGAAAAAATCCATTCTTCCAGTAGTGTAAGATCATGTGTACACCGAACTTATTTCCAAAAATTCCAAGTGAGTCTTTTCCATTCCCTATAAAAGGCCACCACCTCTTCCCATTCCTCAAACCTCTAAAAACACTTTGGTTTTTCTATGATCTACCAATAAATCTTCCCAACATCCCTCCACTAAATTTTTAATCCTCCCTTTGGTCAAAAATCCTTCCAAGGAAGCCTTTTGGTACACACAAAAAGAAGTTACCTGATTAAGAGGTAACATCTTTCCTTATGCTTTGTAGATTTATTTCCCTTATCTAACCCCTAAAATATTCTTATTCTATGATTTTGTAAAGAAACATTATCCTAAATATACTAGGTTGTTTTTTATTTTAATATTTTTACCTACACTTACACACACTTCCATCTAATGGGTAACAAACAATCTGTTTCTATGAACGACAAACTACTACCTCACAAAACAATGATTGTTCATTTTTTCCTTACCAAATTTAATGGTTGTACATTATGATGGAAACCCTATTTATATATGATATTTATTATATTTATTATTTCTTTATACTTATTTAATCCTTTTATAACACATAGATTTAATATTTTTCAATTTATGTTAATACAATATCATTGTTAGTGGAAGTGCAGACTACCACCCCCTCAAAGTGACGTGATCCATTCACACAATCTATGGAATGTATAAAGGATGATTATAATTAAAAATATGAGGCATAAAAACCATATGTGTGATATTAATTACATAATTAACTTTATGTAAATATAATATATATATATATATATTATTTTCTTATTACCCTTTCACACACAAAGTGATAACGTCGTTCATGGACATAGGGATTACCGCATCCTCCACATGATGTGATTCCTTTTAAATCCAAAGAATTATACATATAAGTATAAATAGATAAATAATATGGTATTTAGGATATAATTATCATTCTATAAAGATATTGTAGGTTCTGGGCACATCGGAAGCGTGGTTGGACAAGCAACCAACATTGATTTTTACCATAATCAATTATTATTATAGAAAAAACACAACGATGAATGATAATCTCCACAGAATAGAATCAAAGATTTAGATAAAGACTAAAGAGGCCTGAAACCTTTAGAGAAGATCTTGCACATCATGTTTACAATTATTTTAATTAATTTCAAAAAGAAAATAATACATGGATCTTCGGTATTTTCTTCATTGATGATGTTGATCATCCAAAATGACCCTTCCTGATTATCATATTCTTCTTGTAAGGATCTTAACTAGAATCCCTCTAGTGGTGATCCACATGTGTTCTGAAGGCTTCTAATTAACACCGCTCATTCTTCGGGTGCTAGCACGTTGAAGCAAGTGTCTTGTGTCGATCATTCTTGATGGATTGTTCTTCACCCTTGAAGAAAGTCTCTCATTCTTGAGAGGGGTAGGAACAGGATTCGAGAGAAAAAAACATTTCACTCAACAATTCTCAATTCACCAGGTGTGTGGTTTGATACATGGCACAATAGACATATGTGTCTATTTATTGACATGGGGATTCAGTTACAATATTTAATTGCGTAATAGAAATTAAATACATTAATAACCTTAGAGAAAACTCGTGCTATTAATAATATTACAACATCATTATTTAAGGTGTCCCAACTTAGGAAAAACAAAATTATAAATAAAATTCCACATCACAAAATAATAGATGCATTATTTTAATTTGTGCCAACTAGTTAAATAATTATTTATCATCTTGCAAATAATTATTTTACTAGTGGACCAGCATTAGTCCTCTCGAACTCCAAATCCCTTTATTGAACACCCGAATAAATAAATAAATAATTTATTCTCTAAAATAAATATTTTATTTACAAACTAGTAAATAAATATTTGTTAAATTTTAAATAAAATAAATAAATATATTTTAACCATAATTCGGTGAATAAATATATAATTAATTTATGAAATCGTTTTAACATGAATAAAATTATTCCATTGTCTTGAAAATAATATTTATTAATTAAATTCAAATAAAATTTAACCGAGACCACTAGAAACACTTAGTGTGTGCCCCTCTAGGATTATTTCTCTTTGGAATTAGGCGGGCTTGCCTAAATTCCAAGAGTACTCTCTAGCAACGGGTCAAGGCAACTAAGACAAAAAACTTAAAGTCACAACAATGACATCCACATACGAACGCTCACTGTTTAATATAATCCCTTTCACATAATATCTCATCAAGAAGGTTTCATGATAGTGTCATCAAATTTTATGCTTGATAAGTCGTTCTTTGACTACCTGAAATAAACTCATCGTTACACCATGGACATGGAATTTCACATGAAAGTTCAATTTTAATCAAAGGGTCGAGATATAAACTTTTATAAATGGAAGGGAAAAATACTTCCTCAACTTATCCATTAATAACATGCCACTTGGGATGCACCAAGCACACTCTAATTCCCGCCAACTATATGTGTGATTGTTTTCATCAGTAAATAAAAGTGCACGGGTCGTGACACATATTAATGATAATCATAAAGTCTAAGGATCATTACACACACTTGCAAATATAAATATCAGATGACACCAAAACACGTGGAATTCCTACTAACGGGTCTGTTCTCATAATCTCCTGTCTTAGAGATTACCAAGTGAGAACTTCATGAGAGGAAGTCTCATCTGCTTTTGAGTACTCACACCTAATGGTATACATGCTATGTGTCCCATTATAGTATGTCATCCAACTGTAGAACTATATTTAAGAATATTGTTATAGCATTTCAAGGTTCTCATCATACAGGGGAACTTCCATGACTTTATCAATGCAATAAATACTCTTGGACATTATTACATCACAGTCATGTAGAACAATGAACAATTTGTAATAATATGTTTAATATTTAAATAAATTAAATATCCACGTAATAAAAGTAAAACTAGTTGGTTCTAGGACACCAACTCTTAAAACTCCCACTTAGACTAGAGCCAACTACCTATAACTTTTAGTTTTCTAGACCTCACATGTTGATCATGTTTCTACTGAGCTGTGGATTTAGTCAAGGGGTCCTCTATGTTGTCTTCCATGTAAATTTTTCTCACTGCAACTTCACCTCTATGATAAAAATCTCTCAAAAGATGATACTTTCAATGTATTTTCTTTGTCCGCTGATGTGAATTGACTCTTTTGTGAGATCCACTGCTGTAGTATTATCACAGAACAGTGTGATGGGATATTTACTATTAGGTATCACATCCTGCTCCTGCATGAATCCTAGCATCCAAACTGCTTCTTTAGCTACCATAGAATCTGCATTATACTTGGACTCTATTGTAGATTCTGGAACCACACACTGCTTTGAGCTCTTCCGTCTCACTGCACCTCCATTAAAAGTGAAGATGTATCTCGTTTGTGACTTCATGTCATCTTGATGAGTCTAGAAACAAGAATCTGTATATCCTCTGGTGAATACTTCCTCATATCCTCCATAAACTAGAAACATATACTTATTATGCCTCATATACTTTAATATAGTCTTGACTATCATCCAGTGGATGTCACCTTGGTCAGCCTGATATCTTCCTACCACACTCAATGCATAGGAAACATCCAACCTAGTACATAGCATGAAATACATGACTGGCCCAATCGTTGATGCATATGGAGTCCTTTCCATGATTATTCTTTCCTCATCTATCTGAGGACACATTTTATTTGAAAGTTAAATTCCAAGTGATGCTGGAAACAATCCCCTCTTAGATTTTTCCATACTGAATCTCTTCAGTATCTTATCAATGTATGTACATTGACTTAGGCCCAACAATCTCTTAGATCTATCACGATAGATCTTCATCCCAAAAATATATGTTTCCATTCCCAAATCCTTCATGGAGAAGCATTGATTCAACCATTACTTAATAGACTATAATACTGGTATCACATTTTTAATAAGTAATATGTCATCAACATATACTATTAGGAAAACGACTGCACTCCCACTAATCCATTTTTCTACAAAAGGATCACATTCATTCTTGAAAAAATCAAATTTCGTTATGGCTTCATCAAAATGAATGTTCCCTGACCTGGATGCTTTCTTTAATCCACAAATGGATTTCTGCAACATTCATAACTTATTGGCATCATTTGGAGTCATAAACCCTTCAGATTGTGTCATGTATACGTCTTCTTGAAGGTTCCCATTAAGGAAGGTTATTTTGACATCCATTTTCCAAATCTCATAGTCATGGTAAGTGGAAATGGACAATAGAATTATGATGGATTTCATCATTGCAACTGGTGAAAAGGTTTTGTCATAGTCAATACCTTGATGTTGTTTGAACCCTTTTGTAACCAGTCATTCTTTATAGGTACTGACTTGTCCTTCTATTCCCATTTTCTTCTTGAATAACCATTTTCAACCAATAGGATTTTCATCAACTGGAGGATCTACGAAAATCCAGACTTGGTTTTGGTACATGGAATCCATTTTAGAATTCATGGCTTCATGACACTTGGAAACATCTATGCCACTTACTACTTCCTTGTAGGTTAAAGGATCATTATTATCAACTACTAATGAGTCACCATCCCTGGTAACTAGAAAATTGTATCGTTCAGGTTCTCTAACCTCTCTTGTACACTTATGAAACTCTTGTGTCTCTAGAAGAGTTCTTTCTTCCATGGGTCTTTTTGGAATCTGTTCATATACTAACTCTTGTGTACCTTGAGCCTCAACTTCAACGAAATCTATCTCGCTCCCACTATCTCTTTTGGAGATGTGCTCCCTCTTAGGGAATATGGCGTGTATTTCCACTATAACCATTTTTTCTCAGGGGTTGTATAGGTAATATCCCCTTTTTTCCTTGGGGTATCCTATAAAGCTACACATTATTCCTCGGAGAGCAAATTTGTTACCTAAAGAGGCCTTAACAAATGTTTCGCTTCCCCACACATGTAAATTCGATAATATGGCTTGTATTCCACTCCAAAACTCATATGGAATACCATTTATCAATTTAGTTGTAACTTGGTTTAGTATGTGTGCCTATATTTGTAACACATATCCCCAAAAGGATAATAGAAGACTCACATGACCCGTCATTGATCTCACCATGTCCATCCGGGTGCAGTTCCTCCTTTTTCTCGCACCATTCCTCTAGGGCGTGTATGGAGGAGTGAGTTGGGATAAGATCCCAAACTTCAGTATTTAATCAATGAAGTCTTGATTAATTTATCCTCCACTTTGGTCTGAGCGTAGATTCTTAATATTCTTACCAATCTAGTTCTCAACTTCATTCTTGTATTGTTTAAACTTATCAAAAGAATCTGACTTATACCTCATTAAGTAGATATATCCATATCTACTAAAATCATCATTAAAAGTTATGAAGTATGAGTAATCTCCCCTTTGTTCAACTGGAAATGGTCTACACACATCGGTATGAACCAATTCATGAAGTTCATTAGCCCTTTCACATTTCCCACTAAATGGGGATTTTGTAACGCCCTGACTCCAGTTACCTAGAGTCAGTGCATTATTACGTAACATTGGCATGATCACAAAAAATCAAGTCCCAAAAGATCGATCAGTTTAGTATACTTGGAAACACTAGATACATTCATAAATGTTACATTACATCATAAAGTAAAAATCTATAATAACATGGTCTCCATTGTCCACACTTTTATCCCCTTCAGACTATCCCTGTAGGTCAGTCCTAAAATATTTCTTCACATCCTGGGAAAATAAAATATAGAAAGGGGTTAGCTCAGATGCTCAGTAAGGATAACAATAAAGAGGAAACTTTCATAAATAAACATAAACACTTAAGGCAATGTATAACTAAAACAAAAGCCTTTTAAACATGAACATCAGTATAATATGGCAAAAATAAAATAAAATAATTCCATTTACTTATTCACATGGATATTCTACTAGTTGAATAGTCACATGAAATATCAATAACCACTTTCATAATGATGGAATGTATAATTCCAGACTATCATAACCACGTAGCCAATGCCTCGTGCCAAGACTACAAATAAGATTTTTTCAAGGCCTCATGCCATGACACTAGTTTGTCTCATGAGACCTACTGATGCATCAAAGAGCTATATAGGGCTCCACCTGTCACTTATTAAGTCCAATTCATTCCTCATATGAACAGGTTTAAACATATCATAAACCATAACATAATCGTATCACATAAAACATGCATAAAGGAAACATAACATTTCCACATTTCAATCACAAGATATCAATACAACACATTGATATACTAAAAACACTGTCAAAACCATTTTCAAAACCAAAATAAAATAAAATTTAAACTTGGTATTTATTTCTCATTTAAAAAAAAGTTACGGCTTGTAGAGGAAGCCGAAACTCAAATAATGGTCACGGCGGCGGAGAAGTCGTTGTCGCCGCATACGTAAGAAAAAACATTCCTTTTGTCATTTAGTAAAAACGCTTCATATAAAAAGATTCATTTTGAATAAAAGTAAAATTCAAAGGGGATTATACACTATAAAAAATAAAGTTATGTATAAACCAAAATATGTCTCAATGAAAGGATATTGAGATGAAGTCCCTTACCTCGTGTCCGACTTGACTCGATCGTTCTTTAATCTCCTGAATAATAAACAAGAGTTAATTTCTACTTTCTTAATAACCTTTTTCAAGTTCATTATTCCTTTTATATCACTTATAACCATGTTATGAACATTATGTAATTATTTAAGTTAATAACGGTCTTTTTGTCGATCTTTGGTACTTGAGTCAAAAATAAACTTCTTATAATTACAAGTTGTTCATGTGGAAAATTATAAATTATATCCAGAAATATATTCATGATGTAGATATCATATATATCATATATATCCATTATATACATCCATTTATAATAATACATAACATTTAGAGGTAAGAAATGACATGCACCGTTTATGGAGACGGTAAGCCGTACGTACGCATGAACGCTACATTCATTTCTATTTTGTATTTAATGGAATGAAATCATAATGATATAAAATTATATTATAATTCCAGTATATTATCATATATAATATCATTTACTCCATTTTTTATACATCCCATATATGGCATTAACGATTCAAATCACTTTGAGGGGCGGTAGTCCGCACTTCCTAAAATGAAATTATCGTGTTTACCCATAATGGAAATCATAAAGATATTCCATAAATGAAAAATACAAAAGCATAAGAAAAACATAAACATAATATATATCATATATAAATATAGTGACATATTAATGGTCACCATGAGAGGTGTTAAAATAAGACTGAACAATCATCGTTTCGTGAGGCAGTAATTCGCCACCCACAGAAACAGTATGTTCTTTAACCATTAGACGAAGGTGTGTGTAATTTCAAATCAAATAATTCTCATAAAAACATTCTATTATATTTAAGATAGTGGTTTAGTTACAATATAAAGTAATAAAAAGAGTTTAAGGGGTTGGATAATCAAATAAAACAAAAGAACATAAGAGAAGGCATTACCTTAAAATAGGGTAACTCTTATTGATTTGAGCCAAAGGCTTCCTTGGGAAGACTTATTCCCAAAGTGAGGATTCTAGGAGTAAGAGAGAGAAGTTTAGAGAGTATTTGGGCAGATGTTGGCTGAGCCAAATTGCTTTGAAGCTGTGAATAAGGTGGTAGAGTTGGGGGCCTTTTATAAGAGGAGAGGAGGGGCACTCTTGGAAAGTCATGAAATGTTACTTTATTATGAAATGATTTTCGGATTTTAAAGGCCCCACAATTATATATTTCAAAGATAAGGTGATGAGGGTTCGAAATATACACATCCAATAGGTTTTTGACAAGTGTAAGTCTTAGATTTGACATTATCTTCTCATTTTATTTAAAAAGTTCATTAATGAGGTAATCGCTGCATCATCATGGTGTGATCAATAAATTTATTTATTTAATTCCAAAAAATTATAAAAAAAATTACCATGATGTAGGAAATATTTTTATCTTTCCAATGGATATTTATAATCTAAAAGTTAACTTATATAACCCCATATAATAAATGTTTTAGTAAAACAATACATGTTTGTGACAATTTTATTTTTACTTTAAATAAAAAGTTATTAATGTCATTTTCTTTCCCAAGTGGCTCCATGGGCTCCCCAAGTTGACCCATGGATTTTATTGGTCTTCCATCCAATAATTGTAGGACAAGTTTAAAGGTAATTTAATATTATTATATCATTATATTTACCTTAAATGACACTAATTACCTTTAATCGCGATTAATAAAACGTAAATGTTACTATTCACCAAAAAATTATTTTAATCTCATTGGACCACATTTTACTTTATAATGACAACCATGTATGTCGAATTTTTGAAAATCAAATCACAAAAGTGGTAAAGTTTCATTTAAACAAAAAAATCGGTTTTTTAACTACCACCTAGTGGTTTCACTATTCATCCAAAATTGATGTTTTTCAGAAAAATACCAAAAAATCACTCTAAGATATATTTGATATTCCCAATTAAAAAATGATTTCTATTTCACAAAATTCAAAACATATAAGTTTAATTAATTAATTTAATAATTAATTCCCACTGTCAAAACAAATAGCGTGTTTTTAAGAAACAATATATATCAAAAGATTGACAATTGTTTATGGCCAATTTCAATGTGAAATTAATTCTAATGACCACCATTGGATAAAATGGTGAAAATATATTCTAATTATAATTTAAAACCACTAAATAGTATAATTTATCACTATAAATTAATTATTCTTTTATTCAAAGAAAATTGGAAGTTCTCATAAAATTACAAAAAATTCAACTTAGGATAATTTTGATATTCCGAAAACAAAAATGAAGTCCATTTTGAAATATAAAATTTATATAATTTCAAAAGGTGGGTGTTACTATTCATAATAGCTACATTGATTGGTCGCGGTGTGTTAGAACTCAAGGTTGCGTACGACACACGCTGCTCTATTATTCAAAGAGAAGTGTACCATAGAAGCTTGGGGTGTTACTTTCTCCCCTCCTTCAATAAATTACATCCTCACAATTTGAAAATGTTATTCAAAAATAAAAGGTTGAAAATAGAACATACCTTTGTGGAAAACCCACATTAGAAATAAGGTTAATAAAATTTAGCCTTAATAAGAGGGAAAGGGAAATGAAAAAGTCACCACCAAATTATGATCTCGATTTGGAGAATATTGGTGAAATTAAAGACATATAATTGGAGGAAAAACATAAATATTTGTAGGGAGTGATTGAGGTCATCAATCACAAACAAGTGTAAAATTGAGGGCCTTAAAGCCATCAATCTATGATGAAAATATCATCAGTTCAACAAAACATATGGTATTAGGATAACACATTTTTTGTTTTAATATACCTTTCCTAAAGTTTAATAATTAATTTATTCATAGAATAATATATATGTATATATATATATATGATTGACAAGTAGAGTTTCAACCTTCAACTAATTTCTACCACAAACTCATCTTTCACTCAAAAAGATAATAGAACTCAAAAATATTATATTTATCCTAATAGTACAGGGTTCAAAATATTAACGCAAACCATTTAGCTTAGGAAAACTATTTTGTAATAACCAGGGACTTCCTATAGGATAGTGGTAGGTAATAAAGGCATGTCGCACTATGTTTGTGGGTTCGATTCCTACAGCTTTTTCCGATGCGATTGGTTATCCCCCAACCTGCAGGTTGTCCTTTTCCTAAAACTATAGTATTATATTATTCCAAAAATAATCTTCAGAAATGTTTTAACCTTAAAAAATTCTATACAAAGTTAAACATAATCCATTCCAACCTTTATAGTTATCCAAAATACCTCTGTCAAGACTTTCTCTAAAAGGTCTCTAAATTCCAAAATCAATTCATCAGATTCCCCAAACAAAGAAAAGTTTCTCTTATTGTCACATACTAAAAATATGATTACCTTCATCATATTAAAACCTTAATAAAAAGTACTGTAGTAAAATATTTATATATGTCACATTATTCTTATAACTAGAATATAATCCTCGAGTCCAAAAGCACTAATACATTAATTATTTCACTTCAACTGTAGTAACAGCATAAGATTGGCCTTGATTTCTTGGCATTTTATAAGGTAAGTTTCCCTGACGCTTAGGACATTCATTTTCATAATGCCCCATTTCCCTACAATTATAGCATTCAATATTGACAGCCTCTTTATTTCCCTTGAAATCAAGAGCCTGGTGAACTTTTTCTCCACATTTATAACAAACTCTCATTCCTTTCAGGCAAGTACAGGGGTGATTCTTCCCACAATTATCACATAATAGAAAATCCTTCTTTCCCTTTTCCCTTTATCTATCTATTGTTCCACCATTCTCTTCTTCTCTTACTTTACTTTATTGTCATAAGATTTAGAGAATTCATTTTCTGTCTTGATAGCACATGAGCCAATTTCTTCGTACGACAAGAAATATTGTGAGACTAAGGCTCGATGGAGAAACGGTTTTAACCCATCAAAGAAACAATCAATCTTAATTCTTGGGTTATGTATATAATCTGCTGCATGTGTCGCTAACCTTGTAAAGTTAGCCTCATATTGTGTGATATTATCATCCTCCTTTTGTCTCAGACTTAGAAATTGCCTTTCCATATCTGCTCGATGGTCACGAGGGAAGTATTTTTCAAAGAAAATATATTTGAACTCCCTCCATTCCATATTTTATACTTCATCATCAACCTTCATGTTTTGTATCAATGAACACCATTGATCGGCATCTCCAGTGAGGTGATAAACTGCCATGAAAACTTTTTCTCTTTCACTACTCCCCAAGGCATGAAATATTTTCTCTAGGGAACTTATCCATTGCTCAGATACTAATGGATTTGTACTCCCATTGAATGTTGGTGGTCTCTGCCTCATGAAGCGATCTAACATTGATCCTCCACGCTGCAGATCAGGGTGCTCCATACGAGTTAGGTTATTATTCATAACCTGAGTGAGTTGTCCCAGTATGGTGATAAGCTGATCAACACCGGTTGTATCACCAGCTCCATTATAATTCTCTTGAGCAGGAGGGAAATCCCTAAATTTAGTGCGTGCATTGATATGGTTTTCATTCCTTCCACTAGGCGCCATTTCTATACAATTTCATAAACTAGATTAGTTTATGAATCGAAATACATAATAACAAAATTGAAAAACACATAACATAAATTGAACTATTTATGGATATAATCCATAATCATAAAAATGTTTTCTTTGAGGAAGTATATACTCATAAACCCTTCATAATGGTTTGTAAATAAAATGATAATTATCCTAAGAATATCCCCCGAGAGTGTCGTAACCAAGAGTGTAGCAAGGCCCATTTTCATACACCGGTTCTCGTTCGAGTCTAGCTCAAAGCGGTGTTTTCGGGTTTTACCCCTAGGTACATCTGTGCCAGATTCGCCTCTACCTAATCGTATCCAGACATGGATGTATTGCTCGGAAAACTCACAAAATCTCTGTAATTCCAAAATTCTAGGAATTTCCTCTATACTAATCCTCAAATTCTATCTTAGGGCTATGTGCTCTAATCAGAGTTTAAATAAATATATCTTCCAAGGTTATTACTAAACTACCTATGATACCAACTGTAATGCCCTGACCCCAGTTACCCAGAGTCAGTACATTATTACGTAACATTGGAATGATCACAAAAGATCAAGTCTCGAAAGACCGATTAGTTTAGTAGCCTTGGAAACACTAGATACATTCATAAATGTTACATTACATCATAAAGTGAAAAACTACAATTACATGGTATCCATAGTCCACACTCCTATCCCCTTCAGAATATCCCTGTAGGTCAGTCATAAAATATTTCTTCACATCCTGGGAAAATAAAACATAGAAAGGGGTGAGCTCAGATGCTCAGTAAGGATAACAATACAGCGGATACTTTCATAAATAAACATAAACATTTAAGGCAATGTATAACTAAAACAAAAGCCTTTTAAACTTCAACTTCGGCATAATATGGAAAAAATAAAATGAAATAATGCCAATTACTTATTCACATGGATATTTTACTAGTCGAATAATCACATGCAATATCAATAACCACTTTTATAATGATGGAATGCATAATGTTAGACAATCATAACCATGTAGCCGAGGCCTCGAGCCAAGACTACAAATAATATTTTGTCAAGGCCTCTTGCCAAGACACTAGTTTGTCTCATGAGACCTACTGATGCATCGAAGAGCTATAGAAGGCTTCACCCATCACTTATTAAGTCCAATGTATTCCTCATATGAACAGGTTTAAACATATCATAAACCATAACATAATCGTATCACATAAAACACGCATAAAGGAAACATAATATTTCCACATTTCAATCACAAGATATCAATACAACACATTGATATAATAAAAACACTGTCAAAACCATTTTCAATACCAAAATAAAATAAGATTAAAACTATTTATTTATTTTTCATTTTAAAAAAAGTTATGGCTTGTAGAGGAAGCCGAAACTCAAATAATGGTCACGGCGGTGGAGATGTTATTGTCGCCGCATACGTAAGACAAAACATTCCCTTTTGTCGTTTAGTAAAACACTTGGTATAAAAAAGATTCATTTTGAATAAATGTAAAGGTTAAAGGGTTTTATACACCGTATAATATAAAGTTTTGTATAAAACAAAATATGCCTCAATGAAAGGAGATTGAGACGAAGTCCCTTACCTCGTGCCCGACTTGACTCGATCATTCTTTAATCTCCTGAATAATAAACTAGAGTTAATTTCTACTTGATTAAGAACCTTTTTCAAGTTCATTATTCCTTTTATATCACTTATAACCATGTTATTAACATTATTTAATTATTTAAGTTAATAACGGTCTTTTTGTCGATCTTTGGTACTTGAGTCAAAAATAAACTGCTTATAATTACAAGTTGTTCATGTGGTAAAATATACGTTATATCCAGAATTATATTCATGGTGTAGATATCATTTATATCATATATATCCAGTATATACATCCATTTATAATATTACATAACATTAAGAGGTAAGAAATGAAATGCACCGTTCATGGAGACGGTAAGTCGTACGTACGCATGAACGCTACTTTCATTTCTATTTTGTATTTAGTGGAATGAAATAATAATGATATAAAGGTATATTATAATTCCAGTATAATATCATATATAATATCATTTACTCCATCCTTTATACATCCCACATATGTAATTAAAGATTCAAATCACTTTGAGGGGGCGGTAGTCCGCACTTCCTAAAATGAAATTATCGCGTTTACCCATAATAGAAATCATAAAGGTATGCCATAAATGAAAAATACATAAGAATAAAGAAAACATAAACATAATATATATAATATATAAATATAGTTACATATTAATGGCCACCATGAGAGGTGTTAAAAGAAGATTGAACAATCATCGTTTCGTGAGGCAGTAATTCACTACCCATAGAAACAGTATGTTCTTTAACCATTAGACGAAGGTGTGTGTAAGTGTAAATAAAATTATTCTCATAAAAACATCCTATTATATTGAATATGATGGTTTTGTTACAAAATAAAGGAATAAAAAGATTTTAAGGGGTTGGAGAAGAAAAATAAAACAAAATAACATAAGAGAAGACATTACCTTAAAATCGAGTAACTCTTTTTGATTTGAGCCAAAGGCTTCCTTGGGAAGACTTTTTCCAAAAGTGAGGCTTATATGAGTAAGAGAGGGAAGTTGAGAGAGTATTTGGGCATAGTTTGGCTGATCCAAATGGCTTGAAGGTGTGAATAAGGTGGTAGAGGTGGGGGGCCTTTTATAAGAGGAGAGGAGGGGCACTCTTGGAATGTCATGAAATGATACATTATTATGAAATGATTTTCGGATTTAAAATGTCCCAAAATTATATATTTCAAAGATAAGGTGATAAGGGATCTAAATCTACTCATACAATAGGTTTTCTACAAGTTTAAGTCTTAGATTTTACATTATCTTTTCATTTTATTTAAAAAGTTCATTAATGAGGTAATCGCTCCATCATCATGGTGTGATAAATAAATTTATTTATTTAATGCCTAAAAATTATAAAACAATTACCATGATGTAGGAAATAATTTTAGATTTACAATGGATATTTATAGTCTAAAATTTATCTTATATAAACCCATATAATAATTGTTTTAGTAAAACAACACATGTTTGTGACAATTTTATTTTTACTTTAAATAAAAAGTTATTAATGTCATTTTCTTACCCAAGTGGCTCCATGGGGTCCAAGAGTTGACCCATGGATTTTATTGGTCTGCCATGACTCATCCAACAAGATAAGGAAAAGTGTGAAGGTAATTTCAAATTATTATATCATTATATTTACCTTAAATTACACTAATTACCTTTAATCGCGAGTAATAAAACTTAAAAGTTATTATTCACAAAAAATTATTTTAATCTCATTGAACCACATTTTAATTCCTAATGACAACCATGTATGTCAGGTTTTTGAAAATCAAATCACAGATGTGGTAAAGTTTCATTTAAATGAAAAATCAGTTTTTTAACTACCACTTAGTGGTTTCACTATTCATTAAAATTGAAGTTTTTCAGAAAAACACAAAAAATTCACTCTAAGATATATTTGATATTACAAACTCAAAAATGATTTATATTTTAAAAAATTCAAAACTTATAAGTTGAATTAATTAATTTAATAATTAATTCCCGCTATCACAACAAATAGCGTGTTTTTAAGAAACAATATATATCAAAAGAGTGAAAATTGTTTGTGTCAAATTTCAAAGTGAAATTAATTCTAATGACCACCATTGGATAAAATGGTAAAAATATATTCTAATTATACTTTAAAACAACTCAATAGTATTATTTATCACTATAAATTATTTTGATTAAAAATGTTTTTTTTAAGTATTCTTCTATTCCTAGAAAATTGGAAGTTCTCAGAAAATTACAAAAAATTCAACTTAGGATAATTTAGATATTATGAATACAAAAATGAAGTCCATTTTGAAATAGAAAATTTATATAATTTCAAAAATTGGGTATTACTATTCATAACAGCTACTTTTATTGGTCGCGGTGTGTTAGAACTCGAGGTTGCATACGACACACGCTGCTCTATTATTCAAAGAGAAGCGTACCATGGAAGTTTGGGGTGTTACACATATGGTCATTTTTCCTTGTAAACATGCATGACATACACCAAGTTATTTTAGTTTGAAAGAATCAAAATATCCATCTTGATGTAACATTTTCAAGTGTTTCTCTTTTACAAGACCTAGCTAGTGATTCCAAAGTTGGGTGTGGTATGAGTCATGTGAAGTATCTTTGTTATCGATTACCATTACATGGTTTGTGTAATCCAACATGTAAATAATGTTTTATAAATGTGCCCAACTACAACAAATGCTATCTTTGTAAAAGAAGAAGCACTCATTTCCAAACTTGAAAACAAATCCATCTGTATCTAATCTAGATACATAAATAATGTTTTTAGTAACAGACGACACATAATAACAACCATTTAACACCAAGATCATCCTAGTTGGAAACATGAGGTGGTAGCCCCTGATAGCTACAACAACAATTCTGGATCAATTGAATGCTCTTAGATCTATCTCCCCTCAGTCAATATTCCTGAATCTACATGGTTAATGTATTTGGATACATATGTAAGCACCACAAGCTATATCTAATACCCAATTTGTAGAAATGGATAGATTTCATTCGATAATAAACACACCTGAAGCTTCCTCTTGCTTCTTAGGATGGGTGTAGTTCTTCTTATAGTGGCCCTTCTTTCCACATGCGAAACAAACAACCTCATGTTCCCTTTTCTCTCCTTTGATCTTCCTTTTCTTGGAAGGTTGTAAAGAAACATTGGGCATAAAGCTATTCACCTCCCCTTTCCTCTTATTCACCATAAGAAAAGAAGGCTTTTCACGCTTCATATATTTGTCCACTTTGTGAATGAGGAAAAGGAGATAAAATAGATATTTCTCAATGTATTTCATATTAAAATTAACATCAAAGTTAGATAATATCTGAGGGAGTGATACGATAATGAGATCGGTGCCTAGTTTTTCATGGATTTTAAAACCTAGAACCTCTAGGCGCTCAATGTAGCCAATGATCTTGACTACATGAGGCCCAGCTGGGGCATCTTCTCCAAGCTTACTCTAAAATAGTGCCTTAGATATCTCAAAACTTTCACGTATTTCTCTCTCTTAGTAAAGACCATAGAGGTTATCGATCATGCTATAAGAATCCATGTTTTCCTGAGACTTCATGAGCTCAATAGACATTAATGATAGAATCAAACATTGAACTCCAACCACTTAATTCATATGTTTCTCATAGACCAGGAAATCCTCATCACATGCCTATTTGGAAGGTGGATCAGGTAATGCCAACTCTAGTGTATAAGTCTACCATTCATGGTTTAGGATAAACCAAAGGCATCTAAACCATTCCTAGAAGTTACTGCTGGTGAGGATGTTGTCTATATCCAGAATTGATCGCAGGAATATTGTGGTTGATAATCTTGTCATTTTTATTCTACAATTAAAAGAGCATATCATTAGTACTTTCTTGATTTCATTTTATGTGAAATAATAAATTTTATTAAGTCTCCAACTATTTTATCAAGTCTCAATGACCCTCACCATTGAACTCGGAATGTCTAGTTTCCATGGAATTCTAGTGGCAAGGATCCAAATTCTCCTTCTCATAACCCCAACAAGGGTTGGTAAAGATATTATAAGGTATTTTGGTAGGTAGTGTTGAGTCAATAAGGTTTCCTTATGACTTTTCCATTTCATTATGTTTTGAAAATCACAAACACTCTATCTCAAGGAAATTTTCATTTCACATAATATTTATCTTATTAAGAAAAATTTTACTTCCCAAGAAATTTTTCTCCCTATATTTTTATTCATTGTTCATAATTTAGTTTCACTAAACCTAAATATTTTTATTTCTAAGTGTAAAATTTGGTTTCATTTATAAAACCTCAGAATCCTATAAATAGTTAGATATAAAGTATTCTATTTTCAGGTTCGGAATTTAGATTCCAAATTCTCAAAAATTCAGATTCCTAATTCTATGAAATTCAGATTCCAAATTCTCTTAAATTCATATTTTGAATTGTCTAAAATTCATATTCCAAATTCAATGAAATTTAGATTCTGAATTATCTAAAATTCAGATTCCTAATTCTCTAAAATTCAGATTCCGAATTCTCTGAAATTCAGATTCCAAATTCTATAAAATTCAGGTTCCGAATTCCTTATAATTCAAACTCTAAATTCCTTAGAATTCAGGTTCTTAATTCCTTAGAATTCAGACTCTGGATTCCTTAGAATTCAAGTTCCAAATTCCTTAGAATTCAGACTCCAAAGTCTATAGAATTCTGATTATAAATTCAATGAAAAACAGAATCCTAACATTCATGTAATATAAACTTTGAATGTTTTTCTTAGACTCCGAATTTTATTTTTCCTTAGACTCCAAAAAATAGAATTCGTTGGGCAACCATATTTTACTTACTCATGATATAGTTATGAAATGATGACATGCATTCTTTTTCTAACTAATCGTTAATTGAGTGACACGTGTACAGGTCCCTCCAAAATTCAAGGAAAAATGTAACCATTGGTGGAGGGAGTCGACCATTGGAGAAATGCCTATAAATAGGATCTCATTTGAATGAGCTCAATACTGTTCTACAACTCTAGAGATTACATGCTGCTGAAATGATTTCTAGATAGAGAGACTCTCATGCTTTTTGCGTACTTAACATCTTGTTCAGCTTGCTTCGTGCATCTCTAATTGTTTCTATATACAATCGAGGGCTTATGGGGATAGGAAGAAAGAGGTGTCGACTACCTTAAAGTTTAAGGACTTAATTGATAAGGAAGAAAGAGGTGCCGACTACCTTGAGGTTCGAGGGCTTACAGGGATAGCAAGATAGAATCTGATATTCCTATTGAGGGATTACCCTGGTGTGGGTACAACAGACTTTCTTGAATGTATAAATCAAGGGACCTTTATCCAAGGTTGTTAGATACCCTACTCTTTGGGTTAAAATATCTCATACTTGTTACTTGTATTGTTTCAAGTTTGTTTTCCCCTGCATTTTGATGAATAAGGAAAGTATAATTATTTGATACTTTCTTGTGCATGTATACTCTGATTAGTAAGATTATATACTCTTTAAGGCAGAATCTTTTTCCTTGTATACTTTTCTTAAGTTTCATTTCTGGAACCATATTTACAGAATCTAACAAGTTTGTAGAACTAATAGGTTTTGTGAATTTACCTTGTTTAACTTCGTTAAACATAGTTTTCCCTAAGGTTGAAAATGAAAGTTTTATAAGTAACATTAATGGTTCCAAAGGAATTTTTAAAGGATACAATTCACCCCCTATATATTGAGAATCTACATCATTATTTCAATCCTATTGGTAGGTATTTTCCAATTGTGGGATTTCAGCTCCATGAACTGTTGAGTGGACTCCTCATTCCTGAAATCATGAATTTTGATTTCCTCAACTCTTGCCTCCAATATTACACCAAGTCTAGAAAGGGCTACTCCTCTTGATGTAATATGGTTAAGTCAACCCAAATCCTTTCTTAAGGGATTCCTATATAAAATTAAGTGTCCCAACAAGGGTTGGTCAAACACATCGTTTTATTGAGTTTTTCCCTTAATCAAGTAACGAAAGGCTTCGTGAGACTTAATTTTTTATTTGAGGGATTTTTATCTCTTATAAATGAATTTATTTTTATCATTATCACATGATTATTACTATTAATTGTAAGTTACTTAAGTAATTAGCCATTTCATGATAATATTTATGCATAAGACTAGTTTATTTTAGTTCCATATTGCATGATTTTTTAATTAATTAATTATATGAACGTGACAACGCATCTATAATGATAACCACGCAACTGGAAGAAATAAAATAAAGGGAATGATCATAATCTTTTCTAATGGTTAGTTTATCTAGTGGTTGATAAACTAACCCTAACCTAGGGGAGAAACATCTTGAACCTTTTGGGTTCATGTTTACAGCTTTCCCATATGATTTATCTTATTAAGGAATATTTTCCTTCCCAAGGAAATTTTCTCCCTATTTTTGTTTTCATTGTTCATGATTTAGTTTCACTAAACCCAACTCTTTTTATTTCTAAGTGTAAAATTATGTTTCATTTCTAAAGCCTCGTAATCCTATAAATACTTATATATAATGTATTTTATTTTTAGGTTCAAAATTCAGATTCTAAATTCTCTGAAATTTAGATTCTGAATTCTTTGAAATTCAGATTCTGAATGCTCTAAAATTAAGATTTTGAATTCTCAGAAATTTAGATTCCAAATTCTATAAAATTCAGATTCCGAATTCTCTAAAATTCAGATTCAAAATTCTCTGAAATTTAGATTCCAAATTCTATGAAATTCAGATTCCAAATTCTATGAAATTCAGGTTTTGAATTCTTCAGAAATCAGGTTCTGAATTTCTCAAAATTCAGGTTCTAAATTCCTTAGAATTCAGGTTCCTAATTCCTTAGAATTCAGACTCTGAATTCCTTATAATTAATGTTCTGAATTCCTATGAATTCAGACTCCAAATTCCATAGAATTCAGGTTTTGAATTCCTTAAAATTGAGACTCTGAATTCCATAGAATTTAGGTTCTGAATTCCTTAGAATTCAGACTCTGAAATCTATATAATTCTGATTCCTAATTCCTTTAAAAATAGAATATGAATATTCATGTAATATAGACTTTGAATGTTTTTCTTAGACTCCTGATTTTATTTTTTATTAGACTCCGAAAAATTGAATTGGTTGAGCAATCATATTTTACTTACTTGTGTTATAGTTATGAAACAATGTCGTGCATTCTGTTTCTAACTAACTATTGTTTGAGTGACATGTGTATAGGTCCCTCTGAAATTCAAGGAAAAATATGACCATTGGAGGAGGGAGCTTATCATTGGATAAATTACTATAAATAAGATCTCATTTGAACGAGCTCAATAATGTTCTACAACTCTAAATATTACATACTACTAAAGTGATTTCTAGAGAGAGAGACTCTCATGCTTTGTGTGTGCTGAACATCTTGTTTATCTTGCTTCGTGTGACTCCGATTGTTGTTGTGTACAATCAAGGGCTTCCCGGGATAAGAAGACAGAGGTGCCGACTACCTTAAAGTTTGAGGACTTCCTTGATAAAAAGACAGAGGTGTCGACTATCTTAAAGTTTGAGGGCTTGTAGGGATAGCAAGACAGACTCCGATATTTCTATCAAGGGATTACCCCGGTGTGGGTAAGACAGGATTTCTTGAAAGTATAAATCAAAGGACCTTTATCCAAGTTGTTGGATACCCTACTCTTTAGGTTAAAAGATATCATACTTGTTACTTGTATTGTTTCAAGTTTGTTTTCCGCTGCATTTTGATTAATAAAGAAAGTATAATTATCTTATACTTTCTTGTACTTGTATACTCTGATTAGTAAGATTCTATACGCTTTAAGGTAGAATCTTTTTCCTTGTAAACTTTTCTTATGCTTTATTTCCGGAACCATATTTCTATAATCAAGAATGTCTATTAAACTAAGATATTTTTTGAATTTACCTTGTTTAACTTTTTTAAAAATAGTTTTCCCTTAATGTTGAAAATGAATGTTTTATAACCAACTTTAATGGTCCCAAAGTAAATTTTAAAGGATACAATTCACCCCCCTCTTTTATATTTATCATCTACATCATTATTTCGATCCTACAATTGGTATCGGATAAGGTCTTTGAAATACTTATATTCACATATAAGTTTTCTTGCTCAAGTTTTCATTGTTCTATATTTTCCTTGATTAGGAATTTTATCCTTGTCTACAAAGTTTTATTACTAAAAAGTTTCTGTGGAAAGATATTTTCTTCTAGATGGCTGGAATGAATGTTGTTCCGATTGACAATATTAATCCTACTAGACCTACTATATTTGATATGAATGATTATGAATACATGAGAGATCATATGAAGACTTTTGTTATTAATACTGGAGTAGAAAACTTTTTTATGATTACTAGAGATTGCAAGATTCCTGATAAGAAAGTCTGAACATTTACTAATCAAGAAAAGTTATAATATAAACTAAACTACAAGGTACACAATACGTTTTTTTGTTCCATGATCAGGAATATATATAGTCGTATTTCTTCTTGTGAAGCTACAAATTGTATTTAGAAGAAATTAGAGGTTGCTCATTTTGGTACATCCAAAGTTATAGAAACTAAAAGAGCCATTCTTAGAGAAGAATATCATGTATTTATATTTCCTTATGGAGAACTAGTGTACAAGGTACACCAGAGGTTTATGACTATTGTTAATAGTTTAAATCTGTGGTTGAGAAAGGTTTAGATGATGAGGAACTTGTGGACAAGATTATAGATATCATGCCTAATGAGTGTGAATCTAAGAGAACAACTATTGATGAGAATATGAAAGTATCTCAGATTACTCTTGATGAGCATTTTGGAACTCTCCTTCAACATGAGACAAGAATGAAAAAAGATGCGGATTTGAATAAGAATAATAATAGCAATGGAAGTGTAACCTTTACATCTACTAAACAAAATACTCATGAATGTGTTACTAGATCCAAGTCAAAGAAGGTTACTATTTTATCTGAATCAAATGAAAGTGAACATTTTGAGAATGAACTATCCAATCTTTCTCAATGTATGAACAAGATATTTGGGAAGAAATAATTTTAGTATCGATTTAAAAAGAAGGAGAGAAAGAACAAGAATGTCTCTGATGTTACCTGTTATGAATGAAAAAGTGCAGGGAATATAAGGCCAGATTTTCCTATTCTTAAGAGAAAGTATAGAAATGAAAAGAGGTTTGAGAGGAATAGAAACATGTACTACAAAGATAAAGATATGAAATTTTTGAAAGCTAATGACACCTGGAGTGCCAGTGGTGGAGACTCTTATGATGAATCCTCAGAGTACGAATCTTCTATTCAGAATAATCTTGGTTTACTTGCCATGATACCTATTGAAAATCATTTTTTAATGTCCAACATACACAATGTTGAATCTATAACCAATGTATCCTTGAATTCTAATTATATTGATAGTAAATGTTATGAATCTTCCAATAAATAATCTTCTTTCTGATGAAGATAACACTTTACCTACTTATGAAGAAGTATCTAGGTTTGCTAAGCTCCTTGAAAATGAAAATTCCAAAGTCATGAAAAATATTGATAAGGAAAATTATAGAATTTCTATTCTTACTAAAGAAGTATCAGATCTATCTAAATATCTTGATAAGAAAATTTATGAATTTTAAAGTGTTTCAAAAACCCTTAGGAGAGTTAATTCTGAGAAGGATAAACTATCTAAGGATCTAGAAAAAGTAATTTCTAAGAAAAATGTTTTAGAGACTAACTATAGTGCTTAAACTAATGTTTTTGGAGATAAAAACTTAGTTATTAAATTGATGTCAAAAATATTTTCCCTGAGGAAGTGTTTTTAAGACTTTACCTTGGGTAAGGAAAACATTGACAAGATGTATTCCCAAATACTACCTTTAAATAATAATTCTATATTTGGTTATAATTATTCAAAACCATTTTTTAGTGATAATTATTTTGTTCCTCAAAGTGCTCTATTCTGCACTAAGTGTCAGTGTGGTGGGAATTGGGTGAAAAATTGTTCCTTAAATAAAACTCAGTCTTTAGTTTTTCATAAAGCTTATTTTTCAAAAAAATGTAAATTCCTAGAATTTTGTTTTCTAACGTTTCCAGGTCTAATAAAGTTTGGGTTCTGAAAGTCTAAAAGTCTTATTTTTAGGAAAGTAAAGAATGTACCAACAATAATACATGGTACATGGATAGTGGGTGGTCCCGAAATTTGACTGGTAACAAAAACTTCTTTGAAAATTTTATCAAGATGAAAGGAGAAAAAGTAACTTTCGAAGATAATGCTCAGGGAGAAATTATTGGTATAGGTAACATTTTTCTTTTAGGAAAAACTTTTATTTCAAATGTTTTATTTGTTAATGATCTTAGAGATCACACACAAAAACGAGATATCATTCTTCAATTTATCAGAACACAAGATCAATTTGCTAATATTTTCACAAAATCTTTACCCTCCGATAGATTTGAATATATTAAACACAAGTTAGGAATGATAATTATAAGGTAATATTCCATAGTAACTTTATATTGAAACCTATCTCCTTACAGTAAGAAACTCATTTTCATAGGGGGAGCCCATTTTCATATTAGTAAAAAAATTGTAATCATGTTTTTTTTCTGAATCAAATTTTTCATAATCAAGTTTTTTTCCTAAATCAATTTTTTTTTCTTGATCAAGTTTTTTTAAAATTTTTCTTAATCAAATTTCCGGAATCATATTTTTTTACTTTAAATTGGTTTTTAATTTTTTTTTTGAATCTAAAGTTCTCCAAGAAAATTTTTCCTCATTACGAATAATTTTCCTAGCAATCTGGAAGGTATGATTTCTTTCATAAGTTTTCGTAATCATCTTTTTACTTGTTAGTATTTTTATCTTGTTTAATAAAATTTTTTGGATTCAATTTTTCTTAAATCTGAATGTATATCTTAAAAAAACTCAAAAGATCAGAACCTATCAAAATCCTTCTCCAGTTTTCAGCTCAGCTGTCAGATTTGATCAGAAGTTTTTCAACTGTTGGATCAAACAAGGAAGTTGAATTGTTGCTTCAATCACCTATATAAATCCCCCTGATGGTTGTCCAACATTGGTTTTTCAAGCTCTTTCATGTTGAAGCTCTGTTTCTATATTTTAAGGTTGTTCCAAATCTTCCAAAGTTTCCTCAGTTCTAGATGTCTGCTAAAGCCTCTCCTCAAAAAGAAACGTCGACTGTTAAGGAAATTTCCAAGTGGTAGACATACTAAGAGAGGTTAGTTGATATAAGATTCTTCAACAAATATGATTCTATCATCTCTAGGAATATTAAGTTGAATGGTTGGGAGAGCCTTTGCATTTCAAAATCGAAGGCACAAGATCTATTACATCCAGAATTGATGGTGGAGTTCTATGAAACAGTTAGTTTTCTCAATGAAGGAGGAAGAGATAAATTTTCTTTCAAGAGTTACGGAAATACCTACTCGCTTTCATACAAAAAGGCATCCAGTCTTATTATAATTCCTTACGGATGTGAAGTAGAGTTTTGTACTCAAAAACTACCTGATGAATCTGGATCTTTTGATAAGGAAA
Source organism: Viscum album (assembly GCA_963277665.1). Lineage (NCBI taxonomy): Eukaryota > Viridiplantae > Streptophyta > Magnoliopsida > Santalales > Viscaceae > Viscum > Viscum album. The sequence goes on from OY728121.1 coordinate 371,289,976, forward strand.
AGGCAATAGAGTATCTTGGCTTCAAACGAGTAAAGACTATGAAGATCATTCATCTCTCTAAAAATTTTCAGATTCTTTAATTTTGGATTCAAGGCTTTATAATTCCATGGAAAGGAGATAAGGATACTCTGAAGAATAGTGATATCTATATATTGTATTTCTTGCTAAACCTCAGATAGATAAACTTGGTTAAGTACATCTTAGTAATGATTGAGAATATCAAGAATGGAAATATGAAGTCTCAAATTATTATGTATCTAGCTATTCTTTCAAATATTATTGTTCTTTTCCTTCATTCATTCAAAATCCCATGTTGTTCCAAGCCGATAAATTAAAAAGTGATGTTGCTGAGTGATAACACCTTAAGGAGAATGAAAATTGGTTTTTCCATTAAATCCAGACAATTCTATGATCTTTCAGAAGAATAAATAGAAGCTTTGTAAAAGAAGCTAGAAGTGGCTAAAACCTCTAAGAGAGGAGGAAGTAAGAGAAAGGCGAAGGAGCTGGAAGAGAAAACAAAAACACTTGTGGCTAAGAAAACTCAGTCTGCACCTCCAAATCCAAAGAAGAAAAAAGCGTATCTGAATGAAGTAGTGGATAAGTAGATAGAGGATCAGAAAAACTGGAAGGAAGGGGAGCCTAGGTTTGGGTTGGACCCTGCTGATAAAAAAACATTGAAGGAAAAGGTTGATGATAAAATTGAAAAGGAAGAAAATGAAAAGAAGCAAAGGAAGAAATTGTCAGAAGCTGAGGTTGTTCAATCTCTTCTCAAGGCTACTGAAAGAGACTCTGAGAAAATTCTGGTACCATAATATTTTTTATTAAAACCATTACCAGAGACTCCGGGAAAGAAAGTGGTGATTCCAGAATCACATCATGAAAAAGAAATAGTTGAAGAAGAAGATGTGGAAGAATAAATAGAAGAATAAGAAGAGGTGAAAGAAGAAGGGAATGAAACTGATGATATCATAAATCAAGTCAAAGAGTACCATGAGAAGGAAAGTGCATATATAAAATTATCAATCTGGACTTTCCAAGATGAATCCCTAAAAATTACTACACCAGGAAAAGATGAGAAGGGTAAAGAAGAAGTGAATAAGCCAATAGATGATGAAAGAAGTAATCATGATTTTATTCATCCAAAAGATCTAGTTGTTGATGCCAAGAAAGAAGTTTAGGAAGATAATATTGTTTGGATATCTAATAGTGAGAATGAATCTCCCAAAGAAAAATAAATCGTTATGAAAGTTGATAAGGGAAATTAGGTGGTAGTAGATACACCTAGTAAATCTGTTGTGAAGAAGAAAGATATTGGTACTTCATCAGAGACGAAAGATGAAATCATAGAAAAATAATCCTCAACAACCAAACATTCGGATTCAGAATCATCTTCCCTCGGACATGATTTTGTTGTTCAGTCTTTAAAAAAGATGGTTGGAATGCTTCCTTTATTCCCAAGCATAGATTTAAGATGTCAGATTCTTCAGTATACGATAAATTAGAAGTCAGATTCAGTTTCCATGGTGATGGAAAAATGTGTTTCATTAGAGGCAGATTTCAAAACCTTCCTCATTGGTTATGAGTCTCATAAAAGATCATCCAAGAATATGACAAGCTGGTCAAATAAGACAATTGAATAAATGAGAATCTTTGATGAATTCCATGATAATGTCAAGGATTCATTTGATACTGAAGATGGGAATACTAAATATCTTATAAATAGTTTTGAGGAAAATTTAACCCTAGAACAAACTACTCGGAAGCAAGAAGCTAAGGATCTGAATGGAAAGCTTAACTCTGTGACCATGAATTGGAAGAGGTAAATAGATGATAGAATAGAGATTGAAGAGAACCTTGTTAATCAAGAAGAATTGTTGAAAGCCCAGGTAGACATTCTTAAGACATAGGAAGAGAAAATTCAAGACTTAGAGAAGAAAAGTGAAGACTAGGATCAGTTTCTTAAGTGATCAGAAGAGGATCACAAGGAGATCAAGAAGCTAAAAACCATTTTGAATAAGCTGATTCCGAAGGAGAAAGAGGGATAATTACATTTCATTTCGATATTTGGTTGTATTTTCCTCATTGTACAAATTCTTTCAACATGAATGAAATTTTTCTTTTTCTTCATACATTTCGTTGTTAAGTACTAATGTTTTAGGTACCAATTTTTCTCCATTCTATTTTATTCCTTTTTGAAAATCACAAAGGTTGAGAAAGGAATGATAAACATAATACCAAGTAAAGAAGATATTTCCCTATGTAAGGGGGATTTCATCTAGAGGAATGTTCTTATCAATGATATTTTTCGAAATGTAAGAAATGAAAAATATCATTCATGAAATCAAGAATATAATCCATAGTGTTTCCAAAGCCTAAGGGGGAGTTAGCCATATTCACTATGTTCCATAAGTAAAGGGGGATATGTTTTTCATTTTCAAGTCCATAAAATTTCAAAAGTCCTTAGATTCTTTTTAGTAAGGATATTTGTGCTTTCCAAAAAGTGGGAGATTATTAATTCAATAAGGTTTCCTTATGAATTTTCCATTTCTTTATGTTTTGAAAATCATAAACACTCTATCTCAAGGAAAATTTCATTTCACATAAGATTTATCTTATTAAGGAAAATTTTCCTTCCCAAGTAAATTTTCTCCCTATCATTGTTTTCATTGTTCTTGATTTAGTTTCACTAAACCTAAATATTTTTTTTAAGTGTAAAATTTGGATTCATTTATAAAACCTCATAATCCTATAAATAATTAGATATAAAGTATTCTATTTTCATGTTCTGAATTCAGACTCTGAATTCTCGAAAATTCAGATTCCGAATTCTCTGAAATCCAGATTCCAAATTTTCTGAAATTCAGATTCTGAATTCTCTGAAATTCATATTCTGAATTCTCTAAAATTAAGATACCAAATTCTCTGAAATTCAGATTCGGAATTTTCTGAAATTCAGATTCTTAATTCTCTAAAATTCTTATTCTGAATTCTCTGAAATTCAGATTCTGAATTCTTTCAAATTCGGGTTCTGAATTCCTCAGAATTCAGGTTCCTAATTCCTTAGAATTCATACTCTGAATTCCTTAGAATTAAGGTTCCAAATTCCTTAGAATTCAGACTCCAAATTCCATAGAATTTAGGTTCCAAATTTTTTAGAATTTAGACTCTGAATTCCTCAGAATTCAGGTTCCGAATTCCTTAGAATTTAGACTCTGAATCCCTTAGAATTTAGGTTCTTAATTCTTTAGAATTAAAACTCCAAAGTCAATAGAATTTTGATTCCGAATTCCTTGAAAAAAAGTATCTGAATATTCATGTAATATAGACTCAGAATGTTTTTCTTAGACTCAAAATTTTATTTTTACTTAGACTCCAAACAATATAATTGGTTGATCTACCATATTTTACTTACTCATGTTATAGTTATGAAATGATGGCGTTCATTCTAATTCTAACTAACCGCTGTTTTAGTGACATGTGTATAGGTCCCTCTAAAATTCAAGGAAAAATATGACCGTTGGAGGAGGTATCTGACTGTTGGATAAATTCCTATAAATAGGAGCTCATTTGAACGGGCTCAATAATATTCTACAACTCTATAGATTACATGTTTTAGAAGTGATTTCTAGAGAGAGAGAATCTCATTCTTTGTGTGTACTGAACATATTGTTCATCTTTCTTTGTGTGACTCGGATTGTTGCTATGTACAATTGAGGTATTATGGGGATAAGAAGACAGAGGTTCCAACTACCTTAAATTTTGAGGACTTCCTTGATAAGGAAGACAGAGGTGCCGACTACCTTTAAGTTTGAGGGATTGTGGGGATAGCAAGACAGACTCTGATATTCCTATCGAGGTCTTACCCTGGTGTGGGTAAGACAAACATTCTTGAAAGTATAAATCAAGGTACTTTTATCCAAGGTTGTTGGATACCCTACTCTTTGGGTTAAAAGATCTCATACTTGTTACTTGTATTATTTCAAGTTTGTTTTCCATAGCATTTTGATTAATAAGGAATGTATAACTATCTTATACTTTCTTTCACTTGTATACTCTGATTAGTAAGATTCTATATGATTTAAGGTAGAATATTTTTCCTTGTAAACTTTTCTTAAGTTTCATTTCTGGAACCATATTTCCCAAATCTAGCAAGTTTGTATAACTAATAGGTTTTGTAAATTTACCTTATTTAACTTTGTTAAATATAGTTTTCCCTAAGGTTGAAAACAAAAATTTTATAACCAAATTTAAAGGTTCTAAATGAATTTTTAAAGGATACAACTCATCCGCCCCTTTATATTGATCATCTACATCATTATTTCAATCCTACAGGTAGCCAACTGGCGGATTGTAGCTCCATTATCTGTTGAGTGGACTCCTCATTCCAGAAATCATGACTTTGGATTTCCTCAACTCTTGCCTCCAATATTACACCAAGTCTAGAAAGGGCTACTCCTCTTGATGTAACATGGTTAAGTCAACCTGAATCCTTTCCTAAGGTCTTCCTATATGAAATTAAGTGTCCCCACAAGGGTTGGTCAAACACGTAGTTTTATTGATTTTTTTCCCTTAATCAAGTAGCAAAAGGCTTCATCTGACTTAATTTTTTATTTGAGGGGTTTTTATCTCTTATGTGTGAATTTATTTTTATCATTATCACATTCTTGTTAAAATTAAGTGGAACTTACTTATGTGATTGACCATGTATTGATAATATTTATGCATAAGACTGGTTTATTTTAGTTCCATCTTGCATGCTTGTTTAATTCATTAATTATGTGATCATGAAAACACATCCATAATGATAAACCATTCTACTAGAAGAAATAAAATAAAGGGCATGATCCTGATCTTTTCTAATGGTTAGTTTATATAGTGGTTGATAAGATAACCCTGCTCTAGGGGAGAAAAATCTTGAACCTTTTTGGGTACTTGTTTACAGCTTTCCACATGTCCACCTCTGTATCTATTGGGATTGGTTGTGTCATTGATCTAGCTTGAACCACCTCCACTATCTTGGGAGTTACATCTATTACATATGCATTTTTTAACTCGCATGGAGGCGAGGGGTAAAAAGGGGTTTACATAAAAGAAACCTTGGGAATGTAGGCACAATATATTAATGAGGAGATGGCTAGCAGGATAACAAATTTAATTTAAATAAATAAATTAAAAGAAACCATCCAAATACAAAGGTCTTGGACTAGCTCATGATCATCCATACATTGAATAATATTTATTCATAAATAAAACTAGAACTCAATTCTTTAATCATTATTGTTTAAGGTAAATCACACTCGAATCAATTAATTATCATATTTAATTAATCAATCATTTTATCTCAAAACCTTTTCTGAATTTCCTGTAGATTATCATCCATCATAATTTTAAAAAAATAAATTCATTTAAAATTATCTTTGTATCACTACTAGAAATTTTGGCTATAGCCACGGTTCTAAACTGTGGCTATATGCTCAAAAACTGTGGCTACAGGTTATAGCCATGGTTTCATGAACCGTGGCTGGTATTGGCATGGCTATAGGTTAGAGCCTATAGCCACAGTTTGAAACTGTGGCTATATCCCTATATCAACGGTTCGAACCGTGGCTATATCCATAAAGCCACGGCTCCAACCGTCGCTATATCCCTATAGCCATGCCAATAAAGGCCACAGTTCATAGAACCGTGGCTAAAGTTCTATAGCCATGATTTAAAACCATGGCTATAGGCCTTTCCACTGCATAAAAAAACCAGCACGGTTCACCGCGCTGGATGTTGGGAGGACACTACCAACTCCCCCCCCCCCCCACCCACAACTCCCCCACCCTGCACCAGCACCCCCCAACCCCTGCTCCTGCACACCTCCCCTGCCCCACCCCCCTACACCTTGCACCCCACCCCCTGCCCCCTCCTCACTGCACACCCCCACCCCCTACTTCTGCACACCTTCCCTGCCCCACCCCTGCACCTTACACCCCACCCTCTGCACCTTACACCCCCACCCCCTACACCTTTCACCCCATGCCCCCTCCTCACTGCACACCCCTCCCCCCTCCCCACCCTACACTAGCACCCCCACCCCCTGCTCCTACACACCTCCCCTGCCCCACCCCCTACACCTTGCACCCCACCCCCTTCCCCCTCCTCACTGCACACCCCCACTCCCCCCATTCCTACACACCCCCTCCTCAACAACCCCCCCCCCCCCCGGACAGCCCCCCACCCTAGACCCCCCCAACCTTCCCAACACACCAGTCAATTGAATTGTGAAAACCAAAAACATGCTAACATGGATATGATACAAAAATTTATAGTCAAATTAACTACACTAATCAAAAACATGCTAATACGATTAGAACTAAATCAAAAATCATCAAGAAAAATTGAGTAGATTGGAACCAAACCAAATGGTTTTGAAAAAGATGAAACTGAACCAAACTAAAAATAATGTAACCAAACTGACTCAAACCAATCAAAACTAACTTCAATAAAGCGTAATTGAGAAAGAAAAAAATGAAACTAATGAAACATACCTGGTTGAATCTAAAATTAATTTAATTGAACTAAATATCCCCAAATCGAACAAAACGAACCTGTTACAATTGACATAATCCATAAAAAATGAACCCAATAAAAAATAACCTAGAAAACCTAACCTGACCCAAACTAAACCAAGGAGTCAGGCCTTGTGATGAACTTTTAGAAGGCCTCATCCCCGCAGGTTGAGAGGATATCCTAGTCATGTGGTTCTTCACTATCCTCAATGAGATCCAAAATGCACTGAAAAAATATAGGGAACCCAAAAACCACAAAAACCATAATTAAAATTGAGTAAAAGAATAAAAATAGAAGAAACCTTTCCTAAATCTGATAGTGAACTGCATAGCTTGCACCCTGTACTCCACAACACCCTACACCTAGTTAATCATACATGAGTGCCCATCATCTATATGTTAAGAGACCAACACCTCATCCATAAGTTATACATTCTCAAAGTACATGATATTATGTACCTAATAGTTGGAACACATGAACATAAAAAAACTACATGAACGAAAACTAAATCATGCAATGTCCAACACCCTGCAAAACACCCTGCACAACACCCTGCACTGCCTGCACTGCACCCTGCACTGCCTGCACTGCCTGCACCCCTCACTACCTGCACCATCCACCCCCTATCAGTACCCCCTGCCCATTTCCCCCCTCCCCTACCTCCCCCCACCCCCTGCCAGCCCCCCCACCCCACCCCCTACCACCCCTACCCATTCCCCCCTCCAGTCCCCCACTGCCATCCTCCCAAGTCTGTCCCCCCATGCATATTCCTGATTCTTTATTCATCCAAATTGGCTTTATTTACATGTATATTCTAATAAAATAGGAATGAAAGGATGAAGTAGAACCATAATTAATCAAGTTAATATGCAGTGATGCAACTTTTGGCCTTTATGGTTATCCTCATGAGTGACTGGCCTATAATGTATACATAGTATGACAAGGAAAAATGGGATTTAGAGAAGAATACTAAGGAATGTACTCTTCTTTGACTTCGAACTGGACCACTTTCCTAGTAGCGCGCACATTGATTGGACCTATAAACATCATCAAGAAGCAACCTACAGTTCAAATGAAGAAATGGAATTGATAACACATGAGCATCCCCATACAACCACATTATTATTCCAAAGAAGTGGGAAAAGGATAGAAATTAGAAAATTCAATGGTACTAGTAATGGAAATTTGGAAAAATAATGGACCCAAAATTAGTACCTTGAGAATTTACAGGGAGAAAGGAAACTCCCACGCCATCGGCCATGATACATTTTGCTTTGTGCAGTTTATCATCAAGTTGCAATAAAGTAAAAAGAATAATGTATTTAGAGATTAAAACACTGGAATAATATATCACTCCAGTAACATAAAGTTTGGTGGAGACACCCCTTCTGTCAAATTGAGGCCTACAGCAGAACTAATCGATTATTAATTAGAAGAAAACGGACAAGATAAATCAAAATAGAAGGTTTAAAGCATATTAGTTTAGGAATTCTAACCTTATCAGCTAAAGAAGAATCCAAGGCTTTATTATCAAGAAGAGACCCTATTAAAGAGCGTAGCCTTTTGATTCTAGAGCCAAGAGAAATAGCACGCTGAAAAAGAGCATTTTCCTCGATGGATGCATTTGAAATAAATGATGCAGCTGAATCCTCCAATTCCTTCACTTTTTCCAATACCTTAGATACTTGTTCCTATACATTTATTCGTGATTCCTCTAATTTTGTGGTATCACCCATTGAACTAAGAAAAATTTAGGGCACACACAAAAAATACTACTGTTGCTTCCTCCCTGTGACCAAGTAAACATAACAAGTTCTAGTGAACTTAAGATGATACTTGTGCTTGCACAAATATAAAGAGGTTAAAAGCTCATCTCCCAGTCACTCTGAAATTCTAGTGTTTCCACAGAACACATGAATTTATGATGCAATTGTTTTATACCCCCCAGGGATGAAAATTTCATCGACCACCCCCCCCCCCCCCCACCACACACACCCCTACACCAGCTCCCCCCACCTCCCCCCTGCACCAGCACCCCCCTGCACCAGCTCCCCCCCCCCACCTCCCCCCTGCACCAACACCCCCCCATGCCCTGCATTAGCCACCCCCCCCCCCCCCCCCGCACCAACCCCCCAACTTTAACTGCATGAAAAATAAAAACACATAGTCACATCCATGAACAACACTAAGAAAATAGAATTTTACATTAATATAAATATATACCTATAAGTTTAAGAGATGAATAGACATTACAAGTAGTTAAGAAGAATAAAAAGGGGATGGTTATACATAATATATTCTAAGAGATTATTTTATTTCTTACTTTGGCCATAATTCCATATATTACATGAAAGTAAAACTATTTTATAAGAATAAAAGAAGTGTAAATGTGAAGTAGAATGATCTCATAGAAGAGATAAAAATGTCCATGATGAAATGTGTATAATAAGACAGGATACCAGAATCTCTTAATACAAAAATGGTTACTAAATAAAAGGAACTTCATGAGGCACAATCTAGGTATCTTAAATATGGAAACACCTTAAATAATATGATATAAGTCTATGAAAATGTGGTGGATATTCAAGCCGAACCATCCAAGGATGATGAGAATACTAGCCCCATGAAAAAGGTATAACATTTTTCTAAGTTCTCATGTGATACTAAATCTGTTTCCTTTCATTATAAATATTAAGAAACATAATTTGAATATTTTTAGGATGATGAATGGTTCAAAAAAATTCCTTCCATGGATGACCTGAGAATGGGAAAACCCCAAGGAAATGGGAAAATAAAGGTTGGAGGATTCCTGGAAAACAAGCAGAATTTTATAAAAAAAATCATCAATATAAAGGAAGATCAAGTTTCAAGTGATATTAATATTTTTGTAGAAGTTTTTGGTATAAATATTTTGAGTACTAGTACAACATGTCATTTCACAGGAACTGGGATGAAAAAAGGGGGAGAAAACCTGAGAAGAATAGAAGTAGTTGTAATAGAAGTAAGAATACTCTTAGTAAAAAAATTTCCCAGCCTGAAAAAACTACTAGAAAGTTATCACCTCTTTATTCCCATTAATTTTATGTATACTTTCTTATAGGTAATTAAAGAAAACAATTGGGGAGATGGATTACTGTTGTATTATTTGGGTATAACAAGAATCAAGTATCCTTCCTAGAATATCATTGAAGTTAGATTTTCTATGATGAAGAAAGTGAGACCATCCCTCCAGGGATTAAAAGAATAAATTAATCTTTTCAATAATGAAAAACTATATGGAATCTCAAAATCTGGACAACCTAATTCTAATATGTCATTGAGGTTATGTTGAACAACCCTAATATTAATTTTTATATTGACATCACATACATAGTGATTTATGTACTGCATTGATTACTTGTTTATAAACTCTTGATTCTATAAAGGTTTTTGCCTAATAGACTTGTAGGTGAATATATCAAGTCTGTTTTCCAAGAATATCATGTGATTCTATCCTTCTCTTACAAGTGGATAAGTTTGACACTTCAAATTTATGGAGGAGGAGGAGATTTCATGATGGGAGTGCTCGGAATCCAGGACCACTATCAGTGAGTTCTGAAAATCCATTCCCACTAACCCTGTAGCCATTTTGTAACTCTAAACCAAGAGGTGCACTAATTTAGATCACCCATTAGCTCCCTAGGACCTGTCTAACAAAACCATCAGGCCAATAAAAGAAAAAATCATATCAATCTCAGGGTCAAATCCAAATCCAATAATATCCCAAAGTTATCATCCTTTTTCTAGTACCTGAGCAAGGAACTACCTCAAACATCTTTGATATAAGTTATAAAACACTACTCAATCAAATTCATGAAAAAAACATTACAAAAATAACCACAATAGGCTCACATTTCCAAACTCTAGGTTCGAAGGTAACACCCAAAGACACCAATGATTAAATCAGCACTGACCCACTTAGGGATAATAAAACATGGGGCACCCATGGTCCCCTAGATCACGTCTATCAAATCATGATCCAATCTAGATAGGGAAACCTCATCTAGTGACTCTGAAAACTAACCCACCCATGATCATCACCTCACCAACAAGGGAATCATCAAGAAATACCACAAACAGAAGAAAGTACTCAAGGTTTCCTCATACCCATATCATTTCTTGTTCGAACCACATCCTACCGGACAGTAACCCCCCCCCCCCCCCCCCCGAACAGCAGCCCCCTAGACAACCCCCCCCCCCCCTACTAGATCCCGCTGGACAGCCCCCCCCCCAGACCCCCTGGACAGCAGCCCCCCGGGACAGAAACCCGTAGCCCCCCTAGACAGCAGCCCCTGGAGAGAACCCCCTGCTGGATAGTAGCCCCCTGGACAGAACCCCCCCCCCTGCTGGACAACAACCCCCCCTGGACCCCCTGGATAGCAGCCCCCCTTGACAGAACTACCCTACTCGACCCCCCCTAAATACCTGCCCCCCTACTGGACCCCCCCCCCCCCCCTGAATAGCTGCCCCCCTGGACCCCCCTGGACAGCAGCCCCCTGGATAGCAGCCCCCTGGACAGAACCCCCCCCCTGGACCCCCCCGGACAGCAGCCCCCTGGACATAACCCCCCCTACTGGACCCCCCTGGACAGTAGCCCCCCCGGACAGTAGCCCCCCTGGACAGAACCCCCCGTATTGGACAAAAGCCCCCCCCCCCCCCCCCCCCCCCGGAGAGAACCCTCCCCCCTACTGGACCCCCCTGAATAGCTGCCCCCCTGCTGGACCCCCCTGAACAGCTGCCCGCCCTGCTGGACCCCCCTGGACAACAGCCCCCCCTTACTTTGGATTCTTCTTAAGGTTGAAGCTGGTAGATGCTGGGTTTATCCAATAGAGACTTACATAGATTCTCATAGTGGGGTTATAGGTTTCTTGTGGAGGATTTATAAGGTGAGGTTGTGAGTTTCGTGTTGCTGTTTGGAATTATAGGACCTTTGAAGATGGGTTTCAGTTGGGGATGTTACTGTTTGGATTTTTCTACATGGTGTAGTACATGATACACTTAAATGGTGCATGGTTCTGGTTGGTTTGTGATTTCTACTATGGTTGGTAACATGTTTTGGGTGCATAGGGGTTGGATTTCTGGTATTTATTCATTGTTTTGGATTACTATTGTAGGCTTCTGGTTCTCTAGATTGTCTAATGTGGTGGATATAGTTTGGGGTGGGTCTTCAGGTGGTGGCTTGGAGTAAGTTCAATTGTCTTATGCTCGGTTTCCCCATCTTGTGTATTTTGGTTGTTGATGGTGTAGGTATTTCTATGGTGGATGTTTTAAAATTACCTTGAGATACTAGATGTTGCAGTTTGGGAGGCATGTTTCTGGTAGATGGGTGGTTCTGTTTCTAGGGTGGGTGCATGTTGACTACTTGGTGGGTCTAGAGGTGTTTGATTCAGGGTGGGTATTAGCTCACATTTGGATCAGGGACTACATGGGGATTCTTTAGGTTTTTTGATGGGTTAGGCATGGGTGATGAGGGGCACTTCGGATGGATGGTAATAGTTTACTGCTCGTTTTTTATACTTTCACATGGTGGGGTGGTCCATTTTGATGCAAGGTGTTTAGATGGTGATGGATGGGGCCAGATGGTGGTCTGGGGATGATTTGGTTTCTAGCTAATATTTTTGGTGTTGTTTCTACTATATGTGCTTATTGTGGTTGGATATGGCGTGGTTTAGGGTTCTTGTGCAAGTAGGTGTTGGTGTAGTGGCCATTAGTTGGCATGGTTGTCTAGAGGTCTTTCACTCTAGGCTTTTTTTGGACAGATTCCCCTCCCCCGGGACAGATTCCCCTCCCCCTAGACAGATTCCCCCCAAACCCTGGACAGATTCCCCTCTCCCTGCCAGTCCTACCCCCCCCCCCCAGACCCTAGATAGATCTCCCCTAGAACCTGGACACCCCCCAGACCCTGGACAGATCCCCCTGGACAGATTCCCCTCCCCCTACCAGTCCTTCCCCCCAGACCCTGGACATCTCATACCTATCTTAGAGGGTGTTTTCTATTTTAAGGATTTTTCTCTTGTGATAGGTGGATACCTTTCTATTTGGAATCATTTAATCCTTGAAATTATGGGTTTTGATGTAATCAACAGGATTGATTTACTAGTTCCCTATTGATCCCATATTAACTGCTGTCATTGGAGGGTGATGATTAAATCCCCATAGGGAAGTAGGTATTTGAATAAGTTATAACGGGATTTCTATGTGACTCAAGATAGGTATGAGCTGTAAAGGATGGGTAGTGTGATAGATCAGATCACTAGCATTTTCCTTGAGTACTAGGGGTTACAAACCATTGTTTTCCACTGGTAGTGGGAAAATTCAGTGAAGACTATCCAAACAACATTTATGGTCTACCACTAGTATGGGAGGTAGAATACAATATCGAAATTGTTCTTGGAGTGGTACCAATAACCATTACTCCTTATAAGATGGCACCTATGGAGCTTCTGGATCTCAAGAAGATATTTGAGGACCTAGAGGCTAAAGGCTTCATATGCCCCAGTACATACCATGCGGTTTCACTAGTTCTTTTTTACAAGAATACAGATGGCACCCTCAGACTTTTCATGGATTAATTCCAATTGAACCAGCTCACATTAAATAATTGGTTTCCACTACATAGAATAGATGACATATTTGATCAACTATGAAGATATAGAGTGTTTACAAAGATATATTTATGGTCAGGCTATCATCATGTTTGTTTCAGGACTTCATTGATACCTCACACAATTTTCAAGTTCGTGTTTAGTCTACACAAGTTCCTTTTCTTTCCGTTTGGATTGACAAATGCACCTATAGTCTTTATAGATCTTATGAACTGATTTTTACACCCATATATAGATTCATTCATGATAGTATTTATTAATGAAATGTTATTGTATTCAGACTTGAGACATGACCATGAAACCTATATTGATATCATGCGGAATACACCTAGAGAGTATCGTCTCTATTCTAAGATCAGAGAATGACACTTTTGGATCAACAAAGTACACATCATGGATAATATCATCTCTGAGTTAGGAGTCTTAGTAGGCCTAGGGAAACTAATTGTTGTAGTTTCATGGGAATACTCCAACAATGTATTTGAAATCATGTTTTTATTTTAGAAATTTGGTTATTAACGACGCCTCATCCCGTATTTCTCACATATTACCGCTCCACATACTAGCTTAAAAAAGAAAGTTGTGAAATTCATATGGTTATAATCTTGTGAAGTAGCATATCCAGAGTTGATGCGTCAATTCAACTCAGCACTGATACTGATTCTTTAATAGTTAGGTAGGAGTTATAATTCATACTATGACACATCAGGTATTGGGATTGGAATTTTTCTAATGTAGGATGATTGAGTTGTCACTTACGGGTTTCAGAAAATGAGGCCACATGAGAAAAATTTTCAAACACGTGATCTCATGCTAGCTGTTGTAGTTCATTTTATATTATATTGGAGACACTATCTACTTGGAGGTATTTTTGTTTTATATATTGTCCAAAACCCCACAAGTATATCTTTACATAGTGTGATATGAATCTCAGGAAGTTCAGGTGGGTGGAATACCAACAGTCATTTGATTTTGAGCTTGCATTGACGTCAGGTAAAGTAAATTCTATAACTGATTTTCTATGATGAAAGACTTAGAATCAAGTTGTTAATGAGGATACTAGTGAATGAAAAATCATGGGTTATTCTAAGAGATTCTTATTGTGGTTTAAGAGGAACATTGTAAGACTATCCTCTCAACCTTAGCAGTAACCTCTACTCTTTTGGAATGGGTAAGAATGAGGAAACTATCTGATCATGAGGGGATTTTCCTAAGGGAAAGTTTCTCTAATGATGATACATCATTATTTTGGACCACGTATATGTTTTATACTTTAGTATTCCATGGGAATTATTGTGTTCGAAATGACATTAGGTAGGATATGATGTGGGAATTCTATGCTTAGGAATGGGAAGTTCACCCAAGTATCACCAAAACGTATTGAGATCATTGAAGAAGAGGATTGGTATGAAATGAAATATTAATTGTTTCATCACTCAATGTTACACCATTCAGCTGGAGAAGTTATAGAATCCGTTCTTAGTAAGTATTTTGTAGCTATTTCCCATTCTTGAGTGGAAATGGGATGATGTTTCGATGGATTTCATGACTGGTTTTACCATATCAACTCATGGAAATGATGCGGCATGGGTTTTAATTGATCATTTGATGAGGCTCACACACTTCTTACCTATACAAGAGAACTTATCAGTCGATGAGCTATGAAGCATGTATGTTAGGGAGGTAATATCTCTTCATGGAGCTCCACCTTATATTATTTACATCAGAGACACTCATTTTTTACATCACGGTTATGGAAGTGGTTATGAAAGCCTTCGGTATATATGTAATTATGATCACATAGTTTCACCCAAATTATAATGGAAAGATAGAGCCTGTGTTTTTTGGTCTTAGAGGTCCTGATCTGTGCATGTTTCCTTAACTATGGGGGGGTTGAGAGAAACATATTCCTCTCATTGAGTTCACTTATAATAATATATTTTTGTCTACCAAAGAGATGGATCCTTCTGAATTAGTATATGGAAGGCCTTTCCGCTCAACTCTATGTTGGATAGAGGCAAGGGAGGTGGCTATTCATTAATCACGTTTTGTGCAGGAGACTATAGAGTAGGTCCAGTTGTTCAGAAGGAGCATGATGAGAGCATTATCTAGAAATTAGTCATATGATGACCAACACTGATGAACTCTCAAGTTAGAGGTTGGAGATTGTGTTTTCTTTAGAGACTCACCCAGGTTGGTCTATAGAAATATTCAGAGGTAGGATAAGCTCTTACTGAGGTTATATGGACCCTTGGATGTTCTGACATAGATCAGACTAGTGGACTATAAGTTAGCACTCCCTCAGATGTACCAGTCAAAGCATGATGTACTTCAAGTGTCTTAGATGCACTAATACTCTCTAGACACAACACATGTATTTTGTCCTGATGAGGATTAGTAGGATTTAGATTCTTTATTAGAGGAGTATCTCATTCATATTGTTGATTAGAGCATGAATACACTCCATGTTAAATCAGTTCCCCTGGTACAGGTGCTATAACAACATAGTCGAGTACAGGAAGAGACCTAGGAAAGGGAAGATGATATATGGGTGACGATCCCTCATTTATATACACACCCTTAGTTGAGATATTAGTAGTAGTACAGTTATTGTACTATTGAACCCATTAGAGTGTAAGGTAATACTTTAGCTTTAATATGAGCACATCATTCAGGATCATATGAATATATAGTGGAAGATAATAACTCTTAGGATATTCATGGTGGTGTTTCATTAAATTATTTCCAAGTACAAGAGTGTGCTATCAAATAATTCATAATAATCCAGCCGAATCGTTTTAATAATTTATAAAAAATGGGAAGAATATTTTTCATTAAAAAAACTAAACTTCTGGGTATCCATTTCAAATCTGCAATAATATATCATGATTTTCATAGGAGATAAAATCTTGTTTTTTGGAAAAATTAATAAATTCAAAAATTTGGCATAGGTGTGATGTGGTGCAGATCACTCGCCAATACAACCTCACACAGGTCACTCTCCCACCCAAGGGACCCCGCACAGTCCATTCAACCAATTGACCTCATGTAGGTCACTCACCCAAATGACCTCACATAGGTCACCCCAACTAGGTACATGTGTCATGAAGATAAGGTAATACCATGTGTATGTGAGAAAAGCATTAGCAGGAATCTTTCACAGAAAACTAGCATGATGAAACATCTGTGTAGAAGAAAATAATTGGGATAGCTGAAGGGTGGATAAAAATGTGATAAGGTGATAAGAAGAGACTTCAAGCCATAGATTCTATTTATAAATGCACGAACACCTACACTGGTGGAATGTGCACCTAACCTTCATGGACTAACTGCATAAACCACCAATGAAAGACACCAGCGCGACATAATTTTGAGGCCCAGCCTTCCCCATTCATCCCTTGCATGGTCTTCAAGATGTTATTTTCTTCAAGACCAATCAAGAATGTAAATGGGAATCTAGAGACCCCAAAACAACGAATATTTCAACGTCTGTATTTCATTACTTAAGGATTAGACCCTCTTCTTCCAATAAGATCAAATCATGAGTGTTTTGTTTTACACTCCCATTCCCATATGAGGATGACTACATTCAAAATATAATACCTCAAGTAATTGGTAATTTAATAACAAGCAATATTAAAATTGATTGCCCAATAAATCCCAACAAAAGACCCAAACAACGCCATCATGTAGGGCCAGGTAGTGCAACCCCAGACTTGTGCAAGTCATCATAGAAAGGGAGATATGTGCCAACACCCAGTGAAATAACCTATGACAGAACCCTATTCAAGACATATCCTTCTCCCAGGGTCCCAAAATTTCCTATAAATAGGACCTTGGGCTCTATATTTATGAAATAAGGAAGATCAGAATAAGTCATAAAGCTCTACTTTCCCCATTCCATTTCCTAGTCCATAAAAACCATCCAGTTATCTCTCAAAAACCTGATCAAAGAGTTAATTAAGGGTAATAGTTTTTTTATTGTTCCTAACTTGTTTGACGAATTATTCACCCCCATGAGTAACCACTCACCCTTAGTCCATAAGTATTAGATTTAAGGTATCCTCCCAAACTAAGCACCTGCACAAAACCATTATATATACACCTGAGGTAACCCTACTATCCTATAGAAAGGCCTCACCTAAGTGTTATTTACAAGGATTTTTGTTTTCTAAATTCACCTCTAGCTCACATAGGTGCATCTTGCACAAATAAATCTCATTTCTTCCAGGTTTATCCGGCAAGAGACATTCCAGTCCATCTAGTTCAATCTTGCGTGTGCCTTCCAGTCCACCCAAGTCGACCCTACATGAGACCCTTATATCCACCTATGCCCCACCTAGGTGTACCATACTTTGGGATGCATTTTCATGTCACCAATGGTAGGTCACATCTTCCCTTAGACACCTCACCCAAAAGAGATGAAGACGAGGCATTCCCTGAATCCTCCAGATATGTATAGTCAGACCATAGGGAACACTAGAATGTCCTCTATATTATACATTATAATAGAAATTAAGGTCCTAAATTTATAACATCTAATAGGTTGGATCCTTGGAGTGTGGTTAATTATAAAATCTTTTGGTAATAAGGACCACAACCTTATTGGAAATGCTATAAACCTCCCCATTTTAGATAGTGAGGGGATAAATTTTCTTATCCTTTGATGATGTCTAGTGCCTTAACCTTCTCTCAAATTATGTGAAATAAGGACAAAGGAATCCCTCCCATATTAATCACCAATTATTTATTGCATAGTGCACTTATACAGTTCATACGTACTATCTTCTTTCATAGTGAACTTATATACGGGGTGTCGTCCTTGAGCAGGGCCAAATCACGGCATTACCGTGGCGTGACTGAGGCTTGACCACGACGTGACTGCGGCGTGATCGCGGCATGACCGTGGCGTGTTGGCCCAGTCCAGGGACATCTGTGGGGCGGAATCTTCTAGCCAGCAGCGAAGGGAGTGGGAGGAGGTGGGGGAACATTACGGTCATTGCCCCGTCGGCAGAAATTGTGATTAGTCAGTCTCAAAATTGATCATAAGACTCATGGAATACTATCAATACGAACCGTCGCAGTCTTTTATCCTGGGGCAGGGCCATATCACGGTGTGACCACAGCGTGACCGCGGCGTGACCGTGGCGTGACTGTGCTTATGATTAAAGGATTTTTTTATACAACAGTTTTGAAGCCTACTAAAAGGGAATAATTCATTTACATAGAGCCGTTTGGAGAGAGTAAATGATTTTTTTATACCTTCTGGAGGTTTTTGTAAGTTTACATCCTTCTGGTTGAGAATAATTCAGAATTGTTTGTGAATAAAATCATATTTTTCTATGGTTGTTTCTACTTCTGAACAAGCATGCTGAGACCCACTGGTGACTATGTTTATAATTAAAGCTTCCAAAATTTGGTATGAAGAGAAAAATATTGATTCTCATCCTATGTTTTTGGTAGAAGAGTAGCTGTTTTAATTTCTTATTCAGGGTAATTAAGCTCTATTATTTAAACTTATATTTCATGTGTTTGGTTTATTTGTGATGGGATATGAAAAATGAGACAAAAAAAGTGAGGTCAGTGAGCTTCAGAAGACTTATTCTCTAAGGAAAAGACTGGAAAAGGTTACATTAGTGCTTAGGCTTCCCCCAAAGCCGCCTCTAGGGGTTTCTGTTACAGTGCTTGGGAATAGGTTTTCATTCCAGTACTTAAGAAATCAAGAAAAGCTATTCGTAATCCACCTAGAGGATAATCTGAGTTTTTAATGGGTATGAAATCTTAGTAATATATGGGGGGTAGTTTGTTGTGGGGCTGGATAGGGAGTGTATGGGAAGTAGTGAATAATTAGGGTCCATATTATCTTTCTATATACTTTTATATTTTGGCCAGGTATAGTAGTTAGGGAGTTGTTGGATGGGTTGTTATCATTTGTTTCAGATATTGAATAGGGGAGAGAATAGCAGGAAGGGGTAAAATGAATTGTCTTGGTTCAGCTAGTTGATGTTGAGAGGTAGGGGCCTTGGGAAGTGCAGACCTTATCTCTCAGAGAGGTGGTCTTCTTCTTTGAGATTCTTCTCCTCCCTCCTTATGTATCTCCATTTCTTCTCATCCTATAAATATTAAGTGAGCCACGTCTATTTGTTCAATGCTTTTCTACCTATTTTCAACTGCTCCCATTGCTGTTAGGTTTGTTACCTAACTTTTGAATACTCTAATGGGGAAATAAATAAAGGAGGGAAGCTGAGCCAAGATTTTCGATAGATGGAGAGAGAGTAAGGATATCGAAAATACAACACAGGTGGGGAAAATTGAAGATTCATCTCACACTGAGGAAATGGTTTATGCGACTAGTTTATATTAGGCAAGATTGTGATCGGAAGGTATGAATGACTCTTTCATGGAGGCATTTTTCATTGAAACAGAGATGAAATAAATGAATTACTTGTAGTTTATTTCTCTCTCTAACACCTGTTTTTATATTGGACACAACCTTTGGGAAAATTGCTGCTAAAAAATCGACTCTGATGGAGGTATGAACATTGGGAAGTTGTGACCATTTCTGAAGACATGTTGTAGAAGCTGGAGGAAGTTCACGAGCTTTGTTAGCTTGATTATTGTGTATGATGGAATTCAAATTTTCTATAGAGGTGTGAATTATTCAAACTCATATTATCGTGATTCAAGAACTAATAACAAATATAAAAAATAGCTTCAGTTCTTGTGAGTAGAATCATGAGAGCTAGAGATGAAAGAGTCTTGTTGCTTAGATTCTGGAAATTGAGGTGACAAAGTCGTTGCATATACATTTAGTAGATGCAATGCCAAGGAGCAGTATCTTGCAACCAAACCAGTATGTCCTGAAGAGGTAATATCTTATTTTTATTTTTTCATGGAAGTGGATCAATTGAAATTGAATAGATAGGTAGAAATCTTGTGGACTTTTCAGTCCAGACAGAAAGGGATAAACAATGAAGAGATTGAGGAGAAGTTTAAATCCTCTCTCGAATGGCCGGACGTGGTACATTATGATCTGATTTCATCATAGGATAAGCATTAAAGGCATATTGAGTAGGGGAAACATGTTAATGTTCTAATGGAACCACTAACTAAGGGAAAAAGTGTTTGAATGTTCTATCAGAACAAATCATGATGAAGTACAAATTAGCGACAATAGATGAGTATTTTGATTTTTTGAAGTAGAACCCATAGAACCAGAAGTGATTGATGTTGGAACTGCCATTGAAAATGTAATGGAGGCTGGAAGAGTGTCTATGAGACAACAATGTATTACCTCTGCAGATACTCAGATTGGGTCTGAGCATTGTTTTTCTACCAGTTGTAGAAAGAGTCAAGCTAGTCTAGTGACAACTGCAGTAACCAATGTGGAGGATTCTTACACACTGGTTCAAAGATTCCTAAAGGATAAAAAGGCCGACCAAGAAAGGTCGGGCCCTCTTCCTTAGGCTAAGAGGGTTCTGGATGGGAATTCATTGGTTACTGCAAAGGATTCATAAGGCTACTGTAAGAGATACTTTTCACAAGGATTTTCAAAGTTGTATAGATTACATATTGGATTATTTTTCAACATGCACAACCACTGTAATAATTTTATAAACATGGAATAATATTCCCCAAGATCTAATTCTTGGCCTAGGAGGTCATTGTTTTCCAGTAAGGGGGCTGGTGTGGGCTGGATGTGGCTGGAACAGGGCCAAATCACGGCATTACCGCGATGTGACTACGGTGTGACCGCGACGTGTTGGCTCTGTCCACCGACATCCACGAGGCAGCATCTTCCAGCCAGGAGTGAAGGGAGAGGGAGGAGGCGGGGAAACATTCCGATCATCGCCCCACCAGCAGAAATTGTGATTAGTCAGTCTCAAAATTGATCACAAGACTCATGGAATACTATCACAGAGAACCACCGCAGGGTGTCGTCTTAGAGCAGGGAAAAATCATGGCATTACCACGGCGTGACCGCGGCATGGCTGTGGGGTGTCCGCAGCATGGCCACGGCATGATCGCGGCATGACCGCAGCGTGTTGGCCCAGTCCAATGACATCTGCATGGTAGCATCTTCCGGCCAGGAGCGAAGGGAGCGGGAGGAGGTGGGGAAACATTATGATCGTCACCCCGCCGGCAGAAATTGTGATTAGTCAATCTAAACATTGATCACAAGACTTAGGGAATACTATCACTATGAACTGTCACAGGGTGTTGTCCTAGATAAGGGACAAATCACGGCATTACCGCGATGTGACCACAGCGTGACCGCGGCGTGACTGTGACGTGACCACGGCGTGATGACGACGTGACCACAACGTGACTGTGGCGTGACCGCGGCGTGACCGCGGCGTGTTGGCCCGGTCCAGTGACATCTGCGGGGTAGCATCTTCTGGCCAGGATTGAAGGGAGCGGGAGGAGGTGGGGCAGCATTCTGACTATCTCCCCACCGGTAGATGATAAAACAGATCAACTATTTAATATTCTATAACAAGGGATCGCCAGAGAAGGTTGTAGCGAGCGGCACAATGATGCAAAATCTAAAGGGAAATAAAACGATGGAAAAGAATCATACACCCTACAAAAACCATTTTCGGATTCATTCACTTTGCCTAAACATGGAAATTTTATTTATAATATTCAAATCGTGAAAAGGAAAGTGTCATGGTCAAGGAATTTGCCTACTCGGTCAATGTCATTTGAGTTAAATGAGTATGATAAGACAATTTATATTATTCAATGAAAACAAAAACTAACTATCCACAAAACAAACACCAACAAGAGGAATATGAAAGAATCAAACCAAATCTAAACATGATATAAATAGTTATCACTATTCTTTGGTTTAGAAGACAGCACACCTCCGTTGGAGGGGTTTTATTATAAAATCATGTCATTTCTTTATTTCAACACAAATCAACCATATAGAGAATTTATGAGGGATTAATTTTATCATTTATTTCAACACAAATCAACCATATACTTAACAATTCAATTTTCCATGTTTATGAATGTTGGTGCACCCCATGGGTGGACCTAAAATGGTAAAACAATCCTCAACGCATCACACAGAAATTATGAGGGGTTAATTTTATCATTTATCCAACCAATTTACCAAAACCTAAAAAATAAATAAAATTCCCAAAAAGAGATAAATAATAACACAACCTCACATTCAAAAATCAATAATAAAACAACTGTATATAACTTATAGACCACATACCTCTATTCTAAAGAATACTGCTTGCTCAATCATTCCCCTTAACTCAGAATCAAACACCATTCAAAACCACAATATACGACCTGAAAATAAAAAATGTTGTCAGGTCATTGGATGAACATGAGAAACTATACATTCCATAATATGAAAAAGAGAAGAAATAGAAGGATTATTCTCACCCAGAGATTTGATTCGAAACCAACGGTGCTTCAAATGGAATAGAATAAAAGGAGATCAACCCATGTAGAGATGTGAGAATTTTGGATCATCTCTATGGTTTCAAGGTGAATAAATGATGAAAAAATTAAGTTAGGTTTGATAAATACAAGGGGAAAATTGGAAAATTGCACTTTTTAAGGGGCACACAATTTGGCTACATGGTTTTCCAAAACATACCCAAATCGTGCACCAATATCGGTCCGAGAGGGGTCCAAGTCACACTGTGAACTCGGGATCTCACACAATTTATAAAAATATGTGCCATCATTCTGAAATTCATCTTTCCAAGGTCATGTTTTTTACTATAACTATGTTCCAACCATGTAACATGCACATAATGTCCACTTTTCTCCTTTCATTCATGTTTTGAACCCCCTTACCACCCTACACAAATCATAGGTTTCTTACATGTAGCATGGGTATGAGGAATCATGTCGGGATTCTAAAACCTCCTTACCAGTGTAAGGAACAATAGATACCATGTGAATTAAATGAAACAATAAACAATAACTGGACACGTGAATTACAAACTATTTCCCCAAGAGGGTATGGACTATAACCAAACAATAATACATCATGTCAAGATAACATTGTCAAATGAGAAAGAAACCCAATAATTAATTGAAACCTTGGAATCCCCAAAATGGGTACGGACTCCAATTCTTGATCCCCATTCATGCTCTTCCCAAAGACAACTAAACTCCCCAAAAGAGGGCCTTTCCCTTGTTCAAACATATAATGATGAAATAATCATAGGTACCCAGTGATGGTCTAGTCAAGGTGTGGATAATACTCAGTAGGACATCACCAATGATGTCTATAAATTATCCAGTCTAAATAGATAGTGTATGTAGGTTCAATGTAAATAAGATAGAAAAAAAGAAAACGCAGGTATTATCGGTTAACTATATACACATTAACCATTTCCTTCATTATTTCCATTTTTATCACTTATACCATCTTAATAACTTATTTCATTTTCATCCCATGTTCAAATAGTTTAGGCATTTATATCTTTTAAACAATGGCCTAATATGGAAAAATACTATGCATAAGTGAATAAGTCATGTTCCCTATCTCGCTACGGATAAACATATCATAACCAAATAATCACACTTAACATGGAGCCTCATTCCATGTAGTCATATCCAACAAACTATTAAGGGAATATATCCTCAGTCCGACTCCCTAACTCATGTATTAAAGGGGTGGAGTTTAGAGCCTCTATCCAACCGGACCTGTGTGTATTGAAACTGAAGTCAATTCCCCCCATACAACCATACCATGATCACATTATTATGTATTGATTAACCACATATAAAATATCACATCCATACATATTACATACACACAAACATCACAATTCATATTTATTTTCATATAACACAATATTAATACATAACCCATTAACACATTTTCTATTTATATCGCTTAGCCCATTTGACCCATTTCCCTTTTCATACCTTAACCCATTTAGAATATTAATCAACACCAATAACTTTACCCATATAACATTTTACTCAATTTAGGTTCATTATACCATTTATCACATTTCTATATTCTTATGAATTAACCTATTTGCGCATGTACATCACAAATTCATAATCCATTCCTAGATTCACATTAATCCATTGATTTTTTTTTCATATCATTCCAAATAATACAATTTTCCATTTTCAATAACTTGAAAAAACGACCATTGGTGACTCTTATATTTTATCTAAAATTTCAACACATTTATCATGGTCTTTACTTCAACACAAATCAACCCTATTATTAATAATTCCATTTTCCATGTTGGGAAATGTTGAAGCACCCCATGGGTGGAACTAAACAGGTGAAATCATCCTCCACACATACCATGGGGATCATGATATGTTTATTTTATCATTTATCCAACCATTTTACCAAACCCTATCAAAGGAATAAAATTAAAAACAATATCAAACCATGAATAGAACTGCGCATGAACAAATTAACAATAAAATTTTTGGATATAACTTGTAGATGACGTACTTCGATTCCAAATAAAACAACATGCACAAACTTGGAGAATCACTCAGATTTGAACACCCTTCCAAACCCCAATCTAATATACACTATAAAAAATCATTTAAGGGATTCAAAAGAAGATAGCAAAGAAAACAAACCCAAATCTGAAAAATTGGAGAAAGAGGAGTATTAGTGAAACACGGAGCATCGATTTGAAACCAAGGGTGCTCCGAATAGTGTATAATCAAAGGAGATCCACCCTTGGAATGATTTGGGCATTTTGTTCATAACCATGGATGAAAGGGGAAGAAATGAAGAGAATATTTGCCGAGGCATGATAAATATCGATTGGGGGAAATGGAAAAATCACACTTTTTAAGGGCTGTATGGTTTGACATAATGGTTTTCCAAACCATTCACCAACCATGTTCTTGCCTCTATCCAAGAGGGTTACAAGTCACAAAATAACCTGAGGATCTTATAAATTTTACCAAATAATGTGCCAGCTTTGTTAAATTATCTTATCCAAGGTGCAATGGTTTCGCATCACAATATCACAATTTACATTAACATACCCCCAACCATGCAACATAAATAGAATGTATAGAAACCCAGGGTTAACATAAAAATATATTACATAATATCAGGTGAATATAAATTACATTACAATAATACATTCCTAAGGACTATAATAGTTTTGTGTCTTTGTAATCATAAAAAATATTCAATCATAATGAAATATCATAAAAATAACCCATAATGATGTCAACCATTAGTAATTATACCTAAAACATATCTTCATAACATAAGAAACCAAAATATTATAACGGTGTTCATTTATATTACCATTAAGTTAAATAATGTAAATGTGTAAGATACTAGTAAGATAATTATATGTTTCATATCAAAAATAGTTATGGTGATTTTTTGGTAAACTGCATTGTGTTCTTACAAGGTCAATGGATTCACCAAAACTATAAATATTAAGTATGGATAGAATTAGGTATATATAATATTATATTTTTTTTATGAATCCATAGCCTTGAATGCGACCTATTTTCCATTCCTAAGGAACACGAAAAGGGACCATGAGTTAGTAGGGACACATTACCATGATTATACACCCCTAAAATGATAAATCGTTTCCAGCACTAGGATCACAATGTTAATTCACCTCCCTATGGCTAGTTGGTCCACTATCAAAAAGGTTGTAACTCTAACTTTGGTGTTGGATTCATGCACTAGTAATAGAAAACAATTATGAACCATTACTAAGAAGGCTACATTTTGAACCAATCGGTTGACATCTAGGGAAAAATTCCATCCCCACTAACTCAATTGTCCTTATTCGAGTGTTGTAAAGTAAGCATGAATTCATCCCTAGTTTGAATGTGTATGAAAAATCCTGGGTCTAACCACATAAGGATTGTGATAATTTGGTGTAGAAACATACTGAATCCATTCAGAAAAAATACATATTTCTTGGGGAGGGCTTGACCTCATGAAGATTCTATGCTATCTTGAGAAATTCCCTCAAAGCGGACGATTTCATTTAGGATCATCTCAAATGAAGGGATAAACATGTGAAGGGATGTCATAGATCTTCTTTTGAAAAACGCAAGGGAACAAGAGAAATCAAATAAATTTCAAAACCTGTTATCAATGCCCAGAACCAAATGAGCAAGATGAGTCGGCTTGGCCTGGGCACTCCTGTTCAAAATTTCCCTTAAACTCCGAAGCTCGGAATTGAAATCCCTTTCAAATTTCTGGAAAATATCACATATTCATGAGAAACCAATCATGTGGGAAATGAAAAAACTAAAAGTCCAATCAACTTACAGGATAGAATCCATGACCATTCGGTCTCTGGAGGAATGGTGAGGGAGGAGGAACAGCGAGGGAGAAGGAGTATTCTCCGGAGGAGACGGTCGAGGGTGGGAGGAGAAAGTCAAGCATGAGGGTGGGGAGGCCGCCGTGAAACACCGATGGCTGGGAAGTGCAGCAGTGACGTTGGGGAGAAGTGCGCAGAGAGCAGGTCCAGGTCGAGGGTTCGAGGAGTCATGGATAGTGGGGAGGAGGAGCTCGCGAATTGGGGGAGGAGAGGAGGAGAACATCACAGAGAGTGTCGTCGAGAGCGTCACGGACTGGGGAGGAGGAGCTCATGGATCGGGGGAGGAGAGGAGTCATGGAATGGGGAGGACGAGCCCAATTGATAGTCAAAAAAACATTGGTACAAATTTTTTTAATCCGTGGATATAAATTATGATATAGCCCAAGTTTTAATAGAACTTTGGGTATAAACTAAGCTATAGCCATAGAATTATAAAATCGTGGCTATAGGTCCATGGCTATAGACCTGTTTTCTAGTAGTGTATGTAACTTGTACCTTGGAGGCAACCCGGTGAATTCCTATTCATAACTACCCAATGAGTAGAAATGAACATTATGCATATGTTAAATTAAACATATATATATATAACACCTATCACATGTTGTACCTCATATTTACCCATTTATGATGGTACACGTCTCAAGGTTTTGTATAATATAATAATAAATTTCAATAAATCTGAGTAATTTGGATGAGAACACAATCTATAGTTCCAACTACACATTGTGTACTATTTTTCATCGTCCATCCGAAGTACATGCCCGGGGAAATTCCGTGTGAGTGTAATTCAAAAGTATTAAGAGTACACAGACTATCCAGTGGGCCACATGATGTATAGTTCCTCGTTACACAATCTCTATCCAGGAAATACTTGTATGGGGTACATGGTCCAACCCTAACCTGAAGGGACTACACGTCGTGTCCATTTGGCCACACGAAGTGTAATACAGAAACACATGGAGTCATTAATACTTATAAAAACTCCAATGACATGACATTTTTTGGCAGTACATGTCATGTAGCCAAGGTTCAATTATGGAGTCATTAAGACTTAGACAAACTCCATTGACATGGAATGGTTTGGCAGACCAAACCTGGTGCATTGAACCTTGGATACATGACATGTACTGCCAAATACACGTCTTGTGTTCTGGTGTTGTACGACTAGGAACCCTTGGCACCTTCAAATGAGATCCTCTATTTTATTTTAATCAAAATTAAAAGAAAATATTGTTTCTATAAGGTGAATGAGAAATGAAAGAGGAGGAACAAATATCAAGATTCAGATTTTCAGAACAATTAAATTGAATTGAAACAAGTATATTATTAAATAAGTAAATCATAAAAAAAAATTAAATAATTATAAACTATGATGTAACCCACTCGGATACGACTTGTAGGTTCTGGGTATAGCAGAAGCATGGTTGGATCGGCACCCATCATTGATTTTTACCATGATCAATGATTATTCCGGGATCAATACGACGATGAACTACAGGCTCCCTAGAATAGAATAAAAGATTTAGATAAAGATGAAAGAGGCCCAAAACCTTTAGAGAGGATCTTTCACATCATGTTTATAATTAACTTAAATAATTTCATAAAAAAATAATACATGGATCTTTGGTATTTTCTTCCATGATGGTGTTGATCATCCGAAATGAACCTTCAATATTATCTTGTTGTGCTTGCAAGGATACAAACTAGAATCCCTCTAACGGTGATCCACACATGCTCTGATAGCCTCTTATTGACATTGCTCATTCTCTGGGTGCTAGCGCGTCAAAGCGAGTGTCTTGTGTCGGTTGTTCTAGATCGATTGTTCTTTGGCCTTGAATAATGTATCTCATTATCAAAAGAGGAGGGAAGAGGATTAGAGAGAGAAATTGTTTATCTCAACAATTCTTAATTCATTGGGTGTGCGGTTTGGTACATGGAACAATAGATGTATGTGTCTACTTATTGACATGCAGCCTCAGTTACAATATTTAATTGTGTAAAAGCAATTAAATACATTCATAACCTTAGAGAAAACCCATGCTATTAATAATAATACTATGTAATTATTTATGATGAGACAAATTGTGCAAAAAAGAATTATAAATAAAATTCCGCTTCACAAAATAATAGCAGTGTTATTTTAATTTGTGCCAAATAGTTAAATA
Organism: Viscum album; assembly: GCA_963277665.1. NCBI lineage: Eukaryota > Viridiplantae > Streptophyta > Magnoliopsida > Santalales > Viscaceae > Viscum > Viscum album. Next base: position 371,318,668 of record OY728121.1, read on the forward strand.
ATTATTTATCTCCTTGCAAATAATTATTTTACTATTGGACTAGACTTGGTCCTATCAGACTCAACTTCCATTTATTGAACACCTGAATAAATAAATAAATAAATTATTCTCATAAATATATATTTTATTTACAAACTAGTAAATAAATATTTATTAAATGTTCAATAAAATAAATAAATATATTTTAACTACAATCTAGTAAATAGATATTTATTTAATTTATGAAATCATTTTAACTTGAATAAAATTATTCCATTGTCTTGAGAATAATATTTATTAATTAAATTCATATAACATTTAACTGAGACCACTAGAAACACTTAGTGTGTGAACCTCTAAGATTATTTTTTATTAGAAATAGGTGGGCTTTCCTAAAGTCCAAGAGTACTATCTAAAAATGGGTCAAGGCACCCATGAGAAAGAACTTAAAGTCATAATAATTATATCCAAATAATAACACTCACTATGTAATATAATCCCTTTGTCGCAATATCTCATCAAGAAGGTTTCATGATAGTGTCATTAACTTTTATTCTTGATACGTCATTCTTTGACTACATGAAATAAACTCGAAGTTACACCATATCCATGGAATTTTTCGTGATAGTAATATTTCAAAGTACCAAGATATCAACTTCCACAAATGGAAGGTAAAAATACTTTCCTGACTTATCTATTAATAACATGCCACTCATGACGCACCCAATGTACCATACTTCTCTCCAACTGTCTGTGTGACAGTTTTTGTCAGTAAATCAACATGTGCGAGTCGAGACACATATTAATGATAATATTAAAGTCTAAGGATCATTACACATACTTGTAGATAGAAATATTTTATGACACCAAAACACATGGAATTCCTACTAGAAGGTCTGTTCTCATAATCTCTTGTATTGGAGATTACAAAGTGTGAACTTCATGAGAGGAAGTCTCATCTACTTATGAGTACTCACACCTAATGGTCTGCATGCTATGTGTCCCATCATAGTATGTCATCCAACTGTAGAACTATATTTAAGAATATTGTTATATAATTTCAAGGTTTTCATCATAGTAGGGAAGTTTCATGACCTTATCAATGCAACAAATACTCTAGGACATTATTACATCATGGTCATGTAGAACAATGAAAAATATGTAATAAGATGTTTAATATTTAAATAAATTAAATATCCATGCAATCAAAGTACAACCAGTTGGTTCTAAGACACAAAATTTTACAGATATAGTATTACCTACCATATTTCCATAATGATCATAGAAAAATATGAACATTACCCATGTGTGCATATGGCCTACTGTCTCCATGATTGTAATGTTGATTCATTTTTCATAACCATATTTAATTATTGTTTTTAAAAGTATAGTTGATGTTTAAATATTATAATTATGTCATTATTATTATTCTATAGAAATTATATAATGACCCCTTTGACCATAGTTTACTTGCAAAAGTTTTTTTGACACATAAACTGAATTTGGTCAGAACACCTGATGTAAACTTAATTATTTAAATAGTTGTATACAACACATTAATGAGTGAAATAAAATTAATGATAAACATGTAAAATATTATCAAAAAATTATAAAATTAACATAAGTTTATTATACATTAATTTAAAGGGAGTTCACCTAAAAGGAAGCTTAAGGTAAGGGATTTCATCTCAATTTACATTCTATTGAGACTTATTTGTTGTTATGCACCTTTTTTATTTTATATGGTGTATATACTACCGTTTTAAATGATATATCATGAATATCCTTACTCTGATTATATTATAACATAAATTTAATTTTATTCATTCAGGAGGATTATGATTTAAAATTTTTCAAAGTGGTATATGAAACTTTGGAATGTTTATAGATTATTTTACTCTACAATAATATTAATGGCCTTTCGATGGTATTTCCATTTGATGAAATTATTTGAACATTGTTCAATAAAACCATTAATTTTGTCTCCTCTTGTTATTATTGACTATTTTCAAGTATTACTACCATTTCTACACTCTTTGGTACTCAAAATTTTTTAGAGAATGTTTTCCAGAAAACCCGAGTTTGTATCTCACTTTAGTCAGAAAAAAATTTATTTCTAAAAATCATGTTTTATTAAAATATTTTCAAAAAAATATATATATATTTTTATAAAATTTACATTCATCAATGACAAAAACACTTTATTTTACTCCACTTGGGATATAATGTATTAATACCATCCTTAATTTTCTTCTGGATGGTTTATGATTTATTTGGCTAAGGATTTTATTCACATTCACTTCCTCGATTCCTTTTGTCACTTGATATATTAAATTTCCTATGATCATTGAACATTGAATTTCCCCTAAATATCCATATCAGTTTTCATAGATATTATTATTTCCTAAAACATATGCCATTTTTTATATAGTGTTTACTTTAAATGTTATTTTATTATTTGGTGAAATATTGATAAACTCATATCCTTTATTCAATATAGATATTTTATAAGGAACTATATTTATTTAAATGCTCTGGACATGCACTATAAGGGTCGGGGACCAGTTAATGAAAGCCCTACGGGTTAGAGAACTATCAATGCAAGCTCTACGGATTGGGGACCGATTAATAAAATCCCCTCGATGCATCAATTCTCTTATGGGATGAATTAGTTGGAAAATTTGGAAAATCTTAAACTGTCTCATGATGGTATATGTATCATGTACCTAGGAAACATGACATCCAATAATTAACCATTTCCTTTTTTGATAATTTCATTATTATTATTCATCCATTAGATTATGTGTCAAAATATCTATGGATATATTTCATTTTAGTTTGTTGATTAGATGGCATGTGTTTCAGTTTCTTACCATCCCATATTCAATTTTCCTTATCTAGTTATTTGAATGGAATGTGTTTACATTTATTACCTTTCCATATTTTTTATGAACTTCCTTCTCAGTTTATTAATTACATAGCATTTGAGTTCATTTATTAACCATGTCAAAATTATTATTCTCATTAATTCATTATTCATTCTCCTATATTTTTTCCTTAATTAGTATTTGAGCTCACCCTTATTATGTTTCATTCCCCATAAATCCAGGAACCAAACTATGAATGATTTTTATGGATTTACTAGCTGGGTTAGAGTTATCCTCCAAGTTATTTATTTATAAAGAAAAAAATTATATTTTAATTAGTGTAGTCATTTGTAATACAAGTATCATGTATGTATCTGGTTTACCAAGACTATCAAACTCTTCTGCCCTTTAGGATTTGATTCCTTATAATCATTCCAATGTAATAGTATCAGACACTGGCTCCAGGCTATCTGGGGTTAGGTCGCTACAAGGGTTATAATAATAAAGAAAATATACTCAAAAAGAGTTCTAATTAGACAAAAAATTTATTATCATCATAATATTTAATGTTATAGAGTTAATGAGTCAAACATTAGGAATATGATTCCTAAATTATACAATTATTCAAACTAGATTACTTCATAGATATTACTTTATAAATAGTTTTAGTGGAATAGTTTTATCAGATAGTCACATAAATATGTGACATGAATTACATATTGATGTAATGAGTTAACAAATCCCTTGAAACATAAGAAAAAAGAGGATAGTCTATAAGTATATCATATATAATATGTTATACATAAAATTATATTTAGTTTTATTAATAATTTTTAACCAAGTTTAATAATATCTGATGTATCATGTTATAAAAAATAGAATCACTACTTCATCATTACTTCATATTATCTATATATATATATTAATATATATATATCATGAAGTGAAATGATAATTGACCTCTCAATGTATGAATTTGAGTTATCCGTAATTAATGCTCACCATTAAGTATTGTAGGATATGATGAAATATTAAGGTTATTATTAGTGTGATTATGGTATCGAGATATAGGGTATGATAATAAAGTACAAAATGGGTTTTTTGTATTTGATGATCCATGAAGTATACCAGATAAAATGTTATACACAATTTATTTGGTATAATGGGGGTGAATAGTTCATATTTGGATTCCCCACTATCTAATTTTTATGAGATACCTAGCATGAGAACCTTCATACATTGTTAACTTTATTACACAAGCCTTGAGGTTTAGCTAATTAGGGGGTGGTTGGGTATGTTTTTGATCATGTATTTGGTTGGACCTCAACCAATATGGGATTTTTCCTCTCATATGATGATTATTACATATGGTCCCTCTATTGAGATAGAAAAACAAAGTGTATAACCATACCTAGTTAATACACATGATTTACTTATCAATTTAGGTGAGATACATGTGATGTTCTAATCAATAAATATGAATAACATGTGATTTAATCATTATCTTGGTCAATATATACTCATATAATCAAGAAACTTTAATAGGATATATGGGATTGACATACTCAGCACCTCATTTATTTCTTGATTTCTTAGACAAAGGAATAATATGATAATACATTCTTTCATATGATACAGCTAGAGGACACAAGAATAGAGATACATTTATTTGATGTAGATCATGATAAATACCTTTGTTTACTGATTATAATTGATTCTTTTATAGAATCCATTCTTTTCATAAATTTATGGATCTGTTGATTCATATTTTATTTCAAGGTTACAAAGGCCTTTGAGATCACACTTTTCAGTTTATTTAATGGGGATTGATTTATACTTAGGGAGTTTCTTTAGAAGTGTTTTATAGTTTATCCAAAATAGTTTGGAGGGGTATTCACAAGTAATTACATACTATATGATAAGATTTAGAGTTGATTATAGCTTTCCAAAAGTGTTTTGAAATTTATACAAAGAGAATTTTGGATATGGTTTCACAAGTTATTATATATGATACAATATAAGGTAATGTGACACAAAGTATTTGAATATTTAGTGTAAGGGGGATATTGAAGGAGATATTCCATAAATCCATTATGAATATGATGAATTTTTCCATATCATAAGAGATTATATATTTATATAAAAATTTCATGATATATGATTTCATGAATTATACCCAGGAACGTTTTTTATATGACTATATATGAATCATAATGTATGATTTATTTGGGCCATGTTGCAATTCATTTTGGAAACAAATTTAAAGTGTTAACAATCAGGTGTATCTTCCAAATAAGGTATCTGTAAATGAAACATGATATATTCATGACATGTGAGGGTTATAAAACATTTTCAAACAACATGCATAACTCATACATTTTACAATGTATGATTTATTTCACATATTACTTAAGAGTCTCCTAAGAGATTATAAAAGCAGGCTACACCATCAAGATAGGGTTGTTTGAGACCCTTCTATACTCCCACAATTTTAACACCCTTTATCTCCATTATTAGCCTTCATTAGAAACTATCATGTCATGGGTGAAGAGAGGATCCCACTTGAGCATCAAGCAATTTAGTACAGCTCATGGATATATCAAGAATATGGGAGTTCTATGGATTCTAAAACATCCAAGATTTTTAATAATTTAATATATAAAATTTTATTCTAAAATTCACACATGTATATATATGATAAGTTCATTTATTTTATTTATTTTTAATGATATGAACTTATAACTTATATTCATATTTGAATACTAATTTTCCCACAAAATACTAAGTCAAGTATAACATAATTTTATTAATAATAATTGTTTATTTTCTTTAAAAATAGTTTTATTGAATTCGTGATTCCTTTTACTAAGATAATTTTATTTGATTACTAGATTACTTTTATTAATAGTTTTATTTTCATTTGATCATTTACATCATAGTTAAGTCATTATAATCTAATTGTCAATAAAGTATGATATGTGTTTTCATTTATATAAAATTGTTGCATATAACCATTGAAAGTAATGTCATATAAAATTTTGTATGAATCATATGATAAAGTAAATGGTTAAATATCATTTCAAACTAATATAAAATTTTATAATTATTTTTTATTTTACATTATAGTTAATTTAATTTATAAATGGTTATTATTGTATTTTGTGTACCTATTTTATCACTATATAAATTTCCTTTTAAAATGTTAAGTAACATGTTTTTTAATTAAATAACATTATGAAATAATTATTTTTTTTTTGAAAATGTAATTTATCATATGTAAAGTGTATTATTATTGAAAAATGGATATTAAATTTTGATAATTTAGTTTTTATAAAAGCAAAATAATCATTAACATACTATTATAATTATAGTGTATAATGTTTATCACACTAAAACTGTTTTCTCAATTACGTATTTAAAATTTAAATTAAACTTAATTAGAAGTATTATTTCATAAAATGTATATGTTTTAAAAGTATAATATTTATTTAAAAATAATATAATAATATATAGTAACAAATAGAAATGTAACTATTCATAATAAAAGGAATTGTTTTCTAAATAAATTATTTTTTCATCCATTATATAATTTTAATTAAAAGATAAATTTGTAAAATTTAATATTTTAATTTGAAAATTTTTAATTCATTTTTTAATAAAAACATTTAAATTACCATTGGGTTAATTTTTACTATTTTTCTAAAAAAATTGGTGTTTGATGAATAATAAAAAAATTGTTTTTATAAATACCGTAACTTTTATGACATCATATTGATATAAATATAACTTAAAAATTTATGAAACATTTTTATAAACTTTAATAGATATGTATATATATATTATTACTAATCAATTATTTTGATGTGTATTTATGAATTCTAAAATTATATAGCAAGATAATTATCTAAATGCTTACCCAGTACTTAGGAAAGGTAAGAAAAGTCAAAATAATATCATTAATATGTTGTTATGTTAAGGATGAGAATAAAAATACATTATAAATGGTATTAAATTAAAATAATTGTGAATAATAAATTATATTTATGTTATTAATTTATTTTTTATTTTAAAAAATATTATAATTATCCAAAATCTTTACACAGTGTCCATGCAGTGCTTTGCAAGTAGAGGAAAATTCCTAACTAGTGGTTTTAAAATAATTAAGGAGATAAGGATTGGATGAATTATGGTATATAATGATTTTTTAGGATAAAAATTATATTTAATGTTTAAAAAAATTAATGTGAATTCTATAATTATGTAGATATTTTTAAAGTAAAATTTTAAGAATAACTGTGAAAATGATTTTAAAAGGTATTTAATGTTAAAAAAGATTTATAAATTAATATAAAAACATAAAACCTTATATTTAGTCAATTGATATTATTAAATGGTCCATAATATCATCTAATATAAATTTATGATCCACTTTCCATTTTAAAATTACATTATTGACTCCCAAATATTGAATATTTGTTATAATGTTATCAAATATTGAATATAAAAGTGGAATCATTCTAAACTTTCCAAAACAAAACAAAAGGATCAATTTTATCTCTAAATTCTATCCAAATTACTATATAAACGTCCCTTTATATTTTTATAAGTCTCTGGTATAGCCTAAATCCCCTCCTTTAAAGACTTTAGAATTAATCCAAATGAGATGAGTTAAAGAACAAGGTAAGTGTTTCAAAGCCTCTTTATCCTTTCTTATTTGTTATTATTTTCCTTAAAACTATTATAAATCTCCACTTATTTTCATTAAATTATTAAATTGACATATTATTTTCATATTTTTTATCCCTGAATTATTATATGGAACTCATTATCTCTCACCAAACACTTTTTCATAAGTTGTTACTATGTCAAAATATGGGGTTTTCAAAAACTATGTTATTTTATTTCAATTATTCTCTGACTCTATTAAATAACTTAAGTAATATTTAAAATTAAAACTAAAATAGTGGTTTATTTATTATATAATTTTTTTTAAAATAAAAAAATATATTGGGTTTTACTTCTTTTAATATCATTTGAAAAACAACACATGCTATGGTAGTTTTACGTTACTTAAGTTAATAGTGATGTTTTCATTACCTTATGTATTTCATAGATATTATAAAAATGTGATTATATGATATAATATAACATTGATATTAAAATAATTTCATCTTATTATTTTTAATGGTAAGACATCCATTATAAAAATGAAATTAAAAGTAAACATTCATAGTCATTTTTAACATTAAAGCAAGCTTATTGAGGGAGAATATCTTAATAGTAAATAATTCATAACCTATTGAACTCCCTATATTTTTTAATGATATAGATAAATTACCTTGATACATATAAATCTTATGTTATAATTATGTAATGACCATTGATCATTACAATTGTACCACATTAGTTTTAGAGATTATGAACCAAAAGTCCTTAAGACGACCGATAAGACCAATATTAAATTAATTAAATTAATAAAGCATTGTAATTAGTGAATTTAAAGTAATAATTATAATTAAATGAACCTGATTTTTTTTATAAATGTAAATAATTAATATAATTTAATTATTCAAAAATATTAGAGGACATACGAGGTGAATTAGGATTTATGGTAAGGGTTTTATTTCCAAGTCTCTACTCTTTACAAGTATTATTATTCTATTTAATATCTTATAATATATATATTAAATAAAATATCTTTAAATGAATAAATTAATATTTTAAATTTATTTCTAATGAATTTATGGTCTCTTTTCCTTATGGATTTATAGTCAACATGATCTGTTTTTCATGAGGGGTTTTCTTGACTCAATCTCTTTTCCTCAATTCATAATCTTTATTCTTTGGCCATGTTATTATATTATTGGTATATTATTAAATTATATTTATAAAATGGTATTTCCCTTTATCTATATTAAATTACATTTTTATGTCATGTTATTATACTTTGATTAATTCCTTGAAACATAAAATATGATGTTGTCAAAAATAACTCCCCTTCTATCTGTTGACTATTTTTCTTTTCCATATCCTTGTTCTTTCTTACTAAAATTGTTTTATCTTATTATTTTTAAAGTTAAATATGTATTCACTTCTAAACCATTCATATTTCATATTATCTCTATACAAAAGGAAATTTTATATTTCTTTTGTTGTTTTGGGTTTCCATAAAAAAATTTAAAATCCTAAAAGGTATCTCTTTTCACTTATTTATATTTTTATCTTACACTCCATATTTCCTCTATTTACATTTATTTATTTTAAAGATTAAATTACTGGTATTTTTTTAATTTATGGTTTTCAAATTTCTTTTCTCCCCTTTAAATGGATTTCTAATTTGACTTCTAACATTTTTTTTAGAAAAAAGTTACTAAAGATTTATGAAAAATCATGTTTTGATCTAATTTAAATTTTTTTCTCTATCTATAAAAGATATATATTATATGGAGTTAGATTTTATGAATCACCCTATAAATTATCTTATGATATAATTATCAAGGTTGATTTAATTTTTGGTATAAAACTTGATTTAAACTTATGTGATACCATTTGAAATTTTTTATGAACCATATTCTTTCCATGGGATTTTCTTAATAAGATACATGATTGATTTCATGTGGAACACATAAGTATGATTTATCATTATGTGATGGGTGGGTCTGATACATCCTTCTGATGAACTTGGTAATGATTTACATATTATAAGAGCATTATTTGCGTTCTAGTTGAAGTAATCCTCATTAATAATGTTATGAATGGGAAAGCTAAAGTAATTATTTTCCATAATGTTATGCATGGGCCAGGTAAATTAAGTTTCATCCATAATGTTCTTCATTGGAAAAGTGAAGAAATACTTATCGATAATGTTATGTGTGGGTCAGGTGAAGTAAGTCTTGCTTATAATGTTATGCATGGGGCAGGTGCAATTAGCCTCATCCATAATGTTATTATAACTTGTAAGTCATCCTTGGCCTATTTTTATAATTTAATGATTTATTTTAGTGCAACATTTCTATGTGTTTCAAGATTACCATGCTCCTATGACATCTTTTTCTCTTAGGAAATATTTCTATGATAAATTTTATGTTATGATTATTGAACCTCATAACATCTCACCCCATTTTTTCCCATGATATATAATAATTATATCATGCTTAATTTTCAATTCTTATTATTTCATGAATTTATTTATTTAATTATTCCATTTTTATCATGATCAAGTATCTCAATGGTTTATGATATATGTCTCATTATTAATGTTTTACCCCTTACTAAGTGCTTGAGTTCCCTCCTTTCATATATTTCTACATCTTCCATGAATTTCTATAAATCTATATGTATAGGAGGCATAAATGTGTGGAGAATTTTTTTTGAATATGTGTATATTATATTGTGACTTAAGACCAATTATGTACCTAATTTAAAAATACACTGAAATTGTGATCCTGGGAGTTTTTTAAAGTTCATATGATGTATTAAAATTATTTATGTTAGCATAATATCTATAAGTGTGGATCAATGGTATCTCAGTTGGTATCATAGAAAATTTTGGTTATTTTTTAGAATAAGGATTGAGTAAAAAAATGAATCCTTATAATTATAACCTTTATACCTGGTTAAGTATAAGTAATTTCAAAAAATGGGTTTAACATTTCCCTTATATTTATGTTGAGTCAACTTATAACCTTACTATAGTTAATTATTAAAATAAAATTAGGAAATATTTTTCTATTATATAGGAAATATTGAAAACATTAATAAGTGTTTATCAATGAGTAAAATTTTGATGATGAAATTTCATTAAGGGGGTAGAATATAACATCCATGATTTTCAATAAATATTTTTATAAATTTTAATTATGAAATTTAAACATACAAACTTATATATATATATATATAAATGTTAGGTCTAAAAAGGGTCCTAGGTACCTTGAGGGGGGGTGAATCAAGGTATGGATATTAATTTCAAACATATTCATACCCCACTAGATCCTGACCTATTTATTACAAGGGTCACTTATAATGCTATTTAATTATAATTTTGATTTTATACTTTCCAATTTATCTAATGATAATGTACTGAATGTAAGGAAAAAAATAAATCAAAAGGACACAAATATTTTTACTTACTTCACCCTCACTGGGCTAATATAAGGAGCATACAAGGAAAATGTTCCGATTGTACCAAATTCACTATGGATCACTACCAATAATGATAGTCAGGATCAATCACTTATATGACCAATCTCACTACCTTTACAAGGTTTAGCTTCAGCTCAATTCTTTCACAAGGGTGTATCACTTTGTCTCTTTCTCCGGCTCACTACTAGTGGAAAAGATCACGGTCTTCCTCTTCCTTTGCTCACTACTATTGTAAGGATACAATCACAGTTTATGGACTTATAGGTATCTTCATTTTAATGAATTCATGAATCCCCAACTATAGGTATATGTTATGTGGAAGTATCATTTTAAAACATATATGAAATAAACTTGTATTTGTACTGTTAGTTTGTGGAAATTAATTTTGCGAACTGTACCTCCACAAACTATCTTGAGTTCTCCACGAACTACGTTGCACCACATGAAACGGGTTCTTTGTGGACCAACTCTTCCTCTATGGATAAAATCTTCTTTCACAGTTCACCTCTCCTTAATTAGACAACAAAATTATTATATGGACCGCCTCTTCTTTCATCAACCATTTTCCTTTGTGAGCTACAAAGCCCCATAAAACCCTTTCGTGAACTATTCTGTGAACTAGATCACCCTTTACAGAATCCTCCATCATAAACCACTTCTGATAATGGAATCCTTCCTTATGAACTAATTTAGAATTCACCAAATTCTTCCCAGAGTGATGATATTTTCTAATGGAATTATATCATACTAATGATCTAATTAGAAATCCTTATATATCCAAATATATCCAAAAATACCGTTAATTTGATCACCCAAATCTTCTATGTAGTACTGCCTTCACCGCATATTTCTATGAGGTCAGCAATGAATTTTATCCTTTGAGGTGGTTGATGTCTTATATATATGATACCCTTTGTGGATCCACAAATCACCACATCATTTTGCAAATAACATTCCAACACATGAACTACAAGGCTTCCATATACTTCAAGCCTCCCGCGAACCATTTTTCATTCACTGTCAATGTATTGTCCATGATGATCTACATAGAGATTATATACAGAAATCATCCTTTGTTGGTTTTCCTAAGTCATTCAGTGTACCTCATTTTTTGGTTCACGAACTATACTTCGCGGTCCAAAAACTCTAAACCCCTATGTGAAAAATATTCATTTTCCAAAAAACACTCCCAATTTTGAGGCCCGAAAATTTGGAAAACTTTGGGAAAATGTGCCTTCTTAAAAAAGAACTTTATAAACACCAATAATATTGATTCATGGTCATCTGGCTTTGTCAACAAACACAATCACCCCAAAAACACCAAGAGTATTCCTTGAGGGATTTTTTCCCAACAATATATATAAAAATTTAATTTAATTTTTTTCTAATGATATGACCATAAAATTTATATTCATATTTAAATAATTATTTTCCCTATAAACTTTAAATCAAGTATAATATAATTTTATCAATAATAATTGTTTATTTTATTTTAAAAAAACATTTTTATTGAATTCATGATTATTTTTGTACATATAATTTCATTTGATAAATATAGTTATTTTTTAAATAGATTTATTATCAAATGAACATTTCAATGAAAATTAAGTAATTATAAAATAATTATTAACAAAGTTTGATACATGTTTTATAGTTATAAAATTAAAGCATATAATCATTAAAAGTAATTTATTATGACAATTTATGTGTAAAACATGATAAAATAAATGGTTAAATATAATTTTACACTAAAAAATACTTTATAATTATTTTTTAATATACATTATAGTTAAATTAATTTCTAAATGTTTGTTATAAAATTCAATGTACCAATTTTATTACTATAAATAGTTTTTTAAATGTTTTATAACATGTTTTATAGTAAAATAAAAGTATCAAATATTGATTATTTTTATTTGAAAATTTAATACTATCATATGTATAGTTTCTTATTATCATAAAATGGATATTAAATTTTTATAATTTAGTTTTTCAAAAAGTAAAATAGTCATTGACATATCATTTTAAACATAGTGTATAATTTTTTATCGCACTAAAACTATTTTCTCAATTATGCATTTCAAACCTAAATTCCAATTAAATAGAAAAAATATTTTAATAAAATTTATATGTTTTACTTATATAAATAATTAATTATCAATCATATAGTTAATATATAATAAAATATATAAATATAACCACTCATACTAAAAGAAATAGTTTTTATTCTAAATAAATTATTTTCCCATACATTACATGATTTTATTTAAAAGATAAATTTATATAATTTTAGAATTTAAATTTTATAAAATAGAATTAAATTTCTAAATAATAACTTTGAAATTATCTTAGGGTTAATTTTTACAAATTTTTCTGAAAATTTTTAGTTTTTAGTGAATAGTAAAAATAGTTTTGTAACACCCCAACCTGAATCACTGGATTTGGGTCAGACTGCCACATAAACTCATATGGACCTTCTTCTATAAAATAAGGTATGTGGTACTCCATCCAAGACCTAATTATTTAGGTCAGGGTATTAGAAAATTTTATCAAAGGCAGCATGTTTCCTTTCATTTTCTTTGATTTAGGATATGTTATACTTGAGAGAGGATGGTTAAGACTTAGGTAGGGGAAATGTGTTAGTGTCTATCTAGCACTATATAGTGGACCTCCAAGTATCCACGATATTGGGACTGATGTTATTGTTGTTAATTATTCCTATTGATTTATTTTACCATGGGTGGGGCACATGATGTTGGTGACCTGATTTATGGGACTTATGATGCGTTCATGTATCATGATTAGGCGTGTAGTTTCATATGTCACAAGAATATTTCTTGTAGTAAATAGTGTTCAATTATTTAAATGTCTACATTAATTTATGACAATGATTTGTTGGTAAATTATTGATTACATTTAGTTACTCGAACCAGAGAATACTATGTTTGTTGTCTGTATATGGATGTGAAAAAAATATATGTATTGGATACTTGGCTTCATCCTTGGTTAGTGATAATGGTGGTGTGTGCCTTTTTTTGTGGATAACCTCTTTATATGAGTCTCTTATCGTATTTCCCTTGAGTGTTCTTGTAAACTATATAACAGTCTTCTTCAACTAGATATTTAAGATTTTATAAGAGTTTTCTTTGGTATTTCATAAAATTCTACCCCCGAGAAATTTTTTGGAACCACCAAGGGAAGCTGACCTAAACACTCCCATAAAGGAAGATTCCCTTTTTGTATCACCTCTTGTACAAAAGGGTGCAGTTGGGCATGCTCTCATAGTTTCCCCAGTAGTTCAGGCCATAGAACTGATCTTACCTGAACTCTTATGGCCAGTTCCTTCTCTAGGTAGAGAATCACAAAGGTCAATGATTGACTTTTCTTGTGAATTCAAACTTCAGTATCCCCCATAATTTTTGTGAATTGGAGACCCCTAAGATTTTAAATACCGGACATACATCATTGAGTAGATATTCATGTTGGAGGATACTCCAAAGCATTGGGAGGGAAAACTTGGTACTTTTATGCTCCAATTACCAGCTAGGAGGTTGTGGGCATTTTGAATCGGTCATGAATACTTGAGGGACTAATGTGGGAAACCAGAAAGGAATTATTATTTGAAGAATTATTACCTTATATACTAAATATTAATTCCACTCAAGAGTTTATAGAGATTTATTAAGGATCGATGTTGGTATCTACTTATTCTACACAATTCAACGAGATTATTTTGTTTCTCCTATATTGATTGGGAATGAGGCACATAAGTCCAGAAAGTATAATGTTGCCCTTCGACCCCAGTTGAAACATTAGGTATGGAAATTTGATTTGAAAACTTATGTTGTGGTGCTACTCAAAGATCTGACTATTGAGAAGGGGTTGGATGAAGATAAAGCTGTAGGTATTATTTTAGATTTCATTGGACCAACTAGAGAATTTTTCAACGTTTCCCCAGCTTCCTTTTCTAGAAATAGGTAGAGGAAATCATAGGACATTCACTGGGGTGGTGGATGATAGTTATAGTATAGAAATCATTCTTCAGATCCCTCTGTGGGGTATGTCTCTTCTAGGTGACACAATTGTGGGTGGAAGGGGAAATATCTCAAATAATAACCTAAACCTCGAAAGAATTTCTACTAGTGTGTCAAGGAATAAAATATTAAGTGGTTATTTGTGAAGGATTACCTAATAATTTTGATGAGTTCAGGACAAAATATTGGTCAAGAGTTTCAATAGTAGGTGCAGACTCTACTGGGGTCAGTGAATCAAGTGACTCGTGGGACTCAGGGGAATGGATGTTGAGCTAATATTATAATAGCTTATGCGGATGAATATGTTATATGCATTTTCATATAGGAGACTTTAATATTTTTAGGTATGTTCCTAGTTACTTCTACACACAATATTTATTTTCTTTATACGAGAACTTCCCATTCATTTATATCTACTCAAGTTGTTGTATTGGAATTTCTAGATAAATTCTCTCCTAAGTTACTCAATATTTATATACATTTGGGAAATAAAGTGTATCATCTCCATATTTTCATAGAATGTATAATTTTGATTAATGTATATAAGAATGTGTAGGATTTTAAAATTATAGAAATTTCTATCGTCGATGTGATTATTAGCATGGAATAGTTGACTAGTTATCGTGCATACATCGATTATTATCAAATATGAGTATCATTTAATCTGCTTAAGGAGGAGGAGTTTTTATTTAATAGTGAATGGGATGCTAAAGTAGGTAGAGTGAGACTGGACCCTAGTCATCTTGGATCCATTACATCATAATTGGATGAAATGATCATTGTTGTAGATCAAAAGATGACTAACTCTAATTTTACTCCTATGGTGGACCTATACCAAGATGTATTTCAAGAATATTTCTCAGTGTTACCTCTAGATAGGGGGATTGAGTTTGAAAATTGAATTAATGTATGGTGTGAAACCTATATCTATTCCAACTTACCATATGGAACCTACCGAGTTGAAAGAGTTTAAGGTGTAACTTGATGATCTAGAATTGAATGCATTTATTACACTGAGGACTTACCCATGGGATGGTTTAGTGCTTTTCAATAAGAAGGGTGATGGTAGTCTTCAATTGTGTGGGGACTATAGGAAGTTTAATAGATTACTGTGAATAACAAGTACAAATTTCTAAGGATTAACAACTTGTTTGATTAGTTAAGGGGAGATCAGTGGTTCTAGAAGATTAATCTATGATCTAGTTACCATAAGATTTTGGTTAGGGAGGAGGAAAAGTCAAAGACAGAATTTAGGAGTAAATATAGAATGTATAATTACCTTGTTATGATTTTTGGGATGATGAATACTCTAGAAGTTCTCATTGATCTCATGAATAGGATCTCTCACCCATACTTGGACCCATTTTTTCAGGGTGTTTATTTTTGAAATTTTTATCTTTTTAAAGAACTTGGAATCAAATTATAGACATATTTTGAGATTTTATTGAGCATGCTTAGAGCACATCGACTTTAAGAATATGGATTCTCTAGCAGTGTTCACACTAGCTAGATACTATAGGTGGTTCGTTAAGGATTTTTTCCATTTGGAAATTTCCTTGACCATGATTACCAAGAAGGGGGTAATGTTTGAATAGATAGATCAGTGTGAAGAATTATTCAAAGAGATAAAGATAATATTATCATTATCTTAGATTATGATTTTTCCAGAACTTGGAATTGAGTATAAAATGTATTGCAGTGCTTCGTGGTTTGTATTGGGAGATTTCGTGCTAAATAATGACTACGTAGTTACATATATGAATATCTGTCAATATACTCATGGGAAAAACTACCCTACTCATGACTTGGAGTTGGCTATTTTCTTCCATGAATTGAAGTATTGATAATATTACCCCTTTTGTGAGAGATTTTTTGTATATATAAACCATAATATCATTTTTTATACATTCTCCCAGTGGTACTTGAACCTTCTATAGTGGAATTAGTTAGAGTACCTAAAAAATTTGAATTTGATATGGTTTATTATCTTGAAAAAAGTAATTTTGTCATATATGATCTTGTAGGAATACACATGAATTTGGAGAGTGAACATTAGAAGTGGAGATAAATTTGATGGCCTTACTAGCATACCGGTGGGTGGGAATGACTAAGGATCAAAGATAAGTTTCTTGTGCACCCTTGGTGACCAAATCCTAGGTTGTAGAGTGAGTAAAGTCCAGTAAAGTGTGTAATATATATTGTATCTTGATACATGAATGGTTTGTAGAAGAAAACTCTGTTCTGTGAAGAAACTTACACAGATTTGATGTGTTTTATATTCATGTAAGAGTAGTGTTACCTTCTTCCATAAGAGAGGAGATTATAAGGGAATCTTAGGCCTCTTAGTGAGAAATAAACCCTCGTTTATCTAAGATATGTCATGATATTAGATGATGATTCTAGTATCCTGATGTGAAGAGGAAAATTTTAGGATTTTTATCTCATTTTTTGAACTGTTAGAAGATCAAGGTTGAGCATTAGTGAACTGTTGGGTTACATCAACCACTTATGGTGCCTATGTGGAAGTAGAATGAAGTGACTATGGACTTCATCTCTATATTTCCCAAGACCCTAAGTGGACAAGATTCTATACAGTTTATAGTTGACTAGCTGACCGAAGTTTCTCTTTTCTTGATAACTCTTGGGACTCCTTTGATGTATGAACTGGACAAGATCTATGTTTGAGAGATTTTATTAGAGCATGGAGTTCCTTCAAGAATAGTTTCTGATAAATATCCTTGTTTTACTTCACAATTATGGAATGTATTATTGAAGGAAATGGGAACTCAGTTGAGGCTGAGTATGGTTTATCATCTGTAGATCGATAGGAAATCTGAGAGAATGATCCAAACCTTAGAGTATATTCTAAAGGAATGTGTTTTGGATTTCATTAGGGAATGGGATGATCATTAAGTCTTGATATAATTTACCTATAATAATAGTTTCCATTATTCAATTTAGATGGAACTAAAATAAAATTGGGGAATAGTTTTGGGTTGTTTTATATTGGTGGTAGTTTAAACCACCTCTAAATGGTTCTAATATGGTGTTTTAAAACCTCCACTAACATTGGCAATGACATCCAACTCATGGTAGTTTCATTAATTTTGTTGTGGTTTCTGGGAAGTTTCATAGAATGATTTTTTAGTGGAAGTTATTGTAACATCTCTCCCCTCACCCATTGGATTGGGAATTTGTGGTGACATTACTAGGCCTTAGGTGACATCCCAAAGACACTAAAGGCTAGAAATAAATTTCAAGGTATTCATAAAAAGTTGGGGGAATATTTTCCCCTTTGAAAATAAAACCACCAATTCAATAATAAAATAATTGTACAACACTATATGATTCATGAGAATAATGTAATACAACTCAAGATAATACCAACTAACAAAAATACCGAACTACATCCAATAACCATATCATTGTACAGATAGAAAACTGAAACTGAAAACCAAAATACATCCAATACATCCAACAACAACTCCTAGGAATATCCAATATCCAACTCAATAATCCATGCCCAAGGTATCATGATTCTTCCATAAATAATTGGGATACCTTTCCTTTACTTATGTCTTGATATACAACATATACAAATTCACAACAGTTCCCAAGCATGGGGTGAGTATAAAACTCAGTAGGATATCCCCGATGAATTCCCTACTCATGAAACTATGATAGAACATGTTATCACATTTATATAAGAAAATTTATATAAAAAATTTAAAATTATTTCAATAGTTTATATCAAAACCAAATTAGTTCCAAGGAAAGAAACAAAAAAAATCTTTAAAACAATTTCTCAAATCCCATTTTGGCATAACCCATCCCATTACACATATCAACACAATCATGAAACCAAAAACCTCTCTATAATCATGAGTGGTGATTCAAACTTTCACCAATATGTTACTTGGTGAACAATTTTGACAGGGGAAATTTCATACCCTTATCCATCCCACTTATGATGGGGGAAACTTCATACCCTAGTCCATATCAGATTCACATGAATACAAACCAACAATTTATTCCAATTACCATGACTAACCAATTGTGAAAAACTACTTAAATAAAAAATTTATTTTATTTAAAAAAATTATAAAAACCTTTTATCATAAATCAAAATGAAACAACTATTTTAAAATCATAATTTCAAAACTATGTAACCAATTGCACCTCCCAAACAACAAATTTTCACAATTTCAAAAACCATCACTAAATAAGGTTTCCATCATTATTTCACATCAATTTAAAAATTTAATTTAATAAATTTAATCAATTTTATATCAATCCTTCTTGTTCTGATCAAGAGGAATCAAGAGTGAATCCACCTACCTCACAAACTTAGGTGAAAATGAAGAACAACAAAAAACTCCAAAAATAGATTAGATATTACAAAAAACCACTTTATATATTGTTCCTTACCATCAAAACAACCATACCACATCTTGATTGTCATAACTAAACATGGATCTATACCCAACATAACAGATCCTTGTATCCAAGAGAGGTAATAAGAAGAAATATAAGGAAAACCATAAAAAATAAGCACTTACCAAGGAATCCAATATCCAACTCACCAATATTATCCAATAGATCACTCCTGGATCGAAGGTAAAGGTCTCTAAACAATTGGGATGGAGTGTAAATCAATTTAGGGTCATATTAAGGGGAAAATTATTGGTTTAAGATATGATTAAAATTAGATCCAAAAAATCCAGATAAATTGTTTAACGCCTCACGGTTAGGGAACACAGTTCAGAAAACCATGTACTAACCATTCTCTAGACACTACTTCCAAACACCCATCACATGGTTGGATATAATTATTAGATAAATCTTTTGACAACTTTTCCAAATCCCTCTACCCACACTTTCACGGTTTCCCTTGGGTGGTCGTACGGTTGGAAAAACCAAGCGCCAACCATGCACCTTCCCAATGAACTATGTTTTCTATTTCATGGTTTTTTGGAGGTGTTGTAAGGTTTCTAATAACCATTATCAAACCATGAAACTCAATAAAATCCCAAAAAAAACTTGTCAAGACTCTTCTAAACCTTCCAAAACATAACCCGAAAACTTTATATTCTTAAAATTCATAAATGAAGGGTTAATGACCTAAAACCTCGAGTGCTACATTCTCCCATTCATTGTACTTTTTGCCCTTAGAAAGTTGAAAACCACCCATTACCTGAAAGAGTTCAAGCCATAGCTTGACCATTTCCTTCTCACATTCCCATGTTTCTTCCTTAATCTAACCGTGTTTTGTAAAACCTATACTATACCAATGCTTTTCCCATGGTATAATTTCTTTTGCCTATCCAAAATCTACACTAGTATATGAACCAATGTAGCATCTGAATATAGATAAATGTGATCCCACTAAATCACATGGCCTGGATCAGGAAAATACTTCTTCAACTAAGATACATCAAACACGTTATACAATGAAATTAGCCTTGGTGGCAAAGACAACCGATATGCCACCTCACCAACCCATTCAAGTATCTCAAAAGTGCTTATTTATTAAAGAGATAACTATACATTATTTCTAAAAAGATGACGAACAATCCTTGAAGATATTATCAAGAACATATGATCGCTCACCTCGAATGAAAAAGTCCATTGATGATGATCTATATAGGATTTATGACGTCACTGATCTATCTCCATTCTCTTCCTGATCAAATTAATATTCTCTATTGTCTCTTGGAAAAGGATCGGTCCAACAAGTGAAGTCTCTCCTATTTTCACCCAATAAAGTGGATAATAACAATTACACACATAAAATTCTTCCAAATGATCCATATTTATTGAGGCCTAATAACTATTGTTATATGATAACTCCACTAATGGTATGTGATTCTCCCATTAGCCACCAAAATCCATTACATAATCCCAAAGAATGTTTCTAATCTTTGTATCATCTATTCAGATTGTCCATCCATCTAAGGATGATACTTTTTACACATTTTCAACTGATTCCAATGATTTTATTGCAAGGATTTCTAAAAACTATAAATAAACCTTAGATCTTGGTATGATAATTTCAAAACTAGTATTCCATTCTTCTTTACCACTTCTCAAATATATATTTTAGACATTTCCTCCACCGCATGATATTCACAAATATATATTAAATGGGACAACTTTGTGAGATGATCCACAATCAACCATATGGTATTGTGTTTTAGAACTATCCTTGGGATACCAATTAGAAAATAAATTGATATCTACACAAATTTCCAAATAGGAATAAAAAAATATTTCAACATATCCACTAGTCTCTAGTGTTATTCCTTAACCTACTACTAGGTGAGAAATATCATAAAAATCTCAACCACTTTTATTTTCATGTCAACCCACCAAAATTGTGACTTCAATGCCTTATACATCTTTTTTATTCCAAGATGAATATCCCATCTTGAAAAGTGATTAGAATGAAGAATTTATTCCTAAAAAGTCATAGGTATGACCATCTGATATCAAAAACAAAACATTGATCCCCTGTCATGATTCCATACTATATTAGTCCCCCAACCATTGAGTTTTGAACATATAGTAACACATTATGAATCATATGTTTGTGCCTCCTTAACCTTATCAACCAAATTAGGAAAAAAAGAAACCAGACATAATATTACAACACAACCTAGGTCTTCACAATCCAAGTGCATATCATCTATCACTGACATCAGTTTCCCTTAATTTGAATCCACTTTCACCAACTAACTATATGACTTTTTACTTAATTTATCTACCACTGAATTTCTTTTATCCTATGTATACATAAAGTAAAAGTTAAACATTTGGAGATACTATATCCTTATTCTTTGTCTTAGATTCAAATTTATTTTTGATAAAATGTGTTTCTAACACTTATAGTCTGTAAACACCATAAATTTCTCAGTAAAGAGGTAATGGGACAAAGTTTTCCAAGAATTTACTACAGAAACTAATTCCAAATCGTGATTTGGGTAGTTCTTCTCATGAAATTGTAACTTCCATGATCCATAAGAAACAACATGATATTTTTGTATGATAACACACACCAACCCAGATCCATAAGCATAAAAAAACACCAAAAAACCCTTTCCTAATTCTGTAAATTTCAAGTTTGGTTTTGATGTAAGGATAATTTGAAGCTCTTGAAAAGACCTCTTAAATTCCTCATTCCATTTAAATGGAACACCTTTCCTTTTAAAATATTTCATTAGTGAATCTAGACATTAAAATTCATGAAAAAAATTGATAATAACTAGATAATTCAAATAAACTATGTACATCAAAGACATTATTTCACGGTTTTTAAGATATAACATGCTCTATCTTTTCTAGATCCAAAAAACACCACTTTTCGAGATAAAATGGACAAGGAAACATAACTCTTATATCCAAAAATCACACTTTTAAAGTCTGTAATATAAACAATTATCATGTAAGATACCCAACACTATCACCAAGTGTTTCCCATGTGTAGCCTTTTCCTTTGAATACACCAATATGTCATCCACAAACACCACCACAAAAGAATTCAGATATCATTGAAATATTTGATTCCTTAGTTCCATAAATATAGTTGGTTAATTCATAAGACTGAAAGGCATAACCACATACTTGTAATGAAATTATCTACTTTTGAAAGTTGTCTTTGGAATATCCTCATTATGAATCCGCAATTGGCGATATCCTAAACATAGGTTAATTTTATAGGATCATTGGTCTCCCCTCAATTGATCAAATACATCATAAATGTGTGGAAGTGGATGTAGATTCATTATCGTAACCTGGTTAATCTTATGAAAATATACAAAAATCTAAATATATTTATCCACCTCTTTCACATACAAAACTGGTACTGCCCATAAAGATGAACTAGGAAAAATGAACCCTTTCCTTTCCAACTCTTCCAATGAGACATTAAATTCTATTAATTTATTGGTTGTTATCCTATAATATTGAAGTGATATATGACTAGACCCTAGTAAGATATCAATCAAAAAATCTACTTATCTTGTGGGTGGAAACCCTCATAAATCCTTTAAAAAAACTTCTAGAAACTGATCAAATATTATTGGAAAATAGGTATCCCAGATCTCATCCACTGATTCCAAGGTCAACAATGAGAATGGTATAAGATAGTTCCAATCATTGGTTCCAAGAAGCATGTTTCACCTACCTTTACATTCTGGTCACTTCAAAAGAGATGTTTGACACCATCATCAGTTGTAAAACTAACCGTTTGGGTATAACATTCAATGTGATCTTTGAACAAAGTCAAACAATCCATAGTTAGGATCATTTCATAGACATACATCTCAAGCACAAATAAATCCCATATCAATTCAACCTCATCAATATTTATAAAACATTATTTTCATATAAAGTATCAACATTATCTTTGACCAATATGAGTTTGATGTTTCAAAACATAAGGAAACATCTCAATATGCAAACCCATAAGATCAATATCACAAGAATCAATAAATTAATGGGATGCACCGGTATCAAACAAATCTTTCATAGGGGTATAATTCAAAATAATCATCCCTCTCACTATCAATGGTACATATTGATCATCCAAAATCACTTTCTCATATCTATATAATTGGTTTCTTATTTCAATTTCCTATTTATTTCCATATTGATATTTACCTAGTTGAGGAGTAATGGTATTCCAAGAATAAACATGGTTAGATCAGTTATAATGATGAGAATTATTCTATTGGAATCATCCCATCAAGGCATGCAATTTCTATGAAACATGAGATGTGTCCATAGAACCCGACCCTAGAGAATTGTGACAATAGCACTAAAGACGTCCCATCTAGTTGCAATTGTGGAATTCTCTAACTAGTGTCATGAAATCTCGCTTCATGTGAAAAAAAGAACAATATTGAAAACATCTAGGATTCCTCTTTTTTTAGGAGGAATATTCATTGATCCGTCTATTTGATTTTGAGTTATTCCACTACCTTTTAAATAGGTGTACCTCTTCCACTTATTCCCATCATTATATATTTTTACCATTTCACATAGGTATCAACATGCTTCCTCCACCTGTAGTTCCTAAGACCTCTCTTTCTTCCACCATTTCTCTATTAACCATCTCTTTATAATCCATTATAAAAATCCTATAAATATGTGAGATAATTTCTTACCTCAACGCGAATTCAAAAATGTGTGCCTTTAATGACGTACTTGAAGAATATTTGGGTTAAAAGTGGACTAAATTTATAAATTTATCCACATACTATGTCACTAATATATTATCCTACTTCAAGCTTAAAAAGTAAATTGTTATATAATTTATAAATGTGTGAGGATAGAATTTTTTGTTAAAAATTTCTTAAAAATCCTCCCATGTAATGCCTTGGTCAAATTTAGCTTGAAGAGCTAAATACCACCATCATAATGATAGATCCCGCAACATGTACATAGCCAACATGACTTTAAACTCAGCTCGTGTGCATATGAAATCGATGATTTGATTCATCCAATTCATCCACACTTCAACTTTTTCCAATTCTGAATCACCCCAAAATATGGTTGGATTCTAATTTTGGAATAGAATGGTATGGTCCACTTTTCTTGGTTTATCCCTTCTATTCCCTCTATCTGCAGCTCTAAAATCTTGTAAAATACACTAAACCATCTATTAGTTCACCTATGGATCGGGAGCAACCACATTTTCTACAACCTCTTCAAGTTTGTTTCTTCTACACCTAACTAATTCCATTTTCTAGAACCATAAGAAAAATCCATTTAATCTCTCTCTAGAAATTGAATGCTTATAAATTTTAAATTTACCATAAACAATTTATCATAATAAGGTTTTACAAAATCTAAAATTTTCCACCTCGAATCCATTTTGAAAATTCCTCCATGATCTTTGAAAATAAAACCATTTTCAACCTTTTTCAAAATCAACACTTTTTAACCAAATCATAAATCATTACTCAAATTGAAATATGCACTCCCTTTCGGTATTCATTTATATCAATTAATTTCATACTTTTCTCATTGAAAAAACCTATGACAATGAGGTAACAACTTCTGGATGTGTCTTAAACACTCATGTACCCAAACTCCTAGGTAACTAGAAGTTAAGCATAAATAGGTTAGATATGCCTCTTTATGCTCTATATTTCAAGTTATATTGTTATTACACCTTTATACCATCCCAACTCAAGGAAAAATATGTTGAATTTTAACTCCAGTACCAAAACAACTAATATCATTTGTAGTATCCCACCCCTCACCCATTGGATTGGGAAGAAGCAATGACATTACTAGGCCTTATGTGACATCCCCCAAACACCAAAGGCAAAAAAAAATTCCCAAGGATCCATAAATAGTTTTGGGTTGATTTTACCATTTTTTTAAACAACCAAACCAATATTACAATAACCAAATAAAACTATAAGATGCATGAGAATAGTGTAATATAAATCAATGTAATACTAACTGATGAAAATACCAAACAACAACTGAGAACCATATCAGAGTACAAAGAAGAAGATAAAACAAAAAACCAAAATAAAAAAATACATCAAATAACAACACCCAATAATATCCAAGCTCTAACTCAACAATTCATGCCCAAGGTATCATGATGCCTCACTAAATAACTGGGATACCTTGACTTTACCTATTTCTCGATATACAACATATTCAGATGCACAAAATTTTCTAAGTAGGGGGTGAGTATATAAATCAGTAAGATATCCTCAATGACTTACCTACTCACATAACTAAGAAATATCATGTTATCACATTTATATAAAACAATTTTGATAAAATAAATAAAATAATTTCAATAGTTTATATAAAAACCAAAGCAGTTTCAAGGAAATAAACCAAACAATTCATTAAAATTATTTCTCAAATACCATTTTTGAATAACCCATCCCATTCCACATATACACACATACACACATCCACACATGCATGAAACCATATACCTTCATATACTCACAAGTGGTGAGTTATACTTTCACCAATCCATCACTTAGTGAACCATTTTTATGGGGAAAATTTCATACCCTTATCTGTCCCAAATTCACAAGAACACTCCAACCATTTATGAAAATTACCATTCCAAACCAATCTTGGTGAACCGTTTCAATAAAAAAATATTTTTATTGAAAAAAATCAATGAAATTTTTTCTATAAATCAAAATCAAACAATTATTTTAACATCATCATTTTAAAACCATCTAACCAATTATAATTTCCAAACAATTAATTTCAACAATTTCATAAAGCATCACTAAATTTGGTTTCCATCGGGATTTGCACATAAATATAACAATTTAATTCAATAAATTCACTCAATTTTAAATCAATACTTCTAGTTTTAATTAATAGGAGTCTATAGTGAAGAAACCTACCTAGAAAATGTAAGATAAAGTAAAGAACATCACAAAAATCTAAAAAATTGTCTTAAATCTCCCAAAAGCCACCTTAGATCATGTTCCATGACATAAACACAACCATATATCATCACAATTATCATCCAACAACAAGTATCTATCCATAAATGATTATATCCATGAATCCAAGAGAGTAAAAAAAATAAATTTAAGGAAAACCACTAGGAACGAGCACTTACCAAGGAATATGGCCTCTAACTCACTAAGATTCACCAACGGATCGCTCTCGGATAAAAGGGGATGGTTTCCCCAACCTTGGGAGGGAGATGAAATTGATTTATGTTATCATTAAGGAAAAAAATTAGTGTTTTAAGAGGTGATTCAGAATATATCCAAAAAATATGGATCTAATTTTTAATTCCACACGGTTTGGAAAACATTTTGCTAACCATGCACTAGCCACTACCTCCAAACACCCCTCCCACGGTTGGCTCATACGGTTAGAAAAAAAATGTTCCAACCTTGAAAATTACATTTTACCACATTTTCATGGTTTCCCTTGGGTGGATACATGGTTTGGAAAAACTATGTTCCAACTATGTACCAGCCCAGCGAACCCTGTTTTCCCTTGCATAGTTTGGAGGTGTTGCACAGTTTCTACTAACCATTCTCAAACCATGCACCTCCATAAAAGGCCCAAAAACTTTTAAAAAATCCAAAAACCTTCCCATAATTAACAAAAAAATATTATATACCTAAAATACATAAATAAATGGTTAATTACCTGATAATTGGGGTGATATAGTTATTTTGTTTTTTAGTGGTAGTTTTACCTATAAAAGCTACCAAGGATTTCACAGTGGTTTAAACCACCACTATATTTATTAATATATAATGGTGGTTTAAACCATTTATAAAAAAATACCTTATATAGTGGTATTTTAAACCCTTGATATATATATCTACTAAAAAATAAATTCTATAAAAACTACAGCCTAAAAAACAAGTCACAAAGGCAATGGATAATACATGAAAACAAAATAGAATCATATTGATATTCTAAAAACCATAAAATACCAACTATAAATGGAGTTTGAATTAAAGCATAATCAAAACATGATAAAAATGTATGACATATTCAAATATATAAATTTCTAAAATTGATAATGACTTCTTGCATACAAGGAATTATAATAGGAAGTGATAATGAACAATAACAACATAAAGAGTGTTAATATAGGCTTAACCAAGTTTGTGATATCATTAATAACAAACTCAGGTTTAAAAATATAGAAACTCAAATCAAATTAACATACATTGAAATATAAAAAAATTTCAAAAATTACATGGTTAATAATAATATCTAAAATCAATGGATTAGAAATATCATAAATAAGTATCAAATAAAAATGAAAGAAATACCTTATCATAACACCAAAATCCACCTCTACAATCAATTAAAATGATGTTCCAGTAATTTCAACACACAACAACCTCATCATTATAATGCCCCAACACCAGTTACCCAGAGTCGGTGAATTATTACGTAACATTGGCATGATCACAATAGATCAAGTCTCAAAAGACCGATTAGTTTAGTAGCCTTAGAAACAATAGATACATTCATAAATGTTACATTACATCATAAAGTGAAAAATCAAAATAATGTAGTCTCTATAGTCCACACTCATATCAACTTCAGACTATCCCTACAGGTCATTCATAAAATATTTCATCACATCCTGGGAAAAATAAAACATAGAAAGGGGTGAGATCAGATGCTCAGTAAGGATAACAATACAGCGGAAACTTTCATAAATAAACATAAACATTTAAGGCAATGTATAACTAAAACAAAAGCCTTTTAAACTTGAACTTCAGCATAATATGGAAAAAATAAAATGAAGTAATGTCATTTACTTATTCACATGGATATTCTACTAGTCGAATAATCACATGTAATATCAAAAACCACTTTCATAATCATGGAATGCATAATTCCAGACTATCATAACCACGTAGCCAAGGCCTCATGCCAAGACTACAAATAAGATTCTGTCAAGGCCTCGTGCCAAGACACTAGTTTGTCTCATGAGACCTACCGATGCATCGAGGAGCTATAGCGGGCTCCACCCATCACTTATTAAGTCCATTTCATTCCTCATATGAACAGGTTTAAATATATCATAAACCATAACATAATTGTATCACATAAAACATGCATAAAGGAAACATAACATTTCCACATTTCAATCATAGTATATCGATACAACACATTGATATAATAAAAACACCATCAAAACCATTTTCAATACCAAAATAAAAGAAAATTAAAACTTGGTATTTATTTTTCATTTAAAAAGTTATGGCTTGTAGAGGAATCTGAAACTCAAATAATGGTCACAGCGGCTGAGAAGTCGTTGTCGCCTCATACGTACGACAAAAAAAACATTCCCTTTTGTCGTTTAGTAAAACTATTTATATAAAAAATATTCATTTTGAATAAATGTAAAAGTTAAATGGGTTTATACACCATATAAAATAAAGTTGTGTTAAAACAAAATATGCCTCAATGAAAGAAGATTGAGATGGAGTCCCTTACCTCATGTCCGACTTGACTCGATCATTCATTAATCTCCTGAATAACAAACTAGAGTTAATTTCTACATGATTAAGAACCTTTTTCAAGTTCATTATTCCTTTTATATAACTTATAACCATGTTATTAACATTATGTCATTATTTAAGTTAATAACGTTCATTTTGTCGATCTTTGGTACTTGAGTCAAAAATAAACTTCTTATAATTAAAGTTGTTCATGTGGTAAAATATACGTTATATCCTGAATTATATTCATGGTGTAGATATCATTTATATCATATATATCCAGTATATACATCCATTTATAATATTACATAACATTTAGAGGTAAGAAATGAAATGCACCATTCATGGAGACGGTAAATCATACGTACGCATGAACGCTACTTTCATTTCTATTTTGTATTTAATAGAATGAGATCATAATTATATAAAGGTATATTATAATTCCAGTATAATATAATATATAATATCATTTAATCCATCCTTTATACGTCCCACATATGGCATTAACGATTCAAATCACTTTGAGGGGGCGGTAGTCCACATTTCCTAAAATGAAATTATCATGTTTACCCATAATGGAAATCATAAAGGTATGCCATAAATGAAAAATAAAGAAGAATAAGGAAAAAATAAAAATAATATATATCATATATAAATATAGTTACATATTAATGGCCACCATGAGATGTGTTAAAAGAATATTGAACAATCATCATTTCGTGATGGCCGTAATTCGCCACCCACAAAAACAATATTTTCTTTAACCATTAGACGAATGTGTGTGTAAGTGTAAATCAAATAATTATAATAAAAAAATCCTATTATACTGAATATACTGGTGTTGTTACAAACTAAAGGAATAAAAAGAGTTTAAGGGGTTGGAGAAGCAAAATAAAACAAAAGAACATAAGAGAAGACATTATCTTAAAATCGAGTAACTCTTTTTGATTTGAGCCAAAGGCTTCCTTGGGAAGACTTCTGCCCAAAGTGAGGCTTATAGGAGTAATATAGGGAAGTTTAGAGAGTATTTGGGCATATGTTGGTTGATCCAAATGTCTTGAAGGTGTGAATAAGGTGGTAGAGGTGGGGGCCTTTTATAAGAGGAGAGGAGGGGCACTCTTGGAATGTCATGAAATGTTACATTATTATGAAATGCTTTTCGGATTTAAAAGGTCCCACAATTATATATTTCGAAGATAAGGTGATAAGGTATCGAAATATACTCATCCAATAGGTTTTTGACAAGTGTAAGTCTTAGATGTTACATTATATTTTCATTTTATTTAAAAAGGTCATTAATGAGGTAATCGATGCATCATCATGGTGTGATAAATAAATTTATTTATTTAATGCATAAAAATTATAAAAAAATTAACATGATGTAGGAAATCGTTATATATTTCCAATGGATATTTATAGTCGAAAAGTTAACTTATATAACCCCATATAATAATTATTTTAGTAAAACAACACATGTTTGTGACAATTTTATTTTTACTTTAAATAAAAAGTTATTAATGTCATTTTCTTACCCAAGTGGCTCCATGGGGTCCCCAAGTTGACCAATGGATTTTCTTGGTCGACCATGACTCATTAAATAAGGTTAGGACAAGTCTAAAGTTAATTTCATATTATTATATCATTATATTTACCTTAAATTACACTAATTACCTTTAATCGTGATTAATAAAACTTAAAAGTTATTATTCACCAAAAAAAAATTATTTTAATCTCATTGAATCACATTTTAATTCCTAATGACTACCATGTATGTCAGATTTTTGAAAATCAAATCACAGATGTTTTA
This sequence comes from Viscum album, assembly GCA_963277665.1. NCBI lineage: Eukaryota > Viridiplantae > Streptophyta > Magnoliopsida > Santalales > Viscaceae > Viscum > Viscum album. The sequence goes on from OY728121.1 coordinate 371,349,482, forward strand.
AAGTTTCATTTAAACGAAAAATCAGTTTTTTAACTACCACTTATTGGTTTCACTATTCATCAAAAATTGATGTTTTTTAGAAAAATACCAAAAAATCACTCTAAGATATATTTGATATTAAAAATTCAAAAATTATGTCTATTTTAAAAAATTCAAAACATATAAGTTGAATTAATTAATTTAATAATAAATTATCGTTGTCACAACAAATAGCGTGTTTTTAAGAAACAATATATATCAAAAGATTGACAATTGTTTATGCCCAATTTCAAAGTGAAATTAATTCTAATGACCACCATTGGATAAAATGGTAAAAATATATTCTAATTATACTTTAAACCCACTCAATATTATAATTTATCACTATAAATTATTTTGATTAAAAAAAATTTGTTTTTAAGTATTCTTCTATTCATAGAAAATTGGAAGTTCTCAGAAAATGACAAAAAATTCAACTTAGGATAATTTCGATATTTCAAATAAAAAATGAAGTCCATTTCGAAATATAAAATTTATATAATTTCAAAAAGTGGGTATTACTATTCATAACAGCTACTTTGATTGGTCGCGGTGTGTTAGAACTCGAGGTTGCGTACAACACACGATACTCTATTATTCAAAGAGAAGTGTACCGTGGAAGTTTGGGGTGTTACAATCATGTTCCCACTTCATCTGTGATTCCATATATCCACATTCCACTATATTACCACATCATTTCATTCCTCTAAATAATCACATAACCCCACTATATATATATAACTTGATACTTCATTTTACAACATAACCACCTCTGTATATCCATTTCACACCTCATTTAAATTATCCCCACACATCCTCATAAATTGTTACAATATAATCACCAAACATCTTCCAACAAAAAAAATTGAAAAAAACATGAAATAAATTAATATAATACTTTTCCCACAATAAGGCTTCCACATAAAAAACAATGAACTAATCCCCCATACCTTTCCTCCATCAATCCCCAAATGCTACCACATTCCCCACTTTCATTATGGAAACCACAAAACATGACCAATCCTAAAATAATATCAAAGATAACATAAGAAACAATTCATAAAACTCAAAATCATGTACACCCATTACTTACTTCTAACCTCCTCATTATATGGGCCAACCTAACTGTCCCTCCTAAAATTAGCCTACTAAAATCCCCTATTTCATCACAATAATAATATGTTTCCCATCCTAAATATAATATAACATTTAATTAAAGGAAAAAATTAATCAAACTATAATTTAAAACTTTATATGGAATCATTTAAAAAACCCAAAAGATCATATGAATGATGATTATAATGGAAACTTTGGAAGAAAACATGGGAAATCAACCAAGCATAAAGATTTCAGGAAATATAAGAGAAATATATATATATCCCCTACCTTAAACCAACATATGGTTTCTCAATCACCATATCATTATGTTAGTATATCATGGGTTCAGTTACACATCACCATTACTGAATATAATTAAACCCTCATTACTACCCGAAAAATTAAGATTGAAATTGTCTATTTCCCAATCTCCACTCTTGACTGCCAACAACTGTACGAAAAAATTCTTGAAAACTAAATAGTGGTTTTTATTTAAATTTAAACATAAAACCAATAATATTTTTTGTATTAAATTATTATAAATTTGTGTGATTTAACTTCTCACTCAAACCATACATTTATGAAATATCACTAAGGACACATGTAGTCATCTTTTGATATAATTCAACCAATAATTTATGCAAAGCAACAACCATTGTATCCTGCATCTGTATATGAGCCCCCTATTGTTGGATTATTTTCCCTTGTTGGTGAATTGTAATTTTCATTAAAGTAATGTAATTATATGAATTTTTAGGTAGGGATTGAATAAAACTAGTAGTATATGCTAATGAAATACCCAATGACCTACCAAAGACCTCAGATGATAATGGTTCTGAACCCATCCCATACATGCAACCAGGATGCTCCTTCCTACGGACTTGACCAACTAGATCATCCTGGGAGATGAAGAAGGAACATTTGGGATTGCAATCCCATAGTTATTTTATTTTTTACATATAAATTAAATATCCATTGTATTTAAGGAAATACATATTAAAAAAGTGAAAAGTTACAATAAATTATTTGAATAAAAAATATATCCATACCACAACTTCTTTGGAAGGATCATTCACAAAAATCCAATTAGATTTCATATGAATATACAACCAAAGTTATATTCAAGAGACTTAGTTTTCTAAATTATGTTACTAAATTAAACAATTAAAAACAACAATTTAATATATTAAATAGATAATTTTATCTTATAAATAATTAAATTAATAAAAATATTACCATAGTCATTCTATTTCTTGAAAAATATTTGAAATAATAGTGTGGGTGATTATTTGTTTAGCTCTAACTGATTAATTTGTTCATGAAACTTTCTAAAAGAAATAACATGTAATTTAATTATAATGTATTAAATTTAATATCCATGTCATATTCATGTATATATGTAAAATAATGTTAATATAATAATATTTTTTCCAATACCATCTGTTTCTCATGGCTATGGATATCAACAAAAACATTTCATTTCTTTCTATGTTCCCCTTTAGGTACCTTATCATACTATTGTTAAGTGTTCAATGATTTATCATTGAATTCATTCCATAATATCTATTTAAAATATTTCTATTTATTACCCAAAAAATTTAATGTCCACTTTCATGAGATAATATCTGCAAAGGTAAAGTGGAATAACATTTGAATAAAGAGATTAATTTTTAAAATATTAGAATTTAATTAAATAATGGAATTCAATTAATCCATAATTTATTAAAATTGCCTTTATCTTGGAATCAAATACTTCATTCTTCCAAGATTGAGGCATATGTCTCTAATAAGAATATATAATTGAATGGGTAAATGGATTAACCTCTAACTAGCCTAGAATCTGTTCAAATAATCCCACAACATAATATTTTGGGAACCTATAACAATCAAAGGGGAGAAGAATCTCCAATCTATTAATATTAAAGAAATCTGAATTTATTTTTTTAAAAGGTTGGGGTCGAAGCCTCATTTATTATTAAATCAAAGCAAATAACTCTTTTAACTGGGTTGAGGGAGACCCATTTCATAGCCTGAAGGGACAGTGGAAATTTAACCCATTACATGGTCCATAGGCCCAAATTTTTTCCCTAAAGCCCATTCTATGAATAGTACTATTACAGTACCAACTGCTATAGTACCACACAATACTCAGCCACTGCTATAGTACCCTACCGCTGCTATAATGACTTATCACCGCTATAGTGACCTTCCACCACTACAGTGCATGTCATTGCTACAGTGTCGCCGCTGCTACAGCATTGTTATAGTACCTTCACCCAATGGGTTTTGAACCCCCATTTTTCATGTTGGATTATGGGGTGCTTACCACTAAGCCAAACCCCAACTACACAAAAATATGAATTGATAATATTTTTCTCAGTAGTAACATTATTCCCATATTTTATGAAAAATCAGTTATTAGTATAAAAAATCAATAACTTTATTCACATTAAAAATTGTATCTATAACTATCACCCTCAAATATTATCATGAACAAATAGGAGTGATCACTTGTTCCCTTGTTATAGAGTCATCATTTGGTGAACCTACTGAATTAAGAGGAAAGGTTCCATATATTAACAGGACAGAGAAGGAGGGTGTGACAGACACTAATGGGAGGGAGATGGAGGGTTTAAAAATGCTGATGGGGGGGGGGAAGATGGACGGTCTACCATATTATATAGGTAGGGAGCCTTATGGATCATCGGGTGTATATTCGGTTGAAATAAAGTCGGGTGGGATTAAACTAGGACCAATAAAATGCTTATTCTTTAGAGTTCCTATCATTTAAACAAGTAAAAATAACTTTAGAACATTTATTTCAAAAAATTCCCATAAAAAATAAATTTATAAATGATAAAAAATGCACAATATTGAAAAAAATAATATACATAGGTATGATAATGAATGACTACCTATACAAACAAATATAACATTAACCTTTTCAAAATTAAACAACAAATGTATATAAATAAATTTAAATATGATAACAGATCCAAATTACTAGAAATGAATAGCATATAACATATATGGTTGATAATTTAATGGATGACTACATATACAATCATTTTTTTCTTCAATCATATAATTATCTTGTTCCATGACTAATTAACTTAGTTCATCCACCATTTCAAGACTAATATTTTCAATATCATGATAGAAAAATAGGTTATTTTCTTATTGTTGAATAGATTCAATGTTATAGGTCAAATCTTCCACTTCATCACCCATACCATACACTTCTATTTGTTTTGTGTGAAAAACAACACTATACCCTTCATCCATGACATATTCTATATAATGTATCATTTTCTCTTATAATGGGAAGCTATACGGATAATGTAATTCATTTCCACTGATATCCATCAAGCGAGAGAAGTAAGTAGAAGAAAATTGAAAGGAATATCTTTTAAAACCCCAAGTAATATTGAACCACATTTATTTGAATAAAACAACTAAAAAATGATCATGGTGGTTTAATTCAATAAAATCGGTCAAATTTCCATAGTATCCCAATTTATATTCTGTAAATGTACCACTATTCTACATTTTTAAACCCTCTTCCCAATTGACTATTTGAAATTTTAATTCATTCACATTGTAAGCGTTGAACTTTCTGGTATATTTTAGAGGACCTCAATCCAAAAACCTCAATCCTTATCAAAACATAAACTGAGTATTAGTATTCATAATCTAAAAAAATTAATATACATTATTGGATTTAAAAAATATATGTGTCAACCTAATATTCATATTTATTTCAATATTTATGAACTTACACTATGTGAAAACCATTCTATAAGAACTTTATTAACAGATTTTCTTATATCTTTATCATTTCATGTTCCACTTATCATTCATCTGTTTGTTTGTATCCTAATATCTTCAATAAGTGGATATGTAATTTCACTATTTAGTAGCATATATCTATGTTCCAATAATAATTATATTTTTATCAGTTTAATATTTGAGATCCTCTCAATTAAACGACCAATAATATGAATGATTTTAGATTTCCCATATAGTTTAGATTAAGCTGATATGTCATCAACACATCCAACTCTATTGAATCTTATCTCAATATCATCCAAGTATTTAGAAAAAAATTTAAGTCACTCTTTTTTTAAATAGACTTCAGAAATATATCCTTCAGGTTGAGCTTTATTTTTCAAATATGATTTCAAATGACTAAAGTATCTTTGAAATAAAATAAATAAAAAATAATTACATATTTAATAAATGTCCAATAATTATTTTATTAAGATGAAAAACATATAAATAAAGTATCACTCAATTGGATACATATAATGATAATGTATGATACCTCTTAATTTAGTTTCCTCGGCCAAATGCATAGTTAAATGCATTGTGAAAGTAAAAAGTGACAGAGGTAATATAATCTCAATTTCACAAAATGTTAGTAAAAATCTATCCTAAAGGTTTTTGATCTCACCTTCATATAGAGTTTTCTCATATATTTGTATAAAGAATGTGAAAAATTGGAGTACAAATATAGTAATATTTTTAGGTAAAAAAATATTCACTTCCCATGGTAGTATCTATTATAAAAAAATATGTGAATCATGAATTTTGAATCCATAAAACCTATGACGCTTTAAGTTGACACACCTTGATATGTTACTTGAATACCCATCACCTACCTTTATATTTTTTAAAACATAAAGGAATATATCGTTATCCCTATTTTTCATTGTAAGAAGTGTTCAAGCATACTTTCCAATCTCATCTGGACATAGGTCATACTTTATATTAATTATTTGTAAGTCCTTATGATCATTGAGATGGTCCTTCGATTTTCTATGGTCATTAAGTAATTTTAAGATCATGTTATTACAAAAATTCTTTTAAATAGTAATAACATCAATATTATAAAGTAACAAATAAAATTATCAATATGGAAGTTTGTAGAATATGCATTTTTTTCTTCCATTGTTTAATTATGATTTCAATTAATGATTCACTTCAAACTCTATTCCCAATATCGTTCAAATGATGCACCTTCCCAAATCTGGTTTCAACATTTACATATTGTACTAGTATTTCAAAAACTATCAATAACATTTGGAGGTGTTCTATGATTAATAGACCCATTGAATTTTTACTTTTTCAACAAAATCTATGAGATGCATCGATAAATTTTTATGACACAAGATGCACCATTTTTTACTATAAGGTACTCATTCGATCTCAAAATCAAAAATAAAAATAAAATAATCCAAAATTTTGTAAGTGTTCCAACCAGATAAGTTCCCAAGTCTAGGGAATCCACAAATGGTCCACACTAGAGTAGTGTGTATTTTGAACATTTTCCAGAAGATGCATCATATGTATCAATACCATTTCTCCACAACTCCTATAATTATTCAATTATAGGCTAAAATTATATATCAATATCATTTACATGAATTTTTTTATAAGAATAATTGTCTAAATGATAAAATATGATTGTTTCATACACATACATAGAGGTATATTATAAGGGATCAAAATAAACAACCAAATTCTATAAATAGTATTGAAAATCCCAAATCGGTTGAATCCATTAGAAACTAATCTCAATCTCACATTACTATGATCATATGAGAAATATAGATGTAATGAATAAGATTTCTTCCATGATTTTGAATCTCTTGGATGTCATATTAACCCATCATTGTTATTATCTATAGAATGCCACTTTATGTGCTCGTAGGTTCTTTTATGAAATGAATAATCTTTTCAATCAATGTTTTAGATGGAATTAATGAAATCCAATTACATGTGTGTTATTTTTCTTCTTATTCATAATAGTATGTTGATTTAGACTTCTAACATTACCCATTGACTAGAATCTATAATATGAACAAATTTTGAAATCATGTCTACCTAAATCCTCTCCCCAATAAAGCATATAATCATTAGTAATATCATGTATTTTTGTATAATTCAGAACAATCGTGGTAAAAAAAATTCATATCATAAAATGAATATGGGATATTAGTTTTAGAAAATGTTTCACACAATAATAAAATATCATGGACATTTCCTTATTTGAAATTCTATATAGACATTTGATATGGTATAACTACAGTAGACAAGAAAGTTTTGAATATTTTAGGAATCCACTATACAAAACTTTATTTTCATCATTAATTAAATCATGAAACACATTTTTCTGCTTAGTGAAGTTATCTCTTACATTAGTCTCCTTAAAATTACGAGTATGATCCAATGATATGTTGTGATCTTGATCTATTTTTCTTATTCCCAATACATTATTTTTCAAGTTACTATTTGTAGCACCCTCAACTGGTAATTCTGATATGTTTTGATGTTGATGTTTTTACTTGAAATGTCGAAATAATTCTTTATAAGGTTTTGCATTTGATTGTACATTGTTGAGGAAGTTGAGAGCTCTTTTTTTTGAATGACATCAGTGCTCAAACCTTATTTAACATTCAATTATACATTCCAAATCTTGCAAAAATATTAATCAGATAATTTCTTCAATATAAATTGTTCAAAACCTTCATTTCACTTCAACTAGCTTCAACATTTACATTTATGGAAAGTACACCTTATTATTTCATCAACATATCAATTGTAAATTGAAAAATATAAAAAATCCTCTAAACCCTAATCATACTGAGGTGTGTTCCATAGTAATTTGAACCATATTTTATCCATATATCACAATGTGCCTACACTTCATTAAATAAAATTTAAACACATAATAACTATTATGTCATTTAAAAAACAATTACTAATTTATTCTAAATCAATATTACAAAAAAATATTTATGATTTTTAATTTCATTACATTTTTTGAAAAAAGATAATTTTCTTAGATTTTAATTTGAATTCATATAATCCATCACAAATTAAAAGTTTTCTATAAGTATGTTCAATTAATTGCAAATATAAAATGGATTTGATTGTATGATGTTAAATAATTATCAAGTAAATCAATAAAGGGGGGTGAAGAAGTGGTGCAATGGAAGGGGAAGAATGATATGGAAGGATAAAGGGTAGAAAAGGAGACCATGATATCAAGGATGAGGGATCAGGAGTGACAGAGAGGGCTCATTGGCACAATAGAGAGGGATCAGCAGCAAGTCCTTGGCATCGAGTGCCTGGTGTATATGAAAAAATTGGGAAGTGGGAAAAGGGGGTAGTAGAGAGGGATCTGGGAGGGGTGGAGAGGGATCGATGAGGGCACTACATGGTCTTGGGGGATTTGGGAATAGAGGATTGGGGAGTAGAATCAAGGTATTCAAGAGGGATTGGGGAGAAATTTTGGTGAGGGCATGGGGAGTGGTCATGAGATCTTAGTCTGGAGTGGCAACAAGGGGGGAGGGAGCGGCAGAGAGCACATTCGGGTAGGGGGTGAAGGGTAAATGGGACTAGTTATGTGGATCAGGGAGTGAAGAGAGGATCGAGGATTGTTGAGGAGGAAATGGGGGCTTGGTCGAGAGTGGCAGCAAGGGGACTAGGGAGCATCTGTGAGCGGGAACGGGGGGCTCGGTCTAGAGTGTCAGTAGGGGGTCAAGGAGTGGTGGTGAGGAGGAAATGGTGGAAGTGAGGTTTTGGGGAAGAGGGGATGGATTAGGGGAGAAGGGGGTGGGCTGAAGTGTTATTTTTTAATAAATTAAAAATATTTAGGTACATTTTTTTAAAAACTGCCATTAAATTTTTCCAAATTTTTAATGGTGTTTTCTTAAATCTCCGCTAATAAACCACCATTAAATGTTGAATTTGGTATAGTGTGGATTAGTTTTTAGATCTCTATAAATTTTTGTATAGTTAAATTCTATGTTGGTATGAGGCAGGTGATTCTTCAGTTATTGGGCCAAGTATTATGCATGAGACCTAATAAAACATGCAATTAATTCAAAAGTGGTTGGTTACTTCTTAAATAATATAGTTATTGTATTATGACCGGAGGAGATGACCTCTAACGTTTTTTGTGGGAAACTTGGTCTTCTTACAAATTTCCCCTTCTTTAGGACACCAGTGATTATGGAGTTAGGGGAAATTTACACCATGTTTTGTTAGACCATTTGAGATCATAGAACATGTTGGTATACTGGTTTATCGGTGGAAACTACCTCCATGTTATCAAGATATGTATAATGATCTCCATGTGTCTCAGATTTGGGAGTATGATCTCAATCGTGCACATGTGATTGACTTTGAGTATGTTGATTTGGAACCAAATTCATCATATGTGTAACAACTTATTTGAATTGTCAGCCGAAGCGAGAAGGTGCTACGAGGAAAGATGGTTCATATTGTTTAGGTTCTATGGTAGCACAAGTGTATCCAAGAAGAATTTTAGGAGTGGTAATCATACATATGATCATAATGGCACGACTTTTTCAAACAGACCTTTAGAGATAATTCTTGAGGATGAGAATTAATTAGAGGAGGATATATGTAACATCTTCAATTTTAAGGTATTCCATTTTTTAAGATTTTAAATATCTTTTAAAATATAAATAAATGAATTGAGGCAGGTTATGGCTATTTGGGCAGCAGAAAGGTAGAAATTCAATGCCAATGGATTAAATTTTCTAATAATAGGAATATTTCATGATGAAAAATATTATTCATAGTATGAGTGGTTTCTAGATATATTAGAAAGAAATATGGGTTGAGGTAGTTCATGGTGTGAACGCGTTCCTGGCCTTATAGCATCGAAGAGCCTTGAAATTTATCAGATGTTTCATTAAAGAGATTTGGAGTGTAAACCAACCAGTTATGGTGTGAATGTTCAATTGATCAATGATTTCATGACATAAAATTAAATTTAGTTCATGGATGTGATGCACCCCAACCTATCTATAATTTCTTATCCCCTTCAACCTTTTGGGATTCTTCTCTCATTTTACTCGAACCCTAGGTGATTTCTGGGAGGTTTTTGAGAGCCCCACCAATCCTATTTCCATGATGTCATTTCTTGGAATCTAGGATTGAGTTTGGGCTCTACCCACCTCCCCTCTCTAATTCCTGAATCTTGGAATGATACCGTATTTTTATTTGAAATAATAACCATTTCTAGAGATTTTTCATCTACTTCTCAATTGAACATAGACCACTGAAGACATCGGATATTCTCAGGGATTATTGACATGAAACTTAACTTAGGTGGTGTTTCTTGACATTGGAACATAATTTCACTTGAGTTAGGTATTCCTTACTATAACATCCCATGTTTTTAAAATAATACTATGCTCAATATCTTTCTTAACACGTAACACCGATCCTTAACTAAATAGAGATATACCATGAAATAGTATTATAAAAATATAACCATTATAAGTTAGCTATTAAATTAGAGAGTATGAATAGGTTTAACTAATTTATTGAATATATATATCTATCCTACACAATATAAATTTATTGATAAATATTTATTAAATAAATACTCAATTTTTAGTATTCTTCAAAAATATGTTTTCATAAAAAATGATTTTATTTCTTCTCAAGGGAAAATATTATAATTAATTTTAGAAAATTTTAGAAATTTTATTTCAAAAAAATATATAATTTTTTAAATTGTAAAATTAAAATTATCTAATGGTGAAATTCTGATATTTTTCTGAAAAGTTCTAAATTTTAATAAATAGTAAAAATACTGATTTTGTTTGAAAAATATATTTCCATTTTAAGTGTCTAAAAAGTAAAATTCTATTTTAGATTAATTTTTAAACAAAATTATTTATTATTATTAAAAAAAATATAACTATGGACTTTGGAATTAATTTTATACTTAGATATTATATAAAAAAATTACACTTAAAAAGATATTTTTTTAAAAAAAACATTTTGATGCGTCTCACATGTAAAATTTTAAATTAAATTCTACCACTTATGTGAATTGAATACAGAAAAATATATTTCATATTTGTAATCACAAGTTAGTTTTTTTTGAAAATACGCCCCTTTTATTTTTTGCACTTATGAATAGTTACTATAGTAAATAATTATCATCACAGTAAGGGTAAATCGGGTAATTAAGGTTATAAATGATATGATAAGGATTGAAAATTTTTACTTGACACTGAACTTTATCCTATTGGATATGTAAATAAATACCATTTTTATACAAATATATAATATATGGAAACATGGTGTCATATTTATTTTATTTTGATCATTTTTATAATTGAGTAAAAGATATAGATGAAAATGTCACTTATTTATTTTTATAACTATAATATTTTGTAATGAGGATAAAAAAACATATTTTTAGTTTTAAATAATTATTTTAAATATAAATGTCTATTTTTTCAAGTTAATTAACTTATAGTTTTTATTAATGAAATAATTGCCTTAACTTCTTATACAAAGTTGACACAATATTTATTCAATTAATAGAAAAAAATAAATGATTTTAAAAATATCAAAATTAATTTAAATTGAATTAATTATTGTGTTCTATGATTTTTTTAGATAAATATAACATTTTAGTAATATTTTTCAAAATTATATTTTAATTCAATTTCTTTTTTGTTGTTTTCAAAGTCAAATTAAGTGAATAGTTCCAAAAATGACATTAATGATATTTTATAATAAATGATATATTATTAATTGATTTAAAATTCCTAAAGATCCTATATTAGTCCAAGGGATTGTTATATTTTTTAAAATATCAACCATGTTAATTTTATTTGTGAATTTTCCAGGTATATTATCTATATTGACCCATAAAGAGTAAGAACATTGTTATCACATTAATTGTTAAAAGGGTTAATGTGGGTTAAAACATAGAGATACGTGTAAAAGAATAATCTAAACTTATCCAAATTTCATTGGATAATATTATTTTGACACCTGATCATCCTATATTTTAATTATATCATTTTGGATCCTTTTTTCCATGAAAATTATTGTAAATTAGTTTAATATTTTAAGAAATTCCAAAACCACCCCTCCCCTCACTTATAAAAGGGAACCTTCAATCCTCTATTCTTCACAATTCATAAAACTTTTATTTCAAAAACTCCCAACCAAAATCCCTTCCTTAAATCCATAAACACATCCTATAGGCCTTTTATTGAATAGAAACCCCTCTTATGAATCCTTTTGGTGTAAACCTAAAGAAGTTGACTAAATAAGAGATGTTGTTCTTAATCGAGTGTTTCTTTATTTATTATTCCACCTCCTTCAAATATTATTCAACCATGATGATATAATAACAACATTATATTTAGTATACTAATATTTTATTATGTTAATATAATCACCTACATCAATCTCCTCTTACATTAAATGGGAAATGAAATCATCATTTGTGTGTATGGTGGACTACTAACTCGTGAACTCGTGTAATTTGTTTTCCATAATCACTTATCATGGATGTTTATGATGATGGATTTAATGTATATATATTATATTTATGACATATTTTTAATTCATTAAAATTAATATATCATATATTTACTTATATTTCCATTCATTGAAAGATGATAACGTCATTCGTACATACGTGTGGATTACCACATCCACAAAGTGATGTGATACGTTTTTCAATACCACATCACATGGATGGTATATATAATTTTATTAAAATAAATAATAATAAATTAATTATTTAATTAAAATTATATAAATATACTATAAAAAATAATTTATTTCCGTCGTGATTGTTGAAAATGGATATATTGCTTACGCGTTGGTGTGGCATACCGTCTACATGATTGTAACATAGTTCATTTTCAATAACCATCTACAAAGGTTGGTTTAAAAAGTATAATTTATGTATAAAAATGATAATAATGAAATTATTATTATTCTTTAAATGGTTTAACAATATATTCTTTGACCGTATTCAACTTAACAAAGTCATTTTAGACTAATGATCCAAATATCATTAAATTCTGACATGAACTTTATTGATTAAGTAAATTTATATAACATGGTGCTTAATAAAATAACTGTAATACTTAAATTTAAAAAGTTTATTAATAATGTAAATAATTATAATGGTTTTATTATTTATTAGTTAAATAATTTACATGACGATTCAAACTCAAGGTAAGAGATATCGTCACAATTACCCTTCATTGAGACATATTTTAATGTTATGCACCTAATTTATTTTATATAGTGTATATAATTACCCTTTTATGTATTATATAATTAATACGTAATACATATTTTTATTTCAAGTGAAATTTTATTTTAATTCATCGAATTAGATTTTATTTGAAGGTTACCAAGCGGTAAGGTGATTCTTAACTTATTTTTCATTCATTGGGTTATACTTCTACTTTCTCATCCTTGTTATTCCATGATTATGTTTGAATGGATATCTAAATTTGTAAATTCGATATTTAATTTTTTTTTCTATTTACATATGTTCACATTATCACTTCATGGATTAATTATATCTTCCAAAGTAATGATCTTTGTTGGTGTTTTCTTTGTATCAATATCTTTTTCTTGATTCATGTTCCATTGCATGCACCATGATTTCCATTTATGGTGTAATTACTACCTCATGAATAAATTTTGAAATATTACCTCATTTAATTCATGTTATTTATAGATCCATATCATACTCTTTCATACAAGGAATTTTGATTTGAAATTTTTGAAAGTGATAAAGGCTTTATGTTACAATCTTCATTCTTTTCGAGATTATTTATTTTCAAGTTTACTTTATGGGAAATAATATATACTTATTTTATTGAACCACATACCTTTTATTCTCACTTTTTTATGAATTTGGTTTATAATTTTTGTTTCCATTTCCTCCATTATTTAATTAAGAAACATCAAGAAATTTTTTTGTACAAAATATTTATCTTGTATCTTCTTTTAGATCAAGAATCTTTCTCTTCCACATATATATTTTCCTTCAAATTTTTTGAAGAATGTTTTTATTATTCTTAATGGATTTATTAAATACATTTTTTAAAATGTTTTAATTTTTGAAAAATGGATTAAAATTAGTATTTATTTCATTTTATGAATGATGTAATTATATATTTTTTTACAAAAGTGTGAAAGGAGTGATTTTTTTAGAATTTATGTCATGAATGAAATTTACTGACATCATGAACAGTTCATTATTTTAAGAATAATTTATATGTTTCAATGGTTAATTTAAAATAAAAAAATTCTATAATATTTTGAAAATTTTTAGATTTCAAATAAGTCATTCCAAATTGAAAAGGGTATTTTCCTAAAGAAAAATTCCATGTGATATTTTAAAAACATTTTCATTCATGACAACCACCTTTGATTGTATGGACTAAATATAAATTCTATATATATTCTTATTAAATTCATAATTATCTCACTCTCCCTTCCTTTTATGGGGTAATATATTCCTTAATTTAATTTAACAAATTCCTTATTTATGAAATATCCTTTGATTATGACATGAGGAGAGATTATGAAACCCATTTCTTTCCAAGGGTAATTTATATATTTATTCCTTATGACTAATTTAATTTTTGTGAAATAAATTATTATGTAAATGTTATGATTATTTATCTTATATAGTGATCCAATTAATTGGGTAAATATTTTTTTCTCATGAGACATTATGTAGGGGATTAGGCAGTAAACCTAATCCACTATGGGACTCTTTCCACCATGTGATATTGTCTTGGAAGTTATCCTTGACTGATGCTTATGATATGTTATATGATGCATCCACATTATTATGTTTCCATGATATTATGATACCATGTTCTTTATGTTGTGATCCTATGAGATTATTTATGATCCTTCTCTTTTATGATATCATATTATGCCTCGTTATCATGTTTACTTCATTACTGATATTTATAATTCATCCTTTTATTTTTTTTATTCCCTAGGTTATCCTATACAGTTTTAGGAAATCACTAAGGAAAATAAAAAAATAAATATGATATGTTTTAGTTCATTTTTATGTTTTATGTACCTAGTCTTCCAAACACACTAGGCCTTGCAATATTTTGGTTGTAATTATTGGATGTTTATGTTAAAAATCATGTAATAATATGTGTAAAAGGATTGATTAGAAATAGTTTATATCATAAAAAGTTCTAGTTATTTTTAGGGATTATGAATAGACAAAATTAGTAAAAACTCTAGGGATAATTCTAATTATAGTATAACATTCTAAAAAATTTCTAAGGAAGAGATTATGTGGTTTTTAAAATCAATAAATATCTATTTGTATACTATAATTGGATGTAGTTTTAGAACATATTCATATAGGGAAAATAACACTAAAAATATTTGGTTTAGTATATCTCAACCATCATTCTGATTCACGGGGATTATGCCCTTACTATGCACCTGATTTGACACTTTTTGGGGATATTCATGGGTTAATTCTCATTTTATTTATAAAAAATTATGATGAATGAAAGAATAAAACCTATGGAAACCTAAGATATTCCATATCAATATGGGATAAAACTAAAGTGACTTGGTTTTATAATTATAAGTTTGATGATAAGTTTAAATTAATAGATACCCCTTGTGAGGTTTTAAGTTATAGAAGTATAAAATTATTAAGATTATTTTTGGAGTCAGTTATAGTAATATTATTATTGGGTTTAGTATGGGTTTTAGTAAAAAAAATATTTGAGGAAGAATGGATTTTCATTTTGTGGATATAATTTTAAAGTTATTATTAGCCTTTATGGTTTATCTTATCTTTGATTTTAAAGTAATAATAGTCAATTAATATTATTTAATTTTATGAAAAAAAAGTTGTATAGAAAACATTAGTGGTTCAAAAGTTATTTGATGATTAATATTTTTTTTGAGAATGTTCATCAAATTTGTTGGAATGTTATAGGAAATATATTAATATAGTTTTATAAAATGTTCAACTAGTAATTTGGGTGATAACCCTATATCATCTGACAAGGCCATGGGGATTTAACTCACAACCGAAGGGCGAAATGGGTGAAATGCCTACCACTGGACTACATGATGTCTTGGTAAGTATGATATTTCTTTTTTTTAATAATTTTAAAGATAAATATAAAGTTTATTTTTGGAATATATTTTTTATCAAAGAGATAACCATGGGATTGAAAAGCAATTTGGGGATTATGTGATTAATGTTATTCTAAAATAAGTTCACTATTTTGGGAACCATATATGATAAACATAAATAGAACATTATGTGATTTTGTTTAAGGAATAAACGTTGAATTATATTTTGGAATCATATATGATTTTAATATTTTATTATGGTGATTTTTTGTATTTATATAAATGATTTGCATATCTTGGATATTATATGATTAGTTCATATAAATGTATGGTATGAGAAATTAAGTGTGATTGATGTCATTTAGAGATAAATGAAAATTTATCATGGAAGAATATGTGATCAAAATGATTATAATATTTTGGTTTCAATATTATCCTAGAATATTTTGAGGAATTTTATGTATAGTTATTTATCTAATGATCTAAGTTGAACTTTGAGTTTTATTTTCAAGGCTTTGGAGAATAATGTTGTATTACTTCATATAAACATTTATTCATTTTGATAATTATCTTATATTGAACATTTTTTTAATTCTAGATTCATCAAGAAGATCTTTTTGTTCTTTTTTAGATTATTTGATTCATAAGATGTTGATTTTAGTGTTTTAGGCTTGAAATATTCATCTTTAATACTCATCATTTTGATAAATGGATGATATTGTTGTGGAAATTTATTCAGGGATGAAATTATAATTATCAAGTATATTTCCTTATGTTTTTAACCTAGATAGTATAATAATTCCTTAACTATAGGAAAAAGATCTTAAAAATTTTTATCTTATTACCATCATTTATGATTAATTGATGGTATTTTTTTATGGTTTTCTAGTCATTAAATTTCTCTTGATCATTCACTTTCTTATGATTAATGGTTTTTGTCTTTATCCATAATTATCTGTAAATTACATTTTTTATGCATGTTCATATGTTCACTTCCTACTAATGTTATTCTATTTTGAAACATAGTTATGTGATGACCTTTATTGTAACATCTTAGCCTGGGTGATAATAAATCAGTTCCCCAAGCCAGTGCACCACATAACCTCAAGTGCACCTCTTGGTACACCAGAGACTACCAACTAGTTGTGAGGGTCTAATGAGGAACACGGGGAGACTATACCCTCTTTACTAGAGTAAAAAATATAGAAGAACCAAGACAAATAATAAAAAATTAATAATGATAAGCAACAATTCATTATATAATTAATTCCCCAAAATTGGTACAAAACCACAATCATATAGACAAATATGCCATGTCATGCAATTGTCAAGTGACATAAATATACAAAATACAATCCCCTAAAATGGATCCTGATTCCACATCTGGTGTAAGAACCTGGATCTTCTTTTCAGGTATGAATCTTGTTTTCTAGTGTTTTTGAGGAAAGCGGAGTTTTTGGAAATTTTAGAAGTACACATCGTGTACTTGGGAGTACATGTCGTGTACCAGGTTGTCATGGGTAGTCGTGTGCTGGCTATGTAACGGCCAAAACATGGAAATGTGGGGTGACTTAGAGACTGCCTAAAGTGGGGGCTGGTTGAGGAATGTACATGGCGTGTGCATTAAATGAACACACTGTGTACTTTTTTTATTTGATAAATTAGATTGGGGTTGTGTCTAATCCCCATAATCATCTTCTTCTTATGGTGTCTCGAATAGGAGAGTGACGTACGGCCGATTATCTTTGAGCACCTTCTGTTACTCCATTCGAGCTCCAATCAAGGTGCCACTAGGTGCATTGGAAACCCATTGGTGAGTTCTTCCATCTTCTAGAGCCTCTCCTCCTGATTCCTCTTCTTTCATGAGTTATTCATGGTTGAACATTTTTTACCTTTTTGTAGATCTACGACGTTCTAGTCCGATTCAAGAGTTGATGTTTGAAAGTGTTCTTAGTAAAACATCGAGGTAGGTGGTGTGTTTCCATTCGTAGTTTTTCATTGAGTTTAATATTCCAACGTTTCGATTACCCAAGCTTCAGGTATTTAGGGTTAAGAAAATTGAACCCTATTTTATCTACCTTAGAAGAATTTTTGGATTAAGAGTTTCTTATGTGATATTATCTGAAATTTCATGTTTAAGGAACACCCTATGGGTGAGTTTCCTTGTTTGAATGTTTAGGAACATTTGGTCGAGGTTGCCTATGAGGCAAACCTTGTTTCCTTTCCTTACTTGATAGGATGGAACTGACTATCTTTTAATGCTTGTTAAAATCTTGCAGTATGCATTTTAATTGTTTAGCCATGTATTCATGAGATTACTTTGGGCTATTTTATATTGTATATGCATGATTTAATTACACATAGCTGTGAAAACCTGGTGTAGTTAGACCACAAGGGGAATTAACCTTGAGTGATTACTCAGAGTGTCTATTATATTTCATGCTATGAAACAACATGGGGGATTGACAGTGAGTGATCCCTTAGAGTGTATATAGTTTATGTTATGAGACCATAGGGGGAATTGACGTTGAGTTCTTCCCCATAGAGTCTTTAGTTATTGTGGAAATACCATAAGGGGTAATTTAAGGTGAGTGATTCCTTATAATTTCTTTTACTTTTATTGCATTACTTGGCCAGAGGGGATTGACCATGTGAGCTACCTAGAGGGTTAATGTAAATATTGAGTGTTTGTGACTCGTCTGCCAACCCAAAACACAATCTTGGATTTGGTCATCCTAGGTTGTCTTATGAGATACCTGCTTGTGATACTTAATTGATTAAATGTCGAATAGTAGATTCTAATGAATGTAAATGGAAACTGAAGGATTGTTTACTTTTTTGTAATCCTAGTATCTTTGTTGTATTTACATTATTAACTGCTATATATACTCACTGACAATTAGGAATTGATCCTGTGGTGGTTTCCTACTAAGATTCATCTCACACCCTATTTGGGTCATGTTTTTGGACCCAGAAAGATTATATGGTTACAGGTATATATAAGAGAAATCACCCTTCTACTTCAGGTACATGATTGTTGTGGATCTAGAGAGAATGGGACCAATATGAGGCTTCTGATGCTGTTAGAGTTTAGTTGTTTTCTTTTGTACTTTGGATTACTATTGTATTTCCAGTATTGTGACTTATTTGGATATTTTCCTAGACCTGTGACATGCATCATTTATATATGTGCTCCAATTGTTTATTTACTATCAGTCTTCCACTGTTTACTTATTGTATGGTATTTTGGATTTCGTTGTTGGTTATTATTTACTATTATGTTATGTTACTCTGCCAATGAGGTCATAGTTTCCCCACTATCACACCCAAGGCCCTCACTGCTAGTCAGAAGCCTCTGGCATTTGGGGAAATGCACTTGAGGCCATGTGACGAACTGTGTATGGGGCACCTTTGGGTGGAACCCGGATCTGAGACGTTTCAAAGTGGTATCAAAGGCAAGTTTTTTATTTTCTTCTTTGTCTTACTATTTGTATACTATAGAAAAAGATAGGATGGAATATGTAGTTAGTCATAAGTTGTTCCTGGGAGTAGCTAACCCGTGTACATGGAAAAGCCAATAAACCTCGGATATTGCAATTTTTCTGGTTTTTTAATTTTTACAATTGACTTGATTTTACTATTGGGGGATACACATGATTTTTGTTGTTATTATTTGTATCATTTAGGTTCTATTTCTATTGCAACTCGATTAGATGATGGTATTCCATCTCATGCATCATATATGCACTTGATAGGGATCACATGTCATGCATTCTTGCCATGCCATTTTGGGTGAATTATTGATTATACGTTGTTGTGATATATGTTGTGCTAGATATGCATGCTATTGTGACATATGCATTGATATAATACCTTCTATTTTGATATGTTATTAGAAAATTTAAATTTTCATTTGAATGGGGGCCAAAATTTGGTCCCTAAGGTGTTATGGGCCCTCATGTATCGGAATTGGTGGATCATGTGACTAATTTAATTGTTATAAATTTTTATATACATGAATATGATACCAAGATTTGATTCGTGGGGATTATGGGCCCCCAAGGATTGGAATTTAGAATTTTAATGCTTGTTTCAGGTTTTTTATGGGGTTCCAGAGTAGTTTATGAGGATTATTATCTAGAAAACCCCAGAATACATGATGTGTGATAATGAATACATGCCATGTATCCTTCTATTCAAGAAGAAAACATTTTTCTCTTAAGTACACACCGTGTACTGTATGTACATTCCATGTAGTCTATAATTGTGTAACTGACTGTGTGGGTAGAGAAACGGGGTTGGGAAATGTTTGGTGACACACGATGTGTTCTTGGAGTACACTCCATGTTGTAAGAGCTGTGTATGAAGCCTTGTGACCAACGACATGGGTGGATGAAACTTAGGTTGTACACGTCGTGTTCCATTATTACACGCCTTGTAGAGTTGATTGTGTCACCAACCATGTGACAAATGACACGGTTGGATATAAATTAAGGGGTACACATCGTGTCTAGGGTGAACAATCCATGTTGTGTTACCCAAAATAGAACTGTGTTGTTCGAGCAGTGTAGGAGTACTTGGGAAGGAGGGAACATTCAAGTACATGTCGTGTCTCAAGGAAAACACATTGTGTGTATAGGTGTTGCATGACCAAGTTTGGAAGAGGTACACACCATGTTAAAAGCCTAAGCTAACACACCGTGTATGGGTTATACACATTGTGTACCCCTGTTTTGTATAACTTGATTTTTTTTTCTTCTTATATTCCTTTCTTTCACTTATATGTTTCGGGCTTTGATAATCTAGAACTGAGGTGTGCACTGGACCTTGAAGATTCATTCCACTGAGACGTCCTCTGGTTGCACACCAGATACAGAGCAACGATCAGACACTGGAAATAGTAGATCAGGGACTACCAACTGATCCTCCCATCGTGCCTGTCTTGGCACCAACAGTTATACCAGACACTAGTGTTGATGCCTAGTTTCGATAAGGTTTCATGAGGATGATGCAAACCTTCTAGGGAGCACTGTATCCTGCCCTATCTGTTACAGAGTTGACGCAGGTTTTTTTAGCAGCAGCAGCCTCCCACCTTCTCAGGGGATGGAGGACATCAGGCTATAGATTTGTGGTTGGAAGCCATGTTGTCTATCTTTGAGAACTTTGAGATGCCTCCAGATAGGAGGTTGAAACTCGCTACGTACATGCTATGTGATTCCTCCAATAGATGGTGGGATTTGATATCATAGGTGGGACTCCAACCATTTATGTCCTGGGATGAGTTCCAGCTAACCTTCTATGACTACTTCTACCCAGATACCTTGAGTTCCAACCAAGCTTGAGATTTCATGAGTTTGGAGCAGGGTACTCTCACAGTCATGGAGTATTATTCTTGCTTCACAGAGCTACAACATTTCACACCCATTCTGGGGGTGATGAGTTATTTCTAGCAAGGGTGTTTGAGGATGGTCTCAGGAATGAAATCGGATCCCAGGTGAACATCTTCAGGTTGAATTCCATATATTCTATATTCAACCAGGAACTGATCATTGAGCAAAACCTGAGGGATTCTAGAGCTGTGGGCCAGGGCGGTTAAACATCCAAAGTCGGTACTCTTTTGAAAGATAGTAGAAATCACTTCATGGAGTATACTCGTGGAGATCCAAGTATACCGGATTTTCCTTCAGGTAGCCATGTAGTGTGCTACCAATGAGGGAAGGGAATACATAAGAAACCTCAGTTCCCGAGAGACCCAGTTGAGTGCCAATCTTGTAGCAAGATGGGACATCTTTAGCATTTCTTAAACACCCTCCTTCTATAAGATATTGAGGGATGATCTATTTATAATCCACATATCAGAGCAAGACCACCGGTTCCACATCAGACTGGGGGATATAGTTCTTCAGACCATTGAGTATGAGGTTATGGTCGTGGTCGTAGTGGTTAGACACAGGGTTTTCGACAACCGTAGGGTGGATCAGCTCAAGGATCTCAGATAGCTTCACAGGGCCACAACACAGATCAGGCTTTTGCACTGGAGCAGATTCAATAGGAGAAGGATCCCAAACCTTCTATGGTTAGAGGTAAAATTTTGGTTTCTTTAGTTTTAGCTTATGCTCTTATCAATAAAGGGGCTTACCATAGTTTTATATTTTTTTCTTGTTGTGGAGATCCTTTGGCTATGTATCTTTGTGTCAGCTTATATCATGATGCTGGAAACTCTATTGGGGATTATAACGGCTATTGTAAGTCAGTTCAAGGAGTTCTCTCTTGAGGTTGTCAGGTGTCACTTCATATGGGACATTTATGTCTTAGAGATGATGGGATATGACGCCATTCTCAGAATGGACTGGTCAGATCCCTACCAAGATGTTTTCAATTGATATCACCATAAGGGTAGTTTTACATCACCAGAGGGTGGATTGATTCTACATAAGGTTGAATGGGTTGTCCAGGAGAGAAGAGATGGACCCGAGCATCATGGTGTGAGAGGTTTTGTAGCCTATATTTCTAGTCTGTATTTGGATGACCAGGGGACTTCATAGATAGAATTTCCTCCATTGGCTGATCATTTTAGGGATGTCTTTCGAGAAAACTTTTCAGGTTTTCCTCTAAGGTGAGAGGTAGAATTTTTTCTTGATATTGTTCTAGGGGCATCATCGATATCCATTCCTACTTATAGGATGGCTATACAAGAGTTATAGGAGCTCAAGAATCATATAGAGGAGTTGTAGGCAAGGGGTTTCATATGACCCAGAACTTCTCCTTGGGGTTCACCTGTCCTGTTTGCAAAATAAGGCGGACATTACCCTCAGACATTGTGTGGATTATCAAAATCTGAACACATTGAAGATTAATAAATGATATCCTTTTCCAAGGATTGATGATCTCTTTGATTAGCTTTGAGGAGCCCGAGTGTTCTCGAAGATTGACTTGAGATCTGGTTATCATCAATTGCATGCTACCTGATTATATATACCTCTTAGAGACTTTCGAAGCAGGTATGGTCTATATGAGTATGTGGTTATGTTGTTTGATCTCATTAACACACCTGGAGTTTTTATGGAACTAATGAACTGAGTGTTCCATCCATACTTGGACTCCTTTATGGTGGTTTTCATGGAAGATATCTTGGTCTACTCTCACACTCTACACGACCATGCCAGCCATCTTGATATCATTTTGAGTACATTGAGGGAGAATCATTTGTAAGATAATCTCTCAAAAGGCCACTTTTGGATAGACTAGATTCACTTCTCGGGTCATGTTATCTTAGAGAAAATAGTATATGTAGACCTAGAGAAATTGAGAGCATTAGTTTCATGGTATTAGACGAAGAACATCTTTGAGGTACAGAGTTTTCTGGGGCTGGCTGGTTATTACAAGAATTTTATACAAGAATTTTCATTCTTAGTAGCGCTATTGATGGCCCTGACTAAGAAGGGTGTGAAGTACTCGTGGACAGATTTTTTCGAGTCATCCTTTTAGGAGCTGAAATGGAGGTTGACATCCACACTGATACTAGTTATTCTAGATTCGGGGAAGAGTTACATTGTATACTGCGATGTGTCAAGTATCAGGATGGGAGCAGTGCTTATGTAAGGGGAAGGAGTCGTTGTATATGGGTCTCGGTAGTTGAGGCCACATGAGAGGAATTACTCGACACACGATCTTTAGTTAGTTACAGTTGTGCATGATTTTCATTGTTGGATACAATACCTTTTTGGATATCATTTTGTGGTGTACACTGACCACAAAAGTGTCAAGTATATCTTTACCCAATGTGATCTGAATTTGAGATAGTGAAGGTGGGTCAAGTAACTTCAGTCTTTTGAATTTTAGCTTGCCTATACACTTGGGAAAGACAATGCAGTGGCTGATGTGTTGAGCAGGAGGACTTAGATATATGCGGTTCAGGAGGCCAGTAGTGAGTGGAAGCTTATGGATCTGTTCTCTAAGATTCATTTGGAGGTGCACGATAGATAGGGGAAAATGTTTTTTTCTTGTATATCAGTTACCTATACTCTTCTGGATCGAGTGATAATGAGGAATCTATCATATTCTAAATGACTAGTCTTGTGGGACAGTGTGTCATAAGAGGACCCTACTCCTGGGTGGACCGTAGGTGAGGATGAGGTCTTACACTTTCATGGACGCTTATGGGTGCCATAAGACATATGTGAGGAGCTGATGGGAGACTTTCATACTTCATCTTGGGAATTTCATCCTGGTGTCACCAAGATGTGTCAATATTTTCATCATTAGTATTGGTGTCTAGGTGTGAAGAGAGACATAGCTGGTTTTGTTATGAGATGTTCCACCTGTCAGCAGGTGAAGGTAGAGCATCAAAGACTAGCCTGGATTTTACAAAAGTTACCCATTCTCGAGGGGAAGTGGAATGATGTCGCGATGGATTTCATGACAGGGTTACAGAGATTGTCTCAAGGGAATGATTCATTTTGGGTTGTTATCGATAGGCTCACGAAGGTTTCACACTTCTTACCAATTAAGGAGACCTTCATTGTTGATGAGATTAGAAGTTTGTACATTTGAGAGATTGTATGGTTTCATGGGGTTACATGCTCTATCATTTCAGAAAGGGATGCTTGATTTACTTCTCATGTTTGGAAGGGACTATAGAGGGTTTTGGGTACACAAGTACTTCTGAGTACAGTTTAACATCCCTAGATAGATGGTTAGCCTGAGGGAACAATTAAAGTTTTAGAGGACATGCTCTGAGAATGCATTCTAGATTTTATATTTTCTTGGGAGAAGCACATACCTCAAGTGGATTTGTCCTACAATAATAGTTTTTAGAAAACAATTCAGATGAAACCTTATGAGGCTTTGTACGGTAGTCCATGTCATTTACCCCTATATTGGCTAGAGGTAGGAGAGGCAGCTATGCTAGGACCTCATCTTGTCTAGGAGACCATGGAGCAGGTGGAGTTGATTTTGAAGAGGATGCCTACTACACAGTCTCAGCAAAAATCTTATGCTGATCGACAGAGATGACCTCTGGAGTTCGAAGTCAGAGATCAGGTTTTCAAATATGTCACACCAAGGATGGGACACATAAGGATTAGGATACAAGTGAATCTTTCACTGAGATACATTGGGTTGTTTGAGGTTTTGAAGAGAGTCGGGCTGGTTTCCTATCGGTTGCAGTTACCTCATAGGTATTGTGTTATGCACGATGTCTTCCACGCTTCTCAACTACGACGTTACTTCTCAGACATGTCTCACGTTTTCAACCTCATGAGGTGGATTTGGAGGTGGATTCATCCTTTTAGAAGCACCCTATACAGATTGTTGATCGATGTCCGAAGGTTATCTGTGGACATTCTGTTCCTCTGGTACGGGTTTTTTTCATCATGGCCGAGTATAGGATGATACTTAGGAGAGGGAGGCCAATGTGCGATCGCAGTAGCTAGATCGGTTCGGGGATTTGTCTTTTCCACCTTGTTAGGGAAATTCAGGTATGAATTTCTTTAAGGGGGAAGTTTGAAAGAACCTGGATCTTCTATTCATTTATGGATCTTGTTTTCATGTGTTTTTGAGAAAAGGGGGGGTTTAGAAATTATAGAAGTTCACACCGTGTACTTGGGAGTACACATTGTGTACCAGGTTTCCATAGGTAGCCATGTACTGGCCATGTTACAACTGAGACATGGCTATGTGGGGTGACCTTGAGACCGCCTAATGTGGGGTCCAGTTGAGGCATGTACATGTAATGTACATTAAATGAACACACCATGCACTTTTTATTTTCTTTTATAAATCATACCGGGTCTCATCTAATCCCCATAATGATCTTTTTCCCATTTCTCAAATATGAGAGAGAAGTACAAATGATTTTATTTGATCACCTTCCCTTCCTCAGTATGAGCTCTGATCGAGGTGCCTCTAGGTGCGTTGGAATCCCACTGGTGAGTCCTTCCTTCTTCTAGAGCCTCTCCTCCTGATTCCACTTCTTTCGTGAGTTATTCAAGGTTGAACATTTTTTACCTTTTTGTAGATCCACGATGTTCTAGGCCAATTCAAGGGTCGGCGTTCGACAGTGTTCTTCATATAACATCTAGGTAGGTGGTTTGTTGCCTTTTGTAGTTTTTCTTTGAGTTTTATATGCCGACATGTTGATTACCCTTGCTTCAGGTATTTCGGGTTAAGGAAATTGAACCTTGTTTTAAATGTATTAGAATGATTTTTGGATTAAGGGTTTATTGATGTGATATTATGTGAAATTTCATGTTTAAGGAACACCCCATGGGTGTGTTTCCTTGTTTGAATGTTTAGGGCCATTTTTTCTAGGTTGCCTATGAGGCAGACCTTGTTTCCTTATCTTGTTTGATAGAATGGAACTGACTATCTTTTACTAATTTTTAAATGCTTGTTGTATTCATTGGAATTGTTTATCCATGTATTAGTGAGATTACTTTGGGATATTTTATATCGTATATGCGTGATTGAATTACAAAGGGTTGTGAGAACTTGGTGTAGTTAGATCACAGGGGGAATTGACATTGAGTGCTTCCTCAGAGTGTCTTTTATATTTCACGCTACGAGACCACAGGGGGGGATTGAGTATGAGTTCTCCCTTAGAGGGTCTATATTTTATGTTATGAGACCACAGGGAGAATTTATGTTGAGTGGTTCCCCATATACTCTATAGTTATTATGGAAAGACCATAGGGTAATTGATGGTGAGTTCTTCCTCAGAGTGTCTTTTCCTTTTATTACATTACTTTTCCAGAGGGGTTAGACTGTGTGAGCTACCCAGAGGGTTAATCTAAATATTGAGTGTTTGTGACATGTATTCCAATCCAAATAACAAGATTGGATTTGGTCCTGCTAGTTAGTATTATGAGATACCTACTTGTGATACTTACTTGATTAAATGTTGAACAGTAGATGCTAATGATTTTAAATGGAAGCTGTAGGATTGTTTACTTTTGTGTAATACTAGTTTCTTTACTGCATTTCAATTATTACCTACTATATATACTCACTGACAGGTAGGCAAAGATCTTGTGGTGCTTGCCTACAGGGATTTGTCTCACACCCTTTTTGGGTCATGTTTTTGGACACAAACATATTATATGGTTGTAGGTATATATAAGGGAAATCACCCTTCTACTCCAGGTACATGATTGTTGTGGATCTGGAGAGCATGGGACCAAGATGAGGCTTGAAATGCTGTTGGAGTTTACTTGTTTTCTTTTTTACTTCGGCTTAGTGCTGTATTTCAAGCATTGTGACTTGTTTGGATATTTTCCTAGACATGTGACATGCATCATTTATATATGTGCTCAAGTTGTTTATTTACTTTCATTCTTACAATGTTTACTTGTTGTATGATATTATGTCTTCTATTGTTGGTTATTATTTACTATTTAGTTGTGTTACTCTGCCATTGAGGGCATACTTTCCCCACTATCACACCCAAGGCCCTCACTGCTAGCTAGCAGCCTTTAGCATTCGGGGAAATACGCTTGAGGCCATGGAACCAACTAGGTACGGGGAACCTTTGGGTGGAACCCAAATTCGAGACGGTACATCTGGTTCCCTCATCTATGTTCTATCCCAAATCTCATCTCAACCATCTATCATAGGTCCTTTTCCCTTATCCTAAACCACAACGATAAAGTTTTCTCAGGCACCCAGCGGCGGCCCGAGCAGGGTGTGTGTAAAACTTAGTAGGCAATCACCAATGGTTTCTATAATAATATCCAGTCAAAATAAAAATTTATGTAAAAGTTCTAATAATAAACAAGACTATGAAAATAAAAAAGATTCTTGTCAACAATTATTCATTAGAATCTTGGCCCTCAGGTTCCACAGGGACACCTAACTACTAAACCTGCATCAGCATATGCATAAGGTCTAAACCATACACAAGGTATTTCAACACTGTACATCACATGGAAATTCATTTATTAATTTAGTTCAACAATTCAGCTTGGAGCTTTAGTCTATGTTCTCAATGCATTTCCATACCATAGGATCTTAGAGAATCATTTTAGCATCCTAAAAAATACAATACATTAGTGGATCCTAGATTATTAGTCTAGCCTAACCCGAGGGTGAGGACCCTCATTCCAAAATCCTACCCAAACCATTTATCATTCATTCTATGGTTTATCATTCATGACCTTTTAAACCAACAATAACAACAAGGATTCACCTCTTAATTTATCACATTACCATTGTTCATCACATTCAACTCTTTACTAAATTCCCTAACTAACCCATTTTATCATTTAAGAAAAATTATGACCATTGGTCACCCTTTCAAACCATTTTCCCACATAGACATGCCTCTTTAACCAGTTATCACATTTACGCATTATATTCCTTAACTCATTTAACTTTTAAAAGTTAATACAAACAACCTTGAATTCCATGTTGGCATGTTAAACATAATTACAATTGGTTTAATCTCATAAAACAATTAATTAGCCAATTAATTACTCAATTTCCATGTACAAGGGAGTGACACTCCCCTTAGGTGGCCCTTTAGGCTTGGTATAATCATCAATAACCGACCCAAAAAAGTTGTGAGGGGTCCAACACATCATTCAAACACCCAAATTATCATTTCCTACCAAGGGATTAAATAAAAATCACAACATCCCAAGTGCATGCCATATACACATGGATAAACAAAAATACTATGAGATATAACTTGTATACCCCCTACCTCACGTTCATAGACAAGTTCTCACTCAACCTTAGACCTTAATTTGAAATCAAACAGCATTCAAATCCCAAAAATAAAAAATATTGGAAAAAATGGTTTTATAGGAATCAAAATTAGAATAAACAACACAACATCATTTTTATAGAAAATAGAAGTAATATGAGTGATATAATCACCTATATCTTCAATTCCCACTAAATGACACATCAAATGACTCAAAATTAAGGAAGAACGATCCTTGGAAGAGGGGAGAGATCCTAGTTCATCACTCAAGATGATAGATCCGGGAAGGGGAAGAAATAAGTTAATAACCCTTAAGGACTGAGTGGGGAAATGGTAAATTCCTCCACTTTAATTAGGTGCATATTTTGTCTACACGATTGGACAAACAGTGTGCCAACTATGCACCACCCTCTGCCCAAGACGATTCCTAGGTCGCATGGTCTCCTTACAAGCCATCACGGAATTATAAACCATGGGGAGGACATGCTTTTTTCTCTATCCAAATCCATACAGTTTCATGGCTCCCCTTTCACAATTTCTCAACCATGAACCCCCCCTACAAGATGCATGGTTAAGGTTCATGGTTAATAATAACCATGTGCTAACTATGTTCCCTACTTAGTATATCTTTTTTTCTCCCTCTTTCATGTCCCAACCCCCTACAACACCCCCGATCCCCCTCATATTATCAGGAAAAATTTCAATAACCATTATTAAGGGAGTTAACTCAAAATTTAAACAAAAATGTACCGCATTGAAATGTCAGGATCTTATGACCTCCCCACATTATAACAGCTCATCCTAAAGCTACACACCCAAGAATCACTAAGCCTCCAAGGTAAAAAGGTAGTTCCACTAGTCCCATATATCTACCATCCTCTCCCATGTTTACTCCTAAAATTTACCAACCTTCACAACACTTGGACCAATGGAGCAATTTTACCCCGTAAAACTTTCTCACTGTGATCCACAATATAAACTAGATATTTCAAAGAACGCATTATCCTTAAGCTCCGCATCATCAGCATCAATCACATGAGAAGGTTCAAGGTGATAGTTATGAAGCTATGAAACATTAAAACATAATCCATTCCACTATACCACGGTGGAATATCCAATCAGTATGCCACCAGTTCGATCCAATCCATAATCTCAAAATACCCCACATACCTGGTTACCAACTTACCCGATTTCTGAATCTAGTGGTGACCTGATCTCAGCAGCACCTAAAATAATAGATGTTAACCCACCATAAACTCAATAGGTTGATGAAATCAATTAGTCTATGACTTATGTCTACTCTGATCCGTAACCATATGCCTCTGAATCAATTGAAAAGTATATGACATCTCTTGCGTAAGACTCATTCCCAAGAAATCTTATTCCCTAGATTCCATACAACATAATGGAGATATAAAAATCATGTCATATAGAACATCATATTGTATTATCTGAATAGTTTCCCAATAACAATTATTATAGGAAAACTCAATAATCACTAAATGTTTCTCCCAAGATCCACCAAATTCTAAGAATAATTTTCTCAACATGTGTAACGTCCGGACCTAGGATCCACACACTGGCGCCCCAATCTAGTTTTCTCCATGACCCCAAGCACGACTCCTTGTATTCTAGAGACTACTGACAAGTAGAGAGGGTCTAATATCAATCATGTTGATATTATACCCTCTTTATCAGAGTAATACCACAGATTAAATAAAACAGAATAACCAAATGATATAACCAATAACCAAACCCAACCAGTATCACATGATGACCAAAACAGGAAATACAATGTCCATGACTAAATAGTATACATGTCATGAAAATAAGTGTCAAGTTTAGATATGAAAAAAACCAAAATAAACAAAGACACTGACAACTCCCAAGTGGTTTCTAAATCCAAGTCGGGTTCCCTCGTCAATGCTCCATCCCATATCAGCCATCTAACATAGATCCCTTTCCCATAACCTGTCCTACAACCATGAAATCTATTCTGGTACTGATCAGGTAGCCTGAGTAGGGTGTGAGTACAACTATTAGGTCACAATCAATGGCTTCTAAAAAAATATCTAGGCAATAAAAGTGTATGTAGTTGTATAAAGAATAAAGTACAAGTAATAAAGTAAATAGTTTACATTTATTCAATTACTCTATTTAACCACATAAATCTAAGGTTCTTGAGGACACTTAAACTATCAATACCTACTTCATACCATGATGATGTCTAAACTATCCGCAATGGATTTCATATATCATAATTCCATTATTACTATTCATCGTCTCAATTCATATCACAGTCAATTGGAACCATATCCCAATTCCCACTAATGGATGTAGAATTTCACGTCGAACACCCCATGTGTATTTGGAGCCTTAGTCCTTGTTTGACACCTCAATGTCATATGGGTATTTGGAGCCTCATTCCTTCTCCCATACTCATATCTCATATGGGTATTTGGAGCATCATTCCTCGTATGAAACCTTTTTTATCACTATAGGATTTTGATGCAGCAGACCATGTCCCACGCACATTTATCAATCAATTCATCACTATAGGATTTTTTATGAAACTGACCATGTACCAGAAAGGTATATCACATATATCACATTTTAATAATTTCACATGTATCATAATATCACATTTACCACAATAATCCATTAATTAATTCACTACTTTATTAATCCAATTTAACAATTTCATTTTCACATCAATCCATCAATTAATTCAATAATTAATTAATCACATCAATTCCATTAACCATTTAAAAAATTAATTAATCACATTTATCTCATTAATCCAATTCAACAATCCTATTATCCCCATAATTAATTCAAAAGTTAATTATTCCAATTCAACAATCCCAATATCCCCAAATTAATTCAATAATAAATTATTCAAATTCAAAATACCTAATATCCTCATAATTAATTAAACAATTAATTATTCCAATTCAATAATCATAGTATGACCATAATTAATTCAAAAATAAACTATTACAATTCAAAAATCCCAATATCCCCATAATTAATTCAATAATTAATTAATCTAATCCAATAATCTTAACATCCCCAATTTCACAATCCTTTAATTAAGTAATTTACCAAATTAATTAATTCAATTTAAGAATCTCAATTTTTATTTCTCTGATAGAAATTTTACAATTGCATACACATAACTGAAATCAAGACTTTGGTATTTTATTGATAGACCACCTACCTCAAGATCGTTGAAAAATTCTCACCAACAGAAATTCCCAATTTAAGAAGAATGATCAAGAAAGTGATGAAGAATGAGATTTAGATATGAAACCTAGATATAAGATAAAACGAATCAAGATCCAACAAAAATGGATCAAGATACATCAAAATAGATTAAAACAATGCTACAAATAATGATAGAAACATGGTAGAGAGGGAGAAAACCACGCAAGATTAAGATCTTTTACCAGGAGGGGTGTCGATCGTCAATCTGAGTATTGAATCTTCAAGAATGGAGTTCAGGAGACTTAGAAATTCATCTGAGAGCCTCCAAAAACAATAGGAAACAATTGGAAATGATTTGGGTTTAAATGGGGTGAATTCTTGGGGGTTTTGGATTTTAAAATATAATTTTCAGGGTAATTAAAAACTCGTGTAGGGTTTCCTGGGCAGGGGAACACAGTTTAACAAACCATGTTCCTTAACCAAGAACCTATTTTAGCGGGGTGCATGGTTTTTTCTAATAGGGTACATGGTTTTAAAAAAACATGTGTTATTTGTCATAATCCCCTCTATTTATGTTTTCATAGTTTATTGGGCTGGGGTGCATGATTTGGGAAAACTGTGCGCCAACTGTGCACTGCCTCTCCTCCTTCCAAATTTCTCAAATTTCAAACAAAAACTCCCCAAGACTAACCCAAACAATTACTCAAAACAAGGATAAATAGTACCTATAAACGATCTGAAGACATCTCTAGAGAATTTTGGGATCTAATAATCTCCCCACCTTATAATATTTCATCCTCGAGTTTCACTCCCAAGCATTTATGAGGTTCCGAGTAAAAAAGTTCAAGACATTGAGCCCATATATCTTCTTCTCTTTAACATGTTTCCTCCTAAACATGGTCATGCTTCCATAATAGATGAACTATAGGCATGGTATTTCTCTACAACACTTTATCACTACGATCCAACACACGTATCAGATGCTCCTCAAAGGAAGCATCTATCTCAAGCTCAGCATCATTCACATCGATGACATGATAAGGGTTGGGGTGATACCACTAAAGTTGTGACACATGGAATATGTCATGCATACAACTATATCCCTATGTAAGATCCAATCAATATGCCACCATCTCGATTCTCTCTAAAACCCTAAATGGTCTAATGAACATGGGTGTTAGTTTACCCTTCCACCGTATCATGTGATGACCTAATCTAGGAGACACTCAAAGGAATACAATATCACCCTCTTTAAAATCTAGGGTTAATAATATTGTATTAGAATGTGAATTCGGTCTACTCTTATCCATATTCATATGCTTCTAAGTTAGTTGATCCTACTCTAACATCTCTTACACTAGACTAGATCCCAAAAAATCTGACCCACTAGCCTCCATCCATTATAGAGTTGATCTGTAAGGACTACCATAAAGAGCCTAGTCATGTGTATATTTTCCAGATAACTATTGTTATAGGAGAACTCCAAGAAATATAGGTTCGTTTCCCAGGACCCACTGAAGTCTAGGGAACATGCCTGAAGCATATACTCAAGAACTTGTATAGTATGCTCCGACAACCCATCGGTCTATGGGTGGAATTTATTACTCATTAAAACCTATGTACGAAGAGACTTCTCCAAGCCCTACCAAAATAACGAAGTAAAACATGAGTCACAGTATGAAACTATAGTACGTTGAACCTTGTGAAAATAGAATATATACCAAATATATAAGTCTCCCAACTAATCCACTAAGAAAGTATCATGTACTGGAAAAAAATATTCTACTTTTTTTCAAATGGTCCATAATCACCCAAATATCATCATTCTTCTCAGGCATCCTCGGGAGACCCACCACAAAGTTCATAGTAACTTCATCCCACTTATATTTTAGAATAGAAAATGGATTTATTAAACCACCAGGTCATTGATGATCAGTCTTCACCTTTTGATAGGTGTATCATCATTTCTTGAACCATGATATCTCCTTTTTCATTCCCAACCACCAAAACAATCGATATAGTTCATGGTACATTTTGGTAAAACATGGATGCACCACCCACTTCAAGGAATGAAATTCCTACAAAACCCATTCTCACATACTCATAGGCACAAAAACACGATTCCTAACATATATGATCTCATCTTCATCTATCCTCCAATCTGAATTTAACTCCCAACCTTCAAGGACTTCCCTCAAGATGAAACATTATGGATCCTCATGTTGTCTATATCTGATATGTATCAAAAGTGTAGAATCCACTGAAAATAATATGAGATCCATTTGATCATGACACTCTTAAACCAAAACATGTATCTCATTTAGTAAATTCATCATCTTCACATCAGAACTAGACTCTTGAACTGTCTGATTCTGAGTTTTCCTACTCAAAGTGTCATTAACACTATTTCCCTTCCTAATTATATATGATAGCTCTAAGTTGAATGACTGTATATACTCAACCCATATCCACTTACATATATTCAAGTCTCACTATGAAAATATATACTTTAAGCTCTTATGATCACTATATATAGTAAACTTTTCACTCAATATACAATTCCACCAACACTTAAAATCATAAACCACTACATCCAACTCAAGGTTGTACATAGGGTAATTTCATTCATGTGTCCTCAACTATCGAGGCCTATATGACACAACTCGATCTCTCTATATCAACACAACTTTATGTCTGATCCTATAAGAATCACAATACACCGTATAATCCTCACTTGGATCGGGTAGGATCAAAATTGGTGTTGTTTTCAAGCACTTCATCAACTCCTTAACAGAATTAACACATGATTCCAACAATTCAAACATTACTTCCTTCTTGTTCAATCTCAAAAGAGGTGTGTCCAAGAGGGAAAAGTCATGGATGAACCTTTAATAAAATTCAT
The DNA here is from genome assembly GCA_963277665.1 of Viscum album. Classification (NCBI taxonomy): domain Eukaryota; kingdom Viridiplantae; phylum Streptophyta; class Magnoliopsida; order Santalales; family Viscaceae; genus Viscum; species Viscum album. The sequence goes on from OY728121.1 coordinate 371,384,362, forward strand.
AAAATCCCAAAAAGCTATGGATATCAAAAATATTCTTGGGTTACTCCTAATAAACAACTACTTTAACCTTCTTAGGGTATACTAACAAACCTTCCTCTAATATTATGTGACCCAATAAGTATACATGTTCAACCTAAAACCAACACTTAGTTAGCTTGCTGTATAGACAATTCTCTATCAATGTACTCAAGATGATTTTATGATGTTGGGCATGATCATCATATGTTTTGGAGTACACCAAGATTTCATCCACAAACACAACCAAAAACTGTTCGAGGTACATATGGAAGATTCAATTCATCAAGGCCATAAACACTGTTGGTGAGTTAGTCAACCTAAAAGAAATCAAAATGAACTCATAAAGTCCATAATTTATCTTGAAGTAACTCATTGGTATATCATATGGTTAAACTCTCAACTGATGATACCCTGATCTCAATTAAATATTGGAGAAAACGCATGCTCCTATCAAATGGTCAAATAGATCATTGATACACGAAAGAGGATACTGGTTCTTCATTTTCATCTGGTTCAAATTTTGGTAATCAGGACATAAGTACAGAGACTCGTCATCCTTCTTTTCAAACAAGACTGGAGAACCCCAAGGTGAAATACTTGGATGAATAAATCCCTTATCCTCCAAATCCTCCAGTTGAGTCTTGATCTATTGAAGCTCTATTGATTCCATTTGGTGTGGTGGAATAGAAACTAGCTCATCCCCCAATAGGATCTCAATCATAAATTTCACATCTCTCTAAAGTGGTAGACCTGATAAGACTTTAGAAAACACATCTCGAAACCTATCCACTATGGGTGGAAATAAATTTTGTTTCAAACCACCCATCATCCAACAATAGACTAGAAACTTGGATGATAATTTCCCCCAGTTGTTGATGAACTAGCCCAGAAAGGCCCTCCTAGATATCCCATCCTCCATGGTGTATATATTTTTCACCCTTAGGATATATAAAATTTACTCTTCTATGGTAACAATAAATATGGGATTAGTATGCTACCAACCAGTCAATACCCATAATTAGGTAGAAGAATAACATATCTAGGTTGTGTAGACCCCAATTAAAATGATACTCACCAACCTTGAGAGAACACCATTTGCACAAATAGATGTCTCTATATCATACTCTCAAAGGTTTATATATCGTTAACACCCTGCTCATGAAATCCATTCCCATTCTCAAACCATTCAAATTTTTTTCAAAATAAAATAATGAGAGTAAATAGTATCAAATAATTCACTAGAAAGTGTATAATATACAAGAATAGTACCTCTAACAGTCGATGGTGTGGCCTCGATATCTACAAGCATAGGCTGAACTACATGAAACTATCCTTCCCCACTTCCCTGCGATGTGGTCTGAGTCCCATAAGGTGCACCACCCTACTGATATGGGATCTCTTTCCTAGAATCACCTTATCCACTTCCTTAACAGCCAGGACCATTAGTAATCCACTTCCAAAATTATTTGGTGTAGAAGATCCCCATACTACACTCTGATTCTGTCTAGCTACCCCATCATTACCTATATTTTACGGGTTCCTTTAGAACATTTTTAGATTTCATGTCCTACTATAATATCATCACTTTATCAGTGTTCAAGGGTAGTGTCTACGATAGTGGCCTAGCCCACTAAACCGGTGGAAAATAACACGATTAAGATATTATGTAACTAATATTTACCACTGAACACTCTTAATACTATCAACCTATCTAACATTATCATAACAACACTTCATGATCTCAGAATTCATGCCTCTTGATCATCTAGAAAAATCCATTTTTCCTTCACTAGAAGCCTCCTTCAGGTTCCCCTCAGTTATGAGAGCCTGATCCACCACCTCCGAAAATTTATTCAATCAAAATATGTTAACTTAATACTTAATTTCACTATTAATATCATCTTGTAAATTCCTTATTGTAGATATATCATCCCCTTATATGATGGAGAAATGTGTTGCAAGTCTCTAAAGTGACCAGTATATCCATCATGGACATACTCCCATGAGTTAACCTCATGAACTCAGCTGATGTCTCCTACCTCAGCATATTTGGATAAAAGTGATCTAGGAACTTGTTTAAAAATTACTTCCATAACATACCATAATCCTATATAGTATGAGACTTAACATTCCACCAGTGCTTTTTTGATCCTCATAGATTATATTTATCCAAATTGGACCTCTTCTCAATAGGAGTCTCCAAATGGTCATGTGTAGTCTGGATGGACTCAATGAAAGAACTCTTCTTCCTCGGGTCCACCCTCTTTGGTAAATCTTGGAGGGTTATATAACTAAAACTCCCATGTGAGGTCAGACATAATCTTGACAACCTATTATGATTATCTTCACATAAACTGCATGAACTGAGAAAATTTCTCTTGAATCTTCTCTCATGCTTCCTTACTCAGCACTATTGGTGCCTCAGGTTCCACTACTGGTGGAGAATCTCCATCCATAATATCATATCATTCCCTCAACAAAGTGTTTTCATGGTTTTATATCTATACAATGACAAACATACATCTTAGGAAATATTTCATGCCATTAAAAATTTTAGAAAAAGGGATTCACACAAATCTATAACAAGTCATTACACCTTTTTATTCCATAGAGTCAAAACAAAGGCAATATCACTATCTTTAACCATCCTACATGCATGTCAGGGTTATCAAAGCGTAAAATCACTCTAATGATTCAATTTTCTCATTTATACGCCCATTTATTCACATATTTAATTGTTTTAAAATTTTCATGTTCATATCAGTTGTCATTTTTCTATTTAAAACACACAAACAATGAAAATCCCTTTCATTAAAACAAAATACCCAAAAACTTGATTTTAATGTTTTTGCCTAAAATTATGCATGTCAAAAAACAATATTCAGTGCCTCAAATGATGCATGAATACTCAAATATAATTCCATTATGGTCCAAGAGTCAAATATCAAAAAATCTTAACAACGATAATCACACCCCACAACAAGTACATCACTCGAGGTGAAATAACATCCAACTGTAATAGAAAATACCAATAACAAAAATACCACCCTGGGTACGTAGTTTTTCCTCCATATATGGGTCAAATACTCCCATGAATGTGCTCATGACCAAGGTCCGACTATTCCGAGTCTTCTATCAACCTTTCCAAAAATAGTAATACAAAATAAAAATAAAAGAAAAGAAAAGAAAACCTCATATGATACCACTTTGTAACTTCCTGGCCTGGGTACCACACATCGGCTCCCCAAATTAGTTTTATACATGAACTCAAGTGCACCTCCTTATATTTCATAGGTTGCTAACTAATAAATATGGTCTCATATTGAACATGGGGAGACTATACCCTCTTTATTAGAGTAATACCATAGAAAAAATAAAATATATTATCCAAATTATATAACCATTAACCAAACCCAACTAGTATCATATGATAGCCAAAACAAGAATTACATTATCCCAAACTAAATAGTAGATATGTCATGCCAATAAATGTCAAGTTTCAATATGAAGAAACCAAATAAAAAATACACTGAGAACTCCCAATAGGGTCCCTAATTTAAGTTTGTTTCTCTCATCCATGCCCCATCCCATATCATCCATCTAACATAGGTACCATTCCCTTAAACTATCCTAAAACCATGAAATATATTTGGGTACCGATCAAGAATCCCAATTAGGGTGTGAGTACAACTCATTAGGCCACCACCAATGGTTTTTAAAACAATATCTAGTAAATAACAGTGTATACAGTTGTATAAATAATAATGTACAGGATATAAAGTATACAATTTACATTTATTAAATTACTCTTTATTTAACCACATAAATCTCAGGTTTCTGAGGACACCTAAACTCTCAGTACCTACTTCTTCCCATGCCGGAGTCTGAATTATACCCATGGGATGTCATATATCAGAATATTGTTTTTACCATTCACCATCTCAATTCATATCATGGCCTTTTGAAACCATAGCCCAAGGCCAACCCAACGGTGTAAAACGTCGTGTCTAACAACCTGTGGGTATTTAGAGCCTCAGCCCATGTCCCACACCTCAATTTTACATGGGTATTTGGATCCTCAGTCTATGTCTCATACTCATATCTCTTATGGGTATTTGAAGCATCAGTCCAAGCCCCACACCTCATTTATCCCTATGGGATTTTGATGTAACAGACCACGTCCCACGCATGTTTATAAATCAATCCATCACTATGGGATTTTTATGTTGCAAACCATGCCAACATATGTATATCACATATATCATGATTTCACATGTATCACAATATCACATGTTCCATAACAATACATTAATTAATTCACCAATTAATTGATCCAATTTGACAATTTCATTTTCACATCAATCCATTAATTAATTGAACAATTAATAATTCACATAAATTCCATTAATTAGTTAAATAATTAATTAATCACATCAATCCCATTAATCCAATTCAAAAATCTCAAAATACCCATAATTAAATCAACATTTAATTAATCCAATTCAAAAATCCCAATATCCCTATAATTAATTTAACAATTAATTATTCCAATTCAAGAATATAAAATTCTACATAATTATTTCAATAATTAATAATTCCAATTAAATAATACCAATATCCCCTTAATTAATTAAATACTTAATTATTTAAATCAATAATCCAAATATTCCCATAATTAATTAAATAATTAATTAATAAAACTCAACAATCTCAATATCCCCAATTTCAAAATCCCTTAATTAATTAATTTAAAAAATAAATTAATTCAATTTAAGATACTCAATTTATAATCATCCAATATAAATTCTACAATTACATAAATTTAATTGAAATAAAGAATTTGGTATTTGAATAATAAACCACCTACCTTAGGATCATTGAGAAATACTCGCCAACAGAAATCCCCAATCTAAGCGGAAAGATCACGAACATGACAAAGAATGAGACCTAGATATGAAACCTTGATCCATGATAAAATGAATCAATATCCAAAAAAAATATATCTAGATACATCAAAAAAGAGGAAAAAGTCCCTCCAAATTATGAGGGAAACCTGGGAGATAGGGAGGAAACAACACGATATTAGGATCTATTCTGGAGAGGGGTACCAATATTTAATCCAAGAAGAAAACCATTAATAATAGAGATTAGGAGCCTTAGTAATTCATCTGAGAACCTCCAAAAATGAGAAGAAACAATTAGGGATGAGTTGGGTCAAAATGAGGTGATGTTTGGGGGTTTGGGAATTTAAAATCTAATTTTCGGGGTAATTAAAAACAGGTGCACAGTTTTCTAGGCAAGGGCAGACAGTTTTTCAAACTATTATACTATTTTATGGGGGTTAAAAGTTTCTATTAATAGGTTTTATGGTTTGAAAACCAATGCATCATCTATGCTAATCTTCTCTGTTTGGGTTCACATGGTTTGTTGGGGAGGGGTGCATGGTTTGGGAAAACTGTGGGCCAACCGTGCCCTGCCTCTCCTCCTTCCAAATTTCTTAAATTTCACCCAAAAACTCACCAAGAATAACCCAAAAAAACTATAAACAAGAAAAATTTACCTAAAAACAAGCCTAATACATCTCAAAAAATGCCAGGATCTTATAGTATGTCCTCTAACACTTGGATTGTAAGCTCTGACTACCCATTTATCAGTGGGTGATAATTTTTACTCATAAATACCCGAGTACACAATGCCTTCTTCAAACCTTTCCATAAGCATGAAGTAAAATTTAGATCATGATCTAAAACAATACTCTAAGGTACCTCATGTAAACATACTATCTCCCGAACATATAGGTCTCCCAGCTAGTCAATGGTGAAAGTCTCCTAAATTTTTTATAAATTCGCTAATTTGGTCAAAAGATCCACAATCACCCAAATAGTTTCATTATTATGGGGGAACATTAAAAGAAATAAAAAAAAATCCATATTAAAATCATCTCACTTTCATTAAGGAATGAGAAATAGATTTTAAAAACCACCTGGATATTGATGCTTGGCCTCCACCTATTAACAGATGTAACATCGTGTCATGAAACCTCCAATATCATTTTTCATTCATGGACCCCAATATTGTATCTGAATACCCCGATACATCTTGGTGAAACCAAGGTGAACCATATACTTAGAAGCATGAGACTCATATATCATATATTCCTACATAAAAGTGGACAGAACATCAAAACCAAAAAATTTGAATAATCTCATCCACATCAATAGTCTAATTAGAAGTTGGATCCACGCATTCAAAACTATATCTCAAAGATAGACATTCTTAATCCTCATACTGACTTCTCTTAACATGGTTCAGAAGAGAGGTTTCAACTGATAAGCACATGAGTGTCATCATCTCATGGTCCTCCTAAACACCTATATATATCATCAAAGAAATCCATTATTTTACACTATGAACTAGACTCCAAAACCATTTGACTTTGTGTCTTTCAACTCAACTAATCTACAACATTGTTTTCCTTCCCTAAAATATAAGTTAACTTGAAGTCAAAAGACTACATGTACTCAACCCATCTCCACTATCAAATATTCAAATCACATAGGTAAAATATGTACTTAAGGCTCTTATGTTTGGTATAAATAATAAATTTATCACCTAAAAGACAATTTACCCAACATTTCTAAGAAAAAACCATTGATACCAACTCAAGATTGTGTATAGGATAGTTCCATTCATTTGGCGTCAACTGGTGTGATCCATATGCCATGAATCAATCTTGTTATATCAACACTACCCTAATTACAATCCTAAATGAATTGAAAAAAAGTATACTCCTTATTTGGATTGGGTAAGATCAAGATTGGTGTAGTGGTCAAACATTTCTTCAGCTCTTAAAAAGAATTTTCACATTCTTTAGACCACTCAAACCTTATACACTTCTTTGTTAAGCTAGAGAGTAGTTTTTCCAAGAAAGAAAAGTCTTTGATGGGACTTCATTAATATCTCTAAAATTCCAAGAAGATTCAAATATCAAAAAAAAACTCTTAGGATTCACCCAAAAAATCACTACTTGAACTTTATATGGATACACTGACACAACTTCCTCTATGATGATGTGACCCAAGAAATGTATCCTTTAGATCTAGAATTTACACTTTGATAGTTTTTAATACACTCAATTTTCTCTTAGAATACTCTATATAATTTCAATATGTTGTCCATGATTTTCATGAGTTTGTTAGTACACCAAGATTTCATCCAAAAAAACAACTACGAACTAATCCAAGTATGGGTGAAATATTTCGTTCATCAAATCTATGAACACAATAGGCGTGTTATTTAACCAAAACAAAATTACAATGAACTCATATAAACCATACACTATTCTGAAAAAATTTCATGGTATATCAAAAGGTCTAAACCTTGGAATATGATACCATGACCTAAAATTATATTTTGAAAACACACAATCACCCTCAAAAAGTAAAAAAGATCATCGGTGCATTGAAGAGGATACATATTTTTAATCAACATCCAATTAAACTTCGAATAATCAACACAAAACTGCAACTTCCTATCATCCTTATTAGTAAACCAAACCATAGATCACAATGGTGATGTACTCAGATGGATAAATTGTATATCCTCTAATTACTCCAGCTGAGTTTTAATCTCTTGAAACTTTTTCAGTGCCATTATTTAAGGAAGAATAGATATTGGATCATCTCTATCCATCATCTTAATCGGGAACTTAAACTCTCTCTCAGGCAGATACCTAGGAAAATAATATGTAAATACGTAATGAAATTGATCCTCTATAGGATAGATTAAATCATGATCCACTCCCTCATCATAAATCATAAAACTTTCTACCTAATTTGTGATGTCACACAATTTCAGACGAATTAGTCATTTATGGAATTCCTGGATATTTCATTCTCCTTGATGGACATAAGCTTCACCTTTAAGAGATGTGAAACTCACTCTCCTATGGTAACATTCAATGTGATCTTGGTAATTAACCATATTTTCCATCCACAACATTAGGTAGAAATATTTCATCACAAGCACATACAAGTCCCACTGTATATGGTATGTATCACCCCTAGTTTCATTAATTAACAATTTATTTATGTATTTTAAGTATAGAGTTATTTGGTTAAGTTTTGGAAGTATTTCATGAGTTTTTAAAAGTTTTGGGGATTTTATGGAGGTGGACAGCTTGATCATGGTTAGTAGAAACCATACAACACCTCCTATGAAATTGTGCAATTGAAACAATGGGAATTGGGTAGGTGTGTGGTTTGGAAAAATTATGCGACCACCCCAGAGAACTGTGTGATATTTGATATAGGGGTTTATCATGGTTGGCACATATTTTGTCTAATATTGTGATCCAACCATGCGAGGTCTCTTTGGAGGTAGTGTATAGTTCATGGTTAGCACACAGTTTTCTGAACAATGCACCGAAACCATGAACTGTTAAAAACAAGATCCAAAAATTGTGGATCTAACTCGTTTTCCCCCTTAATGACTCTTTTTACCTTAATATGACCATAAAAAATTTATAGTCCTTCTAAATACTAGATAGACTCTTCCCATTGATCTGGGAGTGATCAGTTGGTTAATATTAGGGCATTGGAGGCCATATTCCTTCGTAAGTGCTCATTTTTTTTATTATTTTCCTTATTTTTATTCTTCTACCCTCTATTGGGTTCATGGATCTAATCCTTTGTGGATTGATCCATGTTGTATGATTTTAATAAGTAAGATATATGGTTGTGTTTATGGTAGGAAATAAGATCTAATGTTGGTTTTTAGAGTTTAAAGATGAGTTTCTTGAAGAATTTGGGTCTTTCTTCATTTTCACCTAAGTTTTTAGGTAGGTGGATTCACACTCAAATCCTCATAGTTATAACTTGAAGGATTTATTTCAAATTGATTAAATTTATTTATTTATGTTTTTAAAATGATATGAAATGTTTGATGGGAACCCTCTTTAGTGATGGTTTGTGAAATTGTAAAAATTGGTGGTTTGTGGAAAGTTAAATTGGTTTCATGATTTTAAAATAATGATTTTGAAATTGTGTATGGTTTCATTGTATTGAAAATCGGTTATAAAATGTTTTTAATAAAATATTATTTTTATTTAAATGTCTTAACATTATTAGGTTGGAATTTATTTTTCATACATGATTGGTGTGATTTCATTTCATTAACATGACCATGGATAAGGGGAATGTACCATTGGGATATAATGATGTGACCTAGTAAAAGTGGAATGTGCTATTGGGTCACTTGAGATATGGTTAACATGTGAGAGCTTGGTAGATCAATGAGAGATCAAGCATGAGTATGAGACTTTCATTGGATCACGCATGTGTGGGTGTGTGAATCATGTATTGGGTATTCCAAATGGAAATGTGAAATGGTTTTAAGACATGTTTGGTTTCCTTCCATAGAAAACGTTTTTTTAAATGGTTTTGGTTTTGATATAAAAAATATTTCATTTGTTTTTGAAATATTATATATAAATTTTCAAACTTTTTCTATCCTAGTGGAATGAGTTGGGAACTAATTGGGGAAAACCAATTAAGTTTTACACTCACCCTCTGCTTGGTCACTTATGTGTGTCTGCATATTTTTTATATCGAGAAATTGGTAAAGGAAAGTTATCTCATATTTTTAGTGATGCATCATGATACCTTGGGCATGGCTTGTGGAGTTGAAGATTAGATCATGTTGGGAGCTATTGAGTTGATGTATTTTGTGTCCCTGAAGTTTTTGAGTTGTTTTGGTTTGGTTTCCCCTATATACTCTAATATAGTTTGGTCTCTGTTGTGGGATTATTTATTTTGAGTTGTATTACATTGTATTCATGCATCATATAGTAGTTATTTTGTAATGGTTATCTCATTTGGTTTTCTTATCTTTAAAGAGATAATAATGAACCAAATTTTTATGAAGCCCTTATCATTTATTTCCAACCTTTGGTGTCTTGGGGATGTTATCGAAGGCCTAGTAATGTCTCTACCTCTTCCCAAGGAAATGGGTGAGGGGTGGGATGTTAAAAATGTTATTAGTTTGTTTGGTCCTGGAGTTGATAAATAATAATGGTTTAGTCCTTATTTTGGGATGATATCAAGAAGTAGGAATGTCGAAACATTAAATGTATATCATAAAGAGACATAGATAACCTATTTATAATTAACTTCAGGTTACCAAGGAGTTTCGGTACATGAGTGTTTTGAGACACTTCTTGGAGTGGTAACCTCATTGTTATGGGTTTATCCAATGATAAAAACATAACATACATTGATAGAAATGAATTCCCAATAGGAGTTAATATTTCATTTTGAGTAATGATTTATGAGTTGATGAAAAAAAGTGTTGATTTTTTAAAATAGTTCAAAATGGTTTGATTTTCAAATAGCATGGTCAAATTTTCAAAAATAATTTGAAAAGTGGAAAAATGTTGAATTTTGGAAATCCTTTTCATGATTTGTGTTATGTGGTAAATTTGAAATTACTAATCATTTAGTTGATATAGAGTGAGACTATGTGGCATTTTTTTGGCTATATAAAAATGAAACCAATTGGGCATAGAAGAAACCAATTGAAAGAGGCTGCTGAGAATGTGGTTGCACCTGAGCCACAGGTGAACCAACGGGTGGTTTAGAGTATTGTCCAAGCTTTTCAATATGTTGATAGATATAACGTAAGGGATGAACCATGGAATTTGGGTTATTAAATTTAGTTTCAAAAGCAGAATCCATCCATCTTTTGGGATAATTTGGAACTAAAAAAATCAAAGTTGTGGAAGAATAGGATAAATTGAATCTTTTATTTTCTAGGCACACTAGTTGAGATGAAATTTCAAGTTGGAAACGTGTATGCTGGAGGATCTAGCATGCTAGTGATGGGATTTCTTAGTTCAAGATAAATTAGACCAAGGAATTTCATGAGATGATTTTGAAGGGTTGTTCAGCAAATAATTATATCCTCACATATTCAGGATTTCTAAAAAGATAGAATTTTTTAGCTTGAAGTAGGAGAATATCTCAGTGATTGAGTATGTGGATAAATTTATGAATTTAGTCTTATTTTCACGTGAAGTTTCTTTAAGTGTTCCCTTAAAGAAAATTATTTTTTAATCAGGGTTGAGGAAAAATATTTTCTAAAAGATTTTCATGCTTTTTATAATGGATTATATAGAGATAGTAAATAGAGTGACAGTGGTATAAAGAGGCATATCAAGAACTATGAGTGGAGGAAGCATGTTCATACCTATGGGAAATGGTGGGAACTCAAATTCTAGGACTAAGAGTAATAGGGACACCTATTTATAAGGTAGTGGGTTGACTCAGAATCAAACATCCAGATGCCTGAATCTTCCTCCTAAACTAAAAAGAAAGTATAGATGTTTTCAATGTATTTATTTTGATCACATGAAACGGGATTGTATGGATACACCTTGAGTATGCCACACTTGCAACCATATGGGGTATCCTCAATGCTATTATCGTAGTTCTTTATGGCCAGGTTCTAGGGACACATCTCATGCTTCATACATGTCGTATGCTTCAACATGATTAGGAAAAAATAATTATTATTATCAGTAGAACCAAGCTAGCCATGGTGATTCCAGGAATACCATGACTCCTCAAGAAAAGAAATCTAAACAAGGTAATAAAGTAAAAAGTGCAGTGAGTAATAAATTGTATGGATTTGAGAAAGTGATTATGTATGATTAATATGAACCATATATAGTGATAGGTGCAATTATTTTTTATTCCGACCTTATGAAAGATTTGTTTTATATGGGTTCATCTCATTCATTTATTTCTTCTCATGTTGTTGATCTTTTGGGTTTTCATGTTGAGATGATGTCTTGTATGTTGAAACATCAAACTCCTCTTGGTTAAAGAGAAGGTTGTCCCTTTATGTGCAAATAATTTTCTATAAATATCATTTGGGATGAATTGATTTGGGATTTCTATGTACTTGAGATGGATATCTATAAAATAATCTTGAGTATGGATTGGTTGATAGCATTTAAATCTCACAACGATTGTTATACCAGAAGGGTTAGTTTTAAAACTGATGATGACATCAAGCATCTCTTTAGAGGAGATTAGAATGTAGAGGGTCGTGCAGTAGGATTGTTGGCACCAGTAGTCAGAACTATCTAATACTAGTTGGCATATATGCCCTTGAAATTGGAGGATGATATTAGAGATAGTGGTTTTCTATCAATTTTTTATCAATTTCATGATGTTTTTTCAAGAAATTTCTCTGGTTTTCCACACACAAGAGAAGTAGAATTTATGATTGATCTCCTACTAGGGACTGTTCCTCTCTCACTATTGTCTTATCAGATGGAAAAAACAGAATTAGAGGAATTGAAAGTCCAGTTGTAAGAGTTGGAAAGAAAAGTTTTCATTCAGCCTAGTATGTCTACATGGACAGTAATGGTCTTGTTTGTGAAAAGGCGAATGGAACTCTAAGGTTTTGTGTAGATTATCATAATATTAAACAAGTTACGATAAAAAATCGGTATCCACATCCAGGAATTTATGATCTTTTCGGTCAATTTAGGGGATCCCAGTGGTTCTATAAAGTTGACTTTCATTCAAGATATTCATAATTGCAGTTTCAGAAGGAGAATATTCCAAAGATAACTTTTAGGAGTAGATATATGAGTATGTGGTTATGCCTTCTGGTCTTACAAATGCACCGTAAATATTTATCAAATTAATGAATAAAATACTTAAAATGATTATAGATTCTTTCTTGGTGGTGTTTTTGGATGAAATACTAGTGTATTCAAGGAAAAAGGCTAATCATGAGGATCACTTGGTGATAGTGTTTAGAATTTTGTAGGATCATTGTTTGTATGCCAAACTTTCAGTGTTTGATTTTTGGATTAAAGAGGTATTTTTTCTTATCCATGTTATCTTTGAAATAAATGTTTATATGGATCCAGAAAAGATAGAGGTTGTGATATCTTGGCAACCACCAAAGTATTTCTTTGAGATACAGAGTTTCCTTCGCTAAGCTGGTTATTATCGATGTTTTGTTCATGAATTATCATGACTAGATTAACTAATGATAGCTTTGACAGGGAAAGGTATTACATTTTAATGGAATGATTAATGTCATAAGTCTTTTCAATAACATAAATTTCTCCTTACATCAACACCAGTCTTGATATTTCCATAATTAGGATAGGGTTATGTGTTGTATTGTGATGCTTCAGGATCAAGGTTGGGATGTGTAATCATGCAGGTATATAATTTTGTTTCTTATGGCTCATTAAAGTTAAAATTTCATGAGAAGAAATACCAGACACATGATTTGTAATTAGTTGTTGTATTCCATGATTTGAATACTTGGTTTAATTACCTCTTTAGTGATAAATTTATAGTTTTTATGGATCATAAAATATTGAAAAAAAATTTATAGAAAAGAGATTTGAATATGAGATAGAGAAGATGGATGGAGTATCTCCAAATGTTGATGATGGTGGTCCACAGTTAGGGGCTGACCATACTGCCTCTGCTTCTTCCGAGATCCTATCTGAGAAAGATATTATTCCTCAGAAGTGGTATCTATTTTCTCAGGTTAACCCAAGAGTCCTTGATATTCTCTATCATTTGAAATGTGATTTGGGTGTGGAATTATCATTTGAGTATGTTGTTGTGATGTTGTTTGATAATGGGATTTTTGCGGGACATGACTAAGAAGGGGTTGGCAGGGACAAAAGGGAGGTCCAACTGGATGCTTCACTGGCATTGTAGATGGATCCACTAAATACATCCAATGATAATGTTGTGACTGAGGCTATATATGGGGATGAATACATGGGTGTATATTCCTAGTGTCTGGTTCTAGAGGACACCTCAATGCATTTTCAATTCATGGTTTGAGGCTTTCACTAGAAAAGAGCTCCATACAAGTTACATCAGGTCTCATAAGATAAAATTTCTTATGCTGAGAAGGTTAATTCTTGAGGGCCGATTTTGAATTATCTAAACCGGTTTGCAGTGTTAGCATAAGAGGATGACAATGCTAGTGGGGATTATAAAGAGGTGGAGATCACCCACGGAGAGGATCCCTTGGTGGATGTGGGTTTTTCTCAAGAGGATATGGATGATGCTTTGAAACCCATTGAGTCTAAGAACTGGTCATTGCGGATGAATATATTAGATCCTCTATGCAAAAGGGAAAGAACACTATTGTAGATTCTAACAGCTTCATTATGAAAAAATGGAGGGTGCAACCTAGGAGGGATTACTCCAACCTACATAGTCCTCCTGTTATTAGATTTGCAAAAAAAGGGTAAGCTACCCCCAAAAGCTCCTACAAATATAGGCATCATCCCCTTAGGAAAGTGAAATGGTTCTGACAAGCACGAGGTGGATTACACCTCCATTGACCCCATGTCCATAGGATGCAAGGCTACTAGCTCATTCATCCCATCGGGTGATAAAGTAATGATGGATTCAGGACTAAAGGCATGGGAAGTTATCATACATTTTGACGAAGAGATGTTTGAGAAATCCTTACCATTCAACGCCTCGAAATAGGATTGTGATAAGATGTCTGAGAGAGTTATCAAGGTAGAAACTGACAAGATACAGACAGGCTAGATTGGAAAACCAGATCGTATTTTGGAAAGAGGGTTTAATATAAGGAAGTTAAGCATGGATTATTTCATACAAACATGGGACAAGTTATCTATTTGTTTCGAGGATCTCATCAAATATGATCAAGATTTATAGGTAAATGGACTTCTCTAGAAACAACTTAGGAATAATGCGTCTAATAAGCTTAAACTTTATTTCAATGGTTCTTCTATCTTTTTCTCTATTCGATGCTATTTTTTTGTATGGACTTGGTTTCTCAATTTCCCATAAAAATGTTATAAAATAAAAAAGTAATTTTCAGGTGAGTATCTACAAATTTTTGACTTCAAATTTATATCTACATTAGGAAAAGGAAATTTGGTGGCTGGTTCGTTAAGCATAAACTCATTTAGTTAGTTGGATAAAGAGGTTTTATATCAGTGTTAGTTGATATTGGTGATAACTGACATTCACGTGGATTGAGAAGACCAAGGTAGTGTTGTGGTTTCATTCCTAGTTTCTTTTTCTCCTTATTTGGTTGAGAATGTTAAATAGGAGTAGACATTTGATTCTAAATATGTTTCAATGAGGTCAAAACTCAATTTTGGGGAGACTATTGAGGGAAGGAAGCTGGATGGGAGTTTACTTTTGTGGTTTAGAGATTGGATGGGCATACCTATTGATTTTTAGGAACAACATCTTCATGATTACCATCATCAAGATATGTTGTTCATCATGGAATAAAAAATATGTATAAGGAATTGAAATCACAATTTTGGTGGGCTAGAATAGAAAGGGTAGTGGATGAGTTTGTTTTGATACACCTCACCTATCAGCAGGTTAAGTTAGAACACCAACTTCCAATGGGTATGTTTCAGTCTTTACCAATTCTTGTTTGGAAATCGGAGCATATAGCCATGGATTTTATAATAAGTATTCGAAGGATGGTTTAGAAATATGATGAAACATGGTTGATAGTGGATCAGCTCACAAATATTTCATCCCTATTCATGAATCTTGGATGGTGGAGGACTTGTCTAAAATCTATATCTGAGAAGTGGTAAAGAGGCATGGAATACAAGTTTTGATGGTATCAGACCAAGACATGAGGTTTAAGTCTTGTTTTTTTAAATCCTTATAGCAATCCTTTGGGACTCATTTTACTATGAGCACAACATATCATCCTCATATGGATGGAAAATTATCTAGGTAAATAAAAACATTGGAAGACATGCTTTAGGAATGTGTAATGGATTTCGGGGACTCGTGGGATGAGGACATACCATTAGTGGAGTTCTCGTATAAAAAAAAGTTATTAGCAATTGATACATATGGATCGTTTTGAATCATTTTGTGGGAATTCTTTTCATTCTCTATTTTTTTTCGTGGAAACAAGTAAGACTTCACTAGTTGGACTAATCCTTATGCAAGAGACAACATAGAAAATTCAGTTTATCTGGAAGAGAATTGATATTTCTCAGAATCATCAAAAATCATATGTGAATCATCATTGAAATTCGTTTTCATTCTAGGATAGTGATCATGTGTTCTTTATAATATATCCAAGGCTTGGACATCATCATTTTAGGAAGAAGGGAAATTCATCACCTCGATACATAGGCCCTTTTTATATACTTAAATGGGTTGGTGAGGTGGAATATCAGTTGTATTTTCCCAAAAGATTTAGTTTAATGGATAATCTCTTTCATGTATCTTAGTTGAAGAAGTATCAACATAATCCTGACCATGTGATTTGATGGGATCACATTGACCTAGATCTGTATGCTATATTGGTTCATGTGCCAGTGCGGATTGTGGATAGGCAATAGAAAGTCTTTCATGGTAAAATCATCAGTCTAGTGTACGTTTTTTGGTAGCATGGTCATATTTAGGAAGAAATAAGGGAACATGGTAAGGAAATAGTTAAGAAATGTCCTGAACTCTTTTAGGCTAATGGTGATTTTCAACTTTTTGAGGATGGAAAGGCCAATGGTGGGGAGAATGTAAACCCCTAGTTTCAATTAATTAACCCTTTATTTATGTATTTTAAGTATATAAATTTATTGAGTTAATTTTGGGAAGGTTTCGAGGAGTATATACATGTTTTCATGGTTTTTATAGAGGTGAAAAGTTATTATAAAATGTGAAACCCATCCCAAGAAACTGTAAAACTAAAACAGTCGACACTGGGGAGGCACGTGGTTTTTCCAAACCCTGAGGCCACCCAGGAGAAACCATGTGATCCAACCATGTGAGGGGTGTTTGGAGGTAGTTTCTAGCACACGGTTATCACACGGTTTGTATAATTTTGATCCCTAACCAAGCTCCATTAAAAATAAGACACAAAAATAGTGGATCTATCTAGGTTTAACCCTTAATGACTTTTTCCCCATATATGACCATAACATGATTTCCACTCCTTCTAAAGGCTAGAGAGACCCTTCCTCTTGATTTTAGACAGATCTGTTGGTGAATCTTAATGCGTTGGAGGATGGATTCCTTGGTAAGTGCCCATTTTTTGTTTTTTTCTTGGTTTTCTTCTTCTTCCTTCACTTTTATTCATGTATCGAATTAGTTGTGGATAGATCCATGTTTTTTATTCCAATCATGATGAGATATGGTTGTTTTATGGAATGGAATAATATCTAAGGTCATTTTTTTTGAGTTTCAAACCGAGTTTGTTGAAGAATTTGTGTTGTTATTTGTTTTCACCTAAGTTGCGATGTTGGTGGCTTCATTCTCGACTCCTCTTAGTTGGAACATGAACGGTTGATTTAAAATTGATTGAATTGATTGATTTAAGTTGTGAAATTGATGTTAAATGTTTTGTGGAAACCCTCTTTAGTGATGGTTTATGAAATTGTAAAAATTGGTGGTTTGTGGAAAATAAAATTGGTTTCATAATTTTAAAATGATGAAATAAAAATTTTGTTTGGTTTTACTACATGGAAAATTGGTTGGAAATTTTTTTCAATAAAATAAATATTTTATTAAAATGGCATAGCATTGTTGAGTTGGCATGGTATTTGGAATACATGATTATTGTGAATTCATTTTGTCGATGAGACCCTAGATAAGGGGAATGTGCCATTGGGGTATAATGATGTGCCCTTATATAAGGGGAATATTCCATTGGGTCACTGGAGATATGATTACCCTGTGATGACTTGGTAAATCGATGAGAGAGTACCCATGAGTATGGAACTATCACCAGAGCTTGCATGTGTGGGTGTGTGGATCATGTATTAGGCATTCCAAATGGAAACATGAAATTGTTTTATGACGTTTTTGTTTTCGTCCATGGAATTTTTTTTGTTAGAAATGGTTTTGGTTTTGATATAAACTAATTTTATTTGTTTTGAACTATTTTATATAAATGTGCTAACTTGTTCTATCCTAGTGGTGCAAGTTGGGAAGTCATTGGGGAAAACCTATTGTGTTTTATAATCACCCCCTTCTTGCGTTCTTTTTTGTGTTTATATATTTTGTATATCGAGATATAGGTAAAGGAAACGTATCTCATTTCTTTAGTGATGCAACATGATAACTTGGGAATGGATTATGGAGTTGGAACTTAAAGCATGTTGGGAGTTGTTGAGTTGTTGTATTTGGTGTCCCTAGAATTTTTGAGTTTTGTTGGTTTGGTTTCCATTGTATAATATAATATTTTTTTTTGTTATTGTATTTTTTATACTTTTGAGTTTCATTACATTGTACTCATGTATCATATAGTGGTTTTTTGGTTATGGTTATCCTGTTTGGTTATTTTATATTTAAAGAAAAAATCTCCCCCCAAATATTTACGAATACCTTAGAGTGTATTGATAGTATTTGGTGTCTTGGGGATGCTAACTAGGGCCTTTGTCTCCCCCTATTCCCAAGACAATGGGTGAGGGGAAGGATGTTACATGATACGCACCAACCTCGAGGGAAAAATCCCCACATTGATGAATACCCTCAGATTTCACCCCCAATGGTGTATCAATCGACATCACCCCAAACAAAAACTCCACTAACAGATCTAAAGCACTGAAAAATTGGGAAGATATAAAATAATTGTAGGCTCATAAACCAAATAAATCACTAGCAAGCATAGAACCTACAAGAATCATACCTCAGACATTCAGTGG
This sequence comes from Viscum album, assembly GCA_963277665.1. Lineage (NCBI taxonomy): Eukaryota > Viridiplantae > Streptophyta > Magnoliopsida > Santalales > Viscaceae > Viscum > Viscum album. The sequence continues at coordinate 371,403,095 of OY728121.1, forward strand.
TCTAGCCTCACCACCATTGGGTACAAGATGAACTGCATGTCCCTAAACAATCCCACTGGCCTAAGATCCTACTTGGGTCTCATGCGCTACACTACCCCACTGATATGGTATCTTTGGGCTTAGAGAGACACATACTCAACTCTGACCAGTATGTCCAGTAGAAATCCAACCACTTGACTAATACAGGATAATAGACCCCCATCCAGCACTCTACATCAATCTTGATCATCCATCATTTCCCACCTATCGAGGGTTCCTATATAACTTAAGTACATGTATCATCCTGCCAAATTCTCATAACTCAGCTGGTGGTCTGTGACACTGACTGCACATTTGTCATAACCTTCCACAATGGCAGCAGAACACCTGATCACTACGTTAGGATGCTAGTCCTCTCCCCTAAATATTATATCCACTTCCACCCTAGTTAAACCTTTAAAAATTATGCTTCCTACTATCATAAGTCAAACCACTAGACCACCCATCTAAAACCACATGCCCACCACTAGAAACCTATTTCAGGTTCCCTTCTATAATGATGTCCTGATCCATCACTTTATCAAACCTCTTGAAACATAATATGTTAACCTGGGACTTGATCTCACATCTAAGTTCATCCTGAAAACATCTCGTTATTACTACCTCATCTCATACCAATGTTGGAATAAAGTGTTTCAAGTCGGTGAAGAGGCTAGCATAATCCATCACAAACATAGTTCCCTAATTCAACCTTATAAATTTCATAAATATCTCTTGTATTTGAATGTCTGGATAAAAATTTTCAAAAAACCTTTCCTAGAAATCCTTCAACGTCATACCATTTACCTGCCCAGTCTGAACCTTGATATCATAGTAGTGCTTCACTAGTCCTCGTAACATATATGATTCTAGCTTTACCCTCTTCTTAGGAGGAGTATCTAAGTGGTCTAGAATCATCTAGATATACTATATCCAGAACTCTTCTACCTTAGGTCCACCCTTTCTGGAAAAGGTCATAGGGTACTACAACTGAAACTCTCTCTCCATGTCAAACATACGTGGCACACTGGGTCTCTCTCCATAAACTATATAAAAATAGATAAGTTCTTAGTGAACTGATCTTCACCCAATCACTTCGAATCAATGAGGTATCTTGTCCCACTACTAGAGGATAATTCTCTATGATGTCATCAAATCACCCAACTAGTAAACTCTATCGTAGTGGCACCACTCTACAATTACAAACACTTGTCTCAAAACACATAACATATAGATTTCACAGTTTATACCAAATAGGGAACACTACTAACCAATAATAACCCACTTCATATATGATATCCTCACATATATAGTCACATCTCTAACACCACCCTCAATAATCCCTATAATGTTTTATGGCTAACACCAGGTAAAACTAACTTTAAATATCACAATCTATTCATTAGACATCATTTTGTCCATTCCACATTTAAAAAACTTAAATATTTCTCATTTAGTCACATTTTTAACCCTCTCGATTTATCACTTTTCAATTGATAAAAATTTTAAATTCCCTATTAGGAACTATTTTCTTAAAGCTGTAATTAAACCAGAAAAGCATTTTTATTTCCCACAACCCAACCATAACCTACTTTTCTGTGTGTGCCTTATATGATTCATTTCACAAATAAAGCTAAGTTTCTAAAATGATGCATGATTATACAAACCTCGTTCTAGGTTGGTCCATGAATAAAACCTTATAAAATAATAACATATTACAACAATTGCATCACCCAAGGTGAAATAACATCCAATTGTAACAAAAAGCATAAAAAATAATCCCACCTAGGTACTTGGGTTTTTCGTACACGGGTTAGCTACTCCCAAGAACAAGCTCATTTAAAAGGCTCCACACATCCTAATATCCTATCTACCTTCCTAAATAGTATTTCAATATAAAAGGAAACTCCTCTGACACCACTTCATAACAACCCAACCTGAGTGCCACTAAACTAGTTCCTTATGTCAATGTACCACATGACCTCAGGAATGCCTCCCCATATTCCAAAGGCTTCCGACTAGAATTGAGGGTATAATGAGTTACATAAGGATATTATATCTTCTTTAATAGATTAAATTTTTTTTGTAAAACAAGATAAATAATAACCAAGTAATAATGATCAATATTCATGCATCATATAATCAATTCCCAAAAATGGTTACAAAACCAAAATCATACAAATAAATGTGCCATGTCATTCTAAGGTCAAGTTACATAATAAACCCAAAATATATATAAAAAAGAAAATCCCCCAAAAAGGGTTCTTAACGGCATGCCTAGTTCCCTCATCCATGTTCTATTCCAAATCTTATCTCAACCATCTATCATAGAGAATCTTCCCTTATTCAGACCTATAGCCATAAAGTATTCCTAGGTACCCAATGGTGGTTTGATCATGGTGTGAATAAAACTTAGTAGGATACCACCAACAATGTCTATAATAATTTCTAGTGAAAATAAAAGTGTATGTATAAGTTCTAAGAATAAACAAGATTGTAAAAATAAACAAGTTTCCTTTTAACAATTATTTATTAGACTATTGTCCCTTGGGTTCCATCAGAACACCCAACTACTAAACCCACCATGGCCTATACCTGAGGTCTAAACCATAAACAATGTGGGTCAACACTTTACATCAAAAAGGAATTAATTTATTAATCCAATTCAATAATGATGCTTAGATATTCAATCTAGGTTCCAAACTTATGTCCATATCGTAGAATATTAGAGAATATTCTGGCATCCTAAACCATAAAATACATCGATAGAGGCAAGAGAATCAGTCTAACTAGACCCAAGGGTGGGGATCCTCAGTAAAAAATTCCATCCATACCATTTATCATTCATTATAAGGTTTATAATCTATGTACTTTTTAATCAACAATAACAATAAGGGTGAACCGGTTTATTTATCACATTACCAAGGTTCACCCCATCCAACTCTTTAATCAATTCCATAACTAGTCAATTTAATCATTTAAGCATAATTATGACCATTGTTCACCCTTTCAAACCATTTACTCACAATGAGATTCATCTTTAACCATTTATCACATTTACCCAATACATGCTATAACTCATTTAAGTTGTACAAGTTATGTTAAACAACCCCATATACCACATTAGCATGACACAATTAATTTTTTTTAATATCATAAACCAATAAATTAACAAATTAATGACTTGTTTTCTATATAAAAGGTAGTGACACTCCCCTTTGGTGGCCTTTTAGGCTCATTATAATCATCCTCAACAGACCCAATGTTGTGAGGGGTCCAACACATCATTAAAACACCCAAACTACCATTTCCTTATAAGGGATTAAATAAGTAGCATAATGTAACAAGTACACAACCACATACACATGGATAAATAACAATAATATGTGATATAACTTATATACCACCTACCTCAAGTTCATAAACATGTTCTTGCTCAATCATATCCCTTGATTTGAACTCAAAAAACATTCAAACACTAAAAATAGAATCTACTAGAAAACAAGGGTTTAGAGGCTTTATAAGGAGAAGAAATAGCACACCATTTTTTCTAGAAAATAAAAGGAAGAGGAGGGATAGACTCACCAAAAGCTTCAATTTTCACTAAACCTAAGTTCAAATGACTCAAAATCAAGGGAGAAAAATCCTTGGAAGAGGGTGGATCTCATGGTTTGTCACTCTATCTTATAGAGGTGGGAAGGAGAATAGAATTGGGTAAGAACCCCTAAATCATAAGAAGAAAAAATGGAGAGTTCCAAAAAATTAATGAATTGAATGGTTTGGCTGCACGATTGGCCAAAACATGCACTAACATCTATCCAATAGGGGGACTAGGTCACACCGTCTCCTAGGGATCCCTCACAGTTTTTCAAACTGTACAGAGGCTATGCGTTTGACTATGCCCAAAGATGCATGATTTCCAATCTCCCCTTGCATGGATTTTCAAATGTGCACCCCCCCTACAATCTGCATGGTTAAGTTGAATGGTTAGTACTACCTATGCTCTAACCATGTTCTCGACATAGTATAGCCTAATTTCTTCCTCTTTCGATTCTTGAACTCCTAGGACACCCCTGTGTCCCCTCATATTCTTGGGAATCATTTTACTAACCATTATAATGGGAGTTAACTCAAAATTTAAATAAGAATGTACCTATTTGAAATTTAAGGATCATATATTCAAAATTCATGTTCCCTCATTTTTAGAGGAAGTTTTATTAACCCTTTTTACGATTTAGGATTTCAAAAAAGGTATTTTTGAAATGCCAAACCCTTTTTTACTGAACCAATGTTTAAATTGCGAGGGAAAAAATATTAAATGGGGTAATTATGTGTCACCCCATGTTTCTGAAATAATATTGTGCCTGATATATTTCTTAGCACGTAACACTGATCATTACGAAAAATGAGATATACCATGAAATATTATTTTTTAAACATGACTACTATAAATTAATCATTAAATTGGTTGGTATAGATATGATTAAATACATTATTATATCTATATATATAAATAAATTTCCTACTCAATATAAGTTTATTGATAAATTCTTAGAAAATAATTACTCAATTTTTATTAAATTCATTTTATTCCTTAAAAATATGTTTACTTCAAAAATTTATTTTATTAAATTTTATGGGAAAATATTATAATTAATTTATGTAAATTTTAGATTTTTTATTTCATAAAAATAATATAATTATTTAAATTAGAAAATAAAATTTATCTTATGGTGAATTTTTTGAGATATTTATGAAAATTTTAATTTTTCAATGAATACTGAAAAAACTATTTTTTGTTGAAAATTATATTTTATTTTCAAGTATTTACAATGTTAAATTTTATTTTGTATTAGTTTTAAAATTTAAAATTTTAATTTTTGTTAAAAATAATCTAATTATGTGATTTTGAAAGACTTTTATACTTCTATATAGTATAAAAATAGTTTACTCTTAAAAGGGATTTTTTTTGAAAAACTGTTTTTTAATGCATCTCAAGGGTATAATTTTAAATTAAATTATGAATCTTATGTGAAATGAATATTGAAATTAATATTTAATATTTTAAATCAGGAGTTCCAATTTTTTTGAAATATTTCCCTTTTATTTTTAGTCATTATGAATAGTAACTATAGTAAATAGTTATCATCACGGTAAGGGAAAATTTGGTAGTGAAGGTTTAAAATAATATGAAAAGGACTAAAAATTGACCATGTAACTTTCCTTTATCCTATTTTATGAGAGTATTCTATCCATTTACTTCAAATTCATGAATATATGTCCACACTATGCCATATTTCTTTGATTATTACCTTTGTAACAATTAATTAAAAGATAAAGAAAAAAATGTCACTTTCTTTCTTTTAATAACTAAAATATTTTGTTCCAATGATAAAAACAACTTATGTTAAATTATAAATATTTATTAGAAATATAAATTATTTTTTATCATGTTAATTTATTTCTAATTTTTAATAATGAAATAATTGCCTTAAATTCTTAGGAAACACTAATACAATATTTATTCAATTAATAGAAAAATAAAATAAATGATTTTAAAAATATTAAAAGTAATATAATTTGAATGATTTATTGTTTTACAAAAAAAATTATAAAAATATAACATTTTCAGGATTTTTGAAATGATTTTATTCTAATTCCATTGATTTTTTATTGTTTTTAAGGTAAAATTAAATGAATAGTTACAAGAATAACATTAATGATGTTTTATGATAAATAATATTTTATTAAATGATTTAAATTTACAAAAAATCCTATTTTCAAAAAATTGATGTTAATATGGTTTAAAATATAAAAAACCATTTATTGGATAATTTTCATTTTATATTATCTATCTGGACCATTAAGGAATAAAAACATTCTTATCACAGTAATTCTCAAAAAGGGATAATATTGGTTAAAAGAAAGAAATAAGGGTAAAAACCTAATATAAAATTGTAAAAAAATTATTGGATGATATTATTTTGACCCATACATATCTAATATGTTAATAATATTAGTTTTTTCCTTTTTTCCATTAAAATAAATTTAAATTAATTTAATATTTAAAGAAATTCCAATAGTGCCCCTCCCCTCACTTATAAAAAGGCAGCTCCTCTCTAATTTTATTAACACTTTAGAAACATTTTGTTTCACCAAATCCAGAAAAAATGCATTCCTTACTACCCTTACCATGTTCTATATTCCTTTTCTCTATTATAAAACCATTCTATGAAGGTCTTTGTATAAACCAAAAGAGGTTTTTTGAAGAAGATGTATCATTCTTAACAGAGCATTTTTTATTTCTTTTTCCACCTCATATAAATATTATTCAACCATGATGATATAGTAACATTAGTATCTCTTATATTATGATATATTATTATGTTGATTTAATAATATACATCCATATTTTCATGAACCAAGTTGGGATGCCATCTGACCCGAAACCCGGCTCGGTCTGCGACATGACCCGAAGGGCATTCTCGATCCCCAAGGGCTGGAAACTAGTGTCTGTCATCATATATAAATTGAATGGGAATGATTTCAGCCAAAAAAATAGGATCAAATAAATAAACTAATCAAAATAATCAAGAAGACACAACCCACAACTGAACATAAATAAATAAATAGCTGATCCAGATACAATATGCAATTAAAGAGACTGAAGATTAAAATAAGAAAAATGAAACTGAGAACAAACTAAAACTATACCAATCTCTTTATATCACCATGTGAAATCTTGGTCACCTCCAAACACAAGACCAAACACTCTCCAACCACGAGCACCTGAACCAGGATACCTGAACAAATGCTAAACATGCAAAACAGCTCGGGTCTACCCACACTGAGTGGTATAAGTAGGGTGTGAGCTAACAACTCAGTAGGTAATCACCATAGGTTCTAAGTGTTTCCTTTAAAAAAATAGTCTATTAACACCAGTTTGAAATAAAATTATGAAAATAGATTTTTCACATTTTAGTAAACAACCGAAACATTACCATTTCAAAGGATAACCCATGCCACCATCCATTTTTCAAGAAAACTATCCTTTTATAACAAAAACCCAACCCAAACAATAATAGTAACAATTTTCAATGGAACAACATTAAATGGAAAAAAAATTCAAAGAATTACACTTTAAAGAAAAAACAATTACATTTAAATTTACCAACCCAACCTACTGTATACCGACGAGAGGTGAAATATAATCATTGAGCACTAGCCATGGGAATGCCCCTATGAACTAGCTAGCTGTGAGCCCCATGTACCTCATATCTCAGTGTAAGAGTAATCATAATAATATCCATTCTCATGCATTAGACACTAGTAGAAAACATACCCATAACCTAGTGGTCCCCAACATCATCATCAACACTGTCATCGTCATAGTTTAGTTAGTGTTTTCATATTCAAACTTGCTATGTGAAACATGGGCCAAACCTCGATGGATCACTAGAATACTAGTACAAGTCCACCCACCTAGACACTCAGGATTCCCCTTTTGTGCTCAATAAAATTTCACACATCACATGTTACCACATACACCATTTATAAACCAAACTTAGCATCTCATTTCATAAGCCACCACTTTCACATCACAAACCCATTCTTGACAACTTATTCATACCGAAACGTTTACAAATCACTTATAAAACCATGAGGAACACCACTTCCCCAATAATTTTCAAAACAAGCATTTCCAAATTTTAGGTAAAACATGAAACTCTAATAACATTCCAAATGGGCCTTTATTCTTACAATCCCAAATACATATATCAAAACATGTACAAACTATTTCTAAAACCATCTTAAAATTTTCAATGCCAAATGACCCCTCAAGACAAACATTTTCCAAAACACACACACCAAAATCCAAACAGGCATACCCCCCATGGGATTCCATTTTAAACCACATTTAGGAAACCAATATTTCAGGTAACACCCAAAAAAATCAACAAAACCCACAATTTTCTTTTAAACCACATCCAACCATCCACATAATTTAAAAAATATAAAACAATCCCATTGTAACCATAAAACCATTTTTACATCATTTTAACACATTTAACAAGATAAATATTTACCAAACCATACACACCAAATAAATACCACAAACAATAAACAACCATCCCACCATAATCAAAGCTAAAAATTTCATAAAAACCCCCAATTTAACTTTAAAGAACAATGACATTTTAAACAATAACCCTAGGTGCAATAAACCTAGGTATTTCACCCCAATCCCTTTGAAAACCTATTTTTAATAAATTATACCAACACAAAATCATCATTCACATCAATCCATAGATATATTAGAGGTGTGAAAGAAATTTAAAAATTATATGAAAACACACAAGTGTTCATGGAGTGTTTCGGAAAGGAAAAATTTGGAAACGCCTACCTCAACCATGTGTGAATGGAACGAAACTTCAAGGAGAGGAATATCTAAGTCACCCGAACAATCCGCACACCCTAAACATAATAAAACCAACCAAAATCACCCAACCCTAACCCTATGGTTCATCCAAAAAATTTTCAAGCCAAGAGAGAGTAAATAAATGAAAGAGGGGGAAGAGTATAAGAGAAATGGGGAATATTTGATGAAGAACCATTGACCTTTGGTGATAAATCTCCCAAAAATGACCCTGAGAGATGGATAATGAAGGGGGAGGAGCCTTTGGTCTATGAAAAACTGGTAGGGATTCATTTTGGAGGTGTAATAACTTAAAACAAATCTCCAAATCAAAAGTTATAAAGCCCGCAAGTAGCTGCCCGGTTTGGCTGCACAGTTTGTCAAACCGTGCGAGGGATACTTGATACTTCCTAAAACTTTGAATGGTTAGGTTTCACGGTTTTTCCAGGCTGTGATCAAACTATTCGACCCCAAAAATTGTCCAAAACCACCAAATTACACCCCAAACACTAGAGAATTTCACCCAATGATCCCTGAATGTTTTAAACACAAAGTAGTGACATTGTTGGTGTCACAAACTCCCCAACATGAAACTTTATCTTAATCTCAACAAGAATAACTAATAATAGGTATAAAAGGAAACCCAAAACCACAAAAACACAAGGACTTTTTTTTGGAACTCAACCCAAACCTCAACAAAAAGATCCAACATCAAGAAAAGAATAAAATAAATAAGTATATGTAGTTTGTGTGTGACAATTCTCCCCACCACAGATACGTTATGCCCCCAGAAAGTCACATAGCCAAAAGTAAACCAAATATCAAGTCCATTCCCGAAAAAAACCAAGTGGAAACCATGAACCCTGGGATGTCTATTTACTCCACAAGTAACACCCAACTGATCAAGAATAATCCACAACACATGAATGAGGATGAGGGGAGAACACGAGTGGGTTCTCCCCACCACAAGAACTAAACTAATATGAATAAAATTTAAACCCCAAACAACACCCACACTGCAACCAGGAACAAGGGGTTTGAACATCTAAAATATATGTACAAATCGTATGGTTTGGTCACATAGTTTACCAAACCGTGTGTCAACTATGCGTGAACTACTGGAAGTAAGGGGCACCCAGCACAGCTTGGCCGCACGGTTTAAAAACTCTGAGCCAACCATTCCAAAGCATCTACCCTAAAAAGACACAAAGTTGCATGGTTATGAGACCTATTTCCCAATCTTGCATTGATTGTACAATTGGTTCTTTCCTCCTGGCTAGGGCCACATGGTTTCGACTAGCTGTGTGGTAACCATGATTCACCTGGAAAAATATTCTGAAAACTCTAAAAACTAAAAACCTCGACCGGGGTCAAACCTGAACTTCCATATACAAGTTAGAAACCACCAATATTAAAATTGGAAACCTCCCAAACAAACTTAACCCACAATAAACCAATTCTACAAAATAAAAGCATCTCCAAAAGAGTACTGTTGAAAGTTAAAAGTGCAACTGGCGCACACAAAGGCAAGAAACACTCAAAGGAGAATGAAATTTTTCAAAGGCCACATTCATATAGACTCAACTGTTTGGGTTACAAGAGATCTAGTTCATCACACCATTATCACAAAATTATAACTTACAAAATCAAGGCAGCAAGAACAAGGATATGTTAAACATTTCCATCCCATAACAGAAAACAAAACTATGTTGGGTTTCACACCCCCTGTCACTCCTCATTGTGAATGAGATTCACCCCAAGACTAGTGGTTGGGGCTCTGATGGCTAAATCATCTCCTTCCTCATAGTTAGGCTACACATCCTCCTCTCAAGACTTCCTTTTTAGATAGTGCCTCCTACATAACTTCTCAATATGACCCAAATGGCCACAACAATGGAAAGTATTTAGAGGAATATAACAATATGGATTTGAATGACCAAACTGGTCGTACTGGAAACATACAAGAAAACGGTCTGATGAACTGGAAGTCGGATCTGAAAAAGGATGTTTTTAAGAAACTGATTCCCCTGGCACACTCTACTCTTCTGATGGGGAACCTTCATGAGAACCAACAACCACTGGTTGCACCCCAAAAACCAGCTCATCCATGAGTGCCTCATCCACTAACCTCTCTAAATAGGTATCACCATATGAGATAACTTTCTCTATAATTTTGGGGCGAAGACCCCTGGAAAAGAGAGGGACCTTCATCTGATTCTCTGATGCTACTTCCAAAAATAATGGAACCAGTTCTCTGAAATTTTCTACATAATACTTTAATGATCACTGGACTTGTCAAATATCCTAAAGCCCTACCACCTTCCTATGCTTCACCTCCTCTAGTATGAATCCTTGGATTAAAGTGGCCTTAAACACCTCCCATGACATCTCACCTTCCGTCGAAGATGGGGAAACCAACCGCTACTAGTCCATGGCTCGACCCTCAAAAAACCTTTAAACTGCAAAAACTCTAACAGCATCGGGAGTTCCCAATGAAATAAAGACATGCTCGACATCCTTAATTCACTCCACATCCTCCAAAAAACCTTGATCACCATAGAAAATGGAAAAAACTTGTGAAGGAAAAGGAATCGAGAATGACTCATTAGGAACATTGGGGACCTTTCTGGGCGGCATTTTATGAACAACATGAAAAGCGTAGACCAAATCCAACATCAAACTAAGGCACAAAAAAAGAGGAATAACTCAAAGCAAAAAACAACTGGCTAAGAATCCAATTAAAAACAAACACCACCATAATATCCATTTTCAAAAACCATCATTTTTTTAAAACTCAAAACTTCCTTCTTCCAAGGCTAATTCCCAAGTACCAATAACCCATTTTTCAAGAAAAAAATTCCTAAAATCATTTTGTCATTCAAATCCACATTAAGCAAACCATTCTAAGACTTTAATTACAAAACCCAACCCATGGAATCCCATGAACCATTAAATGTGCATCCATCCATTTCCGTCCTCGTGTGCCAATAGGAACTTCTCACACATACCCACACACATGTCAACGTCCATAAACAATACCAAGGGCCACATTCAATTAACATTCTAAAACCCAAAACACCCCCAATGTTTGAAAACCCACTTTACTTAATTAAAACCATTTCATGGAAAACACATCTATTTTTAAATCCATTTTTGTTTCAAAATAAACTTTCCTTTTCAACATACACTTACACCAACTGAAACCAAAATGAAAGCCAACCAACAATGGACCACTGGGATGAGGGACTACTGCCTATGCCTAGCCTGGAAACATGATGGTGAGCGATGCCCCAAGTAGGTCATAACACTAGGAGGGCCTTGAATCGGGCACTTGGAATTCACATGAGTCGCAAACCCATGTAAGGCCACAACATAACCCGAATCACCTCCATTGTCATCCCTCAATTCCAAAACAACACAAGACTCAATCTCGGACTACCCATGGTGACCTGAGGTTCAGAACAAGCAAGGGTTCATGATGCCATTCCTGCACCTACCTCCTGAGTCCTAAAAACCCTAGTCTCCATATACTGGACAACCCAAATATCAAGAACCTCCTCTAATACCATTTTTTCACGAACCAAGATGAAATTCCATCTGACCCAACACCCGACCCAGTCCGCGATATGACCTGAAGGGCATTCCCAATCCCCATGGGATGGAAACTAGTGTTGGACATCATATATAAATTGAGTGGGAATAATTTTAGACCAATAACCATGATCAAATAAATAAACTAAGAAAAATAATCATGCAGAAACAACCCATAACTGAACATAAATAAATAAACAGCTGATCAAGATACAATATGAAATTAAACAGACTTAAGACTAAAATAAGAAAATGAAACTCAGAACAAAGTAAAACTAGACCAAGATGCTGCTATCTCCATGTGACATCTTTGTTACCTCCAACCACAAAACCAAACCCACTCCATCCATGATCACCTAAACCAGGATACATGAAAAAATGCAGAACCTACAAAAAAGATCAGGTCTACCAACATCGAGTGGTATAAGTAGGGTGTGAGCTAATATCTTAATAGGTAATCACCACAGATTCCAAGTGTTTCTTTTCCCAAAACAATCCACTAACACTAGTCTGAAATACAATTATAAAAATATATTTTTCACATTTTATTAAACAACCACAACTTTATCATTTCAATGGCTAACACATGCTACCATCCATTTTTTCAGAAAACTATCATTTTATAACAAATACCCAACCCAAACTATACTAGTAAAAATTTTCAATGGAACAACATTAAATAGAAAACAATTTCAAAGAATGCCACTCTAAAGACAAAACATTTACATTTAAAATTACCAACCCAACCTACTGTATGCCAACGTGAGGTGAAATATAATCATTGAGCACTAGTCATAGGAACGCCCCTAGGAACTAGCTAGTCATGGGCCCCAAGTACCTCGTATCTCAGTGTAAGAGTAACCATAACAATATCCATTCTCGTGCATGAGCCACTAGTAGGGAACATACCCATAACCTAGTGGTCCCCAACATCATCATCACCACCACCTTAATTATAGTTTAGTTAGGGTTTTCATCGTCAAATATTCTATGTGAAATAGGGGCCAAACCCCACCGAATCACAAGCATACTAGTATAATTCCACCCACCTAAACACCCATGCTTCCCCTTTTATGCTCAATCAAATTTCACACATCACATGTTACCACATACACCATTTATCAACCAAACCAAGCATCTCATTTCATAAGCCACCACATCAACATCACAAACCCATTCTTGATAACTTATACATACCAAATCATTTAAAAAAACTTCTAAAACCATGAGGAACACCACTTCCCAACGAATTTTCTAAACAAGACTTTCCACATTTTAGGAAAAACATGCAACTCTAATAACATTCCAAACATGCCTTTTTGCATACAAACCCAAATACATTTATCAAAACATTTACAAACCATTTCTAAATCCATCTTAAAATGTGCAATGCCAAATGTCCCCTCAATCCAAACATTTTCCAAAACACACACACTATAATACAAATAGACATACCCCCCATGGGATTCCATTTTAAACAACATTTAGGAATCCAATATTTCAAGGAAAACCCAACAACCATTTCAACAAAACCCACCATTTTCTTTAAAATCGCATCCAACCATCCACATTATTTAAAGAACATAAAACAATCCCATTGTTACCATAAAACCCTTTTTACAACATTTTAACACCATTAAAAATATAAATCATTACCAAACCATACATACCAAATCAAGACCACAAACAATAAACAACAATCCCACCATATTCAAGGATAATCATTTCATAAAAAACCCCAATTTAACTTTAAATAACAATGACATTTTAAACAATAACCCTAGGTGCAATAAACCTAGGTATTTCACACAAATCCCTTTGAAAACATATATTTAGTAAATTCAACCAACATTAAATCATCATTAGAATCAATCCATATATATATTAGAGGTGAAAAATACATTTAAAAATTAAATAAAAACACACAAGTGTTTATGGAGTGTTCTAAAAATGAAACAGTTGGAAACGCCTACCTCAACCATGTGTGAATGGAACGAAACTTCAAGGAGAGGAATATCTAAGTCCTCCTAACAATACGCACACCATAACCATGATAAAATGAACCCAAATAAGCCAACCCAAACCAAGGGTTCATCAAAAAAGGTTCCAAACCAAGAGAGAGTGAAGAAATGAAATAGGGGAAAGAGGAGAAGATAAATGGGGAAGATTTAATAAAGAACCACTGACCTTTAGTGATAAATCTCCCCAAAACTGACCAAAATTGATGGATAATGAAGGTGGAGGTGCCTCTGGTCGATACCCAATTAGTAGGGATTAATTTTGGAGGTAGAATCACTTAAAACAGAGCTCCACATCAAAATTTATAAATCCTACAATTGGTTGTACGGTTTGGTGGCACGATTTGTCAAACCGTGTGAAAACCGTGCGAGGGCTACTAGAAACTTCCTGCAACTTTTCATGGTTAGGTTGAACGGTTTTTCCAGGACGTTCTAAAACCGTGTGACCCCAAAAATCAGCCAAAACCCCCAAAATTATACCCCAAACACTAGAAAAGTTCACTCAATGATCCATAAATGTTTTAAACACAAAGTAGTGACATTGTGGGTGTCACAAACTCCCCAACATGCAACTTTATCTTAATATCAAAAAGAACAACTAATAATAGGAATAAATGGAAACCCAAAACCACAAAAACACATGGACTTTTGTTGGTAACTCAACCCTAACTTCACCAAAAAGATCCAACATAGAGAAAAGAATAAAATAAAGAATTATTTGTGGTCCGGGTGTGACACATATCCTCTTCCTTCAAATGGGAAATGAAACCATCATTTGTGTGTATGGTGGACTAAAGTCTAACGAACCGATGTAATTCATTTTCTATCATTGCATATCATGGTTGTTTATGATGGTGGATTTAATGTATACATATTATATTAATGATATATTTATAATTATTTAAAATTAATATTTCATACATTTTCTTACTTTTCCATTCATTGAAACATGATAATTTTGTTCGTGTGTACATGTGGATTACCACCTATATGAAGCGATGTGATTTTTTTTCATTAATATGTCACATGGATGGTATATATAACTGTAATTAAATATATAGTATGATATTTATGAAATAATTATCATTATTGAAAGATAAAATAACACTTACCTTCTTTCCATCATGGTCATTCAAAAATGGAAACATTACTCATGCTTGCATACAACCTACCATCTCCATGATTGTAACATAGTTCATTTTTCATAACCATATTTCAAGGTTGGTTTGAAAAGTATAATTTATGTATAAAAATTATAACTATGTCATGATTATTATTATAGAAATTATTAAGAAATAACCTATTTAACTGTAATCAACTTACCAAAGTCATTTTATACTTATGAGAAAAATATCACCAAAAAAATGACAAGAACTTAATTGATTAATTAATTATATATGACTTGGTATTAAATAAAATAAAATTAATAGTGAACACTAAAAATGTTATTAAGAAATTAAATAATTAATAATGAAAAATTTTGATCATATGTATTGATTATAAATTATGTATATATGTATCTTATAGATATACCTAACTCATTCTACCTTCCTTTTATGGGATAATAGATTCCTTATGTTCATTTAAGAAATTCATTCTTTATGAAATCTCCTTTGATTACGACATAAGAAAAGATTATGCAACCCATTTCTTTCCATGAGAAATTTTTATGTTTATTCCATATGATAGATTTACTTTTTGTGGAACACGTAATCATGTATATTTTATGATGGTTTCACACAGATAGTTCTCTAATTCATTGGGTAAATCTTTTGTCTCATAAGAAGTTATGTATGGGATTAGGTGGTAAACATAATAAAATATGGTAATTTTTCTACCATGTGATGTTGTCTTAGTATTTATCCTTGAATAATTCTTATGACATGTTATATTTTGTTTCCACTTTACTATGTTTCCATGATCTTATGATACCATGTTCTTTATGTTATGATCTCATGTGATTATTCATGAGCCTTCTCTTTTTTGATGTTATGTTATGTCTCATTAAATTTTTTTCTTACTTACTAGGATTTATAGATGACCCATTTATTTTATGTAATCCCTAGGTTATCCTATGTAGTTTTAGGAACTCAAAGGTATTTAGGAGATCACTAAGGAGAATAAAAAAATAAATATGTGTTTTTATATTCTTTTAATGTTTTATGTATCTTGTCTTCTAGAGACTTTAGGCCTCACGATCTTTGGGCTGTAATTATTGGATATTTATGTTAAAAATTATGTAATAATATGTGTAAAAGTCTTGGGTCACTATAATTACCATATATGAAATATTTATATAGGTTTTTAGCATGATTTTTTAGTGTTCATGTGTGTCCCCGTGAGTTCTATTATTGATATGATTTACATCTGTCATGCGTGTGTACCCCGTGAGACCTATGTTTGATATGATTTACATGTGGTGTGTGTTTTGGTGTCCCCATGAAACCTATGCTTGATATTATTGACATATTGTGTGTGTGTGCTGCCTTGTGAGACCTATTCTTGAAATTACTTGCATTTGGATATGTGTTGGATATATAGATCTTTCTTGAAATGAGTTGACTAAGAATTTCCTTATTGCAGCATTGTGTGTTATATGTGTAGCTTCTCTTTCTCTTCAATTGAGTGACCATATTGAGATACATGGTAATGTTTTACCTCTAGAGGGTGAGTGTTAATTATTTTATGGCTTGGATTGTATGACTAACATGCCATATTTTTATAACATGGGTTTTATACTGTTATTCTTTATACTATAGTATGATGGATTATTTTTTACCTTGTTGTTATTGTTTTTGTTGTTGTTTATTCTGTTATATCTTCTATTAGTTATTTTTTACCATGGTCATAGTCTCCCTATTGGGCCTCTTAGGTCATCACTACAAGTCAAAAACCTCTTGAATATGGGGAGGCGTGTCGGAGTTCATTTGGAACTCTGTCTCACTCTTAGTGATTCGGGTTGAGGTGTTGTATGAAGGAACTGAGAGTGATAATTTGTGATACTCACTTGATTAGATTAAACCTCATCAGAAGATAAAAAATTCAATACACAGGTCGTGGATAACACCCAAGTCCAATGGGGTACCCCTAAACCTAAATGGAATAACCTACTATGTAGGGGATTGAATGTCGAGTATATAGGTTTTGTGATACCTGGACCTACCTTTGGAATGATAGGATTGAGGATCACAACCCCAAGCCTCGTAGAGGGATACATGACTCTAATCCATCAAGGGAATATTATGTACAATTCTTAGGAAAATATATTTCACTAAACCCTCATGGGAGAGGATTGATAAAACTCAACTATACTAAATCAGAACAAGGAAACATACCCATACTAAATAAAAATCCATACCGAAGTGATAAGTGGAATTACCAATCCTTGGAGATGGTACATGACGTGTTACATATGTACAGGGTGTGCATCGCCCGTACTGACAATTTTTTGTCTATCGGATCAACATATAGAATGTTTAAGTTCATATACCTAGAATGTGAGGTAGTAACATAGTGTTTATATACTCACTAGGGTACTCAATGTGTACCCTGTCTACCCAAGTTGGGTACTATTGTTGGTATATGGGGTGTTCCCTCACAGGTACATGGCTTGTGGGGTCACATGGCCTCCTAGACATGTACTCATTAGTGAATTACAAGTTATATAACTAGAGTTCACATGATTTGTGGGGTTCACACAAATTCATGTGATCTTTTTCTCAGCCCAAAACCCTAATTCCAGAAGAAGGGGTCTACATGGTGTGTGTTCTTCCAAACTACATGCTATATAGATTGGAATTATATAGAATTCCAAATATGACAATGAATATCCACTTTTGATGATGCATCCTTCGATTTTATCTCTATATTCATTCAAAATGCCTGTAACTACATTTAATGACCTTGCGTCATCATTGGCGACCAGATTCTAGAAACCCTTTTTTTAGAAATTGTTCATCGACACAACCCAGAGTACCTACATGATCCAGCTTGTGAAACCACCACCACTTTCACAACCATCGAACATTCATCATCACCATAATTCTTCCATTGTGTTTCCAATAACAATAGAAAAACCAAAAAAAAGATCCATAACACCAAAGAGAAATCACACAATGATCAGGTTCCCAGATATAGTCGAACCAATAATCAATCAAAATATTAATGATGAACATTCAAAAAACAAAGGAAGAAAGGAACGAAACACAAATGTGATAAAACTAATGTTGGTTGTGTTAGTCTTGTACAAAATAATTGATGGTATAATGAGGAAATAAATACATTTTTGAGTATTTCATCATTTAATAATTCAAGGAAAAAATAAACAATTGGATAATTTATCAAAGAATAATCTATGGATCAATTATAAACTAATTAATTCATGTTTGCCACAATAATCAAGAATGGGGAATAAATCCAAAAAAATTACCCCTAAATCAATGGTGGATAAATAATTGAAAGATAATTAATTTACTAGTTATGATTTTGAATAATCCATTATGCTCAATGTTGGCTCCTCAATTATCCACGTCCAACCATGGTTGATCCTCAATCCTAGGATAACCTACCAACATGCCTGCCACCAAATCTCATAATATTATCTCAATCCTATAGTGTTATGTGGCTAACTCTATAGAATTTTCTATATAGAGGTTTAAATATAGGAGTTTTCAGAGTTAGATAATAAATATAAATTTAATTAATTAATTAATTTTTCTATTATTTTACCCATGACTGTAGTCTACCGAAATGTCCAATGCTGAAAAAAATTATGTCACGCCAAGGGTAAAATCCATGCTCTAGCTTTAATAATGGTCTCAATTTTCCTATATGAGACACCATTCAAGAGATATACCAATATTTCTAATAAACTAAGTGTTTGTGATATATTATATTTAATATTTTTAATATATCCATATCAAGGCTCCACAGGATCCAAAAATATTGCAGTGACTCCATGAATTACTCCAAAAATATTATTTAAAATACTTATAAGTGTTAAATAGAAAAAATAAGGTTTAAATTCTCCCCACCACCATGTATTTTCACCCCAAAAAGAAAAAAATACCTCTAACATTTATCTGGTTCTCTCCTCCATAGGCTCTATCATGATGATTTTCATGACTCCAATGAACACAGCCCAAGGGAAAATCTCTCAGAAAAGAAGGATATTATCCTTCAAATCCTTGATATCCCTATAGTACTATATAAAGGTAGTAGGATCCTCAATGTAAATCTTTCCTCAAACAATAATGTTTTATGGTTCATACAAATATCTTCTCAGATACAACATGTGGAAGACTTCATGTACTCAGTCTAGTTTTGGTGGTAAGGCTACGTGATAATCCACCTCACCAACACTGTATAGAATCTAGAATGATCTAATGAACCTTAGAGATAAATTTTCACCCCATACAAATCTTTATAGTCCTCACCAAGGTGAGACCTTCATAAACATATAGTATCCCTCATAAAACTCCATAATCTTCTATTATCATTTCGTATAGGACTTCTAACGGCTAAGGGTATTCCTCATATGCACTATGATGAACTATACCTTATTTATCATTGATCACACCAACTATGGTCCCATAAGTGCTCACTCACCTAGCTCCATCTAGCATAGTGTTAACCTAGAAGGTCTCTTATAAAATTCCTGAAGAGTTTCATACCAATGGTGGATTGGTAGCTTCTATTTTTGAAAAATACTCCAAGGGTAGATGATCCTCCTAGCTTCATCCAAAATCAAAAATGCACGCTCACATTATATCCTCCAAAACATTAATAGTATACTTAGTCTAAGATCATATTCCTATATGTTTCCTTTATCAATAGTATAGACTATATTAAATTCATAGTCCATAAAGAACTTCAATCAACACCTTTTCCTTAGGTTGAGATATTTTTAAGATAAGATATACCTAAGACTCTTATGATTAGAATAAATGATGAATATCTATTCTAAAAACTAGTGTTTCAATGTCTTTTGGGTGAATATTATTACCACAATCTCTAAATCACTGGTCATTTAATTCTGTTTATGGGGTCTCAGTTGTCATGAACTGACTAACTGGGGCCCACCTGGCTGTAGTAAGCTGAGGGTGACACCCCAATCCCACCTCCAATAGGATAGGTGTTGGTGACTGGCACTGGGTATGCATATAACACACATGTGAGTCCTTATCCTAATGTACTTTCACACACACACACATCCCCACATCCAACAATTAATATATTAAATAAATATTACTTATAAGAATATAATGAATGCATGAAAAAATAACATACCACGTTAGAGTAAAAAAAGGAAATAGAAAATAAAATGGATCAAATAAAACCCCCAAAATATGTAAATGGGTCTAACCTAATATAAAAATGGAACTATCACCAAAAAGTAACTCTGAGATTTTCCCACGGTCCAAACTAGCACCTCCACCGAGTACTACTAATCTCTTTTTTTCTTTTCGACCACTTAGGACACCATAAAAAGTTTTAAATATGTATAATAGACAACACATATATGAAGATCTCATAAAGGGGTAAGTTTAAACATACCTAGTAGGACACTCCAAAATCACCAAGCATAAATCATCAAAGAGGTAGTCAACTTTAAAACACAAAAGAAAGGTGGATAAATAAGATAACCCAAATATGATCATATAAAGAATAAAAGTCTAAGAGTAAATTCATGACCTCACTGTGATCCTAATGATCTATCCCAAGGCTCTACAATAACACTCATCTAGGATAACTCACTCATCAGGTCATGCTAAATATTTGACACTCATATGATATTTGTGTGAGATTTGGGTTAAAATGAGTAAGGGTATTGGGGTAGTTTTCCATTTTTAATAAATTTTTACATGTATCATGGTTATTCCACATGGTTATAGGAACCATGTGTTACCCATGTATTCACTAATTCCCCTTGAAAAAGTGCCCAGTTACCTGGGAATAGTTTCACATTTAGACAAACTATGTATAAGTCGTGCAACCTCCTCTAGACCCAAATAAAATCATATGAATGATTTACCTAATAATATTTCATGGTTAGTCAAAGCACACTCAAACCATGAAAAATTTCACTTGATTTCACTTGGACACATCACATGATTACCCTATGGTTACTACTAACTATCTGCAGATAGTACACCTGGCCGATTTTTTCCAAAATTCCAAAATCATGACCCTGACTCATGAAAGCCTTAAAACCCTCAATAGATAAAAAAGAGACAAAAAATAAAAAATAATTTTGATCGAGAGGGTGTCACAATTATCCCCACCATTCCAGTTTCTATCCCCATAAAGAACTCAAGATTCTGGACTTGTAAAGAGATAATGCCACTACTGCATCATCAGAACTTTACACTCTCATGTATCATGGTTATCCCATATGAACTACCACTATACATAGACCTAGAGAATCATTTTACCATATAGTAACTTATTCTGATGGTCCATAATCCTAATTAGTTGCTCAACCACTAAAGTGTTGGGATCAAGATCAAAATTTTCCCCTTCTTTCACATGGGAAGGGTCCGGTTAATACCTCATCAGTTGGAAAACATAAAAGACATTGTGAATCAATGTCAACAAAGATAGAAATTCTAACCAATATTCCACCTTTCTAGGATATTTAATGATCTCGAAATCAGTAATAAACGTTAGTTCTAGCTTACCCTATCTTCCCAAATGATGATGTCTTAAATGATTCAAAACTATGAGAAAATATATATCACCTACTAAAAACTCCAACTAGTGACCAAGATGTTCCACACAGTATTTTTAGTGAATATAGTATATTACTATCCTCTTTAAGATCAACCACACCTTTTTTCATATCTTAAAAAGGACCAGTTTAACTAAATATCATTCTCTCAACTTCTCCCAACACAAATGATATCTAAATAGACTGTTATAAAATGATTTAAAAGGAACAATTTTAATAAAATATTGATAAATATTTTTATAGGAAAACTCATAATATTGATGATTCATTTCCCATGAACCACTGGAATCAAGAACACATGACCAAAACATATCCTCAAGAATCTGAATCACTTGCTCAGTATGTCCATCCATTTGAGGGTGATACACCATGCTTAACTTCAACCAGGTACCCATTTACTATTGTAAACATTTCAAAAAATAATATGTAAATCATAAATATGTCTCAAAAATAGTTTCATAAGGCACTCTATAGAGCTTCATGATCTCTCAATCCTAAAGGATCCTAAGCTCTTCTAGCTTCATAATCTCCTTAATGAGAATAAAATGAGACGATTTTGTAATTCGATCAATGATCAACCAAATAATAACTTTTTAACTACTATTCCATGTTAAAATAACTACTAATTCCATGAATAAATTACCAAACTTCTATATTGGAATGGGTAAATGATTCAAAAATCCAACATGGCTATGGTGCTCTGCCTTAATCTTCTACAAGGTAAGACATCATAATATGAAGTTCTCAATCGACCATCTAATCCCAGAACACTAATAATAACATATCAAATAGTTATAAATCTTATTATTACAAGTGTATATAGACCAACTAGACTAATGTACATTATCCATAAACTCCTACCTCATAGTTATCAGAATGACCACTCTTCCATAGAAACGTAAGACACCATTATGAGACTAAGACCGGTCACCTCAGGTCTCCCCACTATAAAGGTTTTTACTAAAATGGTAACAATCAGTGTTTATTTCATTTCAAATAAAAATATTATTATCTAATGAAGAATCATTTTTCACCCAAGATAATCACACCTACCCATTAAATTCTTCCACATCCAAGTGTATCTCGGTGAACATACTAATCAAAGACCATTCTTTAACTAATTTATTCATGTCTTAAGTCGGTAACTTCTTACTTAATGCATTGAAAGTCACATTCCCTTTTTTTAGTGTGTATATATTATCAAAATAAATTTTTTGAATAAATTGTTTCCAATATCTCTATCATAGGTTCAAATCCCTCTGGGTAAAAATATATGTGAGGCTCTTTTGATCCTAATATATAGTAAACCGCTCTATAAAGAGATAGTGATGCCAAATCATGAGATCATGCATCATTTCAACCAATTAAAGATCATGGGTATGATAATTCTTCTCATTAGGGAATATTTTGAAAGAACTATCAGCCACCACATACTTCTATTGCATCAGAAAACATCCTAACCTTATACCTAATGCATCAAAAAAACATCCTAACCCAAACCCCATTCCAAAAGAATCAGAAAAGGAACTGAAGTCAACCTCAACTTTAGTTACTCAAATGATCTTTGAAACTTATCATTCCATTAAAACATAAAATCCTTATTGGTAAACTCTATCATAATATATGAAATATTGAATAATTCCTAAACAAATCACATGTAACAACCATCCAAACCCAATAAGCTCCAAATATTAAACAAATTCATGGGTTTCTCCCAAGACATCACCACCTAAATCATTTTAGGATCTACTAAGATTCCTCTTTCAGATATAACATGGCCAAGAATCTTCACTTCTTGCATCCAAAACTATAATTTAGAAAGATTCTCATATAGACAATGTTATTTCAGAGTTATAAGAACTCTATCTAGATGGTCCTTGTGTTCCACCTCTCTCTTAGAGTACACTATAATATCATCCACCAAAAAAACTATGAAAGAGTCCATGAACTGATGAAATATATGATTCATAAAATTTATAAACACCATAAGAGTGCTAGTAATACTGAATGGAATAACCAAATACTCATAATATATATACCTTCTCCTGAATGTTATCATATGAATATCATCTTTTCAAACTCTTTGCTGATGAGACCCCAATCACAGATCAATATTATAATACCATTAGGATCCCTTAAGTTGATCATATAGGTCACTAATCCTAGGTAAAGGATACTTGTTCTTAATAGTCACTTGATTAAGCTTTTGGTAATAAAAAAATCTATAGCATTATATCTTCCTTCTTTGTGAAGAGAAACAGTGAATCCTAAGGTAACATGATCAGATATACAGATATATTAACCTTAATATCATCAAGAAAACTTTAAGTTCCATAAATTAAGTAGGTTACATGTGATAAGACAACAAGGAAATATGACTCATCTTTAGAAGTAGAAAAACAGTAAACCTGACCTCTCTCTAGGGTGGTAACCTAGAAAAATCATTAGGAAATACTTTAGGGTACTCATTCAGCTTGGTAGGAAGAAGACCACTTAAACACTAGTCGATGACATCAATAAAAATATCTGGAAAATATCATGAGATCATTCCAATATTAAGAACAAAAGGCCCTGCTCTCTAGAATTTAGGATCTCACTCACCCTGAAAGACTTGATTGGCCCCTTTGGAAGATAGAGACTGAAATCAACAATGACAACAAATGATGTGATAATTAAAACTAAACATCCAATTTTTTCCTTATAAGGTTAAAGATATCAAGATCAATAACTATGAAATCCCACAAAAACTCATGGTTGGAGATTATAACCCATCACTAGGAACATTTAAAACCTTATTCTTTCCTCCTTCCTAAGGGAGTGGATAGATCTATCATAAATGGAATAAGATCTAAAAATAATCCCAACACATAAATCAACATAGATGATATAAAATAATTACATTCACTAGTATCAAATAAATTTATGACCATATAAGAAAAAATAAACATTGTGCCTTTAACAGTAGTTGGAACCACTTTATATTCCTCTGGTGAATACCCTAATGTATAAATATGGGAAAACTCAGCCCCTCTCTAATCCTTATTTATTTCATGAGTATTCCCATTTGGATAAAAATAAGATCTACCACCCTTAAAATCATTTTTCTGAGCCTTGGAGCCTTTAGTAAGGGTGGATCCATCTCTACAAACCTAGGATACTTTTACACAAAAAACATTAAGGTTATCAGACTATCCACAATGATAGAAAATTATATGTGATTTCATATAGTTAAGTTTAGAATTGAAAGGTCTTCCATACTAGAATAAAACCAAACAGTGTTGTCCAAAATAATCCCATATAATTGATCCTGATGTAAACTAGTCACCCTTACTGCATTTACATTTCTATCCAGAAAACACACCCTAACTACCTCCGACTACAACAGAACCTCTACCATTAAATTTCTTAAAGTTTATGTCTACCCCGGTCATGGATAATTTATTAACTA
Source organism: Viscum album (assembly GCA_963277665.1). NCBI lineage: Eukaryota > Viridiplantae > Streptophyta > Magnoliopsida > Santalales > Viscaceae > Viscum > Viscum album. The sequence goes on from OY728121.1 coordinate 371,428,315, forward strand.
CCTCAAAAAAATTTAACAAAAATATGAGAATAAACATAAACTAGATCTTGGGATTCATACCAATTTTATAAAGTCTAACCTTGATGTAATCATTAGTGACAAGTTATAGAGATAGGTGAACTCACTCAAAAAAATGAGTAGCATAATCCATCACTAGATAATCTCTTTGATCTAAGGCCACAAACTCTTGAGCCTTCACCACATATAACATCTCAGGATAAAATTATTTATTGAAGTCTTTCTTAAAAGTTTTCAAAGTTATTTCGTCATGTGATTTATTTTTCATGATAGAATCCCATTATTTTTTTCCTGGTCCTTCAACCATATAAGTGTAAAATACCACCTTAAATTATTCTAGAGACTTAAAATGGAAGAATATACTTTATATTGTATAAATATATTCCTTAGGTTCTTGATTTCCTTTGTCACCATGTAATATTAGTGTAATTTTTTTGGTAAAATCCAAAGCAGGATCCACCATCCATTCTCAGTTTCCACCACCAACTTGAGTAGGGATTGAATAGTCTGGATAACCATTTCCAATAAAGCGTGGTTGAATAGAGGGTTTTCCTATAGGACTTTTCCCAAATTTCATTCCTTCATATTAAAACAGATCCTTTTAAGAGTAATTATCTACTAAGCACATACATATACAAATCAAAAAATGATCTTAAAGATTTCAAATTAAATCCCTTAAAAACAAATTTAAGACTACAACAGAAACCAATGGAGAAACATGAGTTGTGGCGTGGTGGATCAATATAATAAAGTGTGGGGAAAAAATATAGTAACAAATAGTAAAACATCTAAGACCTAGATTCCACCCTAAAATTGCTTCATATCATCCTACTACTCCTACCCAATGACCCACTATTAGGACCTTTCAATCATGTGGATCCCTGATCATAAAATCTACATGCTTATCGAGATACCTATTTTGGGTGTGACTATAAAACTTAGTAAGACACTTCCAACTATCCTTAACATAAGTTTATAATATAAAAAAGTTTATTCTAAGAAAATAGTCTATTCAAAAGTAAAAAAAATGTGATCAAACATGTGAACATATATTTCAAGTCTTTGAAGATGGGATCTACCTAATTTGACTCCATTCTAGAGGGAAATTCATATTTTTTCCTAACATAATAATCCAACCAATTATTTTTTCACATCCACCTTGAAGGTATATTCATTACCTCCTTTAAGAAAAGTACTCATGTAAACCCAATTTATAGCTCTATGGAAATCCACACACCACATATTGACCTGATCTTGTGAATTAGAGGCAAGCCACATAACATGCATCAACCCAATCACATGGATTTGAAAAAATCCATCATGCCACATGTCAACCCAATATTACAGATCTAGTTCAAGTCATCACATCATTTACACTCTCCCTCTATGGGAGAAACTAGCCCGTATGGCTCAACATGGTCACTCAATTACAAAGATAGAGAAACTACAGAGGCAAAAAATAATGTTATAATAAGGTCATTAATAGTCACATCATGTAGATAAAGAACCATATAGATAAATCATATCCACATGTAAATCATATCAATCATAGGTATCACTATGATACACACACACACCTCATATGAATCATATCAAGCATAGGTCTCACAACACTACACATACATGCCACATACAAATCATATCAAGAATATGTCTCAAGGGCATACACATGAACACTATAAAATCATGCCAAACACCCAGATAAATATACCTCATATGATAAATAACCCCTAACTCAAGTGTAGTGATGTTCTGATATCAATAATCTAAGCTTGAATCATTTTTTACATCAATAATCCCTGAGAAGAGACGCTGCCATCAATGGACTTGGTCCAATTAATAATAAGATGCAAAATCATTAAATCTATTTGCCTTTTTCAATTAGGAAACACAATATCAATTCAATATTTAGGCTTTTAAGAGGGCATATAGAGAGAACCCAAACTCAATCTCGAGATTCCAAAGACTACGGCTCTCAAAATAGCCAAGGAATTGCCTAGGGTTGGAGTGAAATGAGGTAATAATCCCAAAAGGTTTAATGGGATTAAATATATATATAGGACGAGATAAATCACATTCATGGCCTGAAGTTGATTTCACACTATGAAATCATTGAACTCTCAAACATTCATGTCCTAAGTGGTTGGTTCATGTTGCAAACCTCTTAAGTCAAATATACACTGAATTTCTAAGAACTTTGATGTTACAGGTCCAATATCCCATTAATGTTGTGAGTATTATTTCACATCATGAACCACCTCAACCTAGATTTCTTTTGAATATGTCCAGAAACCATTCGTGTGGTAAATAGTATTTCACACCATGAAATCTTCCTGCAGCCAGAAAATTCAAGCCACCAACCTTGGATTTATAAATTTTGGCTTCTCAAACACCCATAACATACGTCAATTCATTTAATTACATTTTTAAAGATACTTAAAAGATTAAAACAAGGAATACCTTGAAGTTTAGGATGGTACAAGATTTTATGAATACTGTAACTTTTATGATATCAGTATGATATAAATATGGATTAAAAATATTATGAAACATTTTTCCTAAATTTAATAGATAAATACTAGTAATAATAATTTTTTTTATCTATAATTATTAATTTTAAAATTATATAACAATATAATTATCCAAATGATTTCCAAGTTCTTACACAATGTAAGAAAAGTCAAAATAATATATTAAATATGTCGTCATGATAATCATGAGAATATAAATATATTATGAATGGTTTAAAATGATAATAATTATGAATAATAAATTATTTTTATGTTATAAATATATTGTTAAATTTAAATAATATTATAATTATCCAAAATCCTTCTGAAATATTGATGCAACACTTGTGCGTGCAAGAGAAAAATAAATAATGGTGGTATTAAAATATTTAAAGAGATGAGGTTTGGATAAATTATTGTGTGAGATTATTTTTTAGGAAAAAATGATATTTGAGAAATTATATAAATTTTTAAATCTAAATTCCATAGTTATCTATATATTTTTAAAGTCAAATTATCAGAATAACTCTTAAAATACTTTAAATGAAATTTTATGTTAAAAATTATTTATAAAATAATAAAAATCCATAAAACCTTATATTAAGTAAAATTTTGTTGGTTAATGGTTTATAATTTAATCCATTTTTCATTTAAAATCCACTTTACATTTTAAAATTATATCCTCATCCCTTAAAGACCAAATATTTATGAAAATTTTACCGAATTTCATTTATAAAAAGGGACTCATTATTATATTTCCAAAACACATATAATATTCTATTTTATCTATATATTCTATCCAAATACCTATATAAACATACCTTTACTCATTTATAAGGCTCTGTTCTATCCAACATCTCATCCTACAATGGCTTTAGAATCAATGCAAAGGAGATAGTTCATAGGGAAAGGTAAGGGTTTTCAAGGCACTTTCTCCTTTATTATTTGTGATTAGTTACTTTAACTCTTTTAAAACATCACTTATTTGTCTAAAATTATTCCATTATATTTTTATTGAAATTTTAGTGATCCATTAATTATAAAAACACATTCATTACCTCTCACCAAACACTTTTCCATATGCCATTACTACATCAGAATATAGGTTTTTCAAAAACTATGTAATTTCGTATTAATTATTATCCAAATATTTTCAATAAAATAAGTATTATTAAAAAGTAAACATAAAATAGAGTTTTAATTATAAAATAATTTTTAAAAAAAACTAAAATATTTTTTGGGTTTTCTTTCTTTTAAAATCTTGGAAAAATCACAACGTGGTGAATTTACACTACATAAGTGAATAGTGATGTTTTCATGGACTTATATATTTCATGGATATTCTAAAAAATATTTAATGATATAATATAATATTAATATTAAATTAATTTCATTTTTATGATTTTGGAATGGGGAGATATCCATCATAACAATGAAATTAAAAGTAAATATTCATAGTTAGTTTTTAACCGTAAAAATATTATTGAGAAAGATTCTATAAATGGTAATTATTTAATTACCTTCTGAAATACATTCATTTTAGAATGATATGGATAATATATATAGATGATTGTGGATATTATCGAACCATTTGATAATTAAATTATACTATTATATTTATATCAGGGTATTTTTGGAGATTATGAACCAAATGACCTCAAAAATAACCAATAGGAACAATACTGAATTTAGTAAATGAATAAAACATGATAATATACAAATTTAAAAAGATAAAATAATATCCTAAATATTATTAATAGTTCACATTGGTTATCTTTAATATTGATTATGAATGGTTTTATTGGAATTTAATTTAGTGTCCAATGACTTCTGAATTCTTTTCTAGAAATTAGAGGTGAATCTGGGACCATGATCGATACAATAGAAAATGGGACTCCATATAATATAATTATCTATTTAATGTAAAGTTTAAAAATGAGATAAAAATAAATATTATCTCATATGGGAATAAAATGATAAGATTCATTTAATCGATCAATAATGACCCAAACCACATTATTAACTCAAGGCATCTTAGTAATCCCGCCACCATTAATAGCTTACTAAATCCATATTTCTTTTTAAAAAAAATAGGAGCACCCCATGGGGTAGTGCTTGGATGAATGAAACTTTTATCAATAAATTATTGTAAATTCTTTTTCAATTCCATAAGATATACTTGATCCATTTAAAATGGGGTTTTAAAATTTTATTATCACCAAGAAATCAGTCAATAATAAATTCATCTTCCCAATTAGGTGTGATACTAGGAAACTCATCATGAAAAATTTCTAGATGTTATTTTACTACTGAGACATCATTAATCTGAACAATTATCTTATTTTCAACAATATGAGAAAGATAACTTTCATTTACATATTTTAATAGTTTCATAGCTTCTTGATATGTTATCAAAGGTATAAATTCATTATTGTATACAAAATTAAACTCATTTAGTAAAATAAATTCATTGTAAAAAATATACATCGTAGCATGATAATTTGAAAGTAAATCCATAACAAGAATAACATGAAATTATAAAATGGTCAAGAAAATAATTTTTTAGGGAAAAACCCTCCATGTATGATAATTAGAAGATATTTGTAAATTATTATTACCTTAATACTACCCCCATGTGTTTTTACCAAATTTACTAACTTCATTTCTTGAGGTGTAATTTTCATTTTACTAGTAAAATTTTTCAAAAATAAAATAATGTGTAGACCCTAAATCAAACAAGACATTATAATAATCTAAATAGATAATTAATGTACCTATTACCACTTTATTTTATGGACCAACATCTAATGAAGTAGCTGGAAAGGATTACATTACACCCTTCTACTTATAAGCCTTTTGATTCTTTTTATTCATCCTCTTCTTTGGAAATGTATCTGTATAATGACCTATCTCATTAAATTTAAAAAACATTACTATAAACTTATAAAAATTGTCCATACCACTAACAAGATCTTTTTGTTTTTAGTCATGATCCATATACCTAAACTTAACACATTGAAAGAAATTTCCTTATTTTATAATATATTCCCCAAGGTTCTTTTTACCAAGACTATCACAAACTGGAAACTTGATTTCCATACCTTCATATTTATTTGATGGATTCTTTCCATTTTTCTACCACCGAGGCAACATTTATAATAGTTTTCATAAGATAAATGATCATCAGCAAACTCTATTTCTACCTTCCCAATACATCAAACAAGTTATTCATTACTTTTAAATTCCTGAGAGGCCAATTCCCTTCATTATCTTGGATTTAATCCTATGTAAAATCGATTAATTTTACTATAGAGATGTGGGATATAATTTGGTGCATACCTTTTCAATAATGTGAAGCATGATTCATATACAACAATTGAATCTTCCTCCTAATACCTTAATTCTAAGAATTATTTTTTCATCCAAATTAGAATAACCTTAGGAAAATAATTCTCATGGAAAATATTCTTAAATGTATCTAATTATATAGTATCAATATCTTTTATTTTACTAGAATTATTAAAAATTAAACACCATTAATTGGATTCACATTTAAAATAGTAAATAGAATGAGTTAACTTTTGATGCTCTGAATAACCCATGACATAAAATATCTTTTCTAGGGATTTAATCCATCTCTCAACTATCACTGGGTCAAAAGATCCACTGAATAATGGAGGGTGTTGTATCATAAAATTATCCAATATCAACATGTTCCTCTATGGTAGATCTAGTTTCCATCTAGAAAGGATTCCACCACCACTTAGATCCTGCTTCAACTAAGCCATCACAGTAACAAACTGCTCAGTTCTAATTTCAATTATTCTAGGTTGCAAATTTGGAAGAATATTTTTCTATTAGTCTATTCCTAATTTGGATTCTTTGTTTCCTCTATGAAAAAATATAATTAATATAAATAGTTTATATAAATAAATATGGAAATATTTAAATTCTATATTATGATAACCATAAATTATAATCTCTTAATATTAATCACTTACATTATCTTATCCTCTAAAATAATCTAAACCTTCACTCTGATACCATATATAAGGAGCCAACCATAAACAATCCATAAATTGAATCCTTATAAAATAATTAATTTCCTTACATTACTAAATACCATTAAATTTTAGAGTTTTAGATAATTATGTCATTATAAAGTGGACACTTACACTCAATATCCATTTTCTCGCACTAAAAAACTTTTACGATATAAAAGGTTTTCTTTTCATGACATATATTCATAATTTTCATCATAACCTCATCATTGTACCTACTCATCCTTAAAAATATATGAAAAGAATTTGAAAATGTAGGATAAAAAAATCTAAATAATGTATATATAAAAATAAAGGAATAAATACATTAGTTCATGAACAAACACTGTAAAAAAATTCCTTTTTCATAATAATATTTAAGTTCAAGAAAAACATTTTCTTTACAAATAAATCAAATTATCTTCCAAAATATTTTCATAAAATAATTCATAATAAATATTATGTAAAATTAAACTCATAAATGTTTCTTTAAAATCATTATAAACTCATGAAAAAAATTTCACAATGTTATACATTTCACCCTTAAGAAGTAAAATAAACATCCTGTTAAACTTAATCTCACTATCTTAACTTGTGAAATCACAAGATTTTTTAAAACCCATATTAATAATAGATAATTAATTTAGGTAACTTGTGAAATATTTTTCATATAATTATTGTAATAATTATTTAAAATGGAACAACCTACCAGGTAAATTCCAATAATATCTTAGAAGAAACCTATTACTAGTTAACTTTGTCCCTTTACCCAATGCATTGGACAGCTATATCAGGATCATACATCATCATGAGATATATCAAGCTCACTAATTATCATAAGTAATATCTAAGAACCATAATGTAATCATATCACATGAAAGGTTTTATTTTCATACTCATAAAAATATTATTTTCATCCATAATAAAAACATTTCCAGATATTAAAATATATATTACATTTAAATCCCTTTTGAAAATACCTAAAATAAAAGTAACAATACTTTTTATTTGAATAAAACATGAAATCATGTATAGTAATCCAAATGGAAAATTACTGTTATGGTGACAGGAAAATATGTTGAACCCATATATGTTAAAATAGAACATTCCTTTTTCCTTTTTTTCAAAACATCCCATATAAAATACATAAAAAATATTCCTTTTAAAACCCTTTAAAATAAAGTAAAAAAAGACATAAAATGTAATTCATAATTCATTTATGTCTATATAAATACATTCATAAAATAATTTTAACAACATGGACATGTAATAAAAAATATATAATAAATCTTTAAAATGTTTAAAATGAGGTTTTTAAGGTAAAGTGTCCCTTACCTTGAGTATGACTTGTCATGCACCATCTTTATATCATGCATAATAAAATTTTATAAATTATTTAATTTCTCAATAACAATTTCAAGGTTTAATACCTTATCATTATATAATTTATTTCATATATTTTAATGGAATGTCTAATTACTTAATCAATTAAATCCACATCAGGTGTTTTGAGGATGTTCAGTTCATAATTTCAAAATGACTTTGGTATGATGACTGTAGTCAAAGATATCATTATTATATAATATCCATAATAATAATAATGAAATAATTATTGTATTTATACATTAATTATAATTTTATAACCAACTATGAAATATGGTTATGAAAATGAATTACGTTATAAACATGGAGAGGTTGGGTTGTACATCCACATGAGTAACGTTTCCATTTTTCAATGAAAATGAGGGAAAGAAGGTAAGTATAATTTTTATCTTAATAGTGAATATTATATCATAAATATAATATTATATATTTAAATACATATACATATGTCATTTATGTGGGGTGGAGGTGAAAAATGAATCACATCACTTCGTAGTGGTGGTAATCCCACGTTTGTATGAACGACGCTGTCATTTTTTAGTGGATTGAATAGTAATAAAATATATGTTTTTTATCTTTTGAGAATAATAATTATGTCCTGATTATAATATATATAATTCTGATTTATCATTATAAAAATTTATGAGAGGTGATGATGGGAAACGAATTACATCAATTCGTGATGAAGTAGTTCTTCGTACACACAAACAATGGTTTTTTTCCCATTAGATGAATAATGTGATGGATTAAAGATAATAAATCAATATAATAACATATAAATATATCATAGATACTGATTTTATTATATCACAATGTTAATAAGATTTTTTAAGTAGGAAGAAGAAGAAATAAAACTAAAACATTCAGTTAAAATTTATACCTCATCTTCAGGAAACTTCCTTTAATTAACACCTTAATCCCTCTAAGGTAGGTTTATTTCTAAATTAATACCTCTAGGATGTGTGTATTAATGTTAGGAATGTTTTTTAGTTGTTATTTTATGATCCAAATTGTTATAGAAGTGTGTATAGGAGATTATAAGGGGTTTACATTTATAATTGGGGGAGAGGATACACTTGGAATTTTTAAAAACATTAAAATATATTAATTTCTTACTCAATACAAATGGCCCAAAAATTGACCATTTAGGAATATGAGATGATATATGGTTAAAATATGACCATAAAATATGATTTAGATAAGTTTTTAGTTCATTTTAACCCTTATCACTTTATTTTAACCTCCGGGTGAACTTGAATTATGTAACACCCCAATCTTCCATGATATGTTTCCCTTTGAATAATGTAATAGCCTGCATTGTATGTAATTTCGAGATTCTAACATACCGCGACTAATCAAACTAGCCGTTAGGGATAGTAATACCAACTTTTTGAAATTTTATAAATTTTATTTTTGAAAATGGTCTTTATTTATGAATTCGGAATATCGAAATTAACTTAGGGGGAATTTTTGATATTTTTCTGAAAACTTTCAATTTTTGATGAATAGTGAAAAACACTGTGTTATTGGTTAAAACTGAATTTTTATTTAAATAATTATTTTTTTATTTAAATTTATTTTAGGTCAAAATAGATACTTAATACCTATATAATTTCAATTTAATTCACTGAAGTCATTTTATAATAAGTTTAGATATATAAAAATTTTATTGAACTTTTTACTGTCTTTTACCCACCTCTTAGGAGCATTTGCAAATTTGCATAAAACATAATTATACCGCTTCTGTGAATTGAATTTCAAAAATCAGAGAGATAGGGTTAATATCAGTAAGTACAATGTGGTTAAATAAGATGAAAATAATATTTTGTGAATAGTAACTTTTGACTTTTATTATATGATCCTCTTTAGTCCACTTGGATAAGATTATGACATTTATTATTATTTTATTTAAAGAAGAGTTAAAAGAGTTAAATTCAAAGTTTAATAACTAAACCATTTTTAATATAGGGTTACACATAAGATAAATGTGAATATAAATATTCATTATAAATATAAAAATATTTCCATCATAATGGTATTTTATTTATAATTTGTAGACATTAAATAATTTAATTTATTTTTGACACAATGATGATGCAGTAATTACCTTATTAATGAAAGATTAAAATAATTGATTTTATAAATATCCAAATAAATGTAATTTGAGACTTTTAATGAATTCCACTAATCTTCTAGGTTAATATTAAATGTTAGGGTTGATTAAATAATTTTTTTTCAAAGTAATCATGCTGTTATGATTTTCACAAAAACCAAATACTAAATACTGTCAAAAATTGACATAATTGAGTTTTTGAAACAAATACTATATTATTAATTGATATAATATTCCTAAAAATCTAAGGTTAAGAAAAATGACTTAGATAAGGTTATATATATTAATAAAGAACCACTTGGGGTTCTTTTGGTTGTTTATAGTAAGTTTATTAACCATATAATATTAAAATACAAAGATACATGGTAAATGTCAAACTATTTAACAAAGAGTTAAATCTAAAAGATAATGTTAATATGGTGACCTAAACCTATATAAAACCTATTGGTTGAGAGTTTTTAGACACATCCCCACCTTATCCTCTAAATAAATCATTTTTGGAGTGATTAGAAACCGAAAATGATTTTATTATAAAATAATATTTCAAGATTTTCCTAAAGTGGCCCTCACCTCTCTTATAAAAGGTAACTTCACCTTCTCTCAAAATTACACCTCCAAATCCATTTGGATCGAAAACACACTCCCCAAATATCCTCAAAACTTTCCTCCCTTCATCCTATAGGCCTTACTTTGGTCAGAAAGACAACCTAAGGAGCCCTTTTGATCAAATCAAAAGGAAGAACCCGAAGAAAAGGTAAATATTTCATCACCTCTTTCAAGTTCTTTTCTTCTTCCACTTTCTATTTCGTTGTAGTCTCCATTATAAAATAATAAATCCAGTATATTCTATATACTGTGATGTTATTATAAAAATTTTACAACAATATTCATTATTCTATCCATCATATGAATGAAAAATTCACCATACGTACGTATGTACGGCTTAACGTCTCCACGTCGTGGTGTAGTATGTTATTCACACACTTAATTATTTGGATGGGTATAATAATGAGTATAACTGATGTAAATAATAAATATAACATGTTAATGATTCGGTATATATGATATACCATCCTATTACATATGATTCCACAGTCAATATAATGATATTTTCGCTCGTGCGTAAGTACAGATTACGGTCGCCACGAACGCGATGAGATTCATTCCCCAACATAATAATTCAAGAATAATTTTCATTTTATGATTAAAAATAATGTTTATAATCATAATATTATTCTATATATTAATCAAATACATCTTATCCATAACAAACCTGGCTTACATAACCAAGCATATAAAGTAAAATGAATCAGTTAACACCTAAAACGATGATACTAATGAAATATTATTAACAAAGCAATATTAGAGTATCATATATGTTATCATAATTATGTATATAGTTCTTGTATAATTTAATAAAAATGATTTAACTATTATATAAGAGTTTAAAGTACCCTCTATCAAGGGAAAGTACAAGGTAAGGGTTAATTTCACAATCTCTTTATTATTCGAGGTTGTTTTTACGTAAGTATCTACTAGGACCTCTTTATCATCCACATCCATGTTTTCTTAAAAACATATTTCAAAACTTTTTTACTATTTACTATACTATGGGATAAAGTCATTTATACTCTTATTTTACCTTATATGTTTTGAAATGAATCTTTCCATCGTTTTTCAAACAAGGTACTTTATAACCTTTTCGACAAAATTAAGGTAAGAATGTTTTTTTAACTTATACGGCGGGTGCGGCTATTTTCCGACATTATAACATAATCAAATCTTCCCTTATAAGATTTTAAGAATATTTTCAAAATAAATTTTTTCTTTTATAATTATGTTACTCTTAAATGGTTTCAAAATAGAAAGACGTATTTCTTTCAAATAGTTTTCATTTCATCTATGTTAACATCCTTTGATAGATTTTAAACTTGTTTGAAGTTGATTTATTATTATACAAATATTCCATATTGTATTGAAGGTTTTGTGATATGTTTGATTGTGGATGTGTTATTTTTATAACATTCATGGTTTATGGTTAAATTTTTGACATTTTGTATGCTTGTTTTAATATGAATGTTTATGTTATATTTCAACCTTTTCATATGAGGAATGTATTGGACTTAGTATGTGACGGGTGGAGCCTGCTATAGCTCATCGGTGCATCGGTAGGTCTCATGAGACAATTAGACGTGGAATTGGGTGAGGCCTTTCCCAATTTGATATATGGTTTTGGCTGAGGTCTAAATCATTTTTAGATGTCTTGGTCGAGGCCTTGACAAGATGTTTCAGAATGTATGGCATTATACAATCCCTCGTTATGAAAATAATATTTATGGTTCAAGTGGTAAATCGACAAGTAGAATACCCATGAATATGTTTTATTATGTAATTATTTACTCAGCTCATATTCCTACCATAAAGTGTTCATGTTTATTATTTGTAAAGTCATGTGTTTTTAATTATTCACCATGCCTAATTTTTATGTTATCTTATGTTGTATTTCTTACCCTTAATGTGAGTTTGAGCTCACCCCTTTCTTATGTTTCATTTTCCCAGGATATGAAGAAGTTTTTTATGAGTGACTTGAAGGCATAATCATGAAGGCTTGGATGTTTCTAATGGAATAAATTAGTGTTGTATTTCTTTTCAAGTTGTAATGTTGAACTTATGTATGTATCTTATTTCAAATAATACTAAACTGACTGATCTTTCAGGACATTATTCCTTGTATCATTCCAATGTTATGTAATAAAGCACTGACTATGGGTAACTGGGGTCGGGGAAATAAAGTTGGTATCATAGGAAGTTTAGTAAAAACCTTGGAAACTAGATTTAGAAAAAGTTTGATTAGAGCACATTACCCTAAGATAGACTTTGAGGATTAGTATAGAAGAAATTTTTAGAATTTCGGTACTGTAGATATTTTATGAGTTTTCCAAGAAATACATCCATATCTGGATATAAGCAGGTAGAGGTGGCTCTGGAACAGATGTACCTACGAGTAAAACCTGAAAACACCTCTTTGATCTAGACTCAAACAGGAACTGGTGCACGACAACAGGCCTTGTTGTACTCTTGGTTATGACACTCTCGGGGGATATTCTTAGGATAATTCTCATTTTCTTTTCAAACCATTATGAAGGATTTATGTGTATATACCTCCTCAAAGAAAACATTTTTATTATTATGGATTATATCCATAAACTTTTAAATTTATGTTAGGTGTTTTACAAGTTTGGAATTATATATTGTGATTCATAAACTAATCTACTATATGAGATTATTTAGAAATGGTTCCTAGTGGAAGGAATGGAAATTATATCAATGCATGTAATCCATGTTGGGATTTCCCTCCAACTCAAGATAATTATAGCAGAGCTGGTGATGCAACTGGTGCTGATCATCTTATCACCATACTGGGACAACTCACACAGGTTATGAATAATAAAATTACCCGTATGGAGCACCCTGATCCACAACACGGAGGATCAATGTTAGATCGCTTCATGAGGCAACAACCACCAACCTTCAATGGGTCTAAAAACCCATTTGTATCTGAATAATGGATAAGTTCCTTAGAGAAAATATTTCATGATTTGGGGAGTAGCGAAAGATAAAAAGTTGTCATGGTAGTTTATCAACTCACTGGAGATGCAGATCAATGGTATTAATAAATTAAAAACACCAAGGAGGATGAAGTAGTATAAAGTATGGAATGTAGGGAGTTTAAAGATCTTTTCTTAGAAAAATAATTTCCTCATGACCATCGAGCGGATATGGAAAGGAAATTTCTGAGTCTGAGACAAAAGGAGGATGAGAATGTCGCAAAGTATGAAGATAAATTTACAAGTTTAGAAAGGAATGTTGTAGATTATATACATAACCCAAGAAGTGAGATTGATTGTTTCTTTGATGGGATAAAACCATTTCTCCATCGAGCATTAGTCTCGCAATCCTTCTCATCATATGAATATATTGTCTCATGTGCTATCAAGATAGAAAATGAATTCTCTAAGTCTTATGACTTTAAAGAAATGCAAGAGAAGAAAATATCTGTTGAACACTCTGGGAAAGGAAATAAGGAAATAGGGAAGAAGGAAAGAGTTGAATTTCCACCATGTGATAATTGTGGAAGGAATCACCCTGGTGCCTATCTAAAAGTAAAAGGAGTATGCTACAAATGTGGATAGAAAGGCCATCTTTCTAGTGATTTTAAGGGGAATAAAGAAGCTAACAATGTTCAATGCTACAATTTTAAGGAGATGGGACATTATAAAAATTAATTTCCTAAGTGTCTGGGAAAATTACCTCAGAAAAGGATAAGGGATCAAGTCCAAGCTTATGCGATCACTACAACTGAGGTTGAGGCTCTGAAAGACATGGTGGTAGGTAATTTAATGGTTTCCTCAAGTTTATCCAATGCTTTATTTGATTCTGGATCATCTCATTGTTTCATATCTTCCCAGTTTTCTAAGAAAATTAGATATTTCCATGTTGATTAAACAAGGGAGTTGTTAGTCAAAACTCTTAAGGGAAGTATCATTGCAACAAAGTTTTGTGAATCAGTCCCCATTAAGGAATATAAATGATATTTATCTACTAATCTAATTTCCATACCCATGGTGGAATTTGATATAATCCTAGGGATGTATTGGATTTCAAACCATGATGCGAAAATTTATTATAAGAATAAGGAGGATACAATTCTTGATAATGATAAGGAGTACCTTATCTTTAGAGAAGAAACGTCACCATCTGATTCTTATCTAGATCCACCCCAAGTAGCTCTACTAAATTCAATAATTGGGGAGGATGAGAATGAAATAATTATTGGTGAGGAAAATAATGTTCGAATAGAGGATGCACCTGTTGTGTAAGAATATTTTGATGTGTTTCCAGAGGATTTACCTGGACATCCTTCATAACGAGAAATTGAGTTTTTCATTGATTTAATTCTTGGTTAAAGGCCCATATCGAAGACCCCTTATAGAATGGCCATGGTGGAATTAGTGGAACTAAAGAAACAACAAGACGAATTGAGTAATAAGTTATTTATTCACCCTAGTGTTTCTCCATGGGGAGCTCATGTCCTTTTTGTTAAGAAGAAAGATGGATCTATGAGGTTGTACATTGACTATAGGGAGATCAATTCTATAACAATAATTAACAAGTATCCCCTACCTCGCATTGATGATTTATTTGACCAACTTCATAGAGCTCGATATTTTTCAAATATTGACCTTCAATTTGGATATCATCAGTTTTTTGTGAAGAAGGAAGACATTCCAAAAACAACATTTCAAACCAGGTACGGGCATTAAGAGTTTACAGTAATGCCTTTTGGATTGACTAATGTACCATATATCTTTATGGATCTAATTAATAGAGTTTTCAAGGAATATATTGATGAAATTGTAGTGGTATTTATTGATGATATCTTGGTATACTCCAAAAGATAATAAGATCATGAAAATCACTTGCGTATTATTCTAAAGACTCTTAGAATAAATTAATTATATGGGAAGGTTAGAAAGTATAAATTATGGCTTCATGATATTTCCTTTCTTGTCCATATTGTCTCCAAGGATGGAATCTCTATTTATCTTCAAAGAACAAGAAAATCCAAGAATGTCCAGCACCGATGAGTATAACTGAGATACGCAGTTTTATTGGTTTATCAGGTTATTATCGAAGTTTCGTCCAGAATTTTTCCCAGTTGGCTAACCCATTAACCAATATCACACGTAAAGGGGTTAAATTTGTTTGGAAAAAAGAGTGTGAAGAATTTTTTTGAAGAAATTAATAGAATATTATTCAACACTCCTATCTTGACTCTACCATCAGGGAATTATGGGTTTTTTATTTATAGTGATGCTTCAAAGAAAGGACATGGTTGTGTCCTTATGAAAAATGATAGAGTTATTTTCTATGCATCACAACGGCTAAAAATTCATGAGAAAAACTATCCCACTCATGATCTTGAGTTAGAAGCTGTAATCTTTGCTCTGAAGATATGGATACACTATCTCTCTGGTGAAAAATGTGAGATTTATACTGATGAAAAGAGTTTGAAGTATATTTTATCACCAAAAGAACTAAACATGAGGCAAAGAAGATGGCTTGAACTACTCAATTATTATGATTGCACAATACACTACCACCCGGGGAAGGAAAATAAGCTGGAAAATGCTTTGAGTAGAAAGGATCATGGAGTTTTGAACAAGATGAGAGTTGAAAGGGATCATATTTTCATGGATCTAGTAAAGATGGATATGGGAATAACCATGGAAGGTGAAACATTAATACTTTTTCAAATGGTTTCCAAACCATCTTTACTAGAAAGGATAAAAAATTCTCAGACGGATGATGAGGAGTTTCAAAAAAAGATTAAAGCTGTAAATGATGGGAGATTGAGTGACTTCATATAAGAAGATGGAATTTTGAAATTTGGGAAGAGACTTTTTGTTACCAATATACCTTATCTAAAAAGGGAATTGTTGGACGATGCCCATAGCTCCAATTTCTCTATACACCCTGGGAGCACCAAGATGTATAGAGATTTGAAGGAACATTTTTGGTGGTACAACATGAAAAGAGAGATTTCTGATTTTATGTCAAGATGTATGGTTTTCCAACAAGTGAAAGCTGGAAGACAACATCCTAGAGGAGTCATGCAATCACTTCCCATACCTGAGTGGAAATGGGATGATATTACGATAGACTATATCAAGTGGATACCAAAGAATCCTAGAAGGAATGATGAAATATGGGTCATTATTGATTGTCTTACCAAGTTATCACATTTTCTTGCTATAAGATAGGTTTTACCAGTTGATAATTTAGAAAGACTGTATATTAATGATGTTTTAAGACTTCATGGAGTACCCCTATCAATTGTTTCGGATCGTGATCCTTGTTTTACCTCAAGATTCTGGAAAAGTCTTCATAAATCCCTAGATAGTGAACTTCATTTGAGAACTGTCTACCACCCTCAAACGGATAGAAAATCAAAATGGAATATTCAAACCTTAGAAGACATGTTGAGATCTTGCTCACTTGACTTTCAAGGTATGTGGGATCAATATTTACCTCTAGTAGAATTTTCCTACAACAATATCTTCCATTCAAGTATTCAGATGGCACCATATGAAGCTTTATATGGAAAGAGATGTCGCACACCAACTTTTTGGGATGATGTTGGTGAAATAAAACTTGTAGGCTCAGAACTTGTTGAGGAAATGATGGAAAATGTGAAGGTTATCCAAACCCACATCAAAGCAGCTCAAAGTAGGAAGAAGAGCTATGCCGAGAACCAAATGAAGGATTTTGAATTTGAGGTCGGAGATCATGTTTTCTTGAAGGTATCTCCAAAGAAGGGAGTTATATGATTCGGTAAGAAGGGTAAATTAAGTCCCAGGTACATCGGACCTTTCAAAATTCTATAACGAATTGGGGTTGCATCTTACCATTTGGCAATGACACCAAGTCTCTCCAAAGTTCACGATGTGTTCCACGTATCACTGTTGATAAAATACTTACCTGACCCAACGCATATACTCACCTATGATGAATTGAACTGGAACATGATTTTCCTTATTGTGAAGAGCCTGTCAAGATTATTGATACCAAAGAACAAGTGTTGAGAAACCAGATGACTTGTCTGGTAAAGGTTCTATGGAGAAACCATAAGATGGAAGAGGAAACATGGGAACCAGAGAAACTTATAATGAAGAACCACCCGAATCTTTTTGTGTGGTAGTATTATAGAAATTTTTAGGATGAAATTATTTGAAGGAGGTAAGAATGTAATATCGCAAGCTTCCACGGTACATTTCCCTTTGAATAATGTAATAGCTTGCATTGTACGCTACTTCAAGATTCTAACACACTAAGACCAATCATACTAGCCATTATGAATAGTAATACCCACTTTTTTAACTTTAATAAATTTCATTTTTCAAAATGGAATTCATTTTTGAATTTGGAATATAGAAATTATCTTAAGTTGAATTTTTGGTATATTTCTGAAAACTTTCAATTTTTGAGGAATAGTAAAAAACACTTTGTTATTGGTTAAAACCAACTTTTTATTTAAATAATTATTTATTTTATTTAAATTTATTTTAGGCCAAAATAGATACATAATACCTATATAATTTCAATGTAACTCATTCGAGTCGTTTTATAATAAGTTTAGATATATAAAAATTTAATTGAACTTTTTACCATCTTTTACCCACCTCCTATGAGCATTTGCAAATTTGCATAAAATTTAATTTTACCGCTTCTTTGAGTTGAATTTCAAAAATCCAAGATACATGATTAATATCAGTAAGTAAAATGTGGTTCAATAAGATGAAAATAATTTTTGGTGAATAGTAATTTTTACTTTTAATTACTACGGTCAAAAGTAAATAGGGTAATTAAGGGTAAAATGATATCATATTTACCCTAACACATGTCCTAATTCTATTTGATAAGTATAATTCGACCAGAAACAACCTTAGGAATAAAATATGATCCTCTTTGGTCCACTTGGATTAGATTAGGACATTTATTATTATTTTATTTAAAGAAGATTTAAAAGTGTTAAATTCAAAGTTTAATAACTAAACCATTTTAATATAGGTTTACACAAAAGATAAATTCGAATATAAATATTCATTATAAATATTAAAATATTTCATATATAATGTTATTTTATTTATAATTTTTATAGAGTAAATAATTTAATTTATTTATGACACAATGATGATGCAGTAATTACCTTATTAATGAAAGCTTAAAATAATTAATATTATAAATATCCAAATAAATGTAATTTGAGATTTTTGATGAATTACACTAATTTTATAGGTTAATATGACATGTTAGGGTTTATTAAATAGTTTTTTTTGAAGTAATCATCCTGTTATGATTTTCACAAAAACCAAATACTAAATAGTGTACAAATTGACATAATTGAGTTTTTAAAACAAAAACTATATTATTAATTGATATAATATTCCTAAAAATCTATTGTTTGGCCAAAGGACTTGGAAAAGGTTATATATATTAATAATGAACCACTTTGGGTTCTTTTTGTAGTTTAGTATGTTTATTAACCATATAATATAAAAATACAAAGAGACAGGGTAAATGTCATACTATTTAACTATGAGTTAAATCTAAAATATAATGTTAATATGGTGACATAAACCTATCTAAAACCTATTGGTTGAAATTTTTTCGACCCATCCCCACCTTATCCTCTATATAAATTATTTTTGAGCCATTATAAACTGAAAATGATTTTATTATAAAATAATATTTCAAGCTTTTCCTAAAGTGACCCTCACCTCTCTTATAAAAGGGCACTTCCCCTTCTCTCAAAATCACACCTCCAAAGCCATTTGGATCAGAAAAACTATGACCAAATATCCTCCCAACATTCCTACCTTCATCCTAGAGGCCTTCCTTTGGTCATTAAGTCAATCTATGGATCCCTTTTGATCAAATCAAAGTAAGAACCTGAAGAAGAAGTAAATATTTCATCACCTCTTTCAAGTTCTTTTCTTCTTCCACTTTCTCTTTCTTTGTGGTTTCCATTATAAAATAATAACTCTAGTATATTTTATATACTATGATGTTATTATAGAAATGGTACAAAACCATATTCATTAATCTATCCATCATATAAATGACAAAGTCACCATACGTGCGTACGAACGGCTTACCGTCTCCACGTCGTGGTGTAGTTTGTTATTAAAACACTACATTTTTTGGATGGGTATAATAATGATAAAAACTGATGTAAATAATAAATATAACATGTTAATTATTCTTTATATATGATATACCATCCTATTACCTATGATTTCACCATCAATATAATGATATTGTCGCTCGTGTGTAAGTACGGATTACCGTCTCCACGAACGCGATAAGATTCATTCCCCATCATAATCATTCAAGAATAATTTTCATTTTATGATTAAAAAAATGTTTATGAACATAATATAATTATTTATATTAATCAAATACATCATATCCATAACAAACATGGCTTACATAACCAAGCATATAAAGGAAAATGAATCAGTTAACACTTGAAACGATGATACTACTGAAATATTATTAACAAAGCAATAATAGAGGATCATATATAATATCATATTTATGTATATAGTTCTTGTATAATTTAATAACAATGATTTAACTATTATAAAGGAGTTCAACATACCCTCGACCAAGGAAAAGTACAAGGTAAGGGTTTATTTTACAATCTCTTTATTATCTGAGGTTGTTTTTACGTAAGTATCTATTGGGACCTCTTTATCATCCACATCCACGTTTTCTTAAAAATTTATTTCAAAACATTTTTAAAATTTACTAGACTATGTGTTAATTTCATTTATACCCTTATTTGACCTTATATATTTTGAAAATAATATTTTCGTCGTTTTCCAAACAAAGTAATTTATGACATTTTTGACAAAAATTAAGGTAAGAATGTTTTTTTAACTTATAAGGTGGGTATGGATATTTTCCACCATTATAACATCATCAAATCTTCCCTTAAAAGATTATAAGAATATTTTAAAAATAAATGTTGTCTTTTATAATTATGTGACTCTTAAATGGTTTCAAAATAGAAAGAGTTATTTCTTTAAAATATTTTTCATTTCATTTATGTCAATATCATTTGATGGATTTTAAACTTGTTTGAAGTTGATTTATTATGATACAAATCTTCCATATTTTATTGAAGGTTTTGTGATATGTTTCACTGTGGATGTGTTATTTTTATACCATTCATGGTTTATGGTTAAAGTATTGACATTTCTTATGCTAGTTTTAATATGAATGATTATGTTATGCTTCAACATTTTCATATGAGGGATGTATTGGACTTAGTATGAGACGAGTGGAGCCCGCTATAGCTCCTTGGTGCATCGATAGGTCTCATGAGACAATTAGATGTAGAATGGGTCGAGGCATTTCCCAATCTGATATATGGTTTTGGCCGAGGCCTAAATCATTTTTAGACGTCTTGGTTGAGGCCTTGACAAGATGTTTCAGAATGTTCAGCATTATACATTCCCCCATTATGAAAATAATAATGATTGTTCATGTGGTTATTTGACTAGCAGAATACCCATGACTAGTTTTTATTATGGCATTATTTACTCAGCTCATATTCCTGCCATAAAGTGTTAATGTGTATTATTTGTAAAGGCATGTGTTTTTAATTATTCACCATGCCTAATGTTTATGTTATCTTTCGTTGTATTGCTTACCCTTACTGAGCGTTTCAGGTCACCCCTTTATTATGTTTCATTTTCCCAGGATATGAAGAAGTTAGTTATGAGTGACTTGCAGGCATAATCTATGAGTCTTGGATGTTTCTAATGGAATAAATTAGTGTTGTATTTCCTTTCAAGTTGTAATGTTGAACTTATGTATGTATCTTGTTTCCAATAATACTAAACTGATCGGTCTTTTAGGACATTATTCCTTATATCATGCCAATTTTATGTAATAAAGCACTAAATCTGAGTAACTGGGGTCAGGGCGTTACAGTTGTTATAAGAGGAAGTTTAGTACAAACCTTGGAAAATAGATTTAGAAAAACTCTTATTAGAGCACATTACCCTAAGATAGACTTTGAGGATTAGTATATAAGAACATCCTAGAATATTGGTACTGTAGAAATTTTTTGAGTTTCCCAAGCAATACATCCCTATCTAGATAGGGGCAGGTAGAGGTGGATCTGGAACAGATGTACCTAGGGGTAAAACCTGAAAACACCTCTTTGATATAGACTCGAATGGGAACTAGTGCATGATAGCGGACCTTGCTGCACTCTTGGTTACAACACTCCTGGGGGATATGATTACTATAATTATCATTTTATTTAAAAACCATTATGAAGGATTTATGAGTATATACCTCCTCAAAGAAAACATTTTTATGATTATGGATTATATCCATAAACTGCTCAATTTATGTTAAGTGTTTTACAAGTTCAGAATTATGTATTTCGGTTCATAAACTAATCTATTATATGCCATTGTTTATAAATGGTGCCTAGTGGAAGGAATGGAAATTGTATCAATGCACATAATCCATGCAGGGATTTCCATCCTGATCAAGATAATTATAATAGAGCTGGTGATGCAATTGGTGTTGATCAGTTTTTCACCATATTGGGAAAACTCACACAGGTTATAAATAATAACATTACCCGTATGAAGCACCCTGATCCACAACATGGAGGATAAATGTTAGATCGCTTCATGAGGAAATAACCACCAAAATTAAATGGGTCTACAAATCCATTTGTATTTGGACAATAAATAAGTTCCTTAGAGAAAATATTCCATGCTTTGGGGAGTAGAAAAAGGGAAAAAGTTGTCATAGCAGTTTATCGCCTCACCGGAGATGCAGATCAATAGTGGTCATTAATTCAAAACACAATGGAGGGTGAAGAAGTATCAAGTATAGAATGGAAGGATTTTAAAGAGATTTTATTAGAAAAATTATTTCCTCATGACCATCAAGAGGATATGGAAAGGAAATTTATGAGTCTGAGACAAGAGGATGAGAATGTCGCAAAGTATGAAGATAACTTTACAAGATTATCAAGGCATGCTTTGGATTATATACATAACCCAAGAATTAAGTTTGATCATTTATTTTATGGGATAAAACCATTTCTCCATTGAGAATTAGTCTCACAATCCTTCTCATCTTATGAAGATATTGTCTCATGAGCTATCAAGATAGAAAATTAATTCTCTAAGTCTTATGACTTTAAAGTAAAGAAAGAGAAGAAGAGATCTGTTGAACACTCTGGGAAAAGAAATAAAGAAACAGGGAAGTAGGGAAGAGTTGAATTTCCACCCTGTGATAATTGTGGAAGGAAGAACCCTGGTGCTTTCCTAAAAGGAAAAGGAGTATGCTACAAATGTGGATATAAAGTCTATCTTACTAGTGATTGTAAGGGGAAGAAAAAAGCTACCAATGTTAAATGCTGCAATTTTTGGGAGATGGAACATTATGGAAATGAATGTCTAGTGCGTAAGGGAAACTTACCTCAGAAAAGGACAAGGGATCAAGGAAATCTTATGCGAGCACTACTGGTGAGGTTGAAGCTCCGAAAGATGTGGGGGTAGGTAATTTAATGGTTTCCTTAAGTTTATAAAATGCTTTATTTGATTCTAGATCATCGCATTGTTTCATATCTTCCCAGTTTTCTAAGAAAATTAGATATTTCCAATTTGATTTAACAAGTTAGTTTTCAGTCAAAACTCCTAAGGGAAATATCATTACAATAAAGTTTTGTGAATCAGTCCCCATTAATGCATATAAGCGATATTTATCTGCTGATCTAATCATCATACCCATGATTTAATTTGATATAATCCTTGATATGGATTGGCTTTTAGACCATGATATTAAAATATATTATAAGAAAATGGAGGTTACAATTATCGATGATGATAAGGAGTACCTTATATTTAGAGTAGAAACGTCACCATCTAATTCTTATCTAGATCCACCCCCAGTAGCTCTACTAAATTCAATCATTGGGGAGGATGTGAATGAAATAATTATGGGTGAGGAAAATAATGTTTGAATAGAGGACATACCTATTGTGCAAGAATATGTTGATGTGTTTCCAGATGATTTTCTTGGACATCCTCCAGAATGAGAAATTGAGTTTTCCATTGATTTAATTTCTGGTTCAAGGCCCATATCTAAGACCCCTTATAGAATAGCCACTTTAGAATGAGTGAAACTATAGAAACAACTAGAAGAATTGAGTAATAAGGGATTTATTCTCCAAAGTGTTTCTCCATTAGGAGATAATGTCCTTTTTGTTAAGAAGAAAGATGGATCTATGAGGTTTTGCATTGACTATAGGGATATTAATGTTATAATAATAAAGAACAAGTATCCCCTACCTCGCATTGATGATTTATTCGAGAAACTTCATGGAGCTCAATGTTTTTCAAAGATTGACCTTCGATCTGGATATCATCAGTTGTGTTTGAAGAAGGAAGACATTCTGAAAACAACATTTTAAACCAGTTACGGGCATTACGAGTTTACAGTATTGCCTATTGGATTAACTAATTCAACCTTTGTCTTCATGGATCTAATTAATAGAGTTTTCAAGAAATATCATGATGAATTTGTAGTGTTATTTATTGATGATATCTTGGTATACTCCAAAATCTACAAAGATCATGAAAATCACTTGCGCATTATTCTAAAGACTCTTTAAAGAAATGAATTATATGGGAAGTTTAGCTAGTGTGGATTATGGCTTCAGAAGATTTCTTTTCTTCACCATATTGTCTCTATGGATGGAATTTATGTTGATCCCTCAAAGACTAAGGCAATCCAAGAATTTCTATCACCAATGAGTATAATTGAGGTACGCGGGTTTATTGGTTTATCAGGTTATTATCGACGTTTAGTCCATAATTTTTCCTGGTTGGATAACCCATTAACCAAGATTACTCTTAAAGGGGTTAAATTTGTTTGGACAAAAGAGTGTGAAGGATGTTTTTAAGAACTGAAGAGAAGATTAGTCAATTATTCTATATTGACTCAACCATCAGGGAACAATGGGTTTGTTATTTATAGTGATGCTTCAAATAAAGGACTTGGTTGTGTCCTTATGAAAAATGATAGAGTTATTACCTATGCATCATGACAGCTAAAAATTCATGAGAAAAAAATATCTCTCTCAAGATATTGAGTTAGCAGTTGTAATCTTCGCTCTGAAGATATGGAGACACTATCTCTATGGTGAAAAATGTGAGATTTATACTGATCACAAGAGTTTGAAGTATATTTTCTCACAAAAAGAACTAAACATGAGGCAAAGGAGATGGCTTGAACTACTCAAGGATTATGATTTCACAATACAATACCACCCGTGGAAGGAAAATAAGGTGGCAGATGCTTTGAGCAGAAAGGATAATTGAGTTTTGAACAAGATGAGAGTTGAAAGGGATCTTATTTTCATGGATTTAGTAAAGATGGATATGGGAATAACCATGGAAGGTGAAACATAAATACTTTTTCAAATGGATGCCCAACCATCTTTACTAGAAGGGATAAAAATTTCTCAGATTGATGATGAGGAGTTTCAAAAGAAGATTAAAGTTATAAATGATGGGAGATTGAGTGACTTCGTATATGAAGATGGAATTTTGAAATTTGGGAAGAGACTTTGTGTTACCGATATACCTGATCTAAAAAGGGAATTTTTGGATGATGCTCATAGATCCAATTTTTCTATACACCATGGGAGCACCAAGATGTATAGAGATTTGAAGGAACATTTTTTATGGGCCAACATGAAAGGGAGATTTCTGATTTTGTGTCAAGATGTATGGTTTTCCAACAAGTGAAAGCTAGAAGACAACATCCTAGAGGAGTCATGCAACCTCTTCCCATACCTGAGTGTAAATGTGATGATATTATGATAGAATTTGTCATGTGGATACCAAAGACTCTTAGAAGGAATGATGCAATATGGGTCACTGTTGATCATCTTACAAAGTCATCACATTTTCTTGATATAAGAGAAGATTTACCACTTGAACATTTAACAAGGCTATATATTAATGAAGTTTTAAGACTTTATAGAGTACCCCTATTGATTTTTTCTGATCGTGATCCTTGTTTTACATCAAGATTCTAGAAAAGTCTTCATAAGTCCTTGGATACTGAACTTTGTTTGAGCACTGCCTACCACCCTCAAACTGATGGAAAATCATAACGGACTATTCAAACCTTAAAAGTAATTTTGAGATCTTGCTCACTTGACTTTCAAGGTATGTGGGATCAATGTTTACCTCTGGTATAATTTTCCTATAATAATAGCTTCCATTCAAGTATTCAGATGGAACCATATGAAGTGTTATATGGAAAGAGATTCTGCACACCAACTTGTTGGGATGATGTTGGTGAAAGAAAACTCATAGGCCCAGAACTTGTTGAGGAAATGATGGAAAAGGTTAAGGTTATCCAAACCCACATCAAAGCAGCTCAAAGTAGGCAGAAGAGCTATGCCGATAACCAAAGGAAGTATTTGGTATTTCAGGTGGGAGATCATGTTTTCTTAAAGGTATCTTAATGGAAGGAAGTTATAAGATTTGATAAGAAGTGTAAATTAAGTCCTAGGTGCATCGGACCTTTTGAAATTCAAGAACAAATTGGGGTTGTAGCTTATCGTTTGTCAATGACACCAAGTCTATCTAAAGATTACGATGTGTTCCACGTATCACGATTGAGAAAATACATGCCTTACCCAATGCATGTAATCACCTATGAGGAAATTGAACTGGAACCTGATCTGTCATTTTGTGAAGAGCATGTCAAGATTATTGTTACTAGAAAACAAGTGTTGAGAAACCGGACGAATCGTCTGCTAAATTTCTATGGAGAAACCATAAGATAGAAGAGGCAACATGGGAAACAGAGGAACTTATGATGAAGAACCACCTGATTCTTTTTGTGCAGTAGTATTCTAGAAATTTCTATGATGAAGTTATTTGAATGAGGGAATAATGTAACACCCCAAGCTTCCACGGTACATTTCCCTTTGAATAATGCAATAGCTTGCATTATACGCAACTTCGAGATTCTAACACACCGCAACCAATCAAATTAGTCGTTAGGAATAGTAATACCCACTTTTAAAAAATTTATAAATTTTATTTTTCAAAATGGACTTCATTTTTGAATTCATAATATCGAAATTAGCTTAGGGTGAATTTTTTCTATTTTTCAAAAAACTTTCAATTTTTGATGAATAGTGAAAAACACTGCGTTATTGGTTAAAACCGACTTTTTATTTAAATAATTATTTGTTTTATTTAAATTTATTTTAGGTTGAAAAAGATATATAATAACTATATAATTTCAATTTAATTCATTGGAGTCATTTTCTAATAAGTTTAGATATATAAAAATTTTATTGAACTTTTTACTGTCTTTTACCCACCTCTTAGGAGCATTTCCAAATTTGCATAAAACTTAATTTTACTGCTTCTATGAGTTGAATCTCAAAAATTTGAGAGACATGGATAATATTAGTAAGTAAAATGTGGTTCAATAAGATGAAAATTATGTTTTGTGAATAGTAACTTTGACTTTTATTTATCACGGTTAAAAGTAAATAGGGAAATTAAGGGTTCATAATTACCCTAACACATTTCCTAATTCTATTGGATAAGTATAATTAGACCAAAGAAAACCTTAGGAATAAAATATGTGTAGAGAATTGTGTTTTTGGCCCTGTTAAACTTTGGAAAATTCATACAAATAATTCCAGAGCTAGGTGTGATGACGGTGTGCGATTCTGAGGCCCGGTGTGCCCGGAATTAATTTTATGAAAATATTAAGTATTTTTATACTATGAACGTGGTGGGGGTGAATTTTCTCCTAAAAGGTAGCTCCGAAAAGGAATCCAACTGCACGGTTGCGTCCGGAGCGTGCCGTTTACCCTAGGCGGGGTGTAAACTTTGTTGGCGCGGGTCTGCGGGGGAAAAAGCCACCAGGGGCATTTTCATAAATAAATGGAAAAGTTTATTTATGAGCGTTGTCTTGAATAACTTCTGAACGGAGTCTCAAATCATAAATTTGATCCCACTGTTGCATTCATAACGGTG
This sequence comes from Viscum album, assembly GCA_963277665.1. Taxonomy (NCBI): domain Eukaryota; kingdom Viridiplantae; phylum Streptophyta; class Magnoliopsida; order Santalales; family Viscaceae; genus Viscum; species Viscum album. The sequence continues at coordinate 371,456,057 of OY728121.1, forward strand.
CGTTTAACCTAGGGGTGACCTAATCTCCTCTGCACCGGGAGGTCTGTTCGGGGGAGTTATTTTAATCAATCAAATTAATTAAATAAACAAGGGGAGCCAATCAATCCCCCCTCTCTTCTCCCACCTCCCTTATGCACAAAAACCTCCTCCCATATCAGTTCTTCACTGACAATCTTCCAAATCAAGAAAACGAAGCGTCGTTGGTCTCATATCTTGATGGCGGACGCTCCTAGGTCGTGCAGCAGCAGCAGCAGTGGAGCGTGCGATGCTTCGGTGGTCCGCCAAAAGGTAGGTTGTTTGAGTTTTAAAATCCAAGATCCCATTTTTGTGTTTTTGTTTCTTCAAATTTTCATAAGGATTGGGTATTTCAGGTCCTGAGCTTTCCGAAACATGTTTCGGATCTGAATTTGGAGCACCGGGGTGATCCCGGTGGCTCCCTGAAGTTTTCTGGTAGAAAACCTGGTTTTCTGGTGGTGAAGGCAGCGGACATGGAAGATTCCGGCAAGGCGGCGGCGGCACGGCGGTAGCGCGGTGATTTCTAGCAGCATCGCAGTGGAATCCGGCAGTGGCGCGGTGGTTTCCGACGGCGGCATAGTGGTTTCCGACGAGGGAGGCGATGGTCCAGTCAGGTTTTTCCTGGGGTTCTTTAAACCCCTGTAACTCACAAACCAGAAGTCCGATTTGACAACCGTTTGTGGAAACGCAAAGCTTTTTTTAGGATAGAACTCTTGAGATTCTTTAGAGAATTTTGTGAGTTGTTTTTTTGGCCCAGAACCATGAAACGTTGAAAATAATAATAATATTTTATTATTTTCAAATTCGATCCTCCATAATGCCTACAAGAAGTATCCAAATGACGTGACATCAGAGGCGTTGAGACCCTGATGGTACGGTGGAATTTACAATATAGTTTCTGAGAGTTGGGACCGAGAACAGGGTGTGGGCCCCACGAGGAATGTTTACAAAGAAACATGACTTTTCCACCGGGTGACCGTTTTGGACGATCGAGTAGTCGATCCCGTGTGTTTTTCCAAGGGGATCACAATGGTGTGATCCTCTTGACGAGTTTCGGGATCGTGGTGTGGGACCCACCTGGGTTGGCTATGGTGAATAGTACCTTTTTCACCGGATGACCGTTTTGGACGATCGAGTGGTCGATCTCGTGGGTTTTTCTGAGGGGATCGCAATGGTGTGATATGCTTGATGAGTTTTGGGATCGTGGTGTGGGCCCCACACGGGTATGCTATGGTGAATAGTACAGTGTTCACCGGTTGTCCATTTTGGGCGATTAAATATCATATCTTGTGTTTTTTTGCATAGACTACGATGGTGGCATCGGTATCGGCCTAGGAGGTGCGCAGTGTGGTGATGTTACGAGTCGCTCGAGTTTGCGATGTTTGGACCAGCAGTGGTTCAGGGTACTCCCTTGGTTCGCTCCTATGAGGGTTTGTGTGGCATCACAACCGTGGTATGGGTTTGTGATCCCCTCGATAGGATCTCTAATCTGTTAGAGTTGTGGCATCCCTTCGGTGGTCCTGGGGCGGGATCCTCTCGCTTCGCTACTCTAGATCGGGTTCTTGGTATCGTTATGACCACTTATCCATGGAGGTGATCCCATATCTAGCCGGTTAACCCTCGTAGGGTTTGTGGAATCACCGGGAATATGATCCCCTACACATTGGGCCATTCTTAGTAGGGTTGTGGTATCGTCGGGTATATGATCCCCTACTCAGCATGTAGTTTATAGTAGGGTTTCAAAATCATTCGTTATTTGATCCCCTACTCAGCACATGGTTTCGGTAGGGTTGGTGCACTGTCGGTTCGATCCTCTGCTATGTGAGTTATACCAAATGGGGTTTCAGTATCTTAATGACCACCTTGATGGGTGAAGATCTTCTATCTGAGTGATGTGATTCTGTGGTACACCAGATCGGGTTGTGGTATCCCCCAGTGGATCCTGGGAGTGATCCCCTATCTCTGAGATCTTTGAATACCATATCGGGTTGTGGTATCCCCCATTGGATCATGGGAGTGATCCCATATCTGTGAGATCTTTGAATACCAGTGTGGGTTCTGGTATCCTCTAATCGAACCTAGGAGTGATCCCCTATCCGAGGAGTTTGGTGTTTTTTCTATTTCAGTGTGACTTTCTTAGTGATGATATCTGACGAGCGTGATCTCTTGGGTGAGCAACTGGGATTTTTTTGTGGGACCTGATGGAGTGTATCTCTCAGAAAAGTTTCATCTGGATGACAGTTCTCATGGAGTGTGTTCTTCTAGTTGTGAACCATTTCTAGTGATGAGGTCGGTACATCTTGTGGCTTGGTGTGTGTATCGAGTATATCTGGATGTTCATGGTATATGTGTGGACGTATATCTATGAGGATGATCCTGGTATATGTATGGGTGTATACCTAAGAGAATTATCAAGATTTATTTATGGGCATATACCTGAGTATATGTTCAAGGTGTATGTATGGGAATACACCTGAATTGAGCTGACTAGGTGTGTTAGCCGAGGATGGTCTCGAGATGGAGTTTCTCTCTCATCTGGGTTCCCTCTGGCTGGGATGGGATGATTGTTTCCTTTCAGTTTCTCTCTTTTGTTTTGGGTTTTTGGGGCGCCTACTGAGTATTTTTATACTCACCCCTGCATGGGCTTTGCCCGCACATGTTTGTGTCTTGTGCAGACCACAGGCCTTTCGACGGAGTCCCAGGAGAACCCGGAGCAGGTGGAGCTTTGTGAGTGAGGATGACTGGGGTGTTTACCATAGTTGTGCCAAGGAGATTATCAGAGGGTTCTTTTGATAGTGATCCCCTCCTTCTGTGTAGGTTGGATGCTATTGTAGTTTTCTTTTGGTGGGCCCTATTTTTTCCCTTTTGTACTTTTTTTGCACTCTGGTTTGGGATAGATTTATGCATGCAGTTTCTATTTAGTTATATATATATATATTCACTGTTGCATGGAGGTGCATGTGGGTGCATGTGTAAAGTTACCTTAGGCTAATGCCTCTCATGTGTGTGATAGCCTACTCGACGCTAGTCTCCAACCCATGGCCTATTGGAGGACGGCTTGGGGAGTCACGGCTCAAGCCCCGTTGGGTCGGGTCGCGACAGAGTGGTATCAGAGGAGGTTATAACTTTTATATCTTTGAGCATAGTTGGTTTAGTTGTGAGATTATTTTGGGTTGCATAGAATTAGTGTTATGATGTTTCAATTTCGGCCTTCATGCCAGGGACTCCAGTGTTGGTACGGCAGTCGACTTATCCATACACCAGGACTCTGATAACCTGACTTTCGACTCGGGACATTCGTACACTGTTCGTAGGTAAATAAAGGTACATACATCATATAGGACTGGGTTTTGGGTTTTTCCTTGTCCTTCTTGAGTCATCTCTCCAGATATACTATTTTACCGTTGTGTGTCTTGATTGTATTTCAGGATGCCTCCATGATGACCACCAGTAGGGGTTCCGTAGCGTGGTTGTGCTGATAATCTGTCCTGAGTAGAGGCCTTGGGACAGGGTGCAGGTTCTGAGACTGGACCTCCAGGTGGTCCGCCTGAGGGGCCACCACCAATTGAGCATCTGGTTTTGCCGGTAGGGCAGGATGAGGTTGCGCGTAGGCTGAGTGCACTGCACGAGTTCCAGGGGCAGTGACCTCTAAGGTTCTGAGGTGATCTAGACCCCCAGGCAGTTGATGACTGGCTTGAGGCAGTCAACCGAGTTTTCCTCCTGGTGAGGACACCTCCTGATCAGATGGTGGTCCTAGCGGTGAGCCTTATGCATGGTTCGGTCGGGCGATGGTGGAGCCTTGTGATGCAATCCCACGATGAGGAGACACTCATGTGGGAAGAGTTTGAGCGGCACTTCTGGGAAGAGTTCTATCAAGTGATGCTAAGGTCAGTCTGTATCCATAAGCTTCTACAGCTTTGACAGGAGGTCATAACCATGTCGGAGTCCTCAGCGAGGTTTACAGACCTGTCTTGCTACTCCCTAGATATGGTTCGGGACCCATTCTTTAGAGCTCGGACCTTCGAGCAGGGCTTGCACAGAGACATCCGAGTAGGTGTGGTTTTCTTGTGTCTGGCCACTTATGCTGGAGTGTTGGAGCAGGCCTTGGTGGTGGAGAGCATTATGGCTGAGCAGATCTTGTCTTTTAGTTCTGGGTACGCGAGATCTGAGTCCTCATCAGCCGATTCTATAGCTGGTAGCTGACAATAGACTTAGGGGTCTAGACGTATGCGATGTTTCAGGAGGCGACCTCATGATGGAGGATCTGAGGCTCAGGGCTCTCAGGGCTCTCAGGTTGGTTTTTTCAGTCACAGGAGAGGCGGTGCTTTGCTTGCGATAGCTGAGGAAATCTTGCTAGGGAGTTTCTGACCTGCCGTTCAGCTGAGAGGGAGTCGGTTGACAGAACGCCTTGGTAGAGGCAGCGTCTCGAGTATGGCGGTCCACAGGGTGACAGACGAGGTGACGGAGGGGGTGCAACAGCGGGAGGTGGTAGGTGGTAATAGGTTCCACCACCACCACCCTCAAGTGGTCCACGTCGATCTCAGTGAGCTAGAGGGCGAGGGACAGGACAAATGCAGGCCTTGGAGGTTGTTGACCCAGAGGCTCCGCGAATGGATGGAGGTACGCTCTATGTCCTTTCTACTTTCTACAGTAGTTTTGATCGACACTATTAGGTTTTACTCTCTCCTTTCTGTTTCTAGTTTGAGGTTTGTTTAGGGCATTGGTAAGACCATGTGTGGGTGTTGTTCGACGTACTTTGAATGCACGAGGAAGTGGAATAATTCACCCACCGAGACGCATTTTTGTGACGCGATTAAAATGGTGTGGGCAAGTCAGTGCCACGCAAAACTGATAGTGTTGAGTTGTGGTGGACGGGTCCCTCTGAGTTGTGCATTCGGGCATGGTTGTGTGTTGGAAAACTCGCTGGTGTGGGAGACTCAGTCGAGAGTTTAGTTTCTTTCCCCCATACTTATGGATTTTTGGGGATGAAAAGTCCTAAGCTGGGGAGGATGTAGTGACTCATGTTTTTAGCCTCGTTAGACTTTGGAAAATTCCTACGAATAATTCCAGATCTAGGTGTGATGACGGTGAGCGATTTCGAGGCCCGGTGTGCCCAGAATTAATTTGATAAAAACATTAAGTATTTTTATACTATGCACGTGGTGGGGGTTCGTTTTCTCTTAAACGGTAGCTCAGAACAGGAATCCAAGGTCACGGTTTCTTCTGAACGTTCCGTTTACCTAGGCGGGGTGTAAACTTTGCTGGTGTGGGCCTGCTGTGGAAAAAGCCACTAGGGGCATTTTCGTAAATAAATGGAAAAGTTTATTTATGAGTGTCAGCTCAAATAACTTTTGAACGGAGTATCAGATAGAAAATCCAAGCCCGTCGTTGCATTCAGAACGGCGCGTTTATCCTAGGGGTAACCTAATCTCCTACGCGCTGGGAGGTCTGTTCGGGGGAGTTATTTTAATCAATTAAATTAATTAAATAAGCAAGGGGAGCCAATCAAGCCCCCCTCTCTTATCCCACCACCCGTATGCACAAAACCCTCCTCCCATCTTTGTTCTTCACCGATGATCTGCCAAATCAAGCAAATGAAGCATCGCCGGTCTCAAATCTTGACGGCGGACGCTCCTAGGTCGTGCAGCAGCAGCAGCAGAGCGTGCGTAGCTTCGAAGGTCCAACAAAAGCTAGGCAGTTTGAGTTTTAAAATCCCAGATCCCATTTTTGTGTTGTTCTTCTTAAATTTTTCATAAGGGTTTTGTATTTCAAGTCCCGATATTTCCAAAACATGTTTCGGATCTGAATTTGGAGCACCGGGGTGATCCCGGTGGCTCCCGGAAGTTTTCTGATGGAAAACATGGTTTTTCGGCGGTGAGGGCGGCGACCAAGGAAGATTCCGGTGAAGGGGAGGTGGAGGCGCGGTGATTTACGGTGGCGGTATGGATGAATCCGGCAGTGGCGCGGCGGTTTCCGGAGGCAGCACAGTGGTTTCCGGTGAGGCAGACGGTGGTCCGGCCAGGTTTTTCCGGAGGTTCTTTAAACCCCTGTAACTCGCAAACCGGAAGTCCGATTTGAGAGCCGTTTGCGGCAACACAAAACATTCATTGAGAAGGACCTATTGATATTCTTTAGGGAATTTTTTGAGTCAGGGTTTTTGGATCAGGACCATGAAATGTTGAAAATAATAATAATATTTTATTATTTTCAACTTCGATCTGCCATAACTCCTGCACGAAGTGTCCAAATGACGTGCCGTCAGTGGAATTGAGACCCTGATGGTATAGCAGACTTTTAAATATAGTTTTTGGGTGTTGGGGCCGAGAAAAGGGCGTGGGCCCCATGAGGCTGGGTTCCAGCGTTTACGAAGAAACTTGACTTTTCCACCGGGTATCCATTTTGGACGATCGAGTAGTCGATCCCATGTGTTTTTTCGAGGGGATCGCAATGGTTTGATCCACTTGATGAGTTTCGGGATTGTGATGTAGGCCCCATCCGGGCTAGCTATGTTGAATAGTACCTTTTTCACTGAGTGTTCATTTTGGACGATCGAGTAGTCGATCTCGTGGGTTTTTTCGAGGGGATCGCAATGGTGTGACCCGCTTGATGAGTTTTGGGATCATGGTGTGGGCCCCACATAGGCAGGATACTGTAAATAGTACCTTGTTCCCTAGTTGTTCATTTCGGGTGAGTAAATATCTTATCATGCGTGTTTTTTCGCATAGACCACGATGGTGGCCTCAGCATCGGCCTAGGAGGTGCGCAGTGTGGCGATGTTGCGGGTCACTCGGGTTTGCGACATTTGCACCGGTAGTGGTTGAGGGTACTCCTTTGGTTCGCTCCTATGAGGGTTCATGTGGAATCAAAACCATGGTATGGGTTTGTGATCCCCTCTATAGGATATCTAATCTATTAGAGTTGTGGTATCCCTCTGGTGGGATGGGGGCGGGATCCTCTAGCTTTGCTACCCTAGATTGGGTTCTTGGTATTGCTTTGACCGCTTATCCACGAGCAACAATCCCCTATCTAGCAGGTTAACCCTCATAGGGTCTGTGGCATCATCAGGAATATGATCCCCTATGCATTAGGCCGTGCTCACTAGGGTTGTGGCATCGTTGGGTATACGGTCCACTAGTCAGCATGTGATTTATAGTAGGGTTGCGGCATCATTCGTTATTCGATCCCCTACTCAGCGCGTGGTTTCGGTAGGGTTGGTGGATCGTCGGTTCAATCCCCTGATACAAAAATTATACCCGATGGGGTTTTGGTATTATCGTGACCACCTTGATGGGTGATGATCCTCTATCTGAGTGATGTGATTCTTTGGAGTGCCCGATCGTGTTGTGGTGTCCCCCAATGGATCCTGGGAGTGATCCCCTATCTCTGAGATCTTCGAATACCAGATCGTGTTGTGGTCTCCCCCAGTAGATCCTAGGAGTGATCCACTATCTGTGAGAACTTCTAATACCGATGTGGGTTCTGGAATCCCCTATCGGACCCTAGGAGTGATCCCCTATCCAAGGAGTTTGGTGTTTTTGCTATTTCAGTGTGACTTTCTCAGTGATGATATCTGACGAGCGTGATCTCTCGAGTGAGCATTTGGGATGTCTGTGTGGAACCCAATGGACTGTATCTCTCAGGAAAGTGTCATCTGGATGACAGTGATCATGAAGTTTTCTCTCCTGGTTGTGAGCCATTTCAGGTGATGAGTTCGGTAACTCTTGTGGCTTGGTGTGTGTATCGAGTATATCTGGATGTTAATGGTATATGTGTGGATGTATATCTATACGGATCCTCCTGGTATATGTATGGGCATATACCTGAGTGAATTTTCATGACATATGTATGAGTGTATACCTGAACAGATGTCCAAGGGGTATGTATGGGCATACACCTGAATTGAGCTAACTAGTTGTGTTATCCAAGGATGGTTTCGATATGGAGTTTCTCTCTCGTCCGGGTTCCCTCTGACTGGGATGAGATGATTGTTTCCTTTTAGTTGCTCCCTTTTGTTTTGGGTTTTTGGGGTTCCCACTGAGTATTTTTATACTCACCTCTGCACCGGCTTTGCCCGCACATGTTTGTGTCTTGTACAGACCACAGGCCTTTCGACGGAGTCCCATTAGGACCTAGAGCATGCAAAGCTTTGTGAGCAAGACTGACTAGGGTGTTTACCAGAGTTGTGTCGAGGAGCATACCAGAGGGTTCTTTTGATAGCAATCCCCTCCTTCTGAGCAGGTTGGACGCTTTTGCAGTTTTTTTTGGTGGGCCCTGTTTTTTCCCTTTTTTACTTTTGTTGCACTCTGGTTTGGGATAGATGTATGCATGCATTTTCTTTTCAGTTTTATATATCTCTTCACTGTTTCATGGAGGTTTATGGGGGTGCGTGTGTAAAGTTACCTTAGGCTAATGCCTCTCATGTGTGTGATAGCCTACTCTATGCTAGTCGCCAACCCCTGGCCTATTAAAGGCGGGCTTGGGGAGTCACGGCTCAAGCCCCATTGGGTCAGGTCATGACAATATGATCCTCTTTGGTCCACTTGGATTAGATTATGACATTTATTATTATTTTATTTAAAAAAGAGTTAAAAGAGTTAAATTGAATGTTTAATAACTAAACCATTTTTAAAATATGGTTAAACATAAGATAAATTAGACTATAAATATTCATTAGAAAGATAAAACTAATTTGTAAATAATGGTATTTTATTTATAAATTTTAGACATTAAATAATTTAATTCATTTATGACACAATGATAATGCACTAATTACCTTATTAATGAAAGAATAAAATAGTTGATATTATAAATATCCAAATAAATGTAATTTGAGACTTTCGATTAATTCCACTAATTTTCTAGGTTAATATGACATGTTAGGTTTGATTAAATAATTTTTTTGAATTAATCATGTTGTTATGATTTTCACAAAAACCAAATACTAAATAGTGTCAAAATTGGCGTAATTGAGTTTTTAAAACAAATACTAAATTATTAATTGATATAATATTCCTAAAAATCTAAGGTTCGAAAAAAGGACTTATATAAGGTTATATATATTAATAATGAACCACTTGGGGTTCTCTTGGCTTGTTATAGTAATTTTATTAACCATATAATATAAAATTACAAAGAGACATGGTAAATGTCAAACTATTTAACTAAGAGTTAATTCTAAAATATAAGGTTAATATGGTGACCTAAACCTATCTAAAACCTATTGGTTGAGATTTTTTTGACCCATCCCCACCTTATCCTCTAAATAAAACATTTTTGAGCCATTAAAAACTGAAAATGATTTTATTATAAAATAATATTTCTAGCTTTTCCTAAAGTGACCCTCGCCTCTCTTATAAAAGGGTACTTCACCTTCTTTTAATTTTACACCTCCAAAGACATTTGGATAGGCCAAAACCTGCCCAAATATCCTCCCATATTTCTTCCCTTTATCCTAGAGGTCTTATTTTGGTCATAAATCCAACCTAAATATTCCTTTTGATCAAATCAAAAAGAGGAACCCGAAGAAGAGGTAAATATTTCATCACCTCTTTCAAGTTCTTTTCCTCTTCCACTTCCTCTTTCTTTGTGGTTTCCATTATAAAATAATAAATATATTATATTATATATACTATGGTGTTATTATATAAATGGTACAAACAAATTCATTCTTCTATCCATCATATGAATGACAAAGTCACCATATGTTTGTACGAACGGCTTATCGTCTCCACGTCGTGGTGTAGTTTGTTATTCAAACACATCGTTATTTTGATGGGTATAATAATGAGTATAAATATTGTAAATAATAAATATAACATGTTAATGGTTCTGTATATATGATATACCATCTTATTACATATTATTTCACCATCAATATAATGATATTGTCGCTCGTGCGTAAGTACAGATTACCGTCTCCACGAACGCGATGAGATTCATTCCCCATCGTAATCATTCAAGAATAATTTTAATTTTATGATTAAAAATAATGTTTATGAACATAATATAATTATGTATATGAATCAAATACATCCTATCCATAACAAACATGGATTATGTAACCAAGAATATAAAGGAAAATGAATTAGTTAACACCTGAAACGATGATACTACTGAAATATTATTAACAAATAAATATTAGAGGATCATATATGATATAATATTTATGTACATAGTTCTTGTATAATTTAATAAAAATTATTTAACTATTATAAAGGAGTTTAATTTACCCTCTACCAAGGAAATGTATAAGGTAAGGATTAATTTCACAATCTCTTTATCATTCAAGGTTGTTTTTACGTAAGTATCTACTCGGACCTCTTATCATCCACATCCATGTTTTCTTAAAAATGTATTTAAAAACATTTTTACTATTTACTATACTAAGGGTTAAATTCATTTATACCCTTATTTGATGTTATATTTTTTTAAATAAATCTTTCTGTAATTTTCCAAACAAGGTACTTTATGTCCTTTTTGAAAAAATTAAGGTAACAATGTTTTTTTAACTTATACGGTGGGTCCGGCTATTTTTGGCTGTTATAACCTCATCAAAGCTTCCCTTAAAAGATTATAAAAATATTTTCAAAATAAATGTTTTCTTTTATAATTATGTGACTCTTAAATGGTTTCAAAATATAAAGAGGTATTTCTTTCAAATAGTTTTCATTTCATCTATGTCAAAATCCTTTGATGGATTTTAAACTTGTTTGAAGTTGATTTATTATGATACAAATCCTCCATATTGTTTTGAAGGTTTTGTGATATGTTTGATTGTGGATGTGTTATTTTTATACCATTCATGGTTTATGGTTAAAGTATTGACATTTCTCATTCTAGTTTTAATATGAATGTTTATGTTATGTTTCAACCTTTTCATATGAGGAATGTATTGGACTTAGTATGTGACGGGTGGAGCCTGTTATAGCTCCTTAATGAATCGGTAGGTCTCATGAGACAATTTGACATGGAATTGGTTGAGGACTTTTCTCAATTTGATATATGGTTTTGGTCAAGGCCTAAATCATTTTTAGACGTCTTGGTTGAGGCCTTGACAAGATGTTTCATAATTTCTGGAATTATACATTCCCACATTATGAAAATAGTAATGATGGTTCATGTGGTTATTCGACTAGTAGAATACTCATGACTAGTTTTATTATGGAATTATTTACTCATCTCATATTCCTGCCATAAACTGTTCAAGTTTATTATTTATAAGGCATGTGTTTTTAATTATTCACTATGCCTAATGTTTATGTTATCTTCCTCTGTATTTCTTACCCTTACTGAGAGTTTGAGCTCACCCCTTTCTAATGTTTCATTTTTCTAGGATATGAAGAAGTTATTTGTGAGTGACTTGCAGGCATAATCTAGGAGGGTTGTATGTTTCTAATGGAATAAATTAGTGTCGTATTTCTTTTCATGTTATAATGATGAACTTATGTATGTATCTTGTTTCCAATAATACAAAACTGATTGGTCTTTCGAGACATGATTCCTTAAACCATTCCAATGTTATGTAATAAAGCACCGACTCGGGGTAACTGGGGTCGGGCCATTACAAAAATAGTTACATATCCTAACCTAGAATATTGAATAATTTAACATTAATTAATTTTTTTCTTTTACTAATTTTAGGTTAAGTTATTCCAAGGTCTACCCATTCAAACAAAGGTGCAAAGAAGAATGATGGATGATCCTTTCATAGGTATCTACCCTAAAACTAGTATCACATCATTTAGTAGTCGTTGTAAGCTTAAAGGATTATGTATCAGATCACATGGGTCCCTAAATACCCGTGTCTAAGCTGGTATCCCATGTTTACAATGCTTGATAAACTTAGCTGGAATTGTTTCTCAACCAACCCATGCAACCTCATCTATGCCTAACTCTAAATTCTATATTATCCCTCAATCAGACCTCTGATACCACTCTGTCATGAAACTCTCCCCACAAGGTGTACCCCTCCTGGACTATCAATGGGAGAAGAGAGATAGTGACACCTGATTCCTGCCTCGAGTAGGCCCTGGGTTGGTGACTAGCACCGAGGGTATAATAAATACACAGATGGAAGTAATTACCTTCTAAGAGAACACATTCAAAAGAGAGAGATAAGACAAACACCAACTAAATCATGTTCAGCCACCAGTATAAAATAAAATCCAAAGTGCACATATATAATGACAAGCAAGAACTACTAAAACTTCAATAAAAAACTAAAAGTACCAAAAGAAAATATATAGACCTCTACCTCAAGATCACCCAACTGGGACTCTCCCACATTTTTCACCGAATATGACTATATAGAAATCTAAAAAAGATATCCTTTTCCCCCAACTTATCTCATATCTAGATGTAATACTAAAATTTCTTCCATCACTCTCCAAGAATCACCAGATTCATGCACTGCACCACTAAACGACCGCCTGATCAATTCATTGGCTTAGAAATTCCCCTTTCCAGGTGTATAAAAAAACTCAAAGTCATGGTGCTATAAGAAATCCATCCATAGACACTGGATAAAGTTCATTTCATGTTGGTAGAAAACATACTTCAGGATCTTATGATCGGTGAAGACCACAAGATGCTCACCGATGAGATAAGGTCTCCACAAATTCATAGAAAACGCTACCACTGACAACTCGAGATCGTGGGTGGAATAGTTACGCTCATAGGGAAGTACCTATCGAGACCCATAATAAATTACTAATCTCTACTACATTAGAATACTACCCAACTTAATATGAGAAGCATCACAAAAAACCTCAAACTGAACTGTTTTTGTTAGTAGAAAAAGAACTAGATCACTAACCAAATTCCCCATTAGATACTAAAAATAAATATAACATTGATCATTCCAAAAGAAAACTCTATGATTTCTGGTCAACACTATCAGAGGAGTCACAACATAAGAAAAATTAGTTACGAACCTCCTGTAACAGCCTGCAAGCCAAAGGAAACTTCACACCTCTTCCACTACCTTGGGGGCTACCTAAGATAAAACTACTTTTATCTTCAATAGATCCATAGCTACTCCATGATAGGATACAACATTCCCTAAGAAACATACTTCTCAAGCCCAAAACTCATACTTTAACAACATCCCAAAAAACTTCTCATGATGAAGAAATCCCAAAATGGCACATATATTCTCTTCATGCCCCTCCTCATACATGGAGTGTACAAGGACATCATCGATGAAAACCACTAAGAAATTATCCAAGAACTCACAGAGAACAGTTTTTATTAACCCCATGAACACAGCTAGAGAATTCATTAAATTGAATGGAATCACAAAAAACTTGTAATGCCCATGAAGACAATGGAAAGTAGTCTTCAGGATATCCCCATCCTTCACATGCATCTGATGATATCCTAACCAACAATAAATCTTAAAAATCCAACTTTAACCCTTCATTTGATTGAATAAATCATCTATCCCTGGAAGAGGATAGCGGTTTTTCACTATCACTTGGTTCAACCAATGATAATCAATACACACCCGTAAACTTCCATCGTCCTTATTCACCAAAAAAGCTGGTACACCCCATGGTGAAACACACAGCTGAAAAAAATCACACTAAAATAGATCATTGATCTGTATACATAGCTCTCTCAACTTAGAAGACTCTATACAATATGGATACATCGATATAGTAGACATGTCTAACTATAGTTAGATCTTGAACTTGGTCTCTCTTCAAGAGGGTAACACTACATTCTTCTCCATAAATACATCAGGGTATTCTTCTATGAACCTGGGAAACACTTATTGAAGAACCTATGATGAACTCAGAATCATCTCATTCATCAAGGGTTAAAAGGACGGAACACACCTACAACCCATTTGAGGGTCTCTCTCTCCAAGAAACACTTCTATCTTTCCATCAGGATAAAATAACACAACCTATCTACTGAAGAAATCCATGATATCTTATACTGAATACAACCAATCCATGATGAGGATGATGAAATATGGTTGTATCTATAAAAATAGGAAATCTCCCCAAGAGCAGTGCTTCCCCAGCACTAGTTCATGGTCTATACATACATTGAACAAGTCATCTTGACCTCTAACTAGTGTATCCAATTATAAGGGAACTAGAAGCCTCTCTAACTCAATTCAAAATGGATGGAAAAGGGGATGTGAAATGAAGAATTGTGTCACTCCTGGATAAAACAAGTCATTCACCCAAGTAGAAAAAAATAAAAGGGTACCTCGAATGACTTCCAGCATTCCTGATGCTGGAAACACTAAATCATGATGTTGGCCATGACCTGCTCCATGACCTCTCTGACCATACTGACGACCACCTCCATGGTTTCTCTCTGCTCTATGTGGATGGGGAGTGTCTCAGGGTCTATCTTCTGCCTTCCCCATCTACACTCTACTAATCACAAACTGGATCAACATGTTGCTGCTACCTCAGCTGGAACTACCTCAATGGAGGATCCAAAAGCAGAACAACTAGTGCATGCTAACTGCTTAGAAAGGTCAAGCAATCTCACCGCTAATGACCTTGGTCTCCATAAGAAAAATGTGATTTTGATCCCTTGGAATAGGTCTGAGATCCTCTTCCCTTAGATAAATGAGACATTAAGGGTTGGGGCCTACTCCCTACTAATCAGAAGCTCTTCTGTCCTAACAACTGCGAACCCCATACTATAACCCTACTTTGTGAAGAATCTTGAAGACTCCAATCTTAATAAAGTGAGGCCCCACTTGACTTGACCTAGTATACCATTCACTATTAAATAGATTATAACATTCATTGAAATAAACAAAGGTCAATCATTAGTGAAAAAACAATTTTGAGCCTTAAATGTGAACGTCTAGTCCATTCCTTTTTCTGGAAACATTGGGAGCACCAATGATAGTCAATTCCAAAAGAATGGTAAAAAGGTGAAAAGGATAAAAATATAAAGAAGGACAAGAATAAATTATTTATTTGGATAGGGAATAATTTATTATTACAAAAGGAGGTATAATAAATTCACTAAGCTAGTGAGTGAATTATAGGCAACAAACTCGTAATTTAGAAACCATAGCTCTTGTGAGTTCTTATCAAAAGTTTGAATTTGGAATATTATATCTCAATTTTATGTATTTTGAATTTTTAAATATGGGTTTAAGATTGTATTTGGTTAACTGTTCATTTTTTTATCAGTTCCCACTAAATCCTATAATAGTGGATATTCTGAAAATACAAAAAAATAAGTTTGATGTAAAAACCCTAGCTCAAAATGAGATCATAAAGCAATGTGGTTCTATAGTAACCCCTGATGCTACAATACCAAATCTTTACTGTTGGTCCACTATGACATTATAACAATGGTAGTAATTCCATAGAGATATAATAAACTTATTTATGTCACCATTAAACTCTATTATAGTAACCATGTTGAAGTCCACATTACTACATTATTATCATCGGTGTGACCAGTCATATTTTCTACAAAAACTATGAAAAATTCCATAGTGCTATAGTAAACATAATTAGATGACTTTAAAAAATAAGAGGATGGTAAGAAGATTTTTACATTAGAATAAAACATGGGGTTTGACTGTGGATTTATTCTTTGAGGTCATAATTCTTTAGGTTTTTTATAAATTAAATCACTATTATTACTTAGTGGGAGTTTTTATTGACATAAATTAGATACATGGTCCATTGGATAGTCATAAGAGCCTATTATTGATGAGATATTACACATTAATGTTAGAGGCAGGCTATAGGTTAAGGAAATTCATGATTAGATCTATATAAAAAAATTTCTTATGTTTGCTGATAGGTATGAACTAATGTGAGAATATTTCTCAGGGGTCTATTTCTCCATGGGGGTAAGAGATAGGGGATTCTAGTGAAATTTAAGTTTATGTCATAATGATATGTGGTAGTTCATATCAAATACATGTGTGGAATCCTCAGTACATGGGTGTCTTTGAGATGGGATGTGTGTGTGGTCCTTAAAAACTATAGGGTTTGTATGAACTTGAGATATATAGTGGGATTAGAATGAATTTTAGAACTCCTTAGTCCCTTAACTTCTTGAATCTAAGTTGTGGGAATCCAGTGTGAAGTGGTAATTGATCACATTTAGGGTGTGATCAGTTTTGATATAATTGTACATGGGTGTGAGATACTTTAATTTTATTGAGAAATGTATGGAATAGTTATACTTTTAACACTAAATCAAGCATAGGGAAGAAAAAGTCTAATCTAAGTACTATTTAAGTGTATAATATTGATGAGAAAGAATGTTTAATGTAGTTGGTGATAAAGTAGGTAGAATATCCCAGATTCATTGAGGTGGGAAATCAATGAAAATTTAGGACCTTATCATAGAATATTGTATAATACATAGTGGTTTGGATCATGAGAGTTTCATGATAGTGATTTAATTATATAAATTTAAGGTATGTTTATCTCGAATTAGGCTTAATGGTGATGGGTCTTCATGGAGATATAACACCATAAAATCAGAATACTGTAACATCTTTAGACCCTAGTATGAGATAAGGGGTGGTTATGTTTAAATGTAATGATCATAACTTGTGCGTAAAAAATATTGGTTAATTATATGGTATAAGTAGATAGTATTCAAAGAATTTTCACAGGATTATTCATATATTGGGAAGCATGACATTGGTTTTTTGAGGGTGTGACCCATGTTTGGAGAGAAATTTGGTGAATGTTGAAGGTGACGGGTTGGGAAAACCAAAACTAGTGGTGGTTAATGTTTTATATTGGTTCTTGGAATAAATAAAGTGAGTAATGTATGGTTAGTTCATTTGATAACAAATGGGACATTAGATTTGGATATAAGATAGTATTATTAGTAATAAATTAGGGGTATCATTATGTTAGTGGTTAATCAGTGGGGAATTCAAGAAATGAGTTGGTGTGGTGCTCAAGATGGAAAAAATGATATGGAATCACTAATAAGTGGATTCATGGAGCACCATGGTATATTTATAGCTTAGATTATGAGTCAGGGGGTATGTATATTTAAATGGTTTGATTAAGTATCATAGGTAGTAGTGTTCATAGGATAATTAAGATCGATTGTTTTGTTTTGGAAATATGATGATGTAAATAATACAATGATGGGGAGAATCCTATCAGTCACTAGTAAACCTAGATAGTTGGTTATTGGGGTTTCATAGCTAGTGTTGGGTTATGGATTGGATGATTTTAATCTAGTTCCTAGATAATTCCATGCCTTAGGTAACTGACATGGCATATAATTCAATAAACAGTATGAGTATAACTTGAATTGAGGATCATTTCAGTAATTGTGGAGTGAGTATAATGTTGTTCTTATTAAAATAGAGATATATTCAATATACCAAGATATAAATCTAGTTTGGACTCAAGTGTGGATGCTCATGTGTTTTTAAAATATAATAATAGTTCAAATATCATAATTAGGATAAATAATTTTGTAATGTGCTAAGGTGGCCTTAGGGATTCTATAGGTGTTCAGTGCAGTGGAGTATTAGATGAAACTTTCAGTGCATGAGTGGGTATGATAAGGTATAATTGGCATTGAATATATTGTTTGGAAAATGATGGATGTGTGTTATGGAACATAGTGGGAGATTTTATAGAATAGACTAGTTTTCTGGGTTGGGTGGAGGGAAAACAAGATTGTATCAAGTTTATAATTATGAAAAAAATGTGATATCAAAATATAGTGGTTGGACCAGAGGTCAAGAGATTCTCACAGATTATTTTCATGAAAGATAATTCATACAGTGGGGATTTTATAATGGATTGTATCATTACGAGATAGTGGTTAGACCACATTTTCTTATTTCACATTATATTATAAACATAATACTTGTGAAAGAATTTATAGATAGAAATCATTCAATCACTTTCTTTATAACTTGGGGAAAAGGAAACATAAGAAGGGTGATCTCAGATGCTCAGCAAGGGTATACATAAGCATTAACAGTCAAATGTCATCAATGAGAATAATAAGTGCATAGAGTTATGATGAAAAATTCATAGTGTATGAGTGAATAATAAAATAACGCATACCAATAAATACGTAGATCATAAAATAAGAAAACATGGAAGAGTCAAAATTCAATAGAATCAATAATCATGAGCCGTGTTATATCAATCCAGATCATGAGAAACATTATAAACCTATAAAAAAACAATTTAAAACCTTTTTGGTAACTTGGAGAATCACTTTCATAAAACCCTTTAAAAATCATTTTAATTATAATAACCATATTTACAACTTTAAAAATTATCATTTCCCAAAGAACTAGATATCTATAATGGGTATCACCCTTTTTATAAGCTATATTGGGATCACCTATTTCATATAATTCTCAAGTACCATGAATAAAACATGTTAATCATAAAAATCATAAAAACATGATAAAATCGTGGGAAAGAAATGGGTTTCATATAATTATCATTTAAAAATGATTAAAACATATAAAAGAAATGGCTTCCATAATAATCTATTTGAAACATGGTTATCCCATGGAGAAGAAAGTGTTCTATAGAAATATCATTGAAACATGGTTATCCCATGGAAAATAAATAGGTTTCATAACAATCTATTTGAAATAATAATAATCCATCTAGAGAAATAATGTGGATGTTATAAATAAAAAATATCCACAATGGGGGATAGTAATAACAAGGGTTTTTGACATTGATGAATGGATATTCCCTTAAAATATCCTTAAAAACATTCTTGAGGAAAATAATATTTAAACAATCAAAATATCTCATAACACTTCGAAATATTTTAATAATAATCCCCATAAAGGAATAATAATAAATGAAACTTAGAATATCATGATAATAAGTATATTCATGATATCATTTCAAATTAGTATTATATACACCTCGTAAAAGAATATAGGTGTATAACATAACAAACTTCTAAAAGAAGGAAAATTGTTATAAAAATCCATTACTGCTTTGGTAACATTAAAACCATAAACCTCATGAAATATATATAATAAAATGGATATTTAAATACTTATAAATTTGAGAAAAATAATCAAACAATAAATTCATGAGTAGTATATACACCACAAAACAAAAATAAGTTGTGAATATGGAAAGTATCTCACAGAAATAAAAGTGATATTATAAAACCCCTTACTACTTGAGTAGATTTTGAATCATGAGATTCATGAAATAATAGCACAAATTTAAACTTTAAATATCATGAAATAAATTAAAATAATTATATAACATTTCAGAGGGACGTATATACACCATATAAAATTAATTTGCTTCATAATAACAAATAAGTCTCAATGGAATGTAAATTGAGACGTGAAACCCCTTACCTTGAGTCTAATTCATTATGATTGTTCCCTATATTACTAAATAATAAACGTATGTTAATAATTTAATTTCTTGAGACCCTTTTACAATTTTATTATTAATTTTATTTCACTTATAAACAATTTATATACAATTACTTAATCAATTAATTTTAAGTTGGATGTTCTGGAAATATCCATCTTATATGTCAAAACTGACATTGGTAGGTCGAATAAAGTCAATGATGTCATTATTTAAACATATAAAGAATAATAATCATGAAATAATCATCATATTTATACATAAACTATTCTTTTATAACCAATCATGTAATATTGTTATGAAAAATTAATCAATGTTACAATCATAGAGACGGTAGGTTGTACATACTCATGAGTAACATCCCCATTTTTCAATGATCATTTTAGAAAAAAAGGTAAGTAAAATTTATCTTTAAAGAACTAACATTATATAATAAATATCATGTTATTTAATTATAAATACTTTTGTATATAATTATTTTAATGTGGTGGTGAAAAAAGATGAATCACATCGCTTTGAAGAGGCGGTAGTCCGCAGGTCCACAAATGACATATCACTTTCTTGGTGAGTGAAAAGGTAAGAAAGAAAGTGGTATATTATTTTCTTAGAAATATAATTTTGTCACTAATATAATATATATTTCATTTATATCACATATTTTTATTAAACACATCCTTAATACATTCCATGTAAATCGTGAACAAATTACATCATTTTGAGGAGAAGGTAATCCACACATTCACAAACGATGTTATCATATTTTCATAAAATGGAAAGCATGTAGTTATGTGTTATATGATAATTAATAAATTATAAATAAATCATATATATCATATATATCATATAAACATATAATTTCCATTATTATTCCCAACCTTGAGAGGTCGTATTGAAAGAACGAATGACATCGGTTTGGGAGGCGGTAGTCTTTCGTACACACGAACAATGATTTTGTATCCCATTTGATGGAAGTGTGTGAATTTATAGGTAATAACCATAATAAATATCATTATATTTAATATAAAAAAGTTATTATATTATAATTATATAAAAATAATAGAATTAGTGGATAGATAAATAAAACAAAAGTGCTCGTTGAAGAATCTTACCTCTTCTTTGGGTAACTCCATTTAGTTTACACCAAAGGACTTCCTTGGATTTATTTAATACCAGATTGAGGATTCTTGGATTATATGAGTTATGTTTTGAGTTTATTTTCTTATGTTTTTTATGATCCAAAAGGATTTATATGTGTAAATAAGTGAGGGGGTGAGTTCCCTTTTATAGTAGAGCAAGAGTGGCATTCTTGTAAAGACAAAAAGGTAAACACTATTGGGAGGTCTACCTTACATCATGTGCCTCAAATAATGACCCATTTTATATAAAATAGGTAATATGATATAAATATTTATGTCCAATGGGTATTTTTTATATTTATAGTTCATTTATCCCCTTAAATTTTAATCGCTATGTAAAATCATTTTTACCCTAATCACTGTAATTAATTTTAATTGCTTTACTAATATATTTGGTCAAAAATTAAGTTTACCATATTATAAATAATAAATTATTACCATTAAAAATATTAAATATATTTTTATCAATTAAAAACACATAATTTTCACAAATTAATTTAAAATTAACCCTCTATATGGGACAAGACAGTGGGTTTTTAAGGAGAAAAGTTCAAAAGTCTGAAATGTTTTTATATCCAATTTCAATGTGAAATTGATTAAAATGACATAAATTTTATTAATTTATGTATAATTGAAATTATTATACTTTAAAATCAATTTAAAATATAATTTATCTAAATAAATAAATTAGAAAAAAAAGTATTTTTTAATTAAAATTTAGTATTTTTCACCACTCATCCAAAAATGAAACTTTTCAGAAAAATACCTAAATTTATACCAAAGTAAATTTTGATATTATAAATTAAAAAATGAATTTTATTTTTTAATATGAAAATTATAATGGTTTCAAATTTTATCTTTAAAATAAGCACTCTATTAAAAGGTGTCAAAACAACCTTTTAGAAAAAAAATATCTTTTTTATGTTAAAATTGGATTTATTCTTATCTTAAGACTATAAAACTTATTGGATGAATTTGAAAAATTTTCATTTAATATATAAAATATAAATTTCATTAATATCATTCACTAATAGTTATCAATTTAATTTTTTAAGATAATATGTCATTCTGGTCATAAAAACACCCTTTATATTCAAGTGGTTTTTATATTAATTTATAATTATTTATTAACCAATTAATTAGTTTTTTAACATGTGTAAAATATATTTTAATAATTTAGTTTATATCATTCATTATCACCATTCCAATGTCTATTTAATAACTATCATGTAAAATAATAATATTAAAAGTATATTGTTGTCTGGTAAGACTTTGTCTTTCTTGTAACACAAGTTGCTGGAGAAAATTGATGTTGAATGAAATGAAATATAAAATATTTGTTTCATATAATAAAATTTAAAATGTTAATTTTTTTAGTAGAATATATCAAATATTTTAAATTAATTTGAATGAATATATTTCATAAAATCTCATGATGTTACAGGAATAATAGATGAAGATGGAGTCTTATCCTTACCTCTAGACCACCAAATCCTCAAACGAAAGATGAAATGTCTAAATGATAAATCATATACACCAAAACATCATGGATATGAGTAAGGTATGTATGAGACTACTATTGGATGAAATGTATTGAAAAATCTAATGTTAAAACATGAAGGTGTGGCCCTGGGTAAAATTATGGCACTGTCCCCGTTTAAAAACTACCCAGCAGGATAGTGGATGGATGGTGAGCCCAAAATCCATGCATATCTACTAGTTAGCCCACTTAATATCCATTTTCCCCTCAATGGATAACTATTGGACCTTCTAAATCATAATATGATGTATTTTTGGACCTCTTCCATAATTCCTACCCCGAGACCCTCAAAAGACCCTTGATACCTCTCCTACTCCCATAAACCTATGTAAGCATGAGTTATACACAATATTATCCAAAAGATTAAATCTAAATATACCTCAAGGAATTATATGATCTTATAAACTCCCTATAATATAACAACTCACCTTTGATCTATACTCTCAAACATCACTAGGACACTTTGGTGAATAACTCTGGCCACTGAGCTTTCATATCAGACTCTCGTTCCCACATATCCCCTTGAATGCATCTGTGCTGCCACAATACTCATACCAGGGGAACCACCTTCTCATGAAGAGTATTCTCACTATGATCTATGATATGAATTGGGTGATCCTAAAATGATGCACCATCCTCCATATCAACATCATCAATATAAACCATGTGAGATAGGTCTTAATGATACCATCAAAGATACGAGACATGAAATGAATTGTGTATTGAGACATATATCAGTGGAAGATTCAATCAGTATTCCATATTATTGATCCTTTATGTTGTCTCAAATGGTCTCACAAACCTGGATGATAACTTCCCTGGTATCTGAATTTGACAATTCCCAATCCTTGGTGACACTCACAAGAAGATTGGAGCAGCCGCCCCAAACTCTAATGGATGATTTCTCCAGTTAGTATATGATCTTTGACTGCTCTAATAAGTGTCTAGACACTTCTTAATCAACTGCATTTTCTCTAATGTATCCTATATAATACATAGTCCAAGCATAGTTGACTCTCTTTCTTTCATCGAATAAATAGTCAATTGGCATGGCTTCCCACACAATGACTCAAAAGGATCCATCTGAATCAAATCCTAGAAACCATTGTTACAGTAAAACTATACCAATTCTAGATGACTCTCATGAGGACCCCAAAAATCAAGGTTCCAAGCCCAGAGCATGTCCTCTAGCACCTCAATAATACACTCAGACTGTTCTTATAACTTTAGGCGATAAGTTGTATTTAGGTGCACGTGTATACCCTAGGAATCCTATAACCCTTACCAAAATCTCAAGGTAAAACATGAATCCTTTTATAATATGATTCTATATGACACCCTATGTAATCACACCACCTCATAGACATAAAACTTATCTAGCTCATCAAAAAAATAATCCTCTTTGATCAGTAGGAAATGATCTACTTTTGTCAGTCGATCCATGAAAATCTAATCTGCATCGAGACCTTAGGGATTCCTTAGAAACCCCATCATTAAATCCATCTCCATATCATCCCAGTTCTACTCTAGAATGGGTATAATATGTATATTATTAGTGGGTCATTGATGCTCGGCCTTCACCTACTGAAGGGTGGGTAATTGTGTAAAAACCCATGTCATTCCTTTATTCAACCTAGGCCACTAATACAGTTGGTGAAAATCACAGTACATATTAGTTAGTCTTGAATATACTACCCATTTTGAGGAGTGGAATTCCCTAATTGACTCTTCTTACATTCTCATGGAAACTACCATACAACCTTGAACATAAAAAATCTCGGTATCATCATGATTCCATTCTAGTATTAGCTCCCAATCATATATATTGTCCCTCATCACCAAGAAATCCAAATCTAATAGTTGACTCTCCCTAACCCTCTCAATAAGTGAATAATCAATCAAAAAGGAAGCAATAGTTATCTGGACTTGATACTGCTGAACACCCAGACACAACCTAATAAAAAGGTCTAATATTCATTGCTCACTTTTGAACTCCTGAACCACTTTGGTCTGATTCTTCCTTCTCAATAGATATATAATTATGTTTCCCTTCCCAGGGTTATATGTCAACTCAAAATCAAAAGACTATAGGTTCTCAACCCATCTCCTCTACTGAACTTTCAGATCATGTAGTAAGAAGGGGTATTTTAGGATCATATGATTTACATACACTAGAAAACACTCCCTTGGAAGGTTGTGTTTCCAACACCACAAGGCATGAACCATCATAGCTAATTCCAAATAACAATTTGAGTAATTATACTTTTTTTCCTCAACTATCTGGACCCATAAGTGACTAATCAGATATCTTACATCATTACTTCGTCTAATATAACATCTGAATCATCATAATATAGAGTATAATACTTGCCTGGATCAGATAAGATCGAGATCATCATGGAGGAAAATCTCTCCTTCAGTTACATAAAATATTTCTCACAAACACCAAACCATTCAAACCTCACCCCCTTCTTAGTGAGGCCCGTCAACAGTGTAATGGCCTAGACTTTTTTTTTGAAATGATGATTATTTCCTGAAAATGTGTGTTATATTATATTACACAAAACAAAACCATTTCTATTTAATAATTAAGTGAATATAAATCAAAATTTGACCATTAGTATTTGACCATTATATGAACATTGGTCAATATGAATGTTGGAAACTATACTATTGGTAATAATTTTCAATGTTATAATTTATAAATAGAAATGATAAAGAATAATTAATTTAGAAAGGAGAAATAATGGCTCCAACCAGTAAATTCATGCCATATAAAGGCCATTTTTCAGATCTTAGGAGGAAGGTTGCATGAATTTTCTCTTGACCAATCCCAAGCCTAGATTCAATAAGTGAATCTTGGACAAAATCACCTAAGGGAGAAGTTCAAGTTAGTGTAAATTACCACTCATGCGATATTAGTCGAGTCGTACCATGAATCTTTCAACATCACACACCTTACCCTTACATCGTATGTAGGTTTTATAAGGGGTTATGGGTTGAGTAACAAGTTACTTAATGTGTAATTCCATTGTATAAATAAAATTTTTAATCCATAAATTCCATTTAAATAATTGTTTTTCTTAATAATATTGAAATGGAATTTGATATATTGGTCTTTTAGTCAAATATTGTACTTTCTAGAAAAGATATAAATATTTATAATAAACTAAGATATTATGAATAATACTATCTTAATGAAATATCATGATAAAAAACTCTTATTTAAATATAAATGATAAAGTATTTTTTTTCAAGTGTCAGAAATTTTAATATGCACTTTAAATCCACTATTATTTTTAACAAATAAGCATTTTTATATTTAGAAGTTAGAATTATCATATTTATAAAATTATTATAATAAAATAAATATAATTTTTGAAATAATAACATTAAAATTAGGTTATGGTTAATTTAATATAATTTTCTAAAAACATTATTTTTTCTTGAATAGTAAAAATATAGATTGAGTTTTTTGGTATGTTTAATTACTTCATAATTATGTAATAATGATTTAATAACTAATT
The DNA here is from genome assembly GCA_963277665.1 of Viscum album. Classification (NCBI taxonomy): domain Eukaryota; kingdom Viridiplantae; phylum Streptophyta; class Magnoliopsida; order Santalales; family Viscaceae; genus Viscum; species Viscum album. The sequence continues at coordinate 371,481,627 of OY728121.1, forward strand.
AACACAATTAATGACCTATAATTTGTTATTTTATTAATATCAAGTAGTTTAATTGATTTTAATCAATTTATAAACCTATAATTTACTTTCCAAAAATATAAAATGGAAACTTTAACATTAAAAACATTGTTTTTGTGGAAAAATTACTTTTCCATGCTAAAATAAGTAATATAAAATGATTATAGAATCATTTGGATTAAAATAACATAAAATATGACTCAATTGTTCAAAAACATGATCAATACCATGGTTTTTCATTTTCCACAACCTAGGTTTTTGAGGCTTATATTTGGAAATTAATAAACAAATCTACCACTTTTTCTATAATTACCCACCCATTTCTCCATTTCTTTTCAATATAAATCCATTATCCAAAATTATATAGAATTTTTACCTCCAAATTTGTCCTTTAAAGGTGTCCTCAGGCCCCCAAATTCTCAATTCTCATGTTTTCGGAACAACTCTTCTAGGTAAGGGAAATATCCACTTCCCTTTTCCTTTCAATTTCCCTCTATATATGGTATGTCTTTCCATTTCCAAAATAAGTTCTTTTCTACACTTTATTTTATCCCTTTACTGTAATAAGATTCTTTTATGATTTTTATACCCTTATTCCCTCTCATTTTTTCATATTCTAAAACCATGTTTTATACACGTTATGCTTTCAATTTTACGTCCCAAAATTTACTTATTCTCCTCATGAAATTTTCTTTTATTCTATTTTTGTGAATACCCAAGACTATTTATTTTCCAAGGGTATTAAACTAGATATAAAGATGATTTATTTTATTCTTGTATTAAAAAACATGAACCCAAATTCCTTTTATGTGGGATGAAAATGATATAATGATCATATTTTTTTAAGTACTTTTAAAATGTTATGATGTTAATATGAAACTCGTTTATTTTATTCTCCATAGGTTATTCATAAAATGCTTGATTATGATCTATGTGTATCATATGAAATTAATACATATTAATATGTTTCCCTGATATCACTCCAATGCATTGGTTAAATAATTTAATCTCTAGAGATGACATGTTTTCTAATACCCTGGTGAATAAACTTGGAAATTTTTATAACACCTCAATGAAAAAACGTGGTGATTTGATTATGAATTTCTCATTTAAATTTTCTTTATAAATTTTCATTTAATGATTTATATAATTTTTATTATTATATTCTTCATGTTTCCTTTCTCATTCTACATTGATATTCCTCAATTTCTTATTGATTTTACTCGAGATAATATGTATATTATTTCCCTTTCATTCCCTTACTGGGCCTTATTCTCACCCTTTACTTTGATGTATACCCCCAATTTATTAGATACATTAAATTTACATAGGATGAACTTATGATGAATCCTTTCAATTTTATTAGAATAATGTTTTATGTTTTCTTGTATTATTCACATTATTTCCAAGAAACTAAACTTTAAAATATCATCTTTTTGTACCATATAAATGAAAAGTTTATATAATAAAAAGTAGGGATGTCATAGTTGGTATAAAAGGATGATTTATTTATTTTTGAAATTAGTATTTGAAAACATTATGAAGAACTTTTTTACAAGTTTACATATAGGAAAATATTCTAGTATTTTGCTGAAGTATTAAATAATTGGTTTCTGAGAAAAGAAATCCCTATCTGGATACAAATAAGAGGATGTGGATCTGAAACATATGAATCTAGGGGAGAAACCCTAAAACATCACTTTGAGCTAGACTTTAATGGGAAATGGAACTTTAAAATGGGCCTTTCTGCACTAATGATTTGACACTCTTGGGAGATATTTTTGGTTAATATCATGATTTTTATGAACCATTATGAATTATTTATAGAAAATGTAATTGTTGTTAAAGAATAAATTATTTAAGAATTATTTTTTGAGACATAAAAATTCCTTTAGAATTAGAATATTACTAAAAGAAACAAATTTATAACTATGGTTTTCTTCATTTTGAAAATGGACGGAAATATAAGGAACCATGTAAATGGTGAGTACAATAGACCATGAACTGAAGGACCTATAATAGAATCCAAAATGGAAAACATCATGAGAATAATGAATAAACTTAATAGATTTGTAATAAATAACTTGAATCAAGTTGAGATACTAGATTCACCTAAAAGAGAATAACTTTATATTGAGTCCTTTATGTGTCAATTCCCAAATTCTTTCAGTGGATCTACTGACACATTGATTGCTGAAGAAATGGATAAGCTCTATAAAAAGATATTTTCTATACTTTGTTATTGGGAACAAGTGAAAGTCATCCAAGCTGTGTACTACTTAGAGGTGGAAGGTAACTTGTGGGGGAAAATTATTAAAAACATGAATCTTAGAGGGGTTATTGATGCTACGGAGTGGGAAGAGTTCAGGGGAAACTTTTTTAAAAATTATTCACCCTATTCGCTGCAAACAAAAATAAATAAGAAATTCATAGAGATAAAGCGAAAGGAAAATAGATCTATGGGAAGCTATGAGATTAAATTTAAAAGACTTTCTCATTACTTCTCAATATTTTTCATGGATCCAAAAGGAAATTTTCATAGATTATTTTATATACTAATATCTTGTCTATAGAAGAATCTTTCCAATATAGACTATGATGGCTATAAGGAGATAGTACAAGGTGAAATAAAGTCTGAACTGGAGTTTAGAGAGAATCAGTGGTCCCATAGATAAAATTAAAATTATAGATCAATGGATTCAAGATTAGGGAGTAACTCTGATCACATAAAAGTAAATAAAGTGAAACTTTCCACATGAAAAAATGTTGGAAAAGGAATTTGGGGAACTCCTTTTTCGGGAGTGGAAAATGTTATAAGTGTGGAAGAGATGAACATATAGCTAGTAACTATCATGGTGAGGTAAATCCTCAACTTATAAACATTAATAAAAAATGGTATATTCTGTAGGCCCAACTTGAAGTCCAATGCTATAAGTGTATACATCTTGGTAAATTTTCCAATCATTGTTCAAATCAGAAGTTAATAGAGGAAAATCACCATAAACCTCGATATAGGCCAAGAGAGAAAGGTTGAGAATTTTCTACAATGATGGATGAAGTTGAAGCTTAAAATTATTTTGTAGCATGTACTCTCATTGTCCTCCCAAATATAGAAAGTACTTTTTCTGATTATTGTTCTACGCATTCATGTATTTCCTCTAAGTTTGCAAAGAATATAGAATCAATCCCTAAACTTCTAGAAGTAGAGTTATCAGTCAAGACTCCTAGAGATATTATACAAGAATAAACAGTGTATAGAAACTCTATTATTATATGTTTTGAGAACAATCACATCGGGAATATAGAAATAATTCCCATACTAGAATTAGACATTATACTAGGGATGGACTGGCTCTCAAAGTATAATGCTAAGATCAACCGTAGAATTAAGTAAATATCTATAATTTTTAATGGAAAACCTATAGTTGTTTTCAAAGGAGATATATATCTACATAATATTTTTCTAGAAGAACCTCCTATAGCCTTATTTATAGAAATGATTGGTGAAGTTGAAGAATGAAAAGAAAGTATAAAAATATAAAATGTCCTTGTTATGTAGGCATACATCGATGTATTTCCTAAGGAGTTACCTAGACCACCCCTAGAAATACAGGTAGAGTTCTCTATTTAACTCATATCTTTATCCAAGATGATATCAAATACCTCATATAGAATAAAAAATGTGGTGTTGGAGGAATTAAATAGACAACCCCAAGATCTTTTAGAGAAGTGGTTTATCCGACCAAGTGTGTCTCATTGGGGAGCGCATATTCTCTTTGTGAAGAAGAATGATGGATAAATGTGGATATGAATTGATTATAGAGAAATTAATGGGATCATAGTGAAGAATAAGTACCCTCTCCCAAGGATTGATGATTTATTTGACCGGCTTCATAGGGCTAAATTCTTCTCAAATATTGATCTTTGATCTGGTTATCATCAGTTGAGTGTGAATAAAGAAGATATTCTAAATACTTCCTTCCGATCAAGATATAGGCATTATGGGTTTGTTTTTATGCCCTTCATCTTGACTAATTCTCATGCTATTTTTATGTATTTGATGAATAGAGTCTTTAAGGACTATCTTGATAAATTTTTGGTAGTTCTTATTTATGATATTATGATATATCCCAAAAGTCATGAGAATAATGAGGATCATCTAAGGGATATATTGAAAACTATGAGGAAGGATAGGCTACTTGGAAAGTTCATAAAATGTGAATTTTTTTTAAAACAAGGTGCTTTCTTGGCGCACATTGTAACCTATGAAAGAATCTCAGTTGACTCTACCAAGATAATGGTTGTGGAGAAGTGGCCTTATCCTGCAACACTAACTAAGATTAGTAGTTTCCTTGTTTTAGGAGGACATTATAGTAGGTTTCTGAAAAACTTTCTAGGATATTCTAATCCACTAACCAAGCTAACTCGAAAAGGGGCCAAGTTCATCTGTATAGATGAGTATGAAGAAAGTTTCCAAGAGATGAAGAAGAGATTGGCTACTGTGCCTATGTTAACTCTACCCTTTATTGGATAAGGTTTCGTTATTTTTAGTGATGAATATATAAAAGAGATTGGGTGAATCCTCATGAAAGATGATAATGAAATTGATTATACATTTCGATAGTTGAAGCCCCATGATAATAATTATACTATGCATGACTGGGTGTTGTATGTGGTTGTTTTTTCTTTGAAGATATGGAGGCGCTATCTTTATGGTGAGAAATGTGATATATTCATAGAACACCAAATATTGAAGTATATATTCACACAAAATGAATTGAATATGAGATAGAATAGATGGTCGAAACTTCATAAAGACTATGATTTTTCAATTCGTTATCACCCTCGAAGAGAATACAATGTTTTTGATGCATTAAGTAGAAAAGACGCTATTGTTTTTACAGTGGTGAGGATTCAAGGATATCCATTGATCAATGACCTAATAAAAATGGACATGGTAATCGTAAGGGAAGGGACACCATCAACCCTATCCAAAATGATTTCTCAACCATAACTAATATAGAATATCAGGTAATCTAAAAGAGAAGATCCTTTGTTATAGAAGAAGATATAGGATATCAAGAATGGGAAGTTTCCTGAGTTCTATATTGGTTAAGAAGTTTTACTGAAATTTCATACAGGGCTATGTGTTACATCTATTCTGGAAATAAAGAAGGAGATGAGGGATTAAGCTCATAGCTCTATATTCTCTATACATCCTAGAATAACTAAAATGTATAGGGGCCTTCATGATCATTATTGGTGGGATAACATGAATAGGTAGATTTCTGACTACATTATAAGGTTCTTAGTGTGTCAACAAGTGAAGGCAGAGTGAAAACTTCATAAAGGGGTATTAAAACCACTACCCATACCAACATGGAAGTGAGACAATATCACTATGGAATTTATCCTTGGTCTCCTGGGAATATCCAAAGAGAATAATGTGATATGGGTTATAGTGGGTCGTCTCACCAAGAGTGCCCATTGTATCCCTATTAGGGAAGATATATATCTTGACCAATGTTCCAATATTTACATAAAGAAATTAGTGAGGTTGCATGGATTTACACATTCTATCATTTCTGATTGTGATCCATGGTTTACATCAAAATTATGGAGGAGTCTTCAACATGATCCGAATACTTAATTTAATTTCTGTACAAACTATCACCCCCAAACTAATGGATAATCTGAAAGAACTATTCATATACTCAAGGAAATGCTGAGAACATTATCAATGGAATTTAATGTTGGATGAGATAAACATCTCCCATTAGTTGATTTCTCATAGAACAAAAACTTCCATTCATGTATTTAAATGGCACCCTATAAAGATCTATATGGGAAGAGATGTATAACTCCTACTTTTGGGGATGAAGTTAGTGAGAGAAATCTTCTTGAGCTTGATCTTTTTCAAGAGATGACAGAAAAGGTTCATGTAATCCAACAACACATAAGGGATGCTCATAGTAAAAAAAAGATATGTCGATAATCGTTGAAGGGACTTGGAGTATAGTGTTGGTGAAAAAAAAATCCTTATAATATCACCTTAGAAGAGAGTCATTCGGTTTGGAATGAAAGGGAAGATTATCCCCAGGTACAATAGCCCCTATCAAATACTTGATCGCATAGGATGAGTGGCCTATCGGTTAGAATTTCCACTAAATATAGATCAAGTTCATGATGTATTCCATTTATCTCTCCTGAGGAAGTATAAACCTGGCCCTTCAAATATACTGAATATAGAGGTGGTAAAACTGGAACATGACCTCTTTTATGAGGAGAATTCGAAAGATATCTTTGAATATAGAGATAAGGTTCTATGCAACAAAACTACCAACCTAGTCCAAGTGTTGTGGAGGGACTATAAATATAAAGAAGCGACATGGGAACCAAATGATACAACGAGGCGAAAGTACCCACACCTTTTCTCAACCAAGAGAACGAGATTAAATTTTTGGGATGAAATTTCTTAAGGGGGGAATAATGTAACAACCCAAACTTTTTTTGAAATGATAAGTGTTTCCTAAAAATTTGGTTTATATTATATTATACACAACAAAACCATATATACTTAATAATTAAGTGAATATAAAGGTAAATGTGACCATTTGGATTCAACCATTATAAAATTTTTGGTCAAATATGACCACTGGTCAATATGAACGATAGAAACTATACTCTTGGTAATAATTTTTTATGTTATAATTTGTAAGTAGAAATGATAAAGAATAATTAATTAATAAACGAGAAATAATGGGATCAACCAGTACAGTTATTCCATATGAAGCCCATTTTTCAGAGATTGGGAGGGAGGTATCATCATTAGGGTTCTCTCTTGAAAAATCCCAATCCAAGCTTCAATAAGTGGATCTTGAATGAAATCACTTATGGGAGAAGTTCAAGTTAGTGTAAATTACCACTCGGGGGATGTTAGTTGAGACGCACCATGAATCTATCACCATTGCACACCTTACCGTTAGGTCATATGTGGGTGTTATAAGTGGTTTTGTGTTGAGGCCCTATTTAATTAATGTTTAATTCCATTGTATAAATAAAATTTTTATTCCATCAATTCCATTTTAATAATGGTTTTTCTTAATAAAATTGAGATGGAATTTGATAAATTTATTTTTCAGTCAAAAAGTGTACTTTACAGAAAACATATAAATCTTTATAATAAAATAAGATATTATGAATAATAAAATTTTAATGAAATAATATGATAAAAAACAATTATTAAAATATAAATGATAAAACAAGTTTATTTTTTTCAAGTGTCTGAAATTTTACTATGCACTTTCAATATGCTATTATTAATAAATAAGGATTTTTATATTTAAAAGTTAGAATTATCATATTTAGATAATTATTATGATAAAATAAATATCATTTTTGAAATAATAAAGTCAATATTAGGTTAGGGTGAATTTATGATAATTTTCTAAAATACTTTATTTTTTCATGAATAGTAAAAATATAGTTTGTGTTTTTTGGTGTGTTTAACTACTTCATAATTATGTAATTACTAATTAACCAAAATACAATACCTAAAATATTTTATTTTATTAATATAAATTATTTTAATATATTTTAATCAATCTCCAATCCTATAATTGACTTTCCAAACTCTAAAATGGAAACTTTAACATTAAAACCATTATTTTTATAGAAACATTACTTTTCCGTGCCAAAATAAGTAATATAAAATTATTATAGACTCTTGTGGAATAAAATAACATAAAATATGACCTAAGTTTCCAAAAACGTGGTAAAATACCATGCACAAGCCCATTTTCTTGAATTTTCAATAACCTAGGTTTCCAGGACATATATTTGGAAATTAATAAACAATTCCCCCACTTTTTCTATAAATACCCACTCATTTCTCTATTTACATTCACTCCCAATAAATCATATATGAGTATATGGTAGTTTTACCCCCCCCCCAATAATTTCTCCCAAGGTTTCATAAATCCCCCTAGGTTCTAATCCTCATGTTTAAGGAATAACTCTTCAAGGTAAGGGAAATCTCCTCATCTCTTTTCCCTTTAAGTTCCCTCTTTATGTGGTATGTCTTACAATTTCAAAAAAAAGTTATTTTGTACATTTTATTTTATTACTTTAATATAATAATACTATTTTATGAGTGTTAAACCCTTTTCCCCTCTCATTTTTCCATTTTCTAAAATCACATTTTATACTCGTTATGCTGCAGATTTTACTTCTCAAAATTTCCCTCTTCTCCTCATGAAATTCTCTTTAATTTTATTTTTCTGAATACCCAATAATCATTTTGTTCTAATTTTATTCAACTAGATGTAAAAATTATTTATTTTATTATGGTATTAAAATTCATGAAACCCACATTCCTTTTCTATGGGATAAAAATTGACATAATGATCACGTTTTGTAAGTACATTTGAAACACTGTGATTTTAATATGAACCCAATTATTTTATTCTCCATAGGTTATTTATGAAATTTTTTATTATGATATATGTGGATAACATGAAATTAATAATTTTTCATGGTGTTCCATAATAGTTCTCTTATTCATTGAGTAAAGAATTTAATCTCTATAGATGACATGTTTTATGATACCTTGGTGTATAACCTTGGTAATTTTTATGACACACCAATGAAAAAACTTGGTGATATGCTTATGAATGTCCCATTTAAATTTTATAAACAAGTTTTCCTGTTATGATTAATGTAATTTTTATTATGATATTAATCATTTTCCATTTCTCATTCCATAATGATATACCTCATTTTATTATTGATTTTCCTCAAGGTAATATGTAAAGTGTTTCCCTTACTTTCCCTTACTTTCCCTTACTAGGACTTATGCTCACCCTTACCTTTGATGTATGTACTCAGGTTATGAGATTTCATATATGTAATTAGTATTTACCTATTATGAACCATTAAAAGTGTATTATAATAATTTTTTGTGTTTTCTTGTATTATGTACATTATTTCTAATAAACTAAACTTTGGAAGATCATTTTTTGTACCATGTAAATAAAAATTTTATTTAATAAAAAGATGGATGCCATAAACGAAGTTACCAAGTGGTAGACATCCTAAATGAACATCCGATGGTAGACATACAACCCCAATAATATATAAACCATGATGAAATTATTGGTTCTCTCCCATGAAAACTGTTGTATCTTCTTCGAATCAACTGATACTCCTACCTTGGATATCACGTTCCCCAAGAAGTGAACTCGATAAATCCAAAACTGGAACTTTGTGAGTTTTTATATATATTATTCCCATTTATCATGCTAAAAACTAACTCCAAATTTTGTGCATTATCTTCCCTCGACTTGGAGTACACCAAAATATCATCAAAGAACATGACCACAAAGGATTGCAAATAAGGGTGAAGAACCCTATTCACTAGATCCATAAACACCATTAGTGCATTAATTAACCCAAATGTCATCACAAGGTACTTATAAATACCACACCTACTCCTGAATGTTGTATGAGGAATATCTTAAGGTCTCACCCTCAACTTGTGGTACCCCAAATACAAATCAATCCTAAAGAAAATTGTATCACACTTAAACTGGTTAAACAAATCTTTGATATGATGAAGCATATATCAGTTATTAATCATCACCTAGTTCAGTATCAAATAATTCACACAAAACCTCAAGGAAACATCTATAAAATTAGTGAATGGGACTGAATCACCCCAAGCAGACATACTCAGATAGATAAACTTTTTTTTGTATGTGGGTTCATGTTTTTTTGTTTGAATTGATTAAAACCCCTCTCATGATTAATTAATATTATCATAATTTAAATGTTTAATTATGTTTAATTAAATGTTATAATCTTGTTATATTTATTATAATTTGAATTTTATATTGATTAAAGTATGTTTAAATTTGATCATATCATAATATTTATATACATGAGAGTTATTTATATTTAATATTTTTATAGATTGTAACATGTTCTATAAGTTTTATTTTGAGTTTCTAGGATAAATATGAGTCTTGGGACCTTAAAATATCTTTTATACAAGTTTTGGAATGTTACATTATAGAAAAATTCATTGTTCCCAGGTATCCAAATGGTTATTCACATAGCTAAATGGTAATTCACATATTGAATCCACATAGTTTATTTTCAATTTCAGCTACTATATATTTCGACAACATATCGGGCTAAATAACTCCAAATTGAGTGATTATTTTTTAATTTAAAATATAAGAAGATTTAATACATTAAATTATAATAAATAAAATTATTAATAGATTTCAATCATGTAATAAATTATTTATGAAGTCACAACATGTTTTCTATGTTATTTTTACTATTTTTAGAACTATTTTGCTTCTATTTTATATGATAACTTCAGTTATATTGACCTGGTTAAGGTTAGTCTTGATTATTTGTAAATATAATTAAATTGAATAAATATAATTCAAAATAACCCAAATATAATTATATCTTTATCAATATCATTTTTAGTTTATAAATTTGAAAAGGAAATATGTTTTTAGTTTTCAGAAATTCCCTTATCTAATATGTTTTAGTTTTCAGATATGTGAGAAAAATTCTTACATGATGAACCACTTATGTGAATATCCTATGTAGAATTTTAAACATGAATTCCATATGTTATCTTCCTATGTTTATTCCCTTACATAGTGAATCACATACGTGGGGAATTTGGATACATGAATACCTTATGCAGTGAATCTCTTACATAATCCCAATACATGAAACACATACATAGTGAATCCATTACATGATTTTCTTACATGGTCAATTTTCTTACATAAAAAAAATATTATATAAAAAACTCATATGTTATTTTTTTCCTACCTCTCTAAATGAAAATTCCTACAAAAAATAATGGTATGTTTTACGTTTTATTTCATATTCCGATTTGATGCATGTTCATGTCATATATTTAAATTATTATAAAAACTTAATAAATTCATATTAATTATATGGAACCTATGAGATGTGTTTTTTGTTATTTTAACCATGTTTTTATGAAGTTCAAAAACTTTTCTATATTCACGCATGAAATGTACAACTTGAAAACTCAAAATTCATTTTTTTATGTTAAGTTGTTTTCATCGATTTTACTATTTATAAATTAATATTAGATGATATTAAAATCTTTAGAAACTATTTTAATATTATTAATTAATTTTTATTATGTTTTTATTTTATCATCATTTTTATTGCTCATCTTAAAATAGAATGTTTTGAATTTCGTATTCTTTTTAAATTCAAACTTGATATTTTGGGATTTATCATTGACCTATTATTATGGATACCATATCAATTATTTATCAAATGATGTAAATTTTTTTTTAATTATTCTTTATTGTTTTAAATTTCATTCACAAGTTTAGTTACTAATATTCAATGATAATATCTTTTTATCTCTCTCTCTGATAATCCAGTTTTATCATTTTTATTATTTTGAATTGTTCTAATAGTTTTCTCAAGTGTGTAGCCCATATATATTTGTATTAAAAGGACTCAAGGATGCCCTAAAAAAATTCACATACATATAATATTACAACATGATGAGTTCATGTGACTTAAAGGGATAAAAAAAATTCATAATATTCAATCCTTCAAGTGATCTTGTACATTATTTTTACTACTGAAGGATGATCTCTCAAGGGTTAAACAAAAATGTCTTCAACTTCTAATGCCTTGATGAGATAATCTAATGATAAAAAACTAAAGAAAAAGTACTAGTGTTCTATTTTTCTTAAATCGATTTATTTTGGTTTTCATGAGTTTGTAACACTTCTTCCTATCTTTCATATACACTCTATTTTTTATGCTTATACTTTTACATATAAAATAATTTTCTATAACGGGTTGTGAATCCTAAATTCTAAATTCAGGACCATTTGGTTTATAACTCCCACATTCTAAGTCAGGTTTGTAATTTGGTTGGGACTCCATATAAAAAATTCAGTACATTGTGGTTATCCCTCCACTAGAAAAGGATCTTGTAATCGAGTTATGATTCCCCTTTAAGAATCAGGTTGTGAAAAGGTATCTCTTTCCTAGTAAATATGTATAGGACTGGACAAGGTCCACTTTGGACTGAACTAGTATAAAAATACCTATGTTTTAATTTGATTCTCACTACAAACTAACTCTAATAATTAACTATCAAAATTAATTTAAATAATCAATATATTTTATTAAAAAATTAATATGGTCTATTTACCCCCCTCTAGACCATCTTCTATTACCTTATCCAAACTAACAGTTGGTATGAGAGGTTTATTCCTTAATGTATAGTTAAATTCTCTAATTTTTCTAATCTAATACCTAATAATTGGTATTAAAGGTTAACCTTTTTAAGGATAGTTTGGCTCAGTTATTATTTTCTCGATACCAAATAATTGGTACATAGGTTGTTCCTTTTGGAATTATACAATCCTTATATATAGTTGATTACTTATATTTTATTATGGTAACCTATTCCTAGACCTCACAATCTAAGGAAAAAGATATTTGATATAGAATGAGCGAATTTAAATGATTCTTAGATTCCTTAGAATCCACCACACTTTTATGGAATTGATTATGGATATTGTAGATCATGAATAGAGGCATACCTCAAACAATTAAGCATAGAAAACTGGTCTATCATGGAAAAATTATAAACACTACCAAAAGATGGCCTATATAAACTTATCAAAAATGTTTCTACTAGATATGTTTTAAATTAAAAATTTATTATAATTTTATACTGTTCTATTAACAGAAGTGTTTTTAGTCATGTATCTTCTTGTAAGATGGCTCATGAGATTTGAAAGATTCTATACGTTACTCACCTTCAATCTGAAAAAATTATATAAAACAATCTTAGAATGCTTCAAGATGAGTAAAAAATAAATCAATATGGGTAAAGATGATAAAATAAACCAAATGTTTCACTAATTCACAAGTATTGTGAATGAAATTAATTCCATTAGAGAAGCTTTAGAAAATCTAGTTCTTATTGAATGAGTCCTATAAGAACTAAGAAATAAATGGAACATAAATAAGGCTTTTATTGTTGAAATAATGAATTAAAAGAGTACACTATCAATGAATTTATTAAATAACTGATTTAGTATAAACTAAAACTGAAGAACATAGTAGAATAGGAGATAATGAAAAGAAAAGATATAGCAATTAAATCTATAAATTTTATTTCTTTTGAATAATATGATTCTGAACTACAGAATAGTTAAAAATAAGATATGGCTTATATTGTGATGCTATTCTACAAACAAATTAAAAATAAAGGATTTAAAAACCAATTTATAATAAATTTCCAAAAGGGAAAAATCAAGGGAGATGATTAAGGTAGTATTAATTATAATACTTTAGATGTTACTTGTTTTGAGTATAGAAAGAAAGAGAATATCAAGCATGACTATACAAAACTAAAGAATAAATAAAAATATAAAAATATGGAAAAAAATAATTGAAAAATAATTGGATTTTTATTAAAGAATTTTATTCTAGTGAATAATATGATTCTAGTGAATAATTTGAAAAAGAATCCGCTAAATTATGCTTCATGGATTAGCTGGATAATGTTAGTGATGCTGGATTTTATTTTAGTTAATCTAATTCTGATTATGATTCATAAAATCTAAATTTTTTGGAATTAAATGAATAAACAAAAATATTATGAAAAGATATTTTTAAAGTTTCTAATTTATAAAATAAACTTAAAGAAAATAATTGAAATATTATTTCTAAATATAAAATACTTTTATAGGAGAATGAAGAATTAAAAAATATTTCTTTTTCTTCTCATTCTATAGTTTATGATAATTTTAAATCTTCATAATATTTGAATGGAAAAAAATGAAAAAGGAAGTTTATAATATCAATAGAAGTTTGTCTAATTTTATTAAAGGTCGTGAAAAATGTCATATGATGTTGTCTCTGAATAAAATGAATAAAAATAAGGATGGTATGGGATATGATAGGTGGTCAACTAAAATATATCAAAATCATTTTTTGAAAAGTGAAAATGGTTTTACTTCTAATGTTACTTGTTTTAAATGTGGCATGAAAGGTCACTATGAAAATGATTGTTATCTTATATTCAAAAAATATTTGGGTTTTAAAAAGACTCATGTTTTTAAGCCTTTATTATCTAAAGAACCATATAATACCTATTTAAATTCTATATGGGTACCAAAAAATTTTATTACTAATCTGATTGGACCCAAAGTATATTGGGTACCAAAATTGTCAAGTAGTATATTTTTTTAGGAAAAATGACTTGGATCTCTCAATAATGACCTATGGTACATGGACAGCGGATTTTATAGGCATATGACTGGACACCCATCAAATTTTACCACTTATATACATGTGATAGATTCACTAATATATTTTTATATAATTCCAAAGGTAAAGTAAAATGTTTTAGTAAAGTTTATACTTATAATTGTACTTTTATTTCTAAAGTTTGATATGTTTAAGGTTTAAAACATAATTTAATTTGTATATATCAATTATATTAAAATGGAATGGAAGTTAAATTTCAATGTCATAAAAATTTAGTTTTCAAGGATAATTCTTTATTATTATATGCTATTCAAAAGGACAATATTTATATTATTGACTTTTCTGAACTAACTGTTCAACATGTTATGTGTTTGAATGATATGAAAATGATATCATTCTTTGGAATCATCATTTAGGTCATGGTAATTTCATAATGTTACATAAGATCTCAAAACATGAGAATGTGTTATAATTAACTTCCTTGAAGAAAGAACAACTTCATGTTTGTGATGCATGAATCAAAGGGAAACACCACAAAATCTATTTCATACTTATCAATAATATATGTACTAATAGACCTTTATAGTTAGTACATCTTGATCTCTTTGGTCCTACTCAAACTTATAGTCTTGAAGTAAAGAAATTTACTTTAGTTATTATTTATGATTATAATAGATTTACATGGGTTTATTTTCTTTCTAAAAAATAACAATTTATCTATATTTATTTCTTTATGTAACTTGTTTCAAAATGAAAAAGGTTATGTGATTGTTTCTATTTGTAGTGATAAAATATGTTAATTTTATAATTTATATTTTGAAAATTTCTGTGAAAATAACAGTTATCTTCATAATTTCTCTACTCTTAGAACACCATAAAAACGGTGTTATAGAATAAAAATAAATAACTCTTATGTAAATGTCCAAAACTATGTTAAGTGAATATAATTTTTCTAGATATTTTTTAGGATGTGGTAATTTTTTGGTTTTTATATTTAAAATAGAAGTCTTATTAGACCTTTTTTAAAGAAAACTACTTATGTATTATTTAAAAATAAAAAGGCTAAAGCTGGTTATTTTATAATTTTTTGGTTGTAAAGTTTTTATTTTAAATTATAAATATAATTTAGATAAATTTGATGCAAAAAGTGATGAAGGTATTTTTATTGGTTGTCCTAATAATATTAAATCTTATAGAGTTTATAATAAAATAACTGTGGTTATTGAATAATTTTTTTATGTTATGTTTGATGAAAAAATGTAAAATTAATTCCTAATTATATTGATTCTGTTGATGTTTTTAGAGATTTTAATTTTGGTGAAGAAAGATATCCAGATAAGGATTAATTAGTTAAGGGGAAGCATACCCCTTCTCTCCCTAATCTAAGATCATGGAAGACTCGTGAAGATCATCGTATTGAAAATGTTATTGGTAATGTTTATTCTTGTATTAAAACTAGAAATTCTATTTTAAATTTTTATGTCAATTATACTTTTATTTATGATTTTGTTCCTAATAATATTAATGATGATTTATAATATTCTAACTATATTGTTTCTATTAAAGATGAGATTAAGTGGTTTATTAGAAATAATGTTTGGTCTACTATAATTTTCTATTGATAATAAAGTAATTGGAACTAAATGGATCTTTGGAAACAAGCTTGATGAATTTGGATAGATTTTGAAAAAAACAAATCCATACTTGTTTACCAAGGATACTCTCAAGAATAAGGTATAGAATTTTAAGATTCTTTTTCACTTTTCTTCAAGTTTGAGGCTATTATAATCATATTATCATTTTCTTTTTTTTCGTGGTTTTTAATTATATCCAATAAATGTAAAAATTGATTTCTTAAATGGTTTTACACCTAAAGAAGTTTATGTTTCTCAATCCCCTTGTTTTGAAAATGAAAAACTTCTTAATAATGTTTTTAAATTATCTAAATCTTTGTATGGTCTCAAACAAGCACCCCATGATTGGTATGAAAGGGTTTCTATGTTTTTATTAAATAATGGTTTCAATAAAGTGAATTTTTCTCCTATAATTTTTATTAAAGAAATTCAAATGATATTTTAATTGTGAAAATATATATTAATGATATAGTTTTTTATTATTATTGTGAATTTATTTGTAATGATTTTTCTACTCTGATGTCATCTGAGTTTGACATGAGTTTAATGGGTTAATTAAATTTCATTCTTAGACAACAAATTTCTCCAATGAAAGATGTAATTTTTATTATTAAATATAATTATACTATGGAGTTAGTTAAAATATTTGGTCTCAATTCCTATAAATATATGAAAACTCTTATGAGTACTGGTTATAAATTAGATTTTGATGCAGCTAAAAAATCTGCTGGTATTAAATTTTACTAAGGAATGATGGTTATATTTCTTTATTTAACTGCATCTAAACCTATTATCATGTTTAGTGTTTTTATATGTGCAAGATTTCAAGATGATCCTAAATAAAATTATATAAAATCTATGAAAATAATAATTATATGTGTTAAATTAATTGTTAATTATAGTTTGTTTTATTCTATGTATAATTGTTTTGATTAAGTATCATATTTTTATTCTGATTTTTGAGGCTATAAAATTGATAAAAAATTCACTTTAGGTATGTTTCATTTTCATATAAAAGGTTTAATTTAATGTTCTTCTTAGAAGTAATTATTTGTTGCTATATCTACTAAAGAAGCCAAGTA
Source organism: Viscum album (assembly GCA_963277665.1). NCBI lineage: Eukaryota > Viridiplantae > Streptophyta > Magnoliopsida > Santalales > Viscaceae > Viscum > Viscum album. The sequence continues at coordinate 371,498,671 of OY728121.1, forward strand.
TATCTCTAATGTTAGTTATTGTAATTAAATTCTATGGATTAAAAAAATATTAATGTGATTTTAGTATTTATATTAATAAATTCTATATTTATTGGGATAGAAAATATGAAATATATATTTCTAATAATACTTTTAAATATTCTAAAATAATTAATATCGATGTTAGATTTCATTTTATTAGAGATCATGTAAATAATGGTGATATTATTTTATAGTTTATCCCTACTAAAAATAAACTGGTAGATATCTTTAATAACCCTTCATAATTTTTTAGCTATAAAAAACTTAAATTTGATCTTGGCATGTTGTAATCTTAATAGTTTTAAATAATCATATATTTAGGTGGAGTTTGAGAATTTTTTTCTGCTGAAAAATTTAGATTTACAAGAAATCTGTAAAATCTTGAATTAGTTTTTTCAGACTACTTATGTTTAATTTATATATATATATTTTCATTATATAACTATTTTTAAACTTATTATACATTCTATATGATGTTAAATTACTGATTAAACCTTCAGTTTATATAAAATATTATTTTGTAAAATATTTCTCATTATTTTTTTGTCAAATAAATTTTAAAAATTACGATCATTGAATTTAATTCTATGTTTTAAAAGTGGATGAAGTCATCATGGATCATTGTTACATGTTTAAAAAATTTAATTTTTTTTTACCTAGAATAAGGGAGATAATTATTTTGTTTATTGATTTTTGGTTATGTAATCCAACAAAAAGGGGGATATTGTGTATGTGCATGCATATATATTTTTTTTGATTGATTACAACTCCTCTCATGCTTTCTTAATAATATCATACATTTAAATGTTCAATTGTGTTCAACTACATGTTTTAATATTGTTATATTTATTATACTTTTAATTTTATATTTATTAACGTATGTTTAACTTTTATCATATCATAATATTTCTATACTTCAAATTTATTTAGATTTCATTTTTTGATAGCTCATAACATGTTCTACGAGTTTTATTTTAATTTCAAAAGAAAAATAAATCTTTTGGGACCTTAAATTTATTTTATACATGTTTTGGAATGTTCCCTTATAGAAAAATTCATTATTCTCACATATCCAAATCATTATTCACAAAGCCAAATGGTAATTCACATAGAATATTTTGAATCCACGTAGCTGATTTTCTATTTTTAGTTACTCTATGTATTTTAACAATATCTCTAGATACAAAACTTAAAATTGAGTCATTATTTTTTTTTTGAAATATTAAAATATTTATTAAATTTAATGAGAAGACGTATACTTCTGAATTTATGTATATCATATACTAAATTATTTATGAATTCACTACATGTTTTCTGTGTTATTTATATTGTTTTTAAAAACTATTTTTATTCTATTTTTAATGATAACATGTGTTATATAGATATTATTAAGGTGATTCCTGATTATTTAAAATGATAATGATATTTTCTAAATAAAATTGAAAAGTTCCCAAAGCTAATACTTCCTTTATCAAGGTTCTTTTTTTCTTTAAAATTGGAAAATGAAATCTATTTTCATTTTTTATAAATTAACTTACATGAATTGGCTTTCTGAGAAATTCAGATATCTAATCAAATTAATTACATGATGAATCACTTACATGAATCACCTACATATAATTTCCTACATTAATTCCTTTACATAGTAAATCACTTATGTGAGGAATTTAGATATGTGAATCCTTTATGTAGTGAATCAATTATGTAATTCCCATACATAAAATGCATATGTAGTGAATCCCTTAGATGATTTTCTTATGTAGTAAATTTTATTACATATGGAAAAATTCTTATGTAAAAAACACATATGTCATTTTTTTCATATGTCATTTACCGAAAATTCCTACAGAAAATAATGTTATGTTTTACTTTTTATTTCATATTATAATTTTATGCATGTTCATGTCATATATTTAAATTTTTATAAAGGATATATAAATTCATATTAATTATATAAAACCTAGGATAGGTTTTTTTATTATTTTAAACATGTTTTTGTGAATATCACAGGTCATTCTATATCCACTCATGAAACGAACAACTTCAAAACTCAAAAATCATTTTTTTTAAGTTTCTTTCATAGATTTTATGTTTTATAAATTAATATTAAATGATATTAAACTCTTTAAAATCCATTTTAATATTTTTAATGTGGTTTTATTAGGTTTTTATTTTCCCTAAATATTTACTACTCCTCCTAAAATGAACTATTTTGAATTTAATATTTTTTCAAATTCAAACTTTCTATTATGGAATTTTCCATTAAAATATTATTATTGAGAACATTTTAATTATTTATCGAATGATCTCAATTTTTTTTGAATCAATATTTATTGTGTTAAATTTCAGTTATGATTTTATTGACTAATATGAAATAATTATATATTTTTTCCCTCGCATCGATATTCTAGTTTTATCATTTTTATTATTTTGAATTTTTATAATAGTTTAATTGAGTGTTTAGTTAATATATATTTTTATTTAAATGAATCAAGGATTCCAATAAAAAATATCTAATACATATACAATTATAAAATGGAAGGTAAATTCAACTTAAACTGATAAAAAGTGTTCATACTATGTAAACCTTCAAGTGTTATTGTGCACTATTTTTACTACTATTGGATGATCTATCAAGGGTTGAAAAAAATGTATTGTACTTCTACTTCCTTGATGAGATGATCAATCTGATTAAACACTAAAGAACTAGTACCTGTGTTTTATTTTTCTTCTATCTATTTTGTTAGTTTTCTTGAGTCTATAACAATTCCTTATATCTTTCATGTGGATTCTTTTTTTTCTATTTATGATTTTACATAAAAAAAATTATTTTTTATCTCTAGGTTATAAATATAATATTATAAAGTCATGAACATTTGGTTTTTTACTCTTGTAGTCTAAAATCATGTTTGTAATTGGGTTGTGAGTCCTTATACAAAACATAGTTCATTGTGGTTATCCCTCTACTAGAAAAAGATCTTATGATTGGGTTATGATTATCCTTTAAAAATTAGGTAGTTCACAACATATATCTCACTGAGTAAAGAGGTATAATATTGGACAAGGTCCACTTTTTACTGGACAAGTATAAAAATCCCTTTGTCATTTATTTTATTTTCATTTCTAACTAACTCTAATAATTAATTTAAATAATAAAACTATTTGATTAAAAAAATTAATCTGGTCTATTAACCCCCTCAAGAATATATTTCATTACACTATCTGAGTTAACAAACCCCCTTAATATCCATTTCCTCTAAATATCCTTTGAATCTTGAAGCTTCATAGGATCCATCTGATAAGAAGGAATAGAAATAGGCTTTGTACCTAGAATAAGATCAATTTCAAACTCGATACCACAATAGGGTGGTATTCCTGAAAATTCATTAGGTAATACATCCAGAAACTTGTCAATGATTGGATAAAATATTTCTTGGCATGTCTCCCCCTCATAAAAAATGAGAATAGAAACCTGTTTCATGACCCCACACAATCTCTTATGATCGGGTCTCACACGACCCCCTTGCATAACCCATTCACCAACATAATCAGAACCATTGCCATCGGAATATATAAAAGATACTCACAAGTGATAGAAATATATCTAAGCTTGATACAAAACAATCCAATCTATCCCAATGATAATCTTAACAATATTTCTCAAAATCTTTTACAATATCGATCCAAGATCGTTTATTAAGATAATTTTCAATTCATCAAATCAAGACCACTTTAAGAGAATTTACAAGACTGCTCCATGAGAATTTACATGACTGTTCCAAAAGAGTTCACATTTTCAATTCATAAATATCACTCCAAGATCATTGAAATGACCTCTCTATGATTATTTTTAATTTCATCAAATAAATACTACATCATGGTCATTTAACAATTGTCATATTTTTTCCATTTCATGGTTGATTAATCCAATCACACATCATTGGTTACTATTTCTATTTACAAGGGTCAATTAGTTCTTAATTATCACATCACATCCTACAACCCATTTTACATTTATAAATAATTGATTACAAATACATCATTAATAGAATTTAAAAGTGTCATTATTCATTTAATAAGTCCACTTTAGTTAACCAAGCCACATAGGAAATCTCAAGTTCCATCTACAACCTTGGGAATCCCCTTGGGATCCCCCTATATGTAGGGTCCATATCACATTTAAATAGGGAGTGAGATTAAGGTCTACACATACTTAAACCGCTTAATTAATTTCAAGATCATCATATGGTGGGTCAGCATAACTGCACAATGCATACCCTTTGAAATAAGGTGAGGCTTTAAAGAAAATTTTAGTGACCACCTACCTTAGTCACTTAAGATTCCACTCACCCAATATCAACTCATGATTCAAGATAGAATGGAAGAAACTGAAGAAGTAGATAAAAGCCCTAAAATATATCATATCAGATAAAAAAGGTGTGAGATTGATTGAAAGTGAGATAAAGAGAGAATAAAGGAAGTTTGAGTTTTATCCTTACCTCTATCTCTCTAATTCATCAAACAAAAGACAAGATGTACCAAGGATGAAGGATATCCATTGAAACCTAAAGGAGATGAGCAAGGGAAGTAAGGAGCTTCTATTGGATGAAATGGGGAGGAAATTACTTAGTTTGAACATAAAGGGGTGGCCCTATATGAAATTATGGGTTTCCCCCAATTACAATCTACCAAACAGGCCACTGGCTAGCTTTTAGCCTCAAAAGGCTAGTTGATGACCCCTCACTAGAAAGTTGGTGGACCTCCTATGACATAATATATTGTATGATTGGTCAAATTATAGAATTCCTAACATTGGACCCCCCCCAACACCCCTAATTCCTCTCCCACTCTTGTAAATGTAAATAAGAATGAGTAATGCACAAGATTGCCCAAAATTTTAAAAGGATACATAGATCAAGGAAGTCTAGGATCTTACACTCCCTTTAATATTAAGCCATGTATCACATGGTTTATGAGAAATGTTTCATAAATTATTAGGGGTATGGGTTGGGGTGGATAGAATTGGGAATGAGAGTGTATTATTATGATATTAAATAGGTATATCCCAATGGTGTTGGAATAAATTTTCTATACTCATTTTGGTGAATTTGGAATTACTCAGTGACTATGTCTCCATGAGGTGTGAGAATTAACTATATGTGGTGGATCACAAAAATAGTCTTTGGGCTTATGTTATCTAAAGTGGGGCTTAGGACATAACTTATTGGATAGATGGAAAGGGAAATGATTAAGTAGACCATTTAGTGTTTTTTGGAAATCAATCCACTTTGTAAGTTATTGGAAACTCCTATAAAGGGATAATTTATAAGATCCCAACTTTTTTCTCAGTATGACCCTCTATGTTTTTCATTGAGCCCTGTTGGTCGAGTTATGTTCAGAGATAAAGATCCTTTGTTGGAAAAAATGACCCAAAGTTTACGGATGTATGTTTATTTGAATTAATGAAGTTTGGGTATAAACATGTTAAATGGTTTATGGGTGTTTTCTATGGCTTGGAAAGTTTCAAAGGTGTTTGGGTCCCTTATTCATAAACTTATATAAGAACAACTCGTTGGATGTTTACACATCATGAATGTATTACATGACATATAAAAACACAGCTATATTTCATGAATCAATGCATAGTGTGAAGAATTTACATATCATGTAAATCATTCACATCATGTAAAAGTCAATAAGGGTTAAATAATAATTTGAAATAATGGGTTTTTGGGTGAATCCTTTTAAAAATAAATACATGTCATTTAAATGGATTACACACCATGAAATTATCATGAGAAGTTATTTTAAGTATGGAAGCATGTATTATTATTCATATTCATTCACTACATCCATCTCTTCTCAACCCTTGGTGGCTTCCAGGTGAATTTTAAGCCTCCTCCACCATTACAGATGTTCTGTTTCCACATTTGATCCCTATTGATTTGTTCTGTTTAGGTTGTCTACTCTCTTTCATTGTTCTCAATCATTATAGTGGAAATATTTAGACTGTAGTTGGATCTAGTTTAACATGGATGTTTTTTATCTATGTTTCCTTCTTTAATCTCCATATCCTTTGTTTTAAGTGGATTTAATAATTTTGGTGTTGCTAAATCGATCGGATTACGGTATGGATCTAAACCTTAACCCTATGTTTTGATAATTGTAAAATATGTGAAATAATGTGATTGCACTAACATAATGTGAATAATTAATTGATTAAATAATAGATTGTATTATTCCTTAGATCAATTTTGGATCCAATTGATTATGACCTAGATTTTGGCTAGTTGTTGGGTGAGCAAACCCTTAATTAAAATTGAATTGTCTAATGGCATAAAGTGTGTGCTTAACATGACATGATACCTTAGGTTATTGCTTGATATATAATCCCTAGGTAATGGATTATTGATTATTGATATGACTATTGATAATTTTAGATATAAATGAAAGAAAAATTGAAATAAAAATGGTAATTTTCATAATTAACCATTTATGATTATGACGTGACATTGTGATATCCATGCCCTTATGACTTGTTGTGTTATCATGTTGTAATGTTTATATTATGAGGGATCTTCCCAGTATCATGTTTTAGTGCTTATATTTAGTTGGATCTACCCAGTCCCATGTTGTAATAATTAAATTGAGTGGGTTCTTCCTAGTCTCATGTTGTAATTCTTATATTGAGCAGGCTATGCCTAGTCCCATACTATAATGCTTTTATTGACTGGTATCTTCCTAGTCCCATGATGAAATTCTTATATAACAGTCTTGGCCCGGATTTTTGTGATTTTTCCATAGAAATGTGGTTATGGTTGGCATGGTTGTGTTACATTCTCATAGATATCCTAACATGGGTTTGATGCTGGTTATGTTGTTCCATGGGCATATGGTTGTTGGTTGGAATGGTTGTGTTGCATGCTCAGATACATTCTAGTATAGTGATAAAGTGGGTTGATTGATGTATTATATTAATTAATTAATTAATATACCTATTTATCACTTATTACATTCACTTATTATCATACATTCTATATTTAGACATTATGGTTCCAAGCTATTGAGTATTACACACACCCTATTCAGGTTGTCATTTGATACCTATGAAGATTACATTGATTCAAGTTTAGACAAGGGAAAGGGACCATGTTACTGATTTGTTACATTGTTGGATGGGATGGAGTGGGAGATGGGTCCGACATAGGGTTTGGGACCAGGGTCTTTTGGGTTATCTTTTTTCGGTTGTTTATTTTATTTGTATCGCTTCCAATTTTACATTTAGGTACATATTTTCTTTTTATTACACGGTTTATTATTATTAGATTATTTGGTTCCTCCTTTTATTTCCCAGTTGTATTATAAAATATTTCATCTATTTAATTACTCTGGTTTTTTATTTATATTTTTTATTTTCACTGTTATGTAACTCCATACCATGGGGTATAGCCTCCCACTATATCAGTACACCCTCACTACTAATCGACATCCTCTGGAAAATGTGTAGGTGCGATTAAGGTTTCATAACTAACCCTTTTTCTGCGTGAGAGGGTATCAGATTATGGGATGTTACTAAATAATATCAGAGGGAGAAGGTTGGTTTTTTTATTTACTATTTAAGTAAGTTAGAAAGGAGACAATGATGTGTCGGTACTTGGTAATAATCTTGTGCATAGAAGTAGCTAACCCATGTATGGGGGGAAATTTAAGTGCCCAGAGATGGGATTATTTTTTATGTTTTTCTCTTGTTACAGCAGATGTTATTTTACCTTGGGTGATTCACATATTGTGTGATGTTATTATTTATTGATGTTATTATTTCTTGAGATTTATAGTCATGGACCGGTATGGTGTGAGATGAGTATAAATCCATCATGATAGGCACATAGGGATATATATTGACATGCATTGTTCATGATAGGGGCATATTTTTTCATGTGTTATATAATTTCCTATATGACCTGTGGTATGAGATACCTATTATATCTAACAAATTAAATGAAAAACTAATATTCCTTTCTAAAACACTTGTAATGCATGTTTATAAAGACCAAGAGTAGTGATTATCTATTGTTATCACATGTTGAGGTTGACCTTGTTGTTATATCTAGTGTTATATGGAGTGTTTTTGTCTTGTAGAGAAAATTACCCCCACTATCTTCAAGTTTATCATTAGGAGAGTGGAAATCAGAATGCTCCTAATACAATTTAACATGAGAATCCTGTAGCTTTTGAGGATCATATGGTTTTTAATCATCAAGATAGCTTCTTGAGGGTCATGCGATCCAAGGAAAGAAAGAGTATTCACATCATGTCTTTGATATCTGAGCTAATGAAAGAGTTCTAACTGTAACATCTGCCTACCTATACTAGGGAGGGAGGGCCCTAGGGAGCCGAGTTCTAGATCGAGTCATTCCAGATGATCTTTAAGAATCTTGAGGCATCCAAAAATAGGAGGGTGAAAATTTTTGCATATATACTCCGTAGACCTATAAAACATTAGTGCGATATTCTAGAGAAGGTTGGGCAGCAAGAGGAATTATCATAGAAGGAATTCATTGAAAAGTTATTGATCTATTTCTATCTAGATACATTAAGGGATGTGATGTCTCATGAATTATTTCATCTAACTCAAGATGGAATCTCTGTGATGGAATATTCTGAACGTTTCACTAACCAACAATATTTTGCCCCATATTTAGCTGCAGATGAGATCTCCCAGGCGAGGAATTTTTCAGGATGGATATCGCTATAAGATCAGGTCACAAGTGAACATTTTTCATCTGATTAAATTCTCATATGTGATGAATCAAGAACTCGTCATGGAATTGAATCTAAGAGAGGCCTTGAGTAGTGGATAGGCTATTTTAGCTGGGCGGACTGAGAGATCTTCTTTTAGTGGCAAGAAGCACTGCTATGATAGTTTTCACAAAGGCAATAATATAATAAGCAATTAGGGTAGTGGGAATCCATCCCAAGACCGTGATATATTATAGTGATTTCAGTGTGGAAATTTGGGTCAAAAGAGGACTTGGTGTCTGTAAGATGCTTTGGAATTTCGTTCTTATGGAGGGGTGGGACACATGTAGAGGTTTTATAGGGGAATGTAGCATCAGAGAAATAGAAGGGGCCAAGATAGGTTCTGCAGTCTGGGAAGGACTCAACTACTCCTCAACAGAGAAGTAGCTGGAGTTACATAGGACATTCAGTTTGAGGCGCGACATAGGCCCCAACGCCACACCTTAATAGACTCCATCACCATTCTTACACATGGGGGCCAAAAACCTCTCAATTATACGAACATGTTGCAGGAACTATCCCCTGTCATCCAGGGTTTTATTCCACCACCTTTATAACTCACAATCAAGGCCTCTAGAATAAGAGTCCAATAAGGATCATTATGAGTACCAGTGTGATACCCGAGTATAGTAACGATAGTAAAAAACAGAGCTAATAGCTTAGGGGAGTGAGGTATAATCCCATGGAAGAGAGGATGGTCGGTTGCATGTTATATATACTACTTCATTTATTATGGATGTAGGACCTTTTACTGTCAGAAGTAAGATTCTATAATCATATACCCTTACTTGTCTTTTGTTTGATATAGGCGCATCACATTCCTTTTTATCTTCTCTCTTTGAAAATAGTTTGGTCTTGGTTTTGGAAATCCTAGATGGTTCTTTGACCGTAGATACATCGTTGGGAGTGCGGTCGTAGAATATCAAATATTGAAAGGTGATTTCTCTAGAGAATGATGGTTACTGTTTCTTGTGGGAACTGTTTGTTCTAGAAATGACAGGTTTTGATTTGATTATTTGTATGGATTTTTTAGTCTTATACCAAGATCATATTGAAAATTACTAGAGTAAAGTTACCATTATATCTCCATAAGTAGGCATTTATTCTCAGCAAGGTGAGTGGGATATATAGGCTGGTCATGCATGACCAATTCATTGTAGGTTGTATTGTCTCACAGCTCGTATAGAAATCCTAGCTTTGGATGATGGTGGAATGTAGAAGGAATTTTTCCTCTAGTGGTGACTATTTTCATGATGTCTTTAATAATGAGTTCCATAGCTTACAACCTAAGTGACAGATCGAGTTCATGATCGAGATGGTGTCGGGAGTAGAGCAATTTTCTATATTTCCTTATAGAATGGCTCTAGTAGAGCTTTGGGAGTTGAAAGATTAGTTAGAAGATATTGAGGATAAAGGTTCCATGTGGACTAGTATGACCTTATGGGGTTCCCTAGTTCTTTTCTCTAAGAACGATGATGGTAAATTGATGATATGGGTGGATTATCAAAGATTGAACCAGATGATGGTTAAGAACTGGTATCCTCTTCCTTGTATCAATGATTTCTTCTATAAGTTGAGATGTTATAAGATCTTATTCAATATGTATTTAAGATTTGGTAACCACCAGTTGAGGATGATGCCTTTAGACATACCATAGACTTATTTTAGGAGGAGATATGGTTTGTATGATTTCATAAAGATTTCATTTGTTTTGAAGAACACAACAGAGTATTCATGGCTTTGATGAATCATAGCATTCATCATTTTCTAGATTAGTTTGTGGTTGTCTTAGTCGATAACATATTCATGTACTCTCAATCATCAGATGATCATTACAAACATCTTGACATCCTCTTGAGTATAAAGAGATAACATCATCTTTATGCCAAGATAACCAAATATAGTTTCTATATTGATAAAGTTCACTTCTTGGGACATATAATCTTTGAGATATTGATTTTTATGGGTTTGGAAGGTTATTATTGGTGATTTATCTAGGAATTATTCTGTCTGGAAGCACCATTGTTTGGGTTAACTAGAAAGGGAGTGAATTTTGTTTGTTCAGATGCTTGTATGAAATATTTTCAACATCTAAAGAGTAGGCTGACCCCAGCACCAATCCTCACTTTACCTATTTCAGGTAAATCATATACCATGTACTATGATGCATCTTGAGTTGACCTTGAAGTAGTTCTGATGCAGGAGGATCAAATGGTTTCTTATGGCTCCAAATAGCTAAGACTGCATTAGAGGAATTATCCTACCCAAAGTCTGGAGTTATCTACAGTGCTACATGCTCTGAGAGGATGGATAAACTATATTATAGGTGAGAGGTTTATGATGTATATAGACCACATGAGCCTGAGGTACATATTTTCTCAATGGGACCTAAACCTTTGGAAGATGAGGTGGGTCGAGTATCTTTAGTATTTTGACTTTGAGTTGTCTTATACACTAGGAAAGGGAAATGTCTTTATTGATGGATTGATCCATAAGACACAGACGGAGGCAGTGTGGGAGTCTTGTGATGAGTGGTAGATGATGGCACTCTTTGCAGAAATGCATCTAGATATTCTAGAGTCGCAGGGATGAGTAGCTCTAAATTCTTCATATGTTATACCCATTCTTTTGTACTGGATCAAGATAGAGTAGTTATCTAATCCAGAGGGCTTAGTTATGAGAGAAAACTTATATGGTGGGGACACACTATTTGGATAGTATCTTGGTAGTGGAAATTACCTTCTTTTTCGTGGCCAACTATAAGATCTTGACCAGTTCTAGAGATGTCTTGGGCTCATTTAGAGGTCTGGTTTTGCCTTGTTTTTAGTATACCTATTTTGGGTATTATCTTAGGTTTTTTGGGTGAAAATTGAAGAATTTTCGAAGGAGGAGCGGCTTTTCATGGTTTGTTCATGGTTAGAAAAAGTGTTCAAGGGGGTTCTTTGGTTTGTGCATGGGTAGACAAAGTGTGAAAGGGGTTTTCATAGTTTGCACATGGTTTTCACATAGTTAAACAAAGTGTGCAAGGGGGTCTCATGGTTTTTCCATGGTTAAACTAAGTGTGCAGCCTAAGTGTGCAATGGGAACATGGTTAGTACTAACCGTGAAACTTGATCTTGGAAACCATGTAAACAGTAACTAAAGTTATGAAATTATGTTTTAAAATTACCCAAACCCCCATATTAACCCCAAATCAACCCTAGCTCGAACCAAATTAAATTCTATCATTTTTGGAGGCTCTCATATGAATTCCTAGGGTGACCAAACTCTATTCTTGGTGAATATAAAGACAGATTAAAGATTTGAACCTCTCCCAGTAACTGAGTCTCATTCTGGTTGGTTTCTCATTCTTATCTCTTTATTTAATGGAAGTTTTCCACTATTTTGTTGGATCTAGATATAGTTTTATAGGATCTATATCTTGTCTTTTTATATCAATATCATGTTTTATTTGATCTTGATTTTTTTGTTCTATGATCTTAGTTTCAAATCTAGATTATGTTCTTTATCATGTTCTTGATTGATTTGCTTAAAATTGGGGATTTTCGTGGGAAAATCGCTCATCAACAAATTGAGGTAGGTGGTCTATAATTAAAATCCCAAAGTATTGATTACAATTATGTGTATGTAATTATAGAATTTCTATTAGATGTTTATCAATTTAGTTATTTATTGAATAAATTAATTTGATGAATTAATTAATTTAGGGAAATGTGAAATTGGGGATATTGGGATTATAGATCTTGAATAATTAATTGTCAAACAAATTATGAGGGAATCAAGATTGTTGAATTGGATATTTAATCTTTGAGTTAATTATCAGAATATTTAATTGGGATTTGGGGATATTTAATTATTGAGTTAATTATCAGAATGTTGAATTGTAAAATTAAATAACGAATTGTTGAATTAATTTTTTGATATCAATACTAAAAAGATGAATAATTAATTTCTAAAATTAATTTTTTGATATTGATATTTTAAAATTGAATAATTAATTCTGTAATTAATTATGTCATATTGATATTTTGAATTTGAATAATTAATTGTTGAATTAATTATGTGATATTGAGACAGTAAGGTTGAATAATTAATTTTTGAATTAATTTTGTGATATGAGATTTTGATGTTGAATAATTAATTATTGAATTAATTATGTGATATTGGTATAGTAAGTTTGAATAATTAATTTTTTAATTAATTATGTGATATTGAGATTGTAAACTGGATAATTAATTATTTAATTAATTATTATTGTATTGAAGATGTTAAATTGGAATAACTAATTGTTGAATTAAGTATTATAGATTATTTTGATTATAAAATTTATTGAGACGATTAATTAATTGTTGAATTAATTAATATATTTGACATTATTAATTAATTTTTGAATTAATTAAGAGTATTGAAGGAATTTCATGTGATTGATTAATTGTGAAATTAATTAATGGGATTGACATGACTAATTAATTGGTGAATTAATTGAAGGAATTGAATAAGATTAATTAATTATGGAATTAATTAATGGAATTGATGTGAAAAAATAATTGGTGAATTAATTAAAGGGATTGAAAGTGATTAATAAATTGTGGAATTAATTAATGGAATTAACATGAACAATTAATAGGTTAATTAATTTAATATATTTTATTAATTAATTATTGAATTAATTAATGGTAATGTTGTGATTAATTAATTGTTGAATTAATTAATGGGATTGAATGGATTAATTGATTATTGAATTAATTAATGGGAATGTTGTGATTAATTAATTTTTGAATTAATTATTGGGATTGAGGTGATTAATTAATTTTCAAATTAATTAATGAGAATGTTGTGATTAATTAATTGTTTAATTAATTAATGGGATTGAGGTTGTCACAACCCGTCCCAGTGGGGCCATGCTGTGACTCTCCAAGCCCACCTCCAATAGGCTAGGGGCTGGTGAATAGCACGAAGTAGGAATATCACTAGCATGGGAGGCATTTCCTATATACCTATGTGTATAACACATATCCAAGCCCACAAATACTGAAATGTAAAAAAACACTAAGAAACCAATGCATGCATACCACTATCCCAACCAAAAGAGTACGATAGGAAGTAAAATGTAGGAGAGTAAACTGGGCCAGAATACAAGCTAAATAAAATAAAGAGTCTGTAAACTACAAAGTCTAACCTATAAACAAAATAGGTACCGGTACTACTACTCGAATACATAGAAAAACCCCGGCCTACCTGAACTCATAAAGCTATGTCCGATCCTAGTACACCCTAGACTCCATCAAAAGGTCACTCATCTACTCAAGACATGACATGTGCAGGAAAGTCACGTGCAGGGGTGAGTATAACAATACATAGTAAGAAACCCTGAAAACAAAAATCAATACAAAAAGGAAAGATAAATTCAACTCTATACAGTATATGTCTACAACATATATAACAAGAATATCTAGATATACTCAAACCAAGAAAAATAGTCTAGAGGTAAGTCAAACTACCATATACCCTCACTTGGGATTCAGCTCTATGATTCCATGAAGTACTCATCTAGGATAACACACTCTTGAGACTGATAGAACTGATTAAGTCCACCTGAGAAGTACTGTTCTTTGGGAACCATCATGGGGGAGATATACTGATAGATCTGAAGAGAGATATGAAAAACGGATGAGGATCATGGCTAGGGCCATAGGGTGATACCAACAAATCCATCTAGACTAACCTACTAAGTATAGGATTGACGCCTGGTGAATTTGGTCACATCAATACCAAGGACTCAACCAAAGTCATGAAGAATTAATAGTGGATCATTATTTGGGCCTCTCAGAGGGGATTCCAACAACTCTATCTAGAAAGTCCTTTTGTGGGGATCATACTCCTATGAGTAGAAAATGATATGCATCAACCATCAATAAAATTGTCAAAATCATGAACCCTAATAAAAAAATGATCAAGATATGGTGGAGAAGAGATTCAAGCCATGTAGAAAGGGGGTACATGGTGTGTAGTAGGGTCACACGTCGTGTCCCTTGACCCTGGGTACTTCTTGTGTACAATGGCATGTGTCGTTTAGAACATGCCATGTAGAAGATGGGAACACGCCTTGTAGACGGTTCACATACCATGTCCTTCCATCTGAGGTCCACCCATGTACTCTGGACATGTGCCAGTATACGGTGCCAACCCATGTAGCTTTTCTCGTGTACTAGTACATGGAGTAGTCTGTGTACTTGGTCCAGGCCAAGTCGTGTGGTGGGGTACATGTCTTGTAGGTAACCTGTGTACTCCACTCCATGTCTGTGTATATCTCAGGATACACATTGAGTCTCCAAGAAGGGCTTACATGACATGTGATAGGGTCACACACCATGTGTCATTTAACTAACTCCTAAATCCCTAGCCACCACTGAGTGGAGACCACATGTCGTGTAACCTCAAGTTACACACAGTGTTGATCGTGATATTCCAAAAATTGTCTCCTTCATCCCCACGCCTCATCGGATCCTTTGGATCTTGATCCAAAGGTATGTTCATCTCAAAAACCACAAATCGTGGTTCATCTCTCCATCACAACATCTAATCTGTGAGTTTTGGGCCTTTAATCACCTCTGAAAAAAAATTTTGTTCATCTGCTAATAAATAATCTGAAAAATGGGAATTCCAAAATTGCTTCAATTTATTTTTCACCATCACCATCAGATTTCTGATCTGGGAACCCATTTAGAAGTTATTCCACTTTTTTATAAAAACTATGTGTATGTTCTATTTAATATTTTAATATTATTCGAACATTTTTTTGGGCACCCTGGGTCTCTAAATCACACATCGTCTCAGTGTCTAGTCTCAAATTAATTACATATAATATTTAAAAAAAATAAATGAAAAAAAATCTAAACCATTACATTCTCTTGACCATGTGACTTTACATCCCCGAAAAGTCAAAAACAAAGGCTATACAAAAATATGTGGGTAATGTGCATGAATATGAGCCTCCCAATCCCATATACTCTCCTAGAGATTCATGTGTTTCCCCCAGACACACACTAAGGTAATTTCTCACCCACGTAGGATCCTCTCCTACCAATCATCAATATCCAATGGTTACTTAGTAAAAGTCGCTCCATTATTAATCTCCAGCTCACCCCAATCGATGACGTGTGATGGATCATTAACATACCTACTTATTTACGACACATGGAATAAATCATGTACTTAGTCCAACTACAAGGGTAGATCCATGTAGTACGACACCTCACCAACTCTATACAATATCTGAAAAGGGATGATAAACCTCGGAGATAACTGTTCGCTCTGGAAAAATCTATGCAATCCCCGTCGAGGTGAAACTCAAAGGAACACATGGTCTTCTTACTCAAACTCCAAAGGCTTATTTAGAATATCATAATAAGATTTATCATAGATCTATGTAGTATTCATCCACTCCTAGATGATCTAAAACTTATCAGTAGTAACTCACAAAAACATTAGGCCCATGAGTGATGACTCTCCTAGGTCAGTCCTGCAAAGGGTTGACCGGTAGGGTCACCCGTACAAAGCCTCAAATGGTTACATACCAATGGTGGAATGGTATTTGTTGTTATACAAGAACTCCACCAGAGGTAGGTGATCCTCCCAACTACGGCTGAAGTCCAACATGAAATCCCACAACCTGTCCTTGGTGACCTGAATAGTATGCTCTTTCTAACCATCTTTCTAGGGGTGAAACATCACACTCAAGAATAACTAAGTCCCAAACTCCTCCTACAATCCATTCCATAACTAGGATGTGAAATGATCATAACGATCTGAAACAATCGTCAATGGAACCCCATAGAGTCAAACCATCTCCAGAACGTAGAGGTGTCTCAAGCTCTTTACTGAACACTACTCTTTGATAGTTAGGAAGTGGGCAGACTTGGTGAGTCGGTCAACAATCACCCATATGGAATTTTTTTCTTTGGGACGTACATGGTAAAACCGTCATGAAGTCCATCAATATATCATCCCACTTCCATTCCATCACATCAATGGGTTGATCTAAACTCGCTAGAACCTGGTGCTCAGCCTTCACCTGTTGCCACATAAGGCATCGAGAAACAAACTATTCCACTACCTTATTCATCCCTATCCACCAAAAATGATGTTGGAGGTCCTATTACATCTTCACCACTCCATGATGTACCAACAAAGGGGATGTATGAAACTCTAATAGAACCTCCTTCCGAAATTCCACTGGTATAACTATGTGTCCTATGAAAAGGACGATGTTCTCCCCACCTTGTGAATATCCATCAAGCGCATGGCCTGTGTAAAAATGAGCACATAGGGTCTCACAGTCAATATACCTAAGTTGTGTCTCCCTAACTCTCTATAAGAGAGGAGGGGTGAAAACCATCAACTGGAGGTAAGCTTCTCAATCTCCATCCACAGAGGATAATTATAACAAGGGAAACTACTTTGATTCCTCATTCAAAATCTGTGAACTAGATCTTCTACTGAGAGCATCCGCCACTGCATTCCCCTTCCCAGGAGTATATAAAATCTCAAAGTCATAGTCCTGGAGGAACTCTATACATCACCTCTGTCTCAAGTTCATATCCTTATGAGAAAATATATACTTGAGACTCTGGTGATCGAAGTAGACGATAAACCGCTCACCCATCAGGTAGTGTCCCCACATCTTAAATGCAAAGACTAATGCTACCAAATCAAGATCATGGGTAGCATAGTTCTACTCACATGGCCTCAATTGGAATAAAACATAGGCAATCACTGCTTACCTCTCCATCAGGACACAACCTAGTATAGTCCTTGATGCATCGCAGAACACTACATACTCAACACCCTCCTCTAGAAATATAAAGATCGGAGCGCTCGTCAAACTTTTCCTCAACTGATGGAAATCCTACTAGCAGTTCTGTGTCCGCACAAAAGGCTACCCCTTTTTATTCAAAGTGGTCATAGGTTCTGATATATTGGAGAAATCAGGTATGAATCACTGGTAATATCCTACTAGCCTAAGAAATCTATACACCTTTTTCACTCTCATAGGTGGCTCTCATGCTAACACTACCTCCGCCTTGGACAAGTACACCGCCACTCCATCTTCTAAGATAACATTTCCCAAAAAGTGGACTTCCTGAATCTAGAGATATAAATTCTAGATATTCCCATAGATATGGTCCTCTCATAGTATGTCTAGAAAAATCCTTAAGTGTCTCGCATGCTCCTCCTCAGATGCCAAGTACAGAAGGATATCTTCGATGAAGAGTACCATGAACCGGTCTAGGTAAGGCTGAAAGATCTAGTCCATGAGTCCCATGAACACTATGGGGGAGTTTGTCACAACAAAGGGTGTCACCAAGTACTCATAGTGACTATAGAGATATCTAAAATTTGTCTTCATTTTATCCTCATCCCATACTCACAACTAATGATATCCTGATCAATGTTTAACCTTCAAGAACCATCGTGACCCTCTCAACAGATTGAAGAGGTCATTGATCCACAGTAATGGATACTTTTTCTTCAGGGTCACCTGATTCAAGCACCGGTAGTCCAAACACAACCTCAAGCTCTCGTCTTCCTTTTTAGAAAACAAAATTATTGCTCCCCATGGTGAAACATTGGGTCTCATGAAGCCCTTCCTATATAATTCCTTCAACTAAACCCTCATCTTGTGAAGCGCGGTGGGAGACATCCGATATGTTGGTGATGATATCTGTGTCATCTCAAGGTGTAAGCTAGTGAAGAAGTATATCTACTAGTAGGGAGGTAATCCTAGAATATCTTTTGGGAAGATTTCCTCATACTCCACTACTACTAATGGGAACTAGAAACTCATAACATCTAATGCATTGAGGGTCATTTGAGCCAATTGATGAGTAATCAGCTTCACCCTCCTATGCATGGGTCCATCCTATGCTGCCTAGGGTCCCTTTCTCCAACAAAGGAAAACCTCATTATATCACTATGGACGCACTACACCCTTCACCTAAAATAGTTAATCTGGGTGTGGAATTTGAATAACCAATCCATACCAAGAATGACATCGTAAGGCCTCAACTCTACCACCAGGAGGTTCCAACTGAAACTATCATATCCAAGGGTCAGGTCACACTGTTGTCATAGATGTGCGATCACTAAGTCTTCTACAATGGGTATATACAAGCGTAAGGGTCGATTCAATGGTTCAAATACAATATATAGGTCTCTAACAATATATGTGATGATAAAGGAATGAATAGAACCTATGTCTATCAGTAATGTAGTTAAAGTAGAAAAGACACAGATCGTACCTCAAATCATTCCTGGAGCCCCTCGGTCATATGCCTCCACCACATGGAGTTGTCCCTGCCTCTTTCCTCCAGTTATTTGAGCCTGGTGTGGACCTATTAGGGTGGTGGTGGTAACAAGTTGAAAAGTTTACCACCCCATGTTGTTCTCCCAATTCCACTTCCATGACTTTCGTCCAGCGGATCTCCCTTCTCCTTTCATCACCTCTGCCTCGATGGTCCATCCCTCATCTCCCTGTCAGTTGCTCAATGGGTTGAACAATCTTCAGTGAGATATCCCCTACCATCACATGTGTAGAATCAACTCTCCCTATGCTAACTAGATCTATCCGAAGAGCCCTAAACCGTAGTTCTCCTATCATGGGACATCTTGAAATGCCTCCCACATCCAAATCCCTGAGTTTGATGTTAGCTCCCCGCTTCTGAGATCATGCCACCTGCTTGCCTGCTGATGACTTTCACTATCTGCATCTACTCTTCCAAGAATCTTTCGACCAACAAATCTCATTTGATCACTCCATCATAAGTCGAAACACATAGAGATATAACGTTGGCTCAAATGTCCCTATGCAGACCTCACTCAAAGGTTCGATCCCTGAAGTAGTGATATATAACCATATCCATTGAGTACATGGAAAGGTTGGTGAACCAAGATGAATAATCATCCATGGTCATTCTACCCTTCTGGATATGAAGAAGCTCCTATATACACACAGCTCTCAACATAACTGGTGAGAACTCCTATCTAAAGAGATGATCGAACTCTGTCTATGAAAGATTTTCCTAGTCATGAGTCTAGATATCCAAAATTCACCATCAACCTGGTTAGCCATGTAGAAGGCTCGCTACCCAGACCACCATATAATCAACAAGTGTCTGTACTAGGCAGAAAACTCAAGTCACAACCTCAATCTAGTCCTTAGTTGCCTAAGGGTTGGGCTCGCCTTGGAACCCGAGGGGTCTCTATCTCTGAAACTCAAGAATCATGGTCAGTATGAACTCCTCATCTTCTAGTACATAGGGTACCATATGCTTCTCCACGAGTGGCAGTATAGCTGGTGCACCACCTGAAGGTGACATTTGGTGAACTGGTCCTCGTATCAAAGCCTCGTCAGTAAGGGGTTCATCCTCTTGATCGAGCTATTGAATCCTAGTTAGTATGTGTCTCAGGGGAATCCTATAAGAAAACAATATGTACCACGTTCAATGAGTATTTATGGAGAGATAACTAAAGAAGGACAAAGAAACACAACCCATTAATATATGATACATGCACTATTATTTTCCCTTCAACCATTGTTCTCATCTACTGAGTCAAAAAGTATGTTATCAGAGTTCTGGTGTATGGATACATTGGTCGCTCACACCAACACTAGATTCCCTAGCCTAAAAGCTGAAATGGAAACACTTAACACTATTTCCAAAAACCAATTTCATAGACTATTGGTCCTAATGTACAACTGACCACCTCTGATACCACTTTTTCATAACCCATACTATTGGGGCCCATGCCATAACTCCCCAAGCCCTCGTCCAATAGGCCAAGGGCTGGTGACTAGCACAAAGTATGCATATCACAAACATGGGAGGCATTTATTATATACCTATACACACTCACACATATCTCCAAACCCACAAATAATGAAATGTAAAAACCACTAAAAAACAAATTCAGGAATACCACTATCCCAACCAATAAAATATGGCAAGAAGTAAAGTGAAGTAAAGTAAACTAGGCTGGAATAAAATGCCACCAAAAGAAATATTTTGTAAACTATAAATTCCAACCTATAAACAAAATAGGTACTAAGATTGATTCAAAAAGTTGTAGGAGCACCCCATCTTATCTGAAATCACAAAGCTCTGTTCAGTCCTAGTCTACCCTGGACTCTGTCAAAAGGTCGCTTGTCTGTACAAGACACAACACATGTGGGAAAACCCTATGCATGGGTGATTATAATAATACTCAGTTGGACACTCCAAAACCACAAATTTATACACAAAGGAAATATTTTTTCATCTCAACACAGTATATATATACAATAAATATAACAATAATATCTAGATCTACTCAAACCAAGACACACAGTCTAGAGGTAAGTCACAACTACCGCATACCAGCACTAGGGATTAAACTCAAAGATTCCATGAATCACTCATCTGGGAGAACACACTCTTGAGTCTGATAGCACTGATGATGTCTATCTAAGAAGTACTATTCATAAAGAACCACCATGAGGGAGATACGTTGATAGATCTGAAGATATATATGATACACAAATGAGGATCACAACCAGGGCCATGTGGTGATACCAAAAACTCCATATGGATTAACGTGATAAGTATAAGATCAATGCCCAATGAAGGTGTTCACTTCAATACCATGTAATATACCTAGGTTATAAAGAATGAATAGAGGATCCTACTCTAGGCTTCTAGGAGGGGATTCAAGCAACTCTATCCAGAAATTCCTACTGAAGGGATCATACTCCTATGAGTAAGAGATTATATGCATCAACCCATTGTTAAACAATCAAGGGAAAGAACTCTCATGAAACTTATCCTATATACGATGGAAAAGAGATTCAATACATGTAGAAAGGGGGTGTACGATATATAGTATCATCACACGTTGTGTCCATTTCCCTCAAGTACTACCCATGTACAGCGGCTCATTCCATTTAGAACTTGTCGTATAGCAGATGGGTACATGTTGTGTAGAAGTGTCACACACCATGTCCATCCATCCGGGGTCCACCAGTGTACTATGGCCATGTACCATTATATGGTTCCAAACCTTGTAGCTCTACTCATGTACTAATACACTGGGTAGTTCATGTACTTGGTCAAATCCAAGTTGTGTGGTGGGGTACACTCCATGTAGGTAACCGGTGTACTCCACCCCATGTCTGTTTATATCATGAGATACATGTTGAGTCTCCATGAAGGACCTACACACTATGTGATAGGACACACTCAGTGTGTAATTTTACTAACTCCTAAATCCCTAGCCGCCACTGAGTGGGGGCCATGCGCCGTGTAACCCCAGGTCACATGCCGTGTTGATCTTGATTTTCTAGAAATCATCTCCTTCCTCCCCATGCCTCGTCCAATCTTCCAATGTTATATTAAAAGGCCTGTTCATCTTGAAACTAGATATCCAAGGTCATATCACCATTTCAACACTGAATCAGTGAGTTTTGGGCCTTTAATTTTCACTGAAAACTGATTTTGTTCATCTACTCATAAATCATCCGAAGAACTGGTATTCCCAAATAACTTTGATTCATCCTTCTCCATAACTATTTCACCTTTTATAGGTCACCCTAATGCAGAATATACAATTTAGGATTGTTTCACCAAGGATCATGGGCATGACAACCATTCATTTATAAACCCCGAAGAATGAAGAACATGAAGAATATAACGGGGGAGAAAACGCGCAAAGAATAACCCAAGGAATGAAACTTAGCCAATATTTGTTCCTATATTGATTTCTTCCTGTAATAATGGTGATGAAATCCAAAAAAAATAATCTCTACAAAAAACCTAGATAGTTCCTGAAAATAAAACCCATCCCGCAAGAACAATCGATCTGCGGGTCAACATGTTTGTTAGTTGATTCTTATTCATCATTGATTCTAAAAATGGGGAATGAATTTCAAATAAAAATTCCCTACCTACGGATTGGATTTCTCACTAAAGAATATTGGTTGTCGTCTCATCATTGTTGGAGAGATTTATCAAGAACATTATTCGTCGATCTCTGATCCAAGGTTCTGTCGTTGTTCACCGCTGAGATATTTATACAAGGTTTCTCTCCAGAGGCTCTAGGGAATTATAGGGTTATGAGCTTAACCTTGGATCCCTACCTCTATGTTTATTTAAAATAAACCATCGTTGCATCGATGAAACATAACAAAATAAAATAAATATTCAATTTCTTTTATTCGTTAGAACATCTGAAAATTACTTTTTACATCCGACCCGCGTCGGCTGATGTTTGGCCTCACTTAGAGTAAAGTCATTACTCTGAACACAACGGTGCCCTCAGATTTTTTATCTGAGTACCCATTTAGAAGTTATTCCACTTTTTCAGGAAAAATGCATGCATGTACTATTTAATATTTTTAATATTATTCAAACATTTATTCTGGGCACCCTGGGCCTCATAATCACACATTGTATCATGGACTGAAATTAATTCCACATGATATTTAAATAAAATACATTGAGAAAAATCTGGCACATTATAGAGGTGATTAATTATTTTTTGAATTAATTAATGGGAATAAGGTGATTAATTAATTTTTGGATTAATTAATGCGATTTAGGTGATTAATTAATTATTGAATTAATTAATGGGAATGATTTGATTAATTAATTATTGAATTAATTAATAGGATTGATGTGATTAATTAATTTTTTAATTAATTAATGGTACTGAGGTGATTAAATAATTTCTAAATCAATTAATGGAATGATATAAATATTCTATTTTTAAATTGGATTAATTAATTATTGAATTAATTAATGAGTTGTTATTGTAAATGTGATATTGTGATTATGTGATAATTGTGTGTGGGACATGGTCTGATGAATCAAAAGGGCATAGTGATAAAAATGATGGAAATAATGAATGGTAATAATAGAATTCCTGAGTAAATTAAAATGATTAATGGTAACAATGGAATTCATACGAGAATTGGGACAATGAATGGTAACAATGGAATTCATGTGTTATTTAAGGAAATGAATGGTAATAATGGAATCCATGTGTTGATTGAGAAAATGAACGGTAATAATGGATTTCATGTGTTGATTGAGTTGAAGAATGGTAACAATTGAATTCTGAGATATGATATCCCTTGGGGATAGTTTAGGATCTGGAATGGGTCAAATTAAGTATTGAGATTTCAAATGTCCTCGGGAACTTGGAGGTTTATGTGGTTGAATAAAGAATAATTGATAATGTGATAAATATTTACTTTTTCATTGTATTTATTTCTTTATACAACTAGATAAACCATTTGACTAGATATTGTTTCAGACACCATTGGTGGTGTCCTACAGAGTTGAACTCACACCCTACTCGGGTTGCATGATCGGAACCCGAATAGATTTCATTTTGTAGGATTGGATAATGTAAAAGGCCCTATGTTATATGAGTAATCTGGGTTGGAGCATGGATGAGTGAACCATATGTGATTCAAGATCTGATTGGAAGTTATTACTATCTTTATTTATTATTGTATTTTTTATATTGATACTTGACATGTACTTTGGCATGGCATATCTACTATTTAATTTTGGTTTTTTATTTCCCATTTTTGGTCATCATGTGATACTAGTATTTTTTGTTATGGTTATATTACTGGATATTGTTTATTTATTTAAATTATTGTGATACTTTGATAAATAGGGTATAGTCTCCCCATGATCAATATTAGACCCTCGCTTCTAGTCAGAAGGATCTGGCATATGGTGAGGTGCACTTCAGGTCATGTGATTGACTGGAATGGGGCACCCGATGTGTGGAACCCAGGTTAGGATGTTAAAAAGTGGTATTAGAGGATAGTTTTCTTTTCTTTTCTTTTTTCATACTATTTTGTAAAGGTATAAAGTATAATAGTAAGAGTCAAGACTTTGTTATAAGATCATTCATGGTATTATCTAACCCATGTACTGGGGAGAACCCAAGTACCTAGGGTGGGATTGTTGTTATTATTTTTTTCTATTACAGTTGAATATTATTTTACCTTGGGTGATGTACTTGTTGTGTGATTTGATTATTGTTTCAAAGATTTGTTGATATTTGAATCATTTCCCCATATGGCATGAGAGATGAGTTTCCATGCATCATTCCTAGCACCCAGGATTATTTTGTAACATGCATCATTTTAGTCACACACAGGAAAATAGGTTATCGGTAAGTTGTTGAACTTAAACCGTTTTTCCTTGCTTTATAAATTTAACTAAAAATGATGCCTAACAGGAAATTGATAAAGATTTTAAAATGAAAATATGAGAATAATTTGGTGTATAAATTAGAAAATTGAATAATGAGAATTATTTTACCCTTTTTAACCAAGAGCTAAATGTAGGATGGTTAAGGGTAGTGATAGTGCCTCATTTTTGACAATCTAGTAGGGTTTGGGGAAAATACATGTTATGGATTTTTTTCATATTGGGAGGTAACATTGGTGATTTAGGATTTGTGGTGGTGTTCATTAATGAATTTTTAGCATACTTTTAATTAGTGAAGATCATGTCCACTTACTTGACATCGTCCTGGTTACACTGAGAAATCTCTGGCCTTATTCCAAGCTATCTGAATGTTTTTTGGTTGGATATCGGGCCTCTTAGAAGTTGTTCTTTTAAATCAATATATGTGGAGCTAGATGGTGGAAGGTACACCATAAATAGTTTATAAAATATGTTCTCATGATACACCAGAGGTCAATGAATGCCGTGGGTTCCCCACTCAGAAGCTAGAAATACGTAGCAGTTGATGTTGTTTTTTACTATGAAAGGTTTGGAGGCCACATCCAAGTATTAGGTTTTAACTTGTGTTTGAAGCATTGGTCTTGGTGGTTGATCCTCTTGAAAAAGCATTTCCAATGATGCTCCGAAGGTGGGGATATATGTTTCAGTAGTAGGTACATAGAGAAATACCATCAGTTGGAAGTGGTATCATCGAAATTCCAATGAGGAACCTATAAGGTGCATGTTTAAATTCCTTGGTGAAAGTACAAGTGGTCCTTGGAGGTGGTCGATTTATGTCCTTTCTAGACGTTTTTGATGTCAAGACTGATGATAATGTTGGATGATATTTTGTGTGGTTTTTGGGAATGATGATTTGGGAAACGCATTGGGTATGTTGATGATGTTGATCTTGAGATGGATAAGTCCTTTCAGGACCATATGATACATGTGTTGGATCACAGTGAAGAAGTGTTGAGAGGAAAGACAATGATTATAGTTTGTGTATTGTAGAAATATGACTGTGTTCAGGAGTAAACATGGGAGAAATAAGTGGATATGAGGGATCAGTGGCCCAATATTCTTGACTCTGAATCTTAGGGATGCATGGGAGTATAGATCAAGGATGATTTGTTATAAGTTGGGCATATTGTAAGATCCCAACCTTGTTTGGAGATGTCACAGGCTCTTTTAGAGGTATTATTTTTCTTAGTTTTGAGTATAACTTGTTTGGGTCTTATATTAGGTGTGTATGGGTGAAAATTGGATAATTTCAGAAGTAGTAGAGGCTTTTCATGGTTTTTTCATGGTTTCCACATGGTTAGACATAGTATGCAAGGGGATTTCATGGTTTTTTAATAGTTTACACATGGTTAGACAAAGTGTTCAAGGGGATTCATGGTTTCCCCAAGGTCTACGCATGGTTAAACAACGTGTGTAAGAGGGTCACATGGTTTTCACATTGTTAAACTAAGTGTGTAGCCTAAGTATGCAATGGATGCATGGTTAGCTGCATGGCTAGTAATACCCATGCGGATTAACCTAACAAATCATATAAACGATAATTAAAGTTATGAAATTTGGTTTTCAAATTAGGTGAACCCCCGTATTAACCCCAAATAGACCCTAAATCAACTCAAATAAAATTATCTCATTTTTTTAGGCTCTAAAATTCATTCCTAGGTCTCTCTACATCCATTAATGGTGAATCTAAATGTTCATTAAAGATCTCCACCTCTCATGTTAACTGAATCTCATTCCGATTGGTTTCACTTTCTTTTCTCTTTCTTTAAGTAAAGTTATCCTCTATTTTTTGGATCCATATATAGTTTTGTAGAATCTACACTTATGATTTTTAGATCTAGATCTAGGTTTATTAGATCTTAATTTGTTTGATCTGGAATTTAGGTTACTGCTATAGATCTTGTTCTTTGTCACGTTCTTCATTCATTCACTTAAAATTAAAGATTTTCATGGGGTGATCACTAATCAAAAAATTGAGGTAGGTGGTCTATAATTATAATCTCAAAGTATTGATTGCAATTATGTGTATGAAATTATAGAATTACTATTAGATATTTACTAATTGAGTTCATTATTGAATTAATTATTTTAGTGAATTAATTAATTGAGGGAAATTTTAAATTGAGGATATTGGGACTGTAAATCTTGAATAATTACTTTTTGGATAAATTAGGAGGGAATTGAAATTTTTGAATTGGATAATTAATTTTTGATTTAATTGTCAGAATATTGAATTAGGATTTGGGGATAGTTAATTATTGTGTTAAGTATCAGAATGTAGAATTTTAAAATTGAATAATTAATTGTTGAATTAAATTTTTGATATTGAGATTGTGAAGTTGAATAAATAATTTTTAAAATTAATTATGTGAAATTGAGATTTTAAAATTGAATAATTATTTTTTGAATTAATTATGTGATATTGAGATTGTAAAGTTTCATAATTAATTATTGAATTAATTATGTGATATTGAGATGGTAAGGTTGAATAATAAATTGTTGAATTAATTATGTGATATTGAGATTGTGAAGTTGAATAATTAATTGTTGAATTAATTTTTCAATTTTGAGATGGTAAGGTTGAATAATTAATTTTTGAATTAATTATGTGATATTGAGATTGTAAAACTGAATAATTAATTTTTGAATTAGTTATTGTTGTATTGAAAATGTTAAATTGTAATAATTAATTATTGAATTAACTATTGTAGATTTTTGTGATTATGAAATTTATTGATATGATTAATTAATTGTTGTGTTAATTAATAGAGTTGAAATGATTAATTAATTGTTGAATTAGTTAATAGGATTGAAGGGATTGCAAGTGATTGATTAATTATGGGATTAATTAATCATATTTACTGGAAAAATTAATTAGTAAATTAATTGAAGGGATTAAATATGATTAATTAATTGTGGAATTGATTAATGTAATTAATTTGATTAATTAATTTGTGAATTAATTGAAGGGATTGAATGTGATTAATTAATTTTGGAATTAATTAATGTATAAGGGGACTAGACGAGGTTTGGGACCCGCTTGGGAGTTGTGAGTGTCTTTATTTATTCTTTGGTTTTTTCATATTTACACTTGACACATACTTTGGAATGAAAGATCCACTATTTATTTTTTGTATTGTATTTCCAAATTTTGGTCATCACGTGATTATGGTATTTTCTTAGTTATTGTTATATTATTGGTTATTTTTTATTTATTTCTGTTGTTGTGGTACTTTGATAAATAGAGTATAGTCTCCTCATTATAGATATTATACCCTCACTGCTAGTTGGAATCCTATAACATATAGGGAGGTTCATTTGAGTTCATGTGACCGATCGTCTTGGGGAACCCGGTGTGTGGAACTTGAGTCGGGACATTACATAAACTATGGGTTCCTACAGGCTTGCATGGGGAGCTAATGAGAGAGTTTCATGCTTCTAAATGGGTGGTACATATTGGTTTAAAAAATATGTATCATGACTTCCATAGATTGTACAGGTGGTCAGGAATGAAGAAGGTGATAGAAGACTTTGTGATGATATGTTTCTTCTGTTAGTAGGTGAATGTCGAGCATTAGAGGAAAGTAGGGCTATTGAATCCTCCACTCATCCCCATGTGGAAATGGGATGATTTCACTATAGATTTTGAGAGAGGATTACCTAGTACACCCCGTAAGAGTGATGAATTATGTGTGATGATGGATCGATGGATGAAGGTATCCCACTTCCTACCTATCTGGGAGACCTTAACTATGACAACTCTGCTCTTTATTACAAATTAATTCTTGATTTATTAAATAATATTACACATAATACAACCCATAATATCAATAATTATACTATATTTTTGAATTAGGAACATAGAATGACATCTTGAATATGGGATACAACAACATTATTGATAAAAAAAATTAACATTCTTCTAAAATTCCATAGCTTTTAAAACTGCATGGGATAACCTGAGGGAATACATAAGAAAGGGGTAAGCTATAAAGCCTAGTAAGGGAATAAAAATGGAATAACATGAAGAAAGTGTTACATGTTAAATAATAAAAAATTAAATGGGATATAAAATAGATAAGAAACATGAATGTGAATAATTAGGCATGATAAAGCATGATAACATAAAAATAATATTGGAATCTGGAAACAAATTTAAACATGGAATCATAAACATAGGTCAAGGATAACATCCAAGATATCATGGTAGAAAAAGTTTTGTGATGGATTAGTTTCACTTCCTAATCCCTTTCATAACTTCTCATAAGACTAAAATATTTCCAAATACATTGGAGCACTATATAATATCGAGTGCACCCATCACTTTCATATTATTCACATGCATAAGTGTTTCACATAGGTCATACAACATGGAATAATTTTTCATCAAATTTTATTCCATGAACAAAGAGTGTAGAATAAATACATGTAAATCCCCAATAAAATAAGTATAAGTACCTAAAGGTTAACTCCCTTGATAGGAAATGGGTACGAGTATTCACTATATGTTTTTTTGGTATGAAAAATCATGGTGAACTTTCAGTAGCATAATGGGGGAACATAAATGTTCATGGGAGGGATTAATGAGAATGAAAGGGGTATCTAATAATTTATACATCAAATGAACAGTAAGGGTTATACATAAGAACATAACCCAACATTATGAATCAGAGATAAAAGACATAAGATATTGAAGATACTTGAATAAATTGGAGAAGGAGAGGATCCCATACTAAATTTTGGTAGGGAAATGGCTTAGGTAAATGCTATATTAAGAGGGGATAAATGATCTTTAATTATTAGTAAATAAATTGGATATTATATAGATATTTATAAATTCATTAAAACATGACCAATTGATATTAAAAAGTCTAATTGAAAATAAGGATCTTGAATGGAAAAGAAGAGAGAAATCTCTTACTAAATCTCAGCATTATAATAGCTTAGGTAAATGCTATAATGAGAGGGATAAATGATATATCATTCAAAGAACATAAATTGTAAAGTATAGAGATATTTATAAGGTCATTAAAACATAACTATTTGATATTAAAAAATTATTAATATAATAAATGTTCTTGAATTGAAAATAAGAGGGATAGGTCCCTCACTTTTGGTATGGAAAATCACAGGACAATTTCTGCAGCATAACAGGTGTAAATAATGGTTTTTGGGAGGGATTAGTGAGACTGAAATGGATATATCATCACATGAACATAAAATAGGTTAGTAATAGGGTTATAGAAAAACATACCCAAATAAGAAAAAATTGAAACTAAGAGGAATAACATAAAATAGGTGATAAAATAAAAATAAAAGAGGGGGATCCCTTACTAAATTTCAGCATGGTAACGGGTGTACATAAAGGTTCATGATAGGGATTTATGAGATTGAAATGGTTATCTCATAATATTTAAATCAAATGGATAGTAAGGGGTATGTAAGAACATATCCCAACATGAACAAATGGAAATTAAAAGGCATAACAAAAAAGTGGTGCTTGAATAAAAAGGAGAGTGGTAGATCCCTTACCTTGAGAGGGTGATTCCAGAAGCTTGGGAGGAGCTTCTTGGGAGCTTGGGGGGAACTTGGGAGGACTCTATAGAGGGTAGGGTGGAGTAATTACGTGCTGAATGTTTTTTTAGTGACGTGAATAGGGATTTTGTGTGGGTTTATATTGGAAAAGAGAAGGGAATTCTTTATTATTTCCCAAACATAGGTTTTGGAATCTATATAATAAAATAACTAAAACCAAACACCTTCTAATATGTTTTCCCATGTTTTATGAAAAATAGGGGTTTTTTTAATTATTTTATAATTCCATAGTCTGATATTATTAAAATGATATCCTTCCTAATGTGGAAGTGAGTCATGTTTATAAAGAAATGATTTTAAAACCTTAAAATATAATATAGATTTTAGAGGATTCATAAAGGCTTTATAAAATTAATAAAATAACCTAAAAATAACATTATTTTAATATAGAAACATATATTTGGTCATGTATACCATTTATATCATTTATTACAACTCTTTTGGGTCATTATAATTCCATAATAAACACCATATATTTATACCGTATTAAATTTTTACCCAAAAATTTAATTGTCTAAAAAAATTAAGAAAATTTCACCATTGGATAATTTCAAAATTTTGGTTACAAAAATAATATTTATTTTATAAAAATAATTTACTAAATATTTTATCTTTCACTTTTAAAATAAGAATCAACATTTATTAATAAATATTGAGTTTTTGACAATAACAGTTCTCGAACCCTTATAAAAATTACATTTGACTTATTAAAAATTATATGATCATTTATATTTAATAAAAATTATTTAATATTAATATTTTATTCAAATATTTTATTTCAAAAATCCATTAATTCATCAAAAATAATTTCTTAATTTAAATTGCATATTACTCAAAAATACAATTTGTGTTTTATCGTATCAAAATATAATTTTTATCTAACTGATTACTTAATCATTTATAAAGTAAAAAAAATAAGGAATAAATATAATTATTATTTCAATGAAAAGGAAATAAAAATACTCATACGTTTAGGGTTAATTTTTATCAAGTATTTGTTAAATTATTTTTTCCCTTAATTAACCTATTTTCCTTTTACTTTGGCAATAAATATTTACTACAGTTATTATTCATATTGTTCAAGAATTAAGATGAACATATTATGTAATATTAATTATGATTATTCTAAATATAGAATCCATTTTATCAAAATCAATTCAAATAGGTGGAAAATTTTAATTTAATATAAAACCCGCAACCATGCGTGAAAGCGGTTTTCTGAAAAAATGCATTTTTTTAGGAAAAGATGATTTTAATTTAACTCTATATATAGTAATATTCATTATATATATTTAAATTCATAAATATAGATATATAATCTAAAATTTTATTTTAAATAATTTCTCATTAGGGGTTATTTTAATTAATTAAAATGTAGAAACATTATTCATTTTAAAGAGTTTTTAGAAAAATGCATTTTGAAGCCTAAAAATAAACATATACTAAAATACGGTTTAAATATTATTTAAATATAATTAATTTAATTAAATATAAATAAATAATACTTATTTTACCTTGAAATAAAATCAAAATAATAATTGAACTTTTAAATTAATTAATTTATCAAAATAAATGATAATTTTACATAAAACAGTATTTTTCACAATTCATTGAAAAATCTATATTTTTTGAAAAATACAAAATTTACACCCTAAGTTAATTTTGGATGTTAGAATATAAAAAATGGAGTTTTTTATCAAATACATTTTATAAATTTTCTAGAAAATAATTATAATATTTTTTTCATAAAAATAAATAAAAATCATTTTTTAGATGACATAGTTTGAATAACAAAAAGACATTTCCAAAAATTGATTTATTATTTACTAAGAATTTATCAATATATTTAAAACATATATATATATATATATCATAAATTAGTTAATCTTACTCATATCCATAAATTTAATGGAAAGGTAAAAAGGGACATATTTAAATAATCATTGTTTGTATGTGTATCACATACACTATTGAGCATAGTTTTCTCTTTTAAAAACATAGGGTGTTACATTAAAAGTTGATGATTTGGGTATTCTCTATGTGTTTAAGATATTTTTATAGCATGATTTTTTGAGGAGTATCATTTCAGATAGATAGCCTCGTTTCACGTTAGGGTTCTGGTAGGGTCTTTAGAAGGCTCTAGGATCACATGTTCGGTTGAGCTCATCCTATAATCCTCATACTAACAATCAATCAAAATATATTGTTCAAGTTCTAGAGGATATTTTATGAGCTTGTGTCTTGGATTTTAGTGTTTTATGGGATAGACATATGTAACTCATGGAGTTTTCATATAATAACAGCTTCTAAGAATCAATCCAAATAGCACTATTTGAGGATTTTTATGGATGGTCATGTCATTTGCCTCTTTCTTGATTGGAATCAGGTGAGATAGAACTTGTTGGGACTAGACTCATGTAGGATACATCTGAGAAGATTCAGTTGATTAGGAGCTTCTTTGTGACAACACAGAGTAGGAAAATATCATACACTAACCATTGGAGATGGCCTCTGGAGTTCAAGGTTGGTCATCATGTTTTCCTTTGGGTGTCACCTAGGTTGGGGCAATTCCATATCAAGAAAAATGGAAAGCTAGAACCTAGGTTAGTTGGGCAGTTTCAGATAGGGTATAGGTTCAGTCCAGTGGTGTACTGATTAACCCTTCTAAAACACTTCAGTGTCATGCATGATGTTTTTCACATCACATAGCTTCAGATATATTACCCTGGCCCATATCATATGATAAACATCAAGTATTTCAAGCTTTGTGTTGATGCATAATTTGAGGAACATATGATACATATTATAGACTATAGTTAAATTATCTATTGGGTAGAATTATACCTCTGGTTTGAGTGAAGTGGAATCATGGGCATGTTCAGGAGGAGACATGGGAGAGGGATTTTGATGTGTGATCACGATGGAAAGACTTGTTCACAGATACCACACATTGATTATTGAAGAATCTCGAGGATGAGCTATTATATGATGGGGAGGTTTTAAGATCCCATTTTTATTTCAAGTATGTCTCTCTTTGTGTTTTTCATTGAGCCTTGGTGGTCGAGTCTTGTTCAAAGACAAAGAACCTTTATTGGGGAAAATGACCTAAAGTTCATGGATGTAATTTTATTTGAATTAATGGAGTCTAGGTATAAACATGTTAAATTATTTACAAGGTTTTCCATGGTTTGGAAATTATAGGAGGTTTTTGGGGCCCTTATGAATAAACTATTTTGATAACTTGTTATTTGATATTTACACATCATGAATGTGTTACACAACGTGTAAATTCATAGGTATATTTTATTAACTAGTGTAGGGTGTGAAGAGGTTACAAATCATGTAAACCATTCACATCGTTTAAAATTTGATCATGGTTAAATATTAATCTTTAGTGATGGGTTTTATAGTGTATCTCTTTAAAAAGAAATAAATGAATTGTAAATGTATTACACACTCTATAATTATCATAAGAAATGGTTTTAAGTCGGGAAGTGCATATGATTTTTCATATTCATTCAGTGCATCCTTTTCCACTCGACCCTAGGTAGTTTCTAGGTGAATTTGGAGCCACCTCCTATGTTCTAAACAATCCATTTCCACATGTGATCCCCTGATGAGTTGTTCTAATTATGTTTACTCCTCAATTCTATTGTTCTCCATCATTGTGATGAAAATATTGAGACCACAGTTGGATCTAGTTTAAACTGGATGTTTTGTGATCTAGATTTCCATTGTTGATCTCCATAAACTTCATTTACATTGGTGTAACCCATTTTGGTGTTTCTAAATCACTTGGTTAAAGGTAGGGGTCTAAACCTTAACCCTATGGATTTGGCTACCAATTGATTGTGACCTAGCTTTTGGATACCCCTTAGGTGGGAAAACCCTTGATTAAAATTGAATTGGCTAATAGCTTAAAGTGTGTGTTTATCATGACATGATACCTTAGGTTATTTCTTGATATAGAATCCCTAGGTAATAGATTATTTATTATTGATATGACTATAGATAATTTGAGATATAAATAAAAGAAAAATATAAATACAAATGGTAATTTTCATAATTAACCATTTTGGCTTATGATGTGATATTGTGATATCTCAGATGTTATGAATTTTTGTGTTATCATGTTTTAATTATTATATTGAGAAGGCTCTACCTAGTCCCATGTTGTAATGCTTATATTGAGAGAGATCTACCTAGTCCCATGATGAAATACTAATATATAGGACTTGGACTAGATTTTGGTGATTTTTCTATGGACATGTGTTTATGGTTGGCATGGTTGTGTTACAAGTTTAGATATATCTCAGCATGGGGCCAATGCAGGTTATGTTATGTCATGAGCATAAGGATGTTGGTTGTCATGGTTGTGATACATGATCAAATACATTTCATCATGGTTCCAAATCTGGTTAATCGATGTATTATATTAATTTATTAATTAATATACTTTTTTATTGCTTATTGTATACACTTATTATCAGACTAGTTATCTATAAACATGGTTTTTTCAAGATATTGAGTTTTACTCACACCCTATTTGTCCCACCATTTGGTAATTGAAGAAATTACATGGATGTAGGTTTGGACAAATGAAAGGGACCTTGCTGGTTATTTTTTTCATTTCTATATGGACTAAAAGTTAGAGATGGGCCTGAAATGGGGTTTGAGACCAGGTTCTTTTGGGGTATCTTGTGTCAGGTATTTCTTTTATTTGTACCACTTTAAGTTTGACTTTTAGGTAAATTTTATCTTGTCATTACATGGTTTATTATTATTAGATTTTTTGGTTCCTCATTTTATTTCCCAATTATATTATATATTGTTTCCTCTATGTCATTACTCTAATTTTTTTATTTATATTGTTTATTTTTTATGTTATGTAACTCTATACCATAGGGTATAGTCTTCCCACTATTTCAACACACCCCCACTACTAGTTGGTAGAATATGGTGTATGGGGAGGCACTCTTGAGACCTCATAACAAACCATTTTTGTCTGTGTGATAGGGTTCCAGATTGAGGGATGTTACATACTTGGAGTCTTGGGAGAATAATTGAGCATGATGCGTCTTTTGAGAGTTGGGGTATCTTAGTGGGAGGGTTTTTAGAGCATTCTAGTGGCTTGGTTATCTATGATGGTGTTTATCTAAGGTAAACCTTGGGAGTAAAGGTGAGGACATGTTTAATGAGTCTTGAACCCTATTTTGGGGGGTGTTTTAGGGACATTAAGGTTTTTTCCATGAGTGGGAATACTTTTATGGTTTATCAAACATGAATTAGTTTCCTACCATAGTGTAGTTAATGATTTGGATTTTAAATGGATTTATACACATGCCCAGTGCATGGTATTATTTTCCAAAGGAAATGAGGTATTGTAATCATCATAGAGGTGATGGTTCTTAGGTTAAAGGATTAAGATAAGACTCAATTTAGGCTCTTTAATACCAATTGGGTTAGACTGTCTAGTGTGATGAGGTAGTTAAGTAGTTCAATTTAATACAACTTATGAGTTAGGTTATAAAAGTAATGTATTAAGGTTCTAGGGATTATTGATAGGTTTTTATTGTTTATGGTAGGATTTTATGAAGAAACATGGAATTTCAAATGAGAGACAGTATGGGGATGCACTTAGAGTGTTGACTATAAGCTAAGAGTAAGGATTTGGGTTGTGTATATCATGTGATGTTTTTTTGTTATCCATGAATTGATATGATAAATCATATTTGTATGGAAATATGTCTCTCCCAACAATGGATAAGATGTCAAGAGACTGTAGTGATCCACGGTTCTCTTTCTAGTGGCCTTCTTCTATTTGAATTGGGTTACTATATTCCCTTTTTTATCCTGATTCACAAATACCTCTCAAAGTATTGGGTCATAGTATGAATATTAACATGATTCAATTACATAATCTCTTATAGTGTATGTGTCATGATCCACTACTTATATGATATTTCTTGAGTGTAGTGTGCCATGATCCGACCCTTGGTCACTCGGCCTCTTCTAGTGGATATTTCATGATCCACTTATTATATGCTTCTTTTCTGAGATTGGTGTTCTGTGATCCAACCCTTGGATACTCTCCTTGATTATAGTTAACCTCTAGGGGACTAAGGGTCAGTCTCATGACATCCGTGGATCATTTCTCTGGAACTAGTCAAAAATGGGTAGGGTTGAGCATTGTGGTGTCCTTGTTAACACATGATGGATTGGCATGGTTTCTTGACTATTGAGTGCAACAACCTGAAATTTCACTATGTGTTTTTCCATAAATAAATACCATTTTAATAACTTGTTCTATATGTAACACTAAAACAATCATTAGTATATTAAAAAAGAAAATTATAACACGAATAAAACCTATGGTAGATAAAAATATATTAATCAATTATAAATTCTTAAAAAATATTTTTCAGAACACTTAGAGTTTTAAAAGGGTATTTTTTCAATAAATGCAGTTTTTCATTATATATTGTATTTTCATTTAAATGGAAATTTTATAAATTTTATAATTTTAATTTTTTCAAATGAACATAATTTTTTAATTCAGTATATAAAAGTTATCATGGGGTTATATTTTGATTTTTTTTCAAAATAATTGATTTTCAAGTGAAAAGTGAAAAATATACCAATTTTATTAATATTATAATTTGTATGGATAAATTTTTTTTGAAAACTTTTTTAAATAAAAATATATATTTATAAAGTAAAATAAATCATTTAAAAATACTATATTGGATTTATAAAACACATGTTTAATTTCATTGAAACATAAGAATTTCTCCACTCTAAAAACTATTTTTATTCACTTATAAAAATCAATCTAACAAAATGGATTTTATATTTTACCTCAAAATATTCATATTATATAATAATATCAATTTAATTTTTATTCATAGAATTTTGATTACTAGGATTAAATTTAATTATCGTGATAATTATAAAACTAATATTTTCAAATAATTTTTTTGTTAACATTGTGTAATTTTTATCCAAAAACTTAAATTAATATATTTTCAATAATAAATATAATATGGTTTTTAAAATATATATATAATTATATTAACATAAATTTAATTAATAATGAATTCTAAATAATATTAAGAGCACATAATGGTTAAAAGAACATTTTTCTACAAAAAAAATAGTTTTTCTATATATATAATAAATTAATTTAAAAGTTAATATTCAATTATTTAGAATTTTAATTATATAAAATGGAGACTAAATTTAGGATCATAATATAAAAATTTGGTAATAGGTTTCATTTTATATGTTTAGTAAAACACAAGTTACATGGGTAAAAACTAGTTACCCCAGTAATAAAAAAAGGTAAATAAAAAATATAGGAGTAAATGACTTCCATCCAACATTACCATTTTTATTCCAAAGGGCAAAAAACAAAAACAAACAGCGGACAACGTACAATGAACAAGGAGCGTTGAGGCTTACGGAGGGTGGAAATAATGAAGGCCAAGGGCATCCCCCCGGATCAGGTTCACCCCCTCGGGTTTGAGGTGAGAAACATGGGAAATACTTTGAAACAGGTTACTTGGGGTTGCCATAGAAGCCAAATGGTCCGCCACCTTATTCCCCTCCCTCTATGTATGTGTGACTTGAGTGTTGAGGACGATTAGAGCCTTGCATCTTCGGATTGTATATACAATGGACCAAGGTATCATTGCTATTCGGTGCAAGGCTCCACAGATGATTAATGAGTATGTCTCCACATGAGTAATATGGATCTCATGTTGCCTGAATAGGATGATTCCCGAGAGAACAGCCTGCGCCTCTTCCTGCAGGGAGGATCCTTTGCCATAATGCGCCGAAAATGCTGCGTACACACTTCCCGTGCAGTCTTAGACTACACCTCCACCGCGCATAATGCCCGCCACACAAGACCCATCAGTATTCATCTTGAGGCCGAAAGTTGGAGGGTTCCACCTCACCCAGGCCCCCTGTTGTCGGAGACCCATTTGCTGTGTGGGACGATGCACATTCAGGTTGCGCATTGAAGGCACGTCCGACCAGAGTCCCTCTACCCCACACCATTCGAGCAGGTGGCTACGCGTATTGGAGATGATGCTGCGACCCAAGGCTGGTACACCCTCAAACCTGGACATGTTTTGCACAGACCACAGACTCAAGCATCCCGCGTTGAAGAAACACGCCCGCACCACGATCTCCTTAACCCTCACAGCCGAACCCTGAAACCAGCTCTCCAGAAAAGTCCCACTACTTTCCGCCATGGGAGTGTACCCAGAAAAACTCCCTAAGTAGTTCCAAACCTTCTTATCCCACTCCCCTTCGAAGAACAGATGATCAATGCTCTCCTTGCTTCTATTCTCACAGCAATTGCAACTAGACACCAAACTGATCCTAAGCCTTTTAACATTTTCCTCAGTTGGAAGGGCACGGTGCTGAATGCACCACGTTAGGAAGTTATACTTAGTTGGGATCTTTTTGCACCACACCTAGCCAAACCATCCCCCTAGCTGCCCTTGAGTAGTGCCAAGCCTGTGAAAATCCTTTGCATTAAAACGACCCGAGGAGGAGGGAGTAAAAACAAATTGATCCGGGATCCGGCTCAAAATGATGGAGTCGAAAATCTCCAGCTGGTTCGCATCTAGAAATCCCCTGAAGAAGTGAGGTAATTGACTCGCCTCCATGAAAGAGATCATCGGGGTTGGACATCCCGGATAGTCAAGGTCCCTCCCCAACCAATTATGGTGCCATAAGAGAACATTTTCCTCCCCAATAAACCACTTCCAGGAATCAATTAAGCTCAGGATCATGTTACCCACCGAAGACCTGAGCGGGGACTACCTCCCCAAATAAAAATCATCATTAACCCCTTACCGTAGAGCCATAATCTTTCCCCACATGGTACGCTCTTCAATCACCTCCCAGGCCAGCTTCGCGTGCATGTAAACGATGGCGTTCTCAAGGCTTTTGACATCGAACCCTCCCTCCGCAATGGGACAATCCATCTTCCCCCACAAGACCCAATGCCTCTTCCCTTCTAATGTTGCATCCCAAATGAACCGGGCCAAGAGTTTTTCAATGGCCCTAATAACCCCCTTTGGTACATTCGAGGTCGAGAGAGTGTGCACAGGAATGGCTAAGAGGACACTATTCACGAGAGTGATCCGACCACCAAAGGATAAAAAATGATTCTTCAAATTAAGGATTCAGCTAGAAATCTTGCTCACCACACGGTCAAAGTCTCTTATGCGCGTGCGGCCTGGAGAAATAGGGGTACCCAGGTATTCCATCGGAAATAGACCACAACTCATCCCTAAGCTAGAACCCAAATCCGCTACCCTTCTCGGGTTGCATGTGTCAGATACATAGAATCCGCTCTTTTATTTGTTAATTTTTTGGCCACTCCATTGGAAGTAATCCTCAAGAATATTGTTCATTCCCTGCACGGATCTCTTTCCTACATTAATGAAGATAAGGGTATCGTCCACAAACATCAAATGGGAAATGGAAGGAAGCCTCAGTCTCCACCGGTACGGAAGAATATGCCCTCTTGCAAGACCGCTGTCGATCATCCTACTCAAGGTATCCTGCATAAGGATGAAGATGCTTAGGGATATCGGATCACCTTGCCTGAGGCCTCTCACCATCTTGAAGAAGCCATGTGTATGACCCAGAGAGGACACTTCCATCCAAACCGAACTAAAACACCTAAACATGATGTCACAAGACCATCTAAAGAATCCCATATTTTTCAGGACCCTGTTGATGAAGCCCCATTCAATCCAATCATAAGCCTTGCTCATATTAAGCTTGATGGACAAATTGGACCCCCGAGACTTGAAAGAGAAGTATCTTAACATCTCATGTGCCACTTCTATGGCACCCTAAGTAGAGCAATCTCTCACAAAGCTGTGGTGCTCCTTGGATATCCATTGTTCCAAATTTCCGGCTAGCCTCCTGTTGATAATACTAGACAGAATTTTGTAAGTGAAATTACACATGCTTACAGGCCGATAATGAAGCAGGGATGAAGGAGCCTTGATCTTCAGTAGCAGAACAAGGGTCGTGGACGAGGCAATCCGCGGGAGACTACCCCCTCTGAAGAAGTCCTGAATGGCGTTGATGATATCCCCCTTAACCACCTCCCAGGCCTATCTGTAGAAAGAACCAGGGAACCCATTAGGCCCTGGTGCACTCTCATGATTAAGGTTTTTCATTGCCACCCTGATCACTTCCTCCTCCAGGACTCTCTCCAACAGTTCATTATCATGAGGAGTAACCTAAGAAGGAACCCTCTCCCATAAATCTTCACCCCCCACGGTATACCCTTGTGGCCTATCCAGATTAGTTCCCACCAGAAGATCCCTGAAATATGAGACAACCATGCCCCCAACCACTTCCCTGTCATCAGTAAAGGAACCATCCTCAAGGGCCAGATTTGGTTTGACTGTATGCCGCCTCTTCCTAATTCAGGCATGGAAAAAATCTATATTCTTGTCGTCCTCCTTAAGAAATTTAACACTCGCGCCTTCCCTTTCCCTGCTCTCCTGCGAGAGTAACAAAGCCTCCAGAGATTTCTTATTTTCTGAGAGCTCTCCGAAGATGCCATCATATCAAACCTCCTCAATGCTTGCCTCAAGCCGCTCAACTTCCTTCTTTATCACCTCCAGCTCCTAATCAATGGGAGGAATACCCCTAGCCCAAGTATGCAGAGCCTGCTTGAGTCTCCTCAACTTCCCGTGCAGACCCACCTAGAAACGTCCCTGGATCGGAGCTTCCAAGCTTTCTCTCACAACCTGGTGAAAACTCGGAACACCGGACCAGTGCCTCATGTACCGGAATCCCAACTACAGGTCCCCTCCCCTATTTAGGGACAACAGGAGGGGGGAGTGGTTAGAGAGACTCCGAGTCAAGTGGACAACCCTCACTTCTGGGAACAAGGTCACCGCATGAACGTTGGCCAAACATCAGTCAATCCTGCTCCAACATCGGCTGTTTACCATTCGGTTTTTGCACCAGGTGAAAGGGTCCCCTGAATATCCCAAGTCCATCAGCCCCCTTCCTGCCATAAATTGACCGAAGGCCCTGCTAGCCCGCCTAGGGAATTCCCCTCTCCCCTTTCACTCCACTTTCTCCACAACAATATTGAAATCACCGCCCAAATTCCATGGTTGATCCCCCAGATCAAACCCATTCAGTTCACTCCAGATGAACTCCCTACTATGGGCATCTCAACTACCATAGATGAAAGATACAAGAAGGGATGATCCATCATAGGTCACCCTCATCGTGATATTCTGATCTCCATCTTGCACCAAATCCACTGACACCTCCTTGTTCCATAGGATCCAAATATGCCTATTGACTGGCTCCACCTGCAATGAAGCATGCATCTTCTCCTTATGAGCAAATTCTTTGATCTTGTTAGAGGATTGATTGTGCTCAATAATCACCACCAATTTGACTTTAGGCTTCCTAACATCTGATGCAATGAAATCAGACTTGACCCTCACCCCAACCCCTCAGGCATTCCAGATAAGAACCGGGTTCATGGAAACAGAGGCTACCTGGAATTGACCCCAGGCGACGTGGTCACTTTTGTGAGGGAGACTACACCTTCTCTAGCCTTCAACTTCTTCATAGAGTATCTCGTTTTCACTCCTGATCTTCTTTCCACAGGAACGGCTGAAGAAGGAGACCGAAAGGGGGAGCACCTAGACCCCTTCCCATGAACCACCTGGCTGGGCGAATAGGCCATGAGTGCCTCCTGCAGCAGGAACTCACAAAAGTAAAGAGTATTCACAAAAGTTCCATTTTCTTCACTTATAAAAGGGGATCACATTCACCCTTTCAATGGTCCACTTTCCCTTTGAAATATCATTGAAACTATGAAAAAATTTCCTCTTATAGAAGTAAATTTCATTTATTAAATCCCCTAGTAACTAAAATTTATCCTAAGTCCTTCAATTTTTAAGGATTTCATCAAGAGTAAGTTAAAGGTCTCGATGTAAGTATTACGTACTGCTTACATTTTATTATTAATATTTATCTTAAAAACCTAACCTAAACCTATTAATATAATTACCTAAGTATCATTAGTATACTTAAATTTTATTATATTAATGTAACTGCCCTTATATATTCCTTCTCATCCACTTATAAAAATAAAATAACATTGATTGTTTGTTGTGCAGACTACCGCCTCCACCAAGCGACATCTTCCATTATTCACCACCGCCTCTCATAACTAGTTATAAGGATGGAATTTAAGAATAAATGTGAAATATATAATATAATTATTATTATTATTAAGAAACAAATTATAATTTTCCTTCTTTCACTCTCATACGTTGGGAAATGAAAACATTAATTGTGTGTTGTGCGGACCACCACATCTAGGAAGTAACATTTTTCATTTTTCATCTTGATTATCATTATTTATCCAAGACTTAAAATATGATTAACTGAATTAAAAACATATAAATAATTTATTCTTATATTATAATGATATTATACACAATTTTAACCAAACTCACCCATAAATTTATATCATTTTATTGTTTGGTCGGTTTAACAACCTACATGAACGATGCTATAAAACTTTATCATAGATGACTATGGGAATTTAAATATGAATATTATTATAAGTTAATAAGAAAATAATAATTATTTTATAGTTTTGGAAATGTTATTTTGTTTATTTATTTTAGTATTAAAATATCAACTTTGATCGCTAAAATTATCAAAATAAGCCGACACTGATTCAATTTCCAGACAAAATAACAAAAAAGAATCAAAAACTATATAATAAATAAATATAATATGATAATAAATGATCCTTATTAAATTAAATATATATTATTAAGTTTTATAATAAGGTATTTAATAAAATTAATTTGATTATACATGCTATTT
Organism: Viscum album; assembly: GCA_963277665.1. Taxonomy (NCBI): domain Eukaryota; kingdom Viridiplantae; phylum Streptophyta; class Magnoliopsida; order Santalales; family Viscaceae; genus Viscum; species Viscum album. The sequence goes on from OY728121.1 coordinate 371,542,299, forward strand.
GGCGCATGAACAGAGTGAATCAAGCCCACAGTAGGGTTTCTTGTCTCAATTTTCAATCCCTTTAGGAATACTTCTTATTATACACCATGTTTTATTTAGAATGCTGATTCTAATTACCTTTTGTTAAATAGTATAATGAACCTATCATTATTAATGGTATTTATTTTTTTATTTTAAATCACATCCTTCAAGGGGTTTTGGTTTGAAAAATTATAATATCATAATGGTTTGTGCTAACTCAATTTTCATCCATTGAATTTCTAAATTTCTTATTGAACTCTATTGTTTTAAGTTTGATTTGTTCTACCTAATGAATAATTTTTATTTTATTTTATCTTTTTCTAGGTTTTTATAATTCTTACTTATAACTTCATTATAAAATTTTATAAGGATGTTAACTGGTATTACCATCTTCCCCACCTCAAATTCTACAAAGGATTCTTTGACAACAAATGGTTTCCTGAACTTAGGGTGAGTTTGGGATATCCCCATAACTTGAGGCTCACCCCTCATAGGCATTCCCCATGAAAGGAGCATATATTCCCTTTACACTTACAATTATGGGGTCCTATAATATTTGAATCATTGGAGAAAACTCAGGAATCATTTAGAGATAAAGAACTAGCACCGCTTCTATGGATAAGATTTACTCTACAAAAGCTTCAAAGGTGTCCCACACATCCAAGTGTATGAAAATTCTTATTGAGCCTCTTGAAAAGAATATTTTAGGTGACCATTCTATCCACACTGATGAAATATCATTTGAAACCATGATCTCTTTCCCCCCTAGACTCATCTCATTTTATCTTCATTTCTACAAATACACCTTTGCTTCCACCAGATTTGTAGGGAGAATCAACCATTCCTAATAGTTTATCCAGACCCATCTCTATTATCAAATCCTAATCAACCAATTTACCATAGGATGAAATTTTCAAGAGAAAATATTTTGACCAAATGTTAATATAAATACCCATTTCAAAGTATCAAGCTTTTAAAGTGTCATTTTAACCATTTTTTGTGAAAAAAGTCACAAGCTCAAAAATTAAATTTTTATATTCAATTATTGTTTAGTCGCCTTATTAAAGGGGGAAAATTCCTTGTACTTTGGAATATTCATCATCTCGGGATGTAATTATTGAGAGAATATAACTTTAAAAATTTTCCAAGTTGGGTTCTCATGAAATTTTGATTGTATGATAAACTCAAAACACTTTCGGTAGGGTCCCTTGATTGTAAAGTTGGTGTATTTAACTTTCAAGGTATTAGGAGTTTTGAATAATTAAAATATTTTCTCTATAATTTCCAAATAATTCTCCACCTATTTAGGATCCTTACAGCCTCATAAATCATGAGGGATTTGATAGAGGAACTCTTTACCATGATCTATATCTTGTGATGAACTATATTCAGGTTCCCTTTTAATATCCAGGATGATTTATACCACTGTCTCAATGAGATTATAATTAAGTTGAGGGTCTTTCAGAAAAAAATTATCCACTTCACCCTCTTGAGGGTTCACTGGGGCCCTTATTATAGGCATGGTATTATAAAAAATCCAATAAACAAAATATATCTCATAAATACATTAAAACCTATATAATATCATATAAAAATAATCAAGTTAACTCATAGTTAATCCATAAATAATAATGGAAAAGACTATATATCATTAGAAAAAGAAATCTATAATGAATTTTACATTTACAGGTGTTTGGAATTTAAGAGGAATTTGAAATTTTGAAATAGTGGGGGGATATATATTTGAACCAGGCTTCCAAGTAAGATATCATAGGTTGGAACACCTCAAACACATGTAATTAGACATGGAATAGGGCTCAGGAAGTAGTTGGGATCCCATAAGAGTGTCAAGGAAGGGTCGGGGTGAATTCTACAAGTTGCAGCAGGTGACCAACCATCTGGTGGGTCCCACTAGATCGTCATTCGTCTACTGCAAATTGCAGAAGCTCCTGCTTATAGAAACTAGCTAGCCATTGGTATTTTCAATGGGTTAAATTAAAAATTTCCCTAATTGGGTTTGAGAGAAGGTGTCCCTTCTCTCTACCCCCATTATTTTTTGAGAATGGTCTCTGGTATCCCACTCCCTTCCCCCTCCAACACCCCTTGGTTTGGGGTTTTCTTTAGGTCATTTCATCATTTATTTGAGGCTGGTATCACCTTTTACTAACCTACATTGATAAACCCTCTTGTTCTTCCAAAATTTTGTTTCATTATTAGTTTCTTTGTTGGCGATTCAACCTAAGTATGGTGGAATCACCCAATTATTTTGGGGCTTTCACTTGGATTGAGAAAAGGAGATCCCAGTATGACATCTAATTTCATCACTCGATGTTTCATTAAGGTATGACACCAAGGTTAATTTACTTAATTTTTTCTTCAAATTGGTTTTTGATTTACCATAGAAGCAGTGTTGAATCCTAGGGATTTGGCCCAGAATTTGGTTGGGGGTATTCCATGAGTCTTTTGAGAGTGGTCGGTTGGGGTTCTAATGTGGTGATAACTTTGTTAAGGTCCTCTATCATTTATGACTTATTAGTTTTGTGTTTTCAATTAAATATAATTTTTTATAATTAATTTTTGAGATTCCTTTGTGTGTGTTAGGAGCCAGGAGTGCGGGTGAGGTTCGGTTGATCTTGGATGGGCCTTGGTAGGCCTTGTAAAGTTGTTGCCCCTTGGAATTAAAGTTTTAAATCATCAAATAAAGGTAGGTAGTCCTTGTATTTTCCTATAGTCTCATTTTAATTTTCTAATTTCATGGGATGGTATTCACACTGATTATCAGGTGATGACCATAGGTTCTAATTAAATGTTTTAAATTTTAAATTGGCCTTAGTTAACACCCTTTGACATGTTTGAGCCTTATGATAAGGTGGTTCCTAGTGGAAAACCTTAGAAGTATGTTGACCCTTGTATTTGGATAATTGAATATCCTTGATGTGAAAATGGTTTTGGAATGGTTTGGAAAATGGAAAATTGGAATTGTTCTAGAATGGAAATAGTAATTAATACATTGTTCCTTGGTTGTTTATTTTGGTTTGATGGTAATGATGTTATGTTTTTTTCTGTTTAAAGTATATTGTTTTTTGGGACTGATTATTAAACTCAAGGTGAATATGGCCCCAGGTTTATGTTGATATAGATAGTTAAACTCAAGGTGAACATGGATTTTGGGTGAACACTAAGACTTATGGTTAAACTTAGGGTGAACATGGCCCCTCAAGTGGCCATTGGAGTTCCATGGATGGGTATTACCACTAAATTTATAATTTTTGGTTGAGGATGGGTATATTAACCCCATTGTAAAATGGGTTGAAATAGTCATCATGATGTGCTCAAAGACACCCCGAAACTAGCTGACGTATGTATCTACCATTCATGGGGTGAACCTAGCCCCTTATTTCAGCATTTGTTTTATGCATTTACTTTAAAAAAAATTAAAATTGGTAATTATACTTGTTTATCTTGAGAACTTCTATATGAACTATTATCAAACTAGTTATATTTAGGGACACTGTTGGTGGTGGACTATTGATTTATACTCACACCTTGATCAAGCCACCATGGAACTTGGTTATCCAAGAAAACACCATTATTGCTCATAGGTACAAGATTTGGGCAAGGCCTGATGTTGATACATGTTATTTCAGATTCCTAGGTTGAATTTGTATAATGAGACTGGGTAATAATATAAACCAGTTCGGGATAGGTTTTTGGCCTCAATTTCAATTTATTCTTTTAGTAAGTATTGTGTATGAACCTCCATAGGGGATCTAATTGGTATGTTTGGACCATTCAAATATTATTTCATCTGATGTTGTATTTATCTATTATCATTTTCCTTGGTTGTGATGTCTATCTATATGGGTATCTATTTATATCATTTAAATTGTATTTATTACTCTGATAATGAGGGAATAGTCTCCCCATGGTTGGTTCACAAGACCATGTCGCTAATCAAAAGCCTATGTAATATAGGGAGGAAAACCTAAGGTTTGCAACATTCTGCTGGTCCAGTCACTATTTAGTGGTTTGAGGCAGTAGGATGTTACAAAAGTAGTATCAATTCCTATTTTATTTTGTTTTAATATTTGGGCATGGTAGATAATAGACTAGGATTCATCAAGGCTTGGTAATGATCTTGTGTATGGGTATTGTAGCCCCATGTACAGAGGGAAATCTAGGTTACCAGGGTTGAGAATTAATGTTCTTGCTTTTCACTTTTAAAATTGATTGTTTAAAACCTTGAGTGGTGCACATGGATGTGATGTTATGGATTTATGGGATTTTTAATCTTCATCGATATGACAAGAGGGTGTGTGTGTTCATGCATCATACTAGGCATATAGGATTTATGTGTTATATATATGTTTTCTGTGATTGATATCTGTCTAGGATTCACATATGTTGATGTTTCATTTACTTATTGTAGTTCATTTTCCTTGTTATTTATATTTTCATACACCATTAAAATATTGGAGAGGGATACTGGTACTGCGGTGCACAACCTAAGTCGGTGGACTGGGGATTTAAATTTTTCTATCACCAGAGTGATGAAACTTCATTGTTTCTGCTGATCTAAGCCCCAATAAGGTCTAATATATTTTTTTAATAATCAACGAATAGAAATTAAACACACATATTTACATTATTATATTCGATGTACATTTAACTACAGATCATCATCGGTGATTTTTTATTAAGGATCTCATGAAGAACCCCTCTATATCCACACATGCTTCAATAATATGTGCTTACACCGATCATATAATTCTATGTGCCAGAGAGAATATCATACAATTTATTCAATGTTGCAACAATCACCTCAATCTCATGCCTTCGATCCAAGAAGTTGTCCTTCGATTGATCACTCAGATTGAGTCTCTATATCTCTATGATGCAGGATGAGATAGGATCTCTCAATCCATTGGAATGAATGGAACCTAGGAATTGATCTCCTCTCGACTTATATAGTGGATGTTCAAAATATCTGGACAGGGTTCCCTGGTCCTTGTATATTTAACATCCACTAAATAATTAATAAAAAAATAATTATGATAAACTAAGAGTTTCATAAAAAAATATTTTTATTTTATGACATACATATAATATATATAGTAAATATATTATGTGATAAACCTGAGTCATTAATTAGACTCTTAATTCCCTCTAATATTAAATAAACAATGAATATTAAAATAATATTTGTTGGTATAATATTATTCCATTTATTCACATAATACATTTTCAATGTTGTTAATAAATAAATTCAACCCAATTATTATGTAATCGAATAATAATGAATTTATTTATTTATCGGTGATTGATAATTCTTGGAAAACTCTCAAACCCCATGGTGGGGTCCACCATGTCTGGGTAAGATCTGGAATGTGCTATTATGTGTGTGAACCTATAGGCCACTATCTTGATAGTAGTGAATAATATTCACAAACCAAAAGTGAATTCTAGAAACCCATCAAGTCCCCTAAAGAGACAATGTATTTTCATAGCAATAGAAGTTATCCTATGAACACTCGCTATGTAATATAATCTCTACGTCTTCTGATATCACAAAAATAAAAATTAAAAACTTATGTCATCATCCATTCTTGTTATATTATTTTTTTTATCTAACTGGATAGAATTACCTTTAACTACCATGGATATGGATTTATTAAGATACTACCATCTTGATCAATCAGGCTTGAGATATCACTTCCTCAAATCAGAAGCAAAAAAATTTATCTTGATCAGTTAACAAATGTCATGCCACCAATAACACACCCAACACATGATACCTCTCCATGACTTCATCATTATATTTTGTTCATTGCATAAAAGTATGTGATCAAATGGAATACATTGATAATTATCTCAAGTGAGGAGACCAATAAGCATGTTCATAGATAGGGACAACCTATGATGCCAGAAACATGTGGGGTTCCTATTGGTGAGTTTATCCTCCTAATATAATTTACTCGAGATCACCAAGTGTGAAATTTTTGATATGAATCCTCAATGATTATGATCCTCCCACACCTGATGGTTTCACATCATATGTGTCTTCTAAATAATATGTATCTAGACCATATGGAATAAATTTAATATTATTGTCATTGTATCTCTAGGTTCTCATTATAGCCTGGAAACTACTATAACCTTTTTATGTGATATGTAATCTAAGGACATTACCATAAATATAGTATAGATAGAAGTATCAACACTATTCTAGTAAGATAAACAGATTTATATATCAAATTTTATACATGTAATGGTAATCAAAGTATATACACAAGTTGGGTCTAGGGAACCCACTTTCAACACTCCCCACTTGCACTATAGAAAACTATAACAAGTCTCAATATACTAGCTCTCATATGAGAATCATGCTTCTGCTAAGATATAGATTTATTCATGGGGACTTCCACATTATTCTCTATGGCTACAGTCATGACCCGTCCCAACAGGGCATGTACCTGTGACTACCCTAATCTCACTTCCAATAGGCTAGGGGATAACGACTAGCACCAAGTAGGCATATCACACACATGGAAAGCCTTATCATAATTTACATGTATGAATGCACACAAATCCAATCACATAAACTTTTGAAATGTAAAAAAACTTATAACCATGCGAGTAAACATCTAAAATTCCACCATTGGAGTACAATAACATGTATTGGAAAGAAAAAGGGCCAAATACAATACCACAACAAAGAAACTAAAAAAAGTCCAACTTGTAATGTGGGTGAGGAATGTTTTCAAGGTAATTGTAGGAATACACCTCTTTCTATCTAGCTCACTAAGCTCTTCCTAGTCCTAGTCCCACTAAGACTCCCTCCAAAGGTCATTCATCTGCATAATACATGACATGTGTAGGAAAATCCCATGAAGGGGTGAGTATAACAATACCAAGTAGGACACCCTAAAATCACTAATCATATAAAATTAACAATAATAGCTATATCATAATAGGTATATGTAAATAACACATATAAAAGTAATATCTATATATACTCAATATGGACAAACAATATCAAGGTAAAGTCACAACCATAATTTCCATCCTAGGATTCCTACTTGAAGGTTCCACATAGAACTCATCTAGGAGAAAACACTCAATGTGTCACACCCTGACCTTTAAATTTATTTTATTTTAATTATTTCTTGACTTTGGTTACTCTCATCGAGGTTCAGGTTGAGCGATGGTTTAAATTTTTTTAGGTTTGTTAATTTTGGTGGGTTTTAGGCGGGTGCATGGGAACCGCACGGTTATAGGTAACCGTACAGTCATCCCAGGTGACTCTAAGGATTCCCAATACTTAAAATAAATAATTTTTATATATGTTTAAACCTTAATAATATTATTATTATTAAATTTTTATTAATAATAATTTTATTATTAAATAATTATTAACATTATTATTATTACTATTATTATCGTCATTTTTTATTTATCTTCATTTTTACGGAGGAACCTGAGTGGGGTCCCCCTCCCCTTCTCCCTTTATGGGGCGCGACCTGACCCAGCTTGCTACCCCCTACCCTGCGTGACCTCCAGTGATGTTCCCCCTTGTGCTGGCGACCTTCCCTCCAATGGCAGTTGGACCTCCCCCTTATGTCGCCCCTTGTGTCGGACCACTCGCCTCTGGCCTGCTTCCTACAGCACGACTCACTATCGCCCCCTCTCTCCAGCGCAACCCCCCTAATTTGGCCGCACCTTTCCTTTCCATCGGCCTTCCCTCTAGCTGGCGCCCCTCTGACAGCACACCCCCAACTCACGCAACTCCCTCCCTTGCCTCAGCTTCTCTCTGATGCGTCGTTCAGCCCAGAATTCTTGGGATTCTTCATATGATTCATCGTGGTATGCATCCTTCCTCCTTCATATTCCCTATTGCGACTGCTTTTGGTCCCTTCACTATTTGGGGAGGTACAGCCAAACCTAGGGTTTGAAGGGTAATCCTATTTTAAGTCTTCTTATGGTTTAGGTTTGTCTGGATGGTCCCCTATGACCTATTCTTGTGGATTTCATCAACTGTCACCGAAGGTGAGGCGGTTCGGGTTGTTTGGGTTTATCACCACCATTTTAGGTGAGTAATTGTTCTTATTGCTTGGTTTTTCACCATCCAATTTTAGGTTTTTAAGATGTTTATGAATCCTTAGTAATTTATTTGAGGTGTGATGAACCTTTTCACTATGTTTTTTTGATTCTAGGATATGTTGTACTAAGTTTTGGTCAATGTTTGAGGATGTGTACGCATATACTTAAGGTATGTATATATAATATATATCTATGTATACTCTATTTATGCATTCCCTCTTGGAACAAGGAATACATGCCTTGGATTATAGATATATATATATATATAGTTATGTGTGTGAGAGTGCAGACCGGTTACGAGTGGTTGCTGCCTAATTTGAAAAGCACCAGAGTGTCTCTTCTTGGGCTTCTCTCTTGCTGAGGTAGGTTTCATATGCATGCACCTTTAACTTGATCTCCCTGATTTCTTAGCCATTTAAAAGTGGGTTGTATATTTATGTGTTATTTATATATACATACATATATATATATATACATTCCTAGGTGTTTCCATACATTTCTCTTTCATCACATTCCTTTAATGTTTTTCTTTCCTTAAATGATTTAAATCTGCTATAATATTATTATGATGTGTGAGTATAAATTTTCATGGTATTTTTATGATGTAAAATTGGTGTGAATTGGTTTTTTAAATGAATTCTTAAATATGCCTATATATATATATGCATGCCAAGTGTTCGATAAAATGCCAATTGGCCTTTTAAAACGAATATGGGAATTTTAATGGAATATTTGGCATTATTTATGTTATGGTGGAATAGATAATTTTGATATGATCCTTATGTGTGAGTTGTGTGACTTGTATTTCTCTTTATGGAATTATGATTTTTGTTAAAATGTTTTGGAATGATTTTCCTAGTTTTTAAATGCTTGTCTGTGCTTGGGTAATTATGTGGAACGATTGGGTTTGGTTTAAAATAAAGTGGTTATTCTAAAAAATGGTTTTGGGTGATTTAATGGATATTTAATGTGAGTAATTTGGATGAGGTGACATCTATGGGTGCATGAGGTGCACACATGAATGGGCATTCAAATGAAGATGGCACTTAAAAATAATGTTTTCCTTAAACATCATTTATCAAATGGTTCCTCCTTTATTTTTCCTTCTCCTTTAAAAATAATTCCTCTATTTCTAAATAGCGTGTTGGTAATTTAAGTGGTGACCCATCAGTTCACATAGAGGTGCGTGTAGCATTTTATCTATTTCCTCTAGGAACACTTATTTTTAATTTCAAATTTTATTTTTATTTATTTATTTTATCCATTTTTCATGGGCCAAATCATTCCCACTTATTTAATATTGATTCCCAACACTAATTTATAGCCCATGGGGATCGGGAACATCCTTCATGCCTTACCGTGGGCCAACTAGGGTGACTGGTTCAGGGTCCACCCATGCTGCTTTTTGAAAAAATGGTAACAGAGAAGACCCTTGATATTTGGGGTATCTGGTAGCTAGAGATTAGGACTTTCAGGACTCAGGAGGTAGGTTACAGGTTGGTGCCTGATCACCACCGCTCATGACGAGACCTGAGTTACCAAGGTTAGTTCAGGTTTTGAGTCCTTGTCTTGTTTTGGTTTTTTGGGGATTTAGGTATGACAATGGGGGAGAGCTGGTGTCATGTTGTGATTTCACATAGAGTAGTGACCCATGTGGAATCTGAGTACACATTTTAAGTTCTTATTAGTTGTTACTGCTTACTTGGGGTGTGTATCACTACCATTTCATTGGGTCAAGAATCAGTACAAGTCCCTCATTCTGGTGGTTCGTTGTAAGTTGTGTGTTTTCTAGTTCAGGTTAATGTGAAGAGTCTTTTGAAAAATGAAATCATATTTTGAAATGTAGAATTTTTCTTCTTCCAATCAGTTTGAAATTACTAAAATGGGTTTTGAAAATGAAATTTCTTTGGGTTTGAGAATTTGTTAAAGGTTTGTATTGGTTAAAAAATTGGTTTGGGTATCCTTGGTATTCCTCTTGGTTGTTTTCATGTGTGTGGGTAAGTGTGGGAGGTACGTGTTGGAACATACAAAAGGAAATATATTTAAATTCATGTGATGGTTAATAGGATTCCATGGGTGGGTTTTTTAAATTTAAAGGTTTTGGAAATTGGTTTTTTCTTTGGAAAGTGGTTTTTGGGCTCAGAAAGTAGCCTTGAAATAAGGTTGTTTTGAAAATTTAAAAGGGAAATGGGATTCTATAAATTGGTATTTTTTGTTGTGCTTGAATTTATTTAGCTTTTAAGCTAGTTTCTTTCAGCTCAAGATGTTTCTTTTGATTATGTTTTGGCTTGATGATTGGTCTCAGTTTTGTGTTTCTCATGTTGTTCGGAGTATGCCGCCCAGAAAGGTCCCCAAATTTTTCAATGAGTCATGCCCAGTTTCTAGTTCTTATCAAATGATTTATATTTATTGTTGTGATCAAGGTCTGTTAGAGGCAGTGGTGTGGCTTAAAGGCGGTCAAATGTGTCTTCTTGTTGTCAGGAACTCCTGAGGTGGTTAAAGTTCATGTTGTCTCAGGAACATTTGGGGGTCCATTTTTGGACCAGTAGAGGTAGGTTATCCCATTATTGTTGGAAGTTTGGGTGACATGGGAAGTAACCAAGGCCACCTTCATCCAATGTTTCTTGCTTGAGGAGGTGAAGTTGAGGAGGGTGTTAGAGTTGTGGGAAGATCGCATGCATATTCAATAAGGCTAGAAGAAGATGAAGGCCTATGTTTTCTACTTAGAGAAGATAGTGGATAGAGTGTTCTTAATTGATTTGATTTTTAGAGTGCAGGCAGTTAGAAATCTGGTGTTTCTTATCTTTCGTAATGGTTACCCATCTGGAAAAAGGCATGCCAGAGGGACCTCTTTCTTTGGAGTCTTCTTTATTGGTTCAAGATTCTATATTGTTAGACTGCTTCCTAGGGTTCCATTAGTATGGTCAGTCCAAGAAATCTAAGTCGTCATGTTGCATCCCATCGAAGACATATCGTCGTCGTGGTTATTTAGGTTAGCTGGAGAAGTTTTGAAAAAAGCAGTTCTCAAAGAAGGGGTTATGTCGGGGAATGCTCATGTTTGACTGTGAGGAAAAAGATTCTTTAGCCATCAGATCCCTAGCCACAGATCTCGATGTAACTCTTGTGCATAGTTAGTATTTTCCATGAGTGTTTGAAACCTTGTCTCGGTTTTTTTCTCTAAGCATTGGGAAGGAAATGTTTAAAGTTTCATGGTTCTTTTATTCCTTTCATTGTAAGTTCATGATGTCATTGTAAGGTTATGATGGATTTGTTCTTTTGTTTCCCAAGTAGTTATAAATGTTTGAATATGGGTTTTGGAGTTATTTGTTTTCTTAGGTGATGTTTATCCCTCGCATGGGTTGGTTTCACTTTTCATTCCAGCCGTGCTCATTTGGAGATGTAAGTGTTTGGGAAGAATTAATATTTTTAGTTGTTCTCAAGTTTTCTGTTTGGGTTAAGTTATTCTTATGGGTCTTTTCCCAGTGTTGGGGGTTATTGGTATGGTTCGAGAGATCCAAGTTTCAAAAAAGGTGTTTCTTCGCACATGTTATAGAAGTCAGTTAGTCCGTGTTAGGAGTTCCTGCATTGGCTCCCCCTCCCATAGTGGTATGTTTGGATTTCAATTTCCGTGCTAGCAGAATCTTTATGGTGGGGAGAACCCTCTCATATTCTCCCCTTATTTTGGATTGTGATTTGATCTAGATCAGTTGGGTGTGACTTGGGGAATAAATAGTCACCCCAGAATTCCTTGATTCTTCTGGTTTTGTTCAGTCTTGGACTCAATTTTTGAATAACATTAAGTTTGGTGACATTATGGGGTAGAAATTTTTTTTGGTGGGGACAATTGTCACCCCCAACCTTTAAATTTATTTTATTTTAATTATTTCTCAACTTTGGTTACTCTTGTCAAGGTTTGGGTTGAGAACTGGTTTAAAATTGTTGTGGTTTGTTGATTTTGGTGGGTTTTGGGCTGGTGCATAGGCACCGCACGGTTAGCAGTAATCATGAGGTCATCCGAGGTGACCGTGCAGCTTCCTAATAATTAAAATAAATTAATTTTATAAATTTTTAAACCTTAATAATAATAATAATACTATTATTGTAGATAATAACAATATTATTATTAGATTATTATCATTATTATTATATTATTATTATAATAATTATTATTATTATTATTAAATTTTTATTAACATTATTATTAATATTATTATTTTTACTATTATTATCATTTTTCATTTGTTTTTCTTTTTTTTATGGAGGAAACCTAGAGGGGTCGGTCCCCCCTTCTCCCTTTGTGCAGCGCGACCCAACCCCCCTCGCTACCCACTACCCTACGTGACCTCCAACATCATTCCCCCTTGTACCTATGACTTCCCCTCCACTGGTGGCTAGACCTCCCCCTTGTGTCGCCCCTTGCACCAGACCGCTCTCCTTTGGACTCCTTTCTAAAGTGAAACTCGTCATCTCCCCCCTCTCTCTGGAGCAATCTGTCTAGCATGACCCCCACTACTACGACCGCCCCTTCCCTCATCAGAAGCCTTACATCCAGCCAGCAACCATCTGACGGCACAACGCCATCTTGTGCGGTCCCCTCCCTCACCTCAACTCCTCTCTGATGCATCGTTCAACCTAGATTTCATGGGGTTCTTCATCTGATCCATAGCAGTAAGCCTCCTTCCTCCTTCCTATTCACTATTACGATTGTCTTTAGTCTCTCCACTATCCATGGAGGTATGGACAAACCTAGGGTTTCAAGGGTAATCATATTTTAATTTTTTTATGGTTTAGGATTTTTCGACTGATCTTGCAGGACCTATTCTTGTCAATTCTGTCAACCGCCACTGAAGGCGTGGTGGTTTGATTTGTTTTGGTTCACTGTCACCATTGTAGGTGAGTAATTATTCTTACTGATTGGTTTTTTGCCATCAAACTTTAGGGTCTTAAGATATTTATGAGTCCCTAGTAATTTATTTGAGTTGTGTTGAACCTTTCCCCTGTGTTTTTGTGATTCTATGATATGTTGTACTGAGTTCTGGTAAATATTTGAGGACACATACTCATATACTTAAGGTATGTATATATATCCTCAATTTACATATTCCCTTATGGCATAGGGAATACGTATATTGGATTATGGATATATATATAGGTACGTGCATGTGAGTGTGGGTCGGTTATGAGTGGTTGTTGCCTAATTCGATAAGCGTTGGAGTGTCTCGGCTTGGTCTGCTCCCTTGTTGAGGTAGGTTTCTTAAACCCACACCTTTAATTTAAGCTCCCTAATTTCTTATCATTTTAAAATTATTCTTTTATATTTATTTTTTATTTATATATACATATATATATACATGCATAGATTTTTTCATCCATTTCTTTTTCAAAACATTCCTTTAATGGTTGAGCTTTCCTTCAATGATTTAAATCTATTATAATATTATTGTGGTGTGTGAGTATAAATTATCATGGAATTTTTATGATGGAAAATTGGTGTGAATTGGTTTTTCAAGGGATTTCTTCAACATGCCAATATATATATGTATATAAATTCATGCCAAGTGTTTGATGAAATTTTAGTTGTCCTTTTAAAATGAATTTGGGTATTTTAATGGATTGTTTGGATTTAGTTATGTTATGGTGGAATAGATAATTTTGACATGAGAATTATGTGTGAGTTTTGTGACTTAGATGCCTCTTTATAGAATTATGATTTGTGGTAAAATGTATTGGAATTATTTTCTTGGTTTTTAAATTCTTTTCTATGCTTAGGTAATTATGTGGAATGGTTGTGTTTGGCTTAAAAGAAAGTGGTGATTATGAAAAATGGTTTTGGGTGATTTCGTGGATATTTTAAGTGTGTCATTTGGATGAGGTAACATCCATGGGTGCATGAGGTTTACACATGGATAGGCATTCAAATGAAGATGGCACTTAAAAATAATGTTTTCCTTGAACCCTAATACTCAGATGGTTCCTCCTTTCCTTTCCATTCTTCTTTCAAAATGATTCCTCTATTTCTAAATGGTGTTTTGGTACTTTAATTGTCTTCAAAGGTGGTTTTAAATGTTCCCTTTAAAACTTGGCTCATTTGGTAATTTGTAAAAGATGATTGGTTTCTAAACATATTGAAAGGTAGACTAGCATCTTTAAGTGTGTTGTGTGTTTTCATCTTGGTTTTTGAAATAAATTTTGGTTTGGATTAAAGGCCCATTTGGCATTTCATATTTGAAAATGGGGTTTTATATATTCTTAGAAATGGTCTTTGAAATATTGTGTGAGTGTACTTAAAATGGACTTGGTATGAGGCCCTGTTGGCACTTCATGTTGTTTTTGGATGAAATGTGGTTTGAAAAATGTGAACGAACAATTGGAAACTTAAATTATTTTATTAAATGATTTGAATTTTTGTGTAAAATGAAGGCCCGGTTCGAAACTTTCTTGTTTTTAAATAAAGTGTTGAATGCTTAAGTGATGTAACAGCCCGATTGGAACATTCAGCGATGTGAAATATGTATATGTATATAGTGCTAAACCTATCTAGGATTTATCTTTTTGGGTTATCATATAAGGGATATCTAGGTTTGGGGTAGGAAAGTGTGGTGAAGGTAGTTAAGGTGAGTCACACATGCGAGGGCATTCTAGTTATATAGTATATTATTACCATGGGTTTCCTGCGAATCTTTTAGAGTTTCGAGGGATTGTTACTGATCAAACCTGATTATATGGGTTGGTACCCCCTGGATTAGATGAGAGGACGAGTGGGATGTGCCAATGGATTAGTCAGTTTAGGGAGGTTAGTCGGTTATTGAATAGGGAGCTTCACTATACGTTGTTAGGTGGTTCCGAACCAAGTATGTCCAATTATCACTCTAGGGATGTTTAGAAAATTCCCATGGTTCCATAATTGTATGTTCTTACTTTCTTTTGTGGCACTTTTGGTTATTTTATCTCATGAAACTTTTACTTTTCTTTTTATATTAAAGAACTTGTTTTTATACCAGTTGGATTTTAAAATATTTCACTATAATGACTAATATTATTTGGAAATTGATTTAGAAAATTGAAATGAAAAAGGGGGTTTTCTTAAAAGTAAAATCTTGCTACATGTTTTGATAAAATAGAGGAAACAAATTGTATATATTCTATTTACAAATTATAAAAAAAAAAGGATTTCATTTTAGAGGTGGTGTGTCGGGCATGGTTTATTTTGGCATTCCTACTGAGTATCTCGGGGCTCACACCTACTCTATATTTTCAGTTTTATGTTCTTCCAGTTTGACATATCTATTAGATAAAGCTTCATTCAATGTTTGGTGGTGACACATGAGGATACATGGAGGTAAGTGTAGCATTTTATTTATTTCTTCTACGAGCGCTTATTTTTATTATCCAATTTGATTTTTATTTATTTTTTTATATTTATTTCATGGTCCAAATCATTCACATCTATTTAATCTTGATTCTCAACACTAGTTGCTAGTGTGTGTGGATTGGGAATTCCCTTAGGGCCTTATCGTGGGCCGACTTGGGTGACCAGTTTAGGGTCAACCCGAGCTAGTCTGTAGAAAAATGGTATTAGAGCAAGCCATTAATATTTGCAGTGTCTGGTATTTGGAGATTATGACAATCAAGAATCAGGAGGTAGGTTACGGGTCGGTTCCTAATCACCACCACTCATGACGAGACCTGAGTTACCAGGGTAGTCCAAGAATTGAGTCCTTATCTTGTTTTGGTTTGTTTTGGGATTTTTGGATGACAATGTGGGCAAGACCATGTCACATTGTGATTTCACATGGAGCAGTGACCCATGTGGAGTCTGAGGACACTATTTATGTTCCTCCTAGTTGTTAATGCTTACTTGGGGTGTGTCTCACTACCATGTTTCTGGTTCAAGCATCACTACTAGTTCCTCATTATAGTAGTTTATTGCAAGTTTTTTTCATCTAGTTTGGGTTGATTTGAAGAGGATTTTGGAAAATAAAATCGGCTTTTGAAATGGAAATTGTTTCTTCTTCCAATCAATTTAAAATTAGTAAAATGGGTTTTGAAAATTAAATTGTTTTGGGTTTGATAATTTGGTAGAGGTTTTGATTGGTTACGAAAAATGGTTTGGGCACCCTTGGAATTCCTCATGGTGGTTTGCATGTGTGCGGGTAAGTGTGGGAGGTACATGTTGGAATGTATGGAAGGAAATGGATGTACAGGCATGTGATGGTTCATAGGATTCCATGGGTGAGTTTTTAAAATTTATAGGTTTTGGAAATTGGTTTTTTCTTTGTAAAGTGGTTTTTGGGTTTGGAAAGTAGCCTTGAAATAAGGCAGTTTTGAAAAATTAAAATGGAAATTGGATTTTGGAAATTTATATTTTTGTTTGTACTTTAATTTACTTAGATTTTGATTTGGTTGCTTTTATCTTGAGATGTTTCATTCTGTTATGTTTTGGTTTGATGATTGGTCTCGATTTTGTGTTTCTTATGTTTTTCGGAGTATACCACCCAAAAAGGACCCCAATTTTTTTGAAGAGTCAAGCCCATTTTCTGGTTCTTCTAGAATTATTTCTATTTATTGTAGTGATTTAGGTCTGTTATAGGCAGTGGAGTGACTTGAAGGGGGTGAATCATGTCTTAGAATTGTTAGGAACTCTCGAGGTTGTTAAAGTTTTTTATATCCTAGGAATGATTGAGGTTATATCTTTGGACCAGTGGAGTTTGATCATCCCATAATCCTTGGAGGTTTGGGTGACATGGGAAATGACCAAGGCCACCTTCGTCCAAGGGTTCATTCTTAAGGAGGTGAATTTGATGAGGGTAGAAGAGTTGTGTGAAGAGATCATGTGTATTCAACAAGGCCAAAATATATTGAAGGTCTATGTTGGCTACTTAAAGAATCCAGTGGATGGAGTGTTCCTAATTGAGTTGGTTTCTAGAGTGTAGGAAGTTAGCAATCTAATGTTTTCTATCATTTTTAATGGTTCCCCATATGGAAAGAGGCATTATAGAGGGACCTATTTCCTAGGAATATTCATTATTGGTTCTAGATTCATGTTTGTTAGACTTCTTCCTGGGGTTCCATCAATGTGGTTGGTATAGGAAATCTAATCCATCATGTTGCATCCCTCCGAAGATGTGTTGTCGTCGTATCCATTTGGGTTAGCTGGAGAAGTTCAGCAGAAAGTAGTCCTCAAATAAGTGGTTATTATTAGTAATTCTCATTCCTATGTGTGAAGAAGGAGATACTTCAGCCATCAGAACCCCATCCGTAGGTCTCAGGGTGAAGCTCGTGCACAATCAGGAGTTTCCAAGGGTGTTTGAAACCTTTTCCTGGTTTTTTCTTTAAGCATTGGGAAGGAAATGTTAAAAATTTCTTGGTTCTTGTTTTCCTACCATTGTAAGTTCATGATTTCATTGTAATGTTATGATGGATTTGTTTTTTGTTACCCAAGAATTTATAAATGTTTGAATATGGATTTTATATTTGTTTGTTTTATTAGGTGATGTTTGGATCTCACATGGGTTGGTTTTTATTTTGGTTCCAATCATGCTCATTTGGATATGTAAGTATTTGGGAAGAATCAATGTTTGAATTTGTGCCCGGGTTATATATTTGGGTTAATTTCTTCTTGCAGTTTTTTCCCTAGTGTTGGGGGTTCTATTCTAGGTCAAGTGTTCCAAGTTTCAGTGGAGTTGTTGCTTTTCTCATGCTATAGAATTCAGTTAGTCCATGTTAGGTGTTCATGTATTCCCCCCTCCTAGAGTGGTATGTTTGGGTTTAAATTTTCATGCTAGTAGAATCCTTGTGGTGGGGAGAACCCTCTCATGTTCTCCCCTTGTTTTGCACTGCGTTTCCATCTAGATCAGTCGGGTGTGACTTGAGGAATAAATAGTCACCCCAGAATTCCTTATTTCTTCTGGTTGTGCTCGGGATTGGACTCAATTTTTGACTAACTTTCATCTTGCTGAATTTCTTGGGGCAGAAAGTTTTTGTGGTGGAGATAATTTTCACGCCCCAACCTTTAAATTTATTTTATTTTAATTATTTCTTGACTTTGGTTACTCTCATCAAGGTTTGGGTAGAGTTTTGGTTTAAAATTTTTGAGGGTTGTTAATTTTGGTGGGTTTTGGGCAGGTGCACGAGTACTGCACAGTTAGAAGTAACAGTGCAGTCAGTCTAAGAGACTGTGCAGCTTCCCAATACTTAAAATAATTTTTTTATTAAATTTTTAAACCTTAATAATAATAATAATATTGTATATATTATTATTATTATTATTATTATTATTAAATTTTCAATAATATTATTTTTATTATTAAATTTTTATTAACATTGTTATTATTATTATCATCATCTTATTTTTCTTTTTTTATAGAGGAACCCTAGAGGGGTCATCCTCCATTCTCCTTTTGTGCAGTGCGACCCGACCCCCTTCTCTACCCCATGCCCTACGCGATCTCCAACATCATTCCCCCTTGTTCTGGCAACCCCCCATCTATCGGCAGCTGGACCTAACCCTTCTACCGCCACTTACGTCAGACTACTCTCCTCCGGTATGCTTCCTACAGTGCGACTCAATGCGACACCCTCTCTCCAGTGCAATATGGCCAGCAGGACCCCCTTTCTCTGACCGCCCCTTCCCTTCTCTTCAACCTTCCCTCCGATCAGCGCCCCTATGACGGTGCACCCCTAACTCACATGGCCCCCTCCCTCCCCTTGGATCCTCTCTAATACGTTGTTCAACCCATATTTATTGGGGTTATTTATCTGATCCATCTCCGTAATCATCCTTCCACTTCACTATTGGGGCTCTTTTTCTGTCTCTCCACTATCTGGGGAGGTACAGATGAACCTAGGGTTTTAAGGGTAATCTGATTTTATTCTTTGGATGGTTTAGGGTGGTACGGATGGCCCCCTAGGACCTATTCTTTCATTTTACATCAACCTTCGTTGAAGATGAGGTGGTTCGGGTTGTTTCGGTTCTCCGCTGCCATTTTAAGTGAGGAATTAGTCTTATTTATTGGTTTTTCACAATTCAATTTTAGGGCTTTATGATGATTATGAGTCCCTTGATATTTTTTTGAGGTGCGTTGAACCTTGCTGCTGTGTTTTTGTGATTCTAGGATATGTTGTATTGAGTTCTGGTAAACATTTGAGGATGTGCGTGCATATACATAAGGTATTTATATAATATATATATATATATATATATATCCTCCATGTACGTATTCCCTCATAGCGTGAATAATACGTGGATTGGATTATGGATATATATATATATATATATATATATCTGTGTGTGTGTGTGTGTGTGTGTGTGTGTGTGCGTGCGAGTGTAGGATAGTTATGAGTGGTCGCCGCTTAATTTGACAAGCGCTCGAGTGTCTTGGCTTGGTCTGCTTCCTTGTTGAGGTGGGTTTCCTATGTATGCACCTTTAATTTGAGCTCCATAATAGATTAGCATTTTAAAAGTGTGTTTTTTATATTTATGGGTTATATATATATATATATTATTAGGTGTTTCTATCCATTTCTTTTCCGGCACATTCCTTTAATGCTTGAACTTTCATTAAATGTTTTAATTCTACTATAATATTATTATGGTGTGTGAGTATAAATTTTCAAGGTAATTTTGTGATGTAAAATTGGTGTGAATTGGTTTTTCATGTGATTTATTAAATATTCCTATATATATATTCACACCAAGTGTTCGATGAAATGACAATTGTCCTTTTAAAACAAATTTGGGAATTTTAATGGATTGTTTGGATTTGGTTATGTTATGGTGGAATAAATAATTATGATGTGAGACTTATTTGTGAGTTGTGAGACTTATATGCCTCTTTATGGAATTATTATTTTTGGTAAAATGTTTTGGAATGATTTTCGCGGTTTTTAAATGCTTTTATGTGCTTGAGTAATTGTGTGGAATGGGTGGGTTTGGTTTAAAAGAAAGTGGTGATTCTGAAAAATGGTTTTGGGTGTTTTCATGGATATTTAAAGTGTGTCATTTGGATGATGGAACATCCATTGGTGCACTAGGTGCACACATGGATGCAAAATCAAATGAATATGGCACTTAAAAATACTGTTTTCCTTGAACCCCAGTTCTCAAACGGTTCCTCCTATATTTTCCCTTCTCCTTTCAAAATGATTCCTCTATTTCTAAATGGTGTGCTGGTACTTTATGTGGCCTCAAAGGTAGTTTTTAATGTTCCCTTTAAAACTTGTACCATTTGGTATTTTGTAAAATATGATTGATTTCTAAATGACTTTGAAGGAAGATTAGCATCCTTAAGTGTGTTTTGTGTTTTCATCTCAGTTTTTGAAATAAATTTGGATTTAGATTAAAGTCCAGTTTTGCATTGAAAATTTGAAAATGTAGTTTTATATCTTCTTATAAATGGTCTTAGAAATACTATGTGAGTGTACTTGAAATGGACTTGGTATGAGGCCTGGTGGTCACTTCATATTGTTTTGGGATAAAATGTGGTTTGACAAATGTGAATGCCTAATTGGAAACTTAAATTATTTTATGAAATGATTTGTATATATATGTAAAATGAAAACCTGGTTGGCAACTTGTATGTTTTTAAAGAAAGTGTTGAATTCTTACGTGATGTAACGGTCTGATTATCACCTTCAAAGATGTTAAATATGTATATGTATATAATGGGCCCCCTATATAGGATTTCTCTTTATGGGTTATCATATAGGGGATGTCTGTGTTTGGGGTAGGCAAGCACAATGACGACAAGTAAGGTGAGTCAAGAGTGCGAGGGCCTCCTACTTACATAGTATATTATTACCATAGGTTTCCTGGGCATCTTTTAGAGGTTTTAGTGATGGTTTTTGATCTACCCCGATTAGACGGGTTGGTACCCCCTAGATTAGTTAAGAGGCCAGGTGGGATATTACACTGGATTGGTCTATTTAGGGCATCTCGTTGGTTATTAACTAGGTAGCTTCACCATACACCATTAGGTGGTTCCAAACTAAGTACTTATAGGTATCACTCTAGGGATGTTTAGGAAATTACCATGGTTTAATAATTGTATGTTCCTGGTTTATTTTATAGAACTTTTGGTTATTTGATCTCATGGCACTTTTATTTTTCTTTTTATATTAAAGAACCTATTTTGGTACTAGTGAGATTTCGAAATAATTCATTGCAATGAATTATATTCTTTGGTAATTGATTTAGAAAAATAAAACATAAAGGGTGTTTTTATTAAAAGTAAAATCTTGTTACTTGTTTGATAAAAGAGTGTAAAATCATATTTTTATATATCCTATTTTAAAATTTGCAAGAAAGGATTACATTTTATAGGTGGGGCATCGGGCATGGTTTATTTCAACATTCCTACAAAGCATCTTGGTGCTCACACCTACTCTATATTTTCAGTTTCAGGTTCTCCTAGTTTCACATCACTCTCAGAGAAAGCTTTATTCAGTGTTTAGTGGTATCCTAGGAGGTCACATAGAGGTACATGTAGCATTTTATTTATTTCTTCTGTGAGTGCTTATTTTTATTATCCAGTTTGGTTTTTATTTATTTATTTATCTTTTGTTCATGGGATAAATCTTTCTCACCAGTTTAATCTTGATGCCTGACACTATTTTTTAGCCCATGAGAATTAGGAATGCCCTTTTGGACTTGCCACAGGCTGACTCGGGTGATAGGTTTAGGGTTGACCCGAGATGGTTTGTGAAAAAATGGTATCAGATAAGGCCCTTGATATTTGTGGTGACTGATAGTTGGAGATTTGGACTTTCGGGACTCAGGAGATAGGTTACGGGTTGGTGCCTAATCAACATTGCTTGTGATGAGACCTGAGTTACCAAGGGTAGTCTAGGAATTGATTCTTTGTCTTATTTTGGTTTGTTTTGGGATTGAGGGATGACAATGGGGGAAATCTGGTGTCATGTTGTGATTTCACATGGAGTGGTGACCCATGTGGAGTCTAAGGACACAGTTTATGATCCTCCTTGTTGTTAATGCTTAATTAGGGCGTTGCTGACTATCATGTCATCAGGTCAAGCATCATTTCTAGTCCCTCATTCTGATGGTTCATTGGAAATTTTGTTCCATCTTGTTTAGGTTGATGTGAAGAGGCTTTTGAAAAACAAAATCGACTTTTGAAATAGAAAATGGTTCTTCTTCCAATCAGTTCAAAATTAGTAAAATGGGTTTTGAAAAAGATTTTTTTTTGTATTTGAGAATTTGGTAAATGTTTGGATTGGTTAATAAAAAATGGTTTGGGTACCCTTGGTATTCATCAAGGTTATTTTCATGTGTGCTAGTAAGTGTGGGTGGTACGTGTTAGCATGTACGAAAGGAAGCTGATGGACATGCATATGATGGTTCATAGGATTTCATGGGTGAGTTTTTAAAATTTAAAGGTTTTGGAAATTGGTTTTTTCTTTGGAAAGTGGTTTTTGGGTTCCGAAAGTAGCCTTGAAATAAGGCAGTTTTGAAAAATTAAAAAGGAGATAGGATTTTTTGGAAATGGGTATTTTTTTCTTGAACATATTTAGCTTCTGAGCCTGTTGCTTTTGGCTCGATATGTTTATTTCAGTTATGTTTTAGCTTGATGATTGGTCTTGGTTTTGTGATTGTCGTGTTGTTTGGAGTATGCCTCCCAGAAAGGTCCCCAAATTTTTTGATGGGTCATGCCCAGTTTCGGTTCTTCTTGAATGATTTTTCTTTATTCTCATGATCAAGGTCCATTAGAGGCAGTGGATTGGCTTGAAGGGGGGAAAACATGTCTTCATGTTGTTTGGAACACACGAGGTGTTTAAATTTTGTGTTGTCTCAGGAACATTCAAGGGTCCTTCTTTGGACCAATGGAGGTTGGTCGTCCCATCATCATTAGAAGTTTGGGTGACACGAAAAATGATCATGATCACATTTTTTCAAGGGTTCATGCTTTAGGAGGTGAATTTGAGGAGGGTGGAAGAGTTGTGGGAAGAGCTTGTGTGTATTCAACAACTCCAGTGGATGGTGAAGGCCTACATTGGCTAATTCGATAAGCTAGTGGATAAAGTGTTCCCGGTTGAGTTGGTTTCTATAGTGTAGGTGGTTAGCAATCCAATGCTTCCTTTCAATTGTAATGGTTCCCCATCTGGAAAGAGGCATGCAAGAGGGAACTTTTTCTTAAGAGTATTCTTTATTGTTTATCACTTCTACTTCATTAGACCACTTCCTAGGGTTACATCAATATGAATGGTATGGGAAATCAATGTTGTCATGTTTCATCCCTCCAAATACATGTCGTCATCATGGCCATTTGGGTTATTTTGAGAAGTTCGGTAGAAAGAGGTGCCTGAATAAGGGGTTATGTCATGGAATTCTCATGCCTGACTATGAGGCAGGAGATGCTTCAGTCATAAGAGACCCATCCACATGTCTCAGGGTGAAGCTCATGCATAGTCAAGATTTTCCAAGGGTGTGTTAATCCTTGCCCTAGTTTTTTCTTTAAGCATTGGGAACGATATTTTTAAAGTTTCCTAGTTCTTTTTTTCCTACCATTGTATGTTCATGATGTTGTTGTAAGGTTTTTATAGATTTTTTCTTTTATTACCCAAGAAATTATAACTATTAAAATATGGATTTTGGAGTTGTTTTTTTTTCTTAGGTGATGTTTGTACCTCAAATGGGATGGTTTCGCTTTTGGTTCTAGTTGTTCTCATTTGGAGATGTAAGTGTTTGGGAAGAATCAATGTTTTTAGTTGTGATCGGGTTAATTGTTTGGGTTAATTTCTTCCCGTGTGTTTTTCCTAGTGTTAGGGGTTTTTGTTTTGGGTCAAGAGTTCCAAGTTTTAGTGGAGGTTTTGCTTCTCTCCTGATATAGAAGTTGGTTAGTTTGTATTAGGAGTTCCCACATTTCCCCCTCCTGTAGTGGTATGTTTAGGTTTTAATTTTCATGCTAGTAGTTCCTTGTGGTGGGGAGAACCCTCTCGTGTTATCCCCTTGTTTTGGATTGTGGTTTATTCTAGATTGGTCGGGTGTGACTTGGGGAATAAATAGTCACCGTGGAATTATTTTTTTCTTCTCGTTATGTTCGTGCTTGGACTCAATTTTTTACTAACTTTCAGCTTGGTGACATTTATGGGGACAGAAAGTTTTTGTGCTGGGGAGAATTTTTACACCCATACCTTTAAATTTATTTTATTTTAATTATTTCTTGACTTTGGTTACTCTCATTGAGGTTTCGGTTGAGAACATGTTTAAAAAAATTTAGGTTCGTTAATTTTGGTGGGTTTTAGGTGGGTGCACGGGCACCGCACGGTTAGCGGTAACAGTGTGGTAGGCCCAAGTGACTGTGTGGCTTCCCAATACTTAAAATAAATAAATTTTATAAATATTTAAACCATAATAAAAATACTATTATTATTATAGATATTAATTTTATTATTATTAAATTGTTAATAATAATATTATTATTATTAAATTATTATTAACATTGTTATTAATAATAATATTATTATTATAATTTTTTTTTTTTTTTTATTTTTTATAGAGGAACCCTAGAGGGGTCTTCCCCCCTCCCCCCTTTGTGTGGCATGACCTGACCCCCCTTACTAACCCCTTCCCTATGTGACCTCCAGTGTTATTCCCCCTTGTGTCAAAAACCTCCACTCCACCAGCTACTAGACCGCCCCCAAGTGTCGCCCCTTATGCCGGACTGCTCTCCTCCATCCTACTTCCTATAGTGCAACTCACTAATGCCCCCTCTACCTGGCGTAATCTATCCGGTGTGACCCCCCCCCCCCCCACTCTGGCCACCCCTACCTCCGGCCACCTCTTCCCTCACTGAAAGCCATCCCTCCTGCCAGCGCCCCTCCAACAGTGCACCCCTAGCTTGAGAGGCCCCCACCCTTATCATGACTCCTCTCTGATGCATCGTTCTACCCATATTTCTTGGGGTTCTTTATCAGATCCATCGTGGTAAGACTCCTTCCTCATCCTTCCTTATTGCGGATGTTTTTTGGTCTCTCTGATGTTTGGGGAGGTACGGATGAACCTAGGGCTTGAAGGGTAATCTAATTTTCAGTTTCCTTATGGTTTAAGGTTGTACGGATGGTCCCCTAGGACCTCTTCTTGCGGATTCCATCAACCGCCACCGATGGTGAGCTATTTCAGATTGTTTCAATTCGATGCCACCATTTTAGGTGAGGAATTATTATTATTTATTGGTTTTCACAATCCCATTTTAGTTTCTTAATATGGTTATGAGTCCCTGGTAATTTATTTGAGGTGTTTTTAACCTTGCCTCTATGTTTTTGTGATTCTAGGATATGTTTTACTGAGTTCTGGTCAACGTTTGAGGACGTGCACACATATACTTAAGGTATGTATAATATATATATATATATATATATATATATATATATCCCCCATGTATATATTCCTTCATAGTGTGGGGAATACATGCATTGGATTATAGATATATATATATATATATATATATATATATATATAGGTATGTGCGTGCGAGTACAGGCCAATTACTAGTGGTCACCGCCTAATTTGACAAGTGCTTGAGTGTCTCGGCTTGGTCTTCTCCCTTGTTGAGGTAGGTTTCCTATGCCTGAACCTTTAATTTGAACCCCCTAATTTGTTATCATTTTAAAAGTGTGTTTTTATATTTATGTGTTATTTATATATATGTCATATACATGTCTAGGTGTTTCCGTCCATTTCTTTTTTGGAACATTCCTTTAATGATTAATCTTTTCTTCAATGCTTCAAATATTCTATAATATTATTGTCGTGTGTGAGTATAAATTTTCATTATTTTTTTATGATGTCAAATTGGTGTGAATTGGTTTTTTAAGGTATTTATTAAATATGCATATATATATATATATATTCATGCCAAGTGTTCGATGAAATTCCAATTGGACTTTTAAAACGAATTTGGGTAATTTAATGTATTGTTTGGATTTTGTTATGTTATGGTGGAATAGATAATTGTGATATGAGCCTTATGTGTGAGTTGTGTGACTTAGATGCCTCTTTATGGAATTATTATTTTTGGTAAAAAAATTGGAATGATTTTCCTGGATTTTAAATGCTTTTCTGTGCTTGGGTAATTATGTGGAATGGTTGGGTTTGGTTTAAAAGAAAGTTGTGATTCTGAAAAATGGTTTTTGATGTTTTCATGGATATTTAAAGTGTTTCATTTGGATGAGGGAACATCCATAGGTGCATTAAGTGCACACATGGATGGGAATTCAAATGAAGATGGAACTTAAAAATAATGTTTTCCTTGAACCCCGGTTCTCAAATGGTTCCACCTTTCTTTTCCATTCTCCTTTAAAAATGATTCAACAATTTCTTAATGGTCTGTTGGTACTTTATATGGCTCTAAAGGTGGTTTTGAATATTCCCTTTAAAACATGGATCATTTGGTATTTTGTAAAATATGTTTTGTTTCTAAATGACTTGGAAGGGTGATTGGCATCTTTATGTGTGTTGTGTGTTTTCAACTCGGTTTTTGAAATAAAGTTGGATATGGATTAAAGGCCAGTTTGGTATTGCATATATGAAAATGGAGTTTTATATCTTCTTAGAAATGGTCTTGGAAATATTGTGTGAGTGTACTTGAAATGGACTTCGTATGTGGCCCGGTTGGCACTTCATATTGTTTTGGGATGAAATTTGGTTTGAAAAATGTGAATTTATGATTGAAAACATAAAGTATTTTGTGAAATTATTTGAATGTTTATGTAAAATGATGGCCTATTTGGAAAGTTACATGTTTTTAAAGAATGTTTTGAATTCTTATGTGATGTAACAGTCTGATTCAAACCTTCAATGATGTCAAATATGTATATGTATATAGTGGGAACCCCTATCTATGATTTCTCTTTATGGGTTATCATATAGGGTATGTCTGTGTTTGGGGTAAGAAAGTGCAGTGATGGTAGGTAAGGTGAGTCACACATGCTAGGGCCTCCTACTTACATGGTGTATTATTACCATGGGTTTCCTAGGCATCTTTTAGTGGGTCAAGTTATGGTTGTTGATAAACCCCAATTAGACGGGTTAGTACCCCCAAGATTATCTAAGAGGCTAGGTGGGATGTGCCACTAGATTGGTTAGTTTAGGTTGGCTAGTTGGTTATTGACTAGGGTGCTTCACCATACACCAGTAGGTTGTTCTTAACCGAGTATGTCCATGGATCACTCTAGGGATTTTTAGGAAATTATCATGGTTGCATACTTTTATGTTCCTACTTTCTTTTATGGAAATTTTTATTATTTGATTTCATGTCACTTTTACTTTGCTTTTTATATTAAAGAACTTGTTTTGGTACTAGTTGGATTTTATAATAATTCATTGGAATGACTTATATTCTTTGGTAATTGATATAGAAAAATGAAATGAAAAATGGGGTTTTCTTAAATGTAAAATTTTGTTACCTATTTTTGATAAAAGAGTGGAAAACATATTTTTATATATCCTATTTTAAAATTAGAAATAAAGGATTTAATTTTAGAGTTGGGGCATCATGCGTGGTTTATTTTATAATTTCTACTGAGAATCTCAGTGCTCATGCATACTCTATTTTTTAGTTTCAGGTTCTCCTAGTTTCAAATCGCTCTCAGAGTGAGCTTTGTTCAGTGTTTTGTGGTGACCCAATAAGTCACATGGAGGTATATGTAGCATTTTATTTATTTCCTCTGCGAGAACTTATTTTTATTGTCTAGTTTGATGTTTATTAATTAGTTTATCTTTCGTTTGTGGTCCAAATCATTTCCATCAGTTTAATCTTGATGACCGACACTAGTTTCCAGACCATGGGGATCGAGAACGCCCTTTAGGCCTTGCATCGGTCTGACTCATGTAACTAGTTCAGGGTTGACCTGGGCTATTTCGTGACACCATGAGTCAAATATCACTAATGTTTTTCATCCAATATTTCATGATCATAGGGTCTCTCCATAATAAGTACGTGCTAGAAGTCTGATGAGAACGATACACAGATGGGTATCACACCCAAGGCCATGGGGTATACCAACAACCCAATCAGGATAAACCTAGATCTACAAAATCAAATTTTTTCGCCAATAAACAGTTGTGAAATGATTTATTATTTGGTATTTTTTTGAACCACTGGTCAAATGAAATATTGGTGATGAGTGCGCAAAGAGTGGTGGGATAAAATCAAGAAACACATGAAAGAGGAACAAAACTCATCCATGTTTAGGTTGGCCTCAATCTATTACTGTTATAATGATGAATGAATATCCAAACAAAAATAAACAATTATCCCAAATTCCCTGCAAATAATCCTACACCCTCAATACGATCAAACCATGAATCAATCCATTAGTCTATTGATTCACTTTCATCATAGGAGAAATAAAATGGGGATAAATCCAAATAAAAAAACATCCTACCTCAATTTGGATTAATCTTTGGTGAAGAATGATCACACGTCACAGTCATTGGCGAGATCCACACATTCCATTAACACACTGATCCTCAATCGCAATCTGATTTGATGTCACCCACCAAAATCTCCTTCAATTATCTATATCCCAATTTGTAGGGTTATGCGAATAACCCTACATATTAATCATAGTAGTTTATTTAAATAAATATATTAGGTCGATGCATCATGTCAAATAAAATAAATAAATAAATTTATTTATTTTATTCATTCATCTGTGACTGCACTTTACAGATACTCCTGATACTAAAAAAGTTTATGTCACACCTAGGGTAAAACCCACACTCTTAACTCAATGGAAGCCTTAGATTTCTAATCCGACCCATTGTTTAGGATTTATTCCACTTTTTTAGGAAAACTACCCAAGTGTGATATTTAATATATTCAATATATTTCAAAAATTAATTTTGAGCATATTGGGTCTCAGAATCTCAGGTCGACTCAGCTCCTAGATCCATGAATAAACCATTTAATATTATAAATAAATAAATGGAAAAATAATATTTGTTACACCTACTCTTGTAACTACTATGTCATCTCTCTGGGTAAAATCCCTTAAGAGATGAAACTTATGAAGTATATTCTATGTCACATGGTGTGAAATGTTCTCCTTAGAAAGAACCACTACTATTGTATTATCACAATAAACTAGAACAAGATATGAATTTCTTGGCACAGCACTAATATCTAAGACAAATATTTGTATCTAGACAGATTCCTTTACTACATCTGAAACCACTATATACTCATATTCTACAGAAGAATCAGTGACCATAGGTTGCTTCAATATTTTCTTTCTCACTGTACCACCATTCGAGAAAGGACATAGCCTAAATGCGATTTCATATCATCATTATCTGTCTATAAACTACCATTAGTGTGTCCTCTCACTACTAGTTCCTCATCTCCTCCATATACTAGTAACATATAATTTGTATGTCTCATGTACTTTAGGAGAGTTTTCACATTTACCCAATACAGCTCTCATGGATTAGCTTTATAACTTACCACCATTCTCAAAGTAAAGGCATCATCAAACCTAGAACATATCATGAAATACATGATAGATCCCACTACTGAGGAAAAAGGGATTCTACTAATTCTTTCAATCTCCTCCTATGTTTTTGGACACATTTTCTTAGAGATATTAATACCATGTGACATTGTAAAAAACCCTCTCTTGTATTATTCCATACTATAACTTTCAAGTACCGTATAAATATATGTAATTATACTTAGCCCATGAAGCCTCTAAGATCTATCATGATAGATCTTGATCCCTATAATTTAGGTTATTTCACATAATTCTTTCATGGTGAAGAAATTGTTAAACCAAATCTTAACTGATTGTAAGACATTCACTTCATTTCCAATAACTAATATGTCATCAAACTATAATACAAGGAAAATAATAGAATTCCCATTAAACTTATTATATAATAAAGGCTCACTTTCATTCATGAAAATACCAAATTATATTCTTCCTTCATCAAAATGAACATTCCATGATCGTGATGCCTACTTCAACCAATAAATGGATCTCTACAGCTTGCACACTTTATTGGAATTCTTTGACATAACAAACCCTTCAGGCTGAGTCATATAAACATATTCAACCAAATTTATAACAACCCTTCTCTTTATTACAAATTAATTCATGATTTATCACATTAAAGTATACATAATAAAACCTGAAAGATCAATAATTCTAGTGTCTTAGGGAATTTGGTACATATAATAACATCTTGAACATGGAATAAAACGTCATTATTAAAAACTTCCTTAACATGATTCTAAAATTCTATGGCTTTTAAAACTACATAGGATAAACTGGGGACAAACATAATAAATGGGTGAACTATAATTCCCAGTAAGGTAATAAACATGTAATAAGGTGATACATGTTAGACAATAGTCATATCAATGGGGAATAAAAAGAGTATGAATAATATACATGAACAATGAGACATGATATATCATGATAATAATAACATGGGAAATGTAAAAATAACTTAAAACACCAAATTATAAACATAGGCCAAGGCTAAACTACCTAGACATCATGGTAGACCAAGTCCCATAAAGGAATTAGATTCACTCATTGTCCCAACATGATGTCTCATGAGACTAAACATTACCCAATGCATTGGAGTGCTATATAATTATTGGTGCACCCATCACTTTCATTTTATTCTCATGCATAATTTTCCCATATAGATCATTGGTATCGCCCAAATTTACCCAAGTTTTTAGGGTTAAGTGGTAGCTTATAGTATAGCTTGGGATATCGAATCCTCAGATACCTAAGAAGAAACCTATAGACATATACATTCTATGGACTGTTTTTGGCTATGAAGTGGATAAATTTGGGTTGTTTTTATATTGGTATAAGTGATAAAATAAATATCTATATGAATTTAATTTATTATAAAGGTTTGATCCTAGGTTATTATAAGGGATGGATTAGATGAAATCCCTTTTTAAATTATTTCAATTTCATTAACTCGAGAAGGATTCATTCAATGAAATATTAAATACCTCATCACTTACTAGTTAAACACCTTCCCATATGCATTATAATAACTTATACACTTATAGGATCATTTTCATGAGCACTCTAAGTTAAAGGATCATGTTAGTATAAAAAATTTGGGTGATAAAATTAAATACATAAGTGGAAGAGAGAAAGTCATTGAATGAAAAAATCAAATAAAAGAAATTATTAAAATTTTAAAGAGTGATAAATAACATCCAATCCAAAAAAATTCTACTCCCTTGGATTAAACCATAAGATTTTTATCCCTCCATTTATTTTATTATCTCAATGTAAGTAGAAAGTAGACTCATGAGGGGGGAATTTATGAAGTGAAAAAATAATGAATTAACAATCACTACACCTTTGTTTGAAAATTTTCACAAGGTTTGGTGTGAATAAGTTAAAACCTTGAGGAAATTGTATCAAGGTGATATGAAGAAGAACATAATAATAGGATAATAATAAATTTTATTAATAAATTAAGTTAAATTGAACAACTTACATGAGAATGAAATGTGATTACAAACACAAAGCGGTAGTATAACATTACAATAAAAGAAAGCACAAAATATGAATAAATCATCCAACACCACTTACTTAAATAAGAATTTTATAATCCTTTATATGATCCTACATTATGTAAAGTCTTCCCACTTGATTATGGTAGTCCAAGGGTGGTGGAAAGTTTGTAGAATTGGGACTTTTCCACCCTTGTCACGAATTGGGAGACATATTTCATGCCACTGAAATATATTTCCAAAATAGAATCTATGTAGATGAAATTTGGTGTTACAAAGAATAATAATATTAATATAAATATGTCCCCTAATATCCTGTAAAATTTCATCCCAATTTTTATTTTGGTTTTTGAGATATGATTGAATTGGTGGGCTGTTTTTCTGGGCCGTAGAATCTGGACCAGAATTACATCTTCAACTTGTGATGCCTATAACTACCTTCAATTCTCAGAATTAGATATTTTAAATATTATATGAAAATTTCCCCACAATTTCCTATATGTTTAGTTAAAATTTAATAATCATTGGGCGTGTATATTTTCTGGTTTAGTAATTTTATTAGGTCGATGTCCAATTCACTTTGCACAGAATATGTTGGAATGAAATCCCACTTTGGTCAACTTCCAATGTGATTCATCAAGTGATCCATGATAATGAAATATTAAAAATGTAAGGGTAAATACTAAAATGAAATATTAAAATAAAATCAAGACCATTGGGTGTTTTTAAAAAGTGTTCAAAAGTGTAAAATGAACTAAAAATGGTGTTTATGAAAAATTAAGAGCCTAAATATTAAAATATAATCAATGGATATTAGCCTCTTTTTGTGGCTAATCACACCTCCCAGCTTGAGTTTTACTAGTCCGGAGCAAAAGGTATCTCAAAAATATGAAATTTGAATTCCCTTTTCTAAACACATTTTAATATTCAATGATTACAAAAATACCTCATACAAAAAAATTATGAAACCCAAAAAACTTATTCAATACAAGGTTGGTTCACAAGAATATCCCAAGCCAAAGCTCGTTCCTTTGTTCAAATTCATTACTACATTTCATCCAATTTTAATTAAGTGTGATGATGTGTTGTGTGTCACAATAGACATGGGAGTTCATTTTTATTAAAGGGGGAAAATATGAAAGTTCTAGGTGGAATCATATTTTAATATTAATATGAGTATTCTTTTTTTTGTAATTTTTCTATGGTAATTGAAATTGAACTCAATCGAGTAAACCCATGTAAAGACTCGTAAAATTCAAAGGAAATTTTTTATTAATTTTCTTTGGGATTTTAAAAGAACGCAGTTTCTGACGGAACTTGATTCCGAGGCCCGGTGTGCCCGGAATCATTTTCCGAAGTTTAGCTCGGGTACGTTCAGTGAACAAACGAGCGGGTTTTTCTAACTTTTGAATCGGTGCTCATAATCGAATTTCGAGGGCACCAATGGAATCGCAGCGCCGGTAATTGCTTAGAAACACCATTTCCGGAGTTGCGTTTGCTCGGGTGTGGTTTTTAAGTTTTTGGGTTAAGTAATGAAATAAAATAAAAATGGTGCGACCAATTTTTATTTTACTTAAAGCTGCTTAACCTAATCTAAGTGATTGGAGTGGGACCCACAATATCCTACCCACAAGGTGGGATATTTGTGAGGTGGGGCCCACACAAGCCTCATCATTTCTTTTCTTCCTAAACCCCCTCCTTTAATAAAGTAACGCACCCTCACCCCTATTAAGTGGAAGTCAACCCTTGCGTTTTCTGTTTATGAAATGCCTCAATTAATGTGGATGGTTAAAATGTTGCAATTAATTAATTTTAATTGATTGTTTCGTTTTTTAAATTCAAAACGTTGGCTTGTGTGTTAATAAAATAAGAAAACTATTATTTTATTAAAGGTTGTTGGGTTGTGAGAGGTTTGGGAGAAATCACTCAAGCTGTGAAGCACTCCTTCATTGCGAAGAATGCGAAGAACGCGAAGAACACGAAGAACGCCGACCTCCGACGAAGGTCGACAAGAACGTCGGATCCTCGGAGATAGACGACGCGACGCCATCGAATCCTTTATCCGTGACGCGACGATCCCCCTTCTGCGACGCCTTCTTTCACGACATGCAATTCCGCAATGAACCCTCATTCGACGACTACGCTCGAGGTAGGGGTTTATTTTAATTGTTTTTTCGTGATTACTTCCGTCGTTTCCTCCTTTTCAATTTGAGCCGTTTGATATCGCAATAACGGGAGGACGTCGGACCGCACGAACACGGCCGACCCTCCTCCCCCTTGTTGGTTTGATTTTTTGTGGCACATGTAAGGCGGCACGGTGCTGAAGCACCGCACAGAAAATATTAAAGGAAGGACGGAGAAGCGTGGTGCCGTCGCGCCATGCCGTTGAAGACGAACTAAACCATGGTGCCGTCGCGCCGCGCCGAAGAATCAAAAAAGCACCGCGGCCGGAGCGGGGCCACGGCGGAGTGGTGTGGCGCCATCGCGCCGCGCCGGACGGACCAAGGCCATAGCTGAGGCCGCGGCGGAGCAGGGACCGGCGGCCGGTTTCGGGCCGCCGGCGTCGGAGCAGGGGGGACCGGCCCATGCCGATCCCGTGGCGGCAGCAGCCGGCCGACCAGAGTGGGACAGCCAGTCAGGGGAAAACCAGGTGTTCGTAACCCCTGGTTGGCTAGCACATACGGCCCCCCATATGGGGGTCGCGGCTTCACTACGCGAGGGGCAGCGCACCCCCCCCCCCCCCCTTCACCGCTCGACCGTTACCGCCTGGCCGCCCGGCCGCCTGGCCACCTGGCCAAGCAGAGCGCGCCCAGGCCGGGCCACCAGGCCGAGCAGCCCAAGCCGGTCCGGGCCACGCCCAAGCAGCCGGACATGGACCTAGGTCGGGTCGACCCGGTTCGGGCCGACCCTGGGGGTATCAGGCCGGGTCGGACCGGGCCCGAACCCCATACTACCGGACCTCTCACGGTCTTTTGCCCATAACCTGGGATGGGGACCTCTGATCGACGCACCTTCAGCTGCAATGCGATCCTTGGATCGAGACGGTCGTTTCAGTATATTACACTGAAGGTTTCAGAGAACTTTGGGTTCGGCTGGGTTGGTGCGTACACGAAACCGACCGGTCCCTCAGAGCAGAAATGCTTATAACTTGAGCTCCAGACATCCGATTGACGTGTCGTCGACTTTGATGGATTCCTATTAGTGAGACGGACCCTTTGGCTTACTACGCTTGAGGTTTGGACGTAGTTGGAGTATGGTCGGGTTGGTTTTGACTTAAAAACCAACTGGGCCCCTGGGACGAAAAAGCTAATAACTCTCAGACCGGGTGTCTGATTGATGTGTCGTCTGCGACGTTGAGTTCCTGTTGATGATACGGAACTTTTGGATACATCAGCTCCGGACTATGTTTCAGTTATTGTATCATCCCCTCGGCTCGTGGAGTGGACCCTCCCGAATGAGCTTGCTGTGTAGAGGAACCCTAGAGCTGGTTGTGACTGCGACGACAATGAAGACTGTACAGAAATCCTCCATGGATTCGACGACGACGACTACAACACTTAGCGATCCTACGTGGATCAGTGCTACCGATCCTGTGTGGGTCAGATCCTGTGTGGGTCAGTGCTCAGCGGTCCTGTGTGGGCCAGCGCCTATAGATCTTGTATGGGTCTGATCCTGTGTGGGTCATTGCGGGGGTTAGTTACCTATCGATCCTTTGTGGGTCATTGCGAGGGTTAGTACCTATCGATCCTGTGTGGGTCCGACGACTTAGATGAATCAGTGGCTACATCTGATCATTTCTATCGTCTTAAGAAGAAGTATACCCTTGTGAGTTGAACCTTGATTTGCTTTCCTATATGGATTGTGTTGTGTTATCCTGTGTGGATGTGATCGAACTTGGGCTCAGGTGTTGGGCCGAACTGGAATTGATAACTTAGGTATACGTATGGGCATATACCTAAGTAGTGTCGGATGTTACTTCATGATTGTATCTTTCCTTTGTGGATTATCCTTTGTGGATTCTGGGAGACCTTCGGGGGTCTCGGGGTCCCTAATGAGTGTCTTATACTCACCCCTGCACGGGCTATACCCGCACTACGTTGTGTTGGTTGCAGACGACGGACAACGCTGATCGTGGTTGAGGCACGAGGAGCAGGTCGGTGCCCGGAGGTGGACCACTGGACGGGGCGTACTCGGAGCGGACGACTGGACCCGAGGAGTTGTGGAGGCTATCTGTA
Source organism: Viscum album (assembly GCA_963277665.1). NCBI lineage: Eukaryota > Viridiplantae > Streptophyta > Magnoliopsida > Santalales > Viscaceae > Viscum > Viscum album. Next base: position 371,578,165 of record OY728121.1, read on the forward strand.
CCCACCCTTCAGGTGGGACTACCCATGGACAGCTCGACGTTGCGGCTTTACTTTTCAATTGTTGTACTTCCTTTTTCAGTTGTACTTTCACTTTCAGTTTGGGTTTGTATTCTGGCCCACTTACTTTTCCGCACTTACTTTGTACCTAGTTTTTACTTAGTGTTTACTTCTACTTCTTTCTTGCTCTGTGGTGTTGGTTTACTTTATAAAGGCAATTCCTTCCCTTTTATCAGGAATTAGGCCTTGGTGCTAGTCGCCAGCCTCTGGCCTATGGAAGGCGGGCTTGGGGTAGTCACGGCACGGGCCCCGAGGACAGGTCGTGACAAATTGGTATCAAAGGAGTTCGTTTCTACCGGAGAACTTTGGACTCTGATCTTTCTTCTATGTGAAGCAAAAGTGTTAAGGGTATTGGGTGTGGTTATCATTCCAGGGAATCCAGTGTTGGTGCGGAGGCCGACGTATCCGTACACCAGGACCCTAACTTCTGATTTTCGACTTAATGCACGAAAACATTGATTGCAGGTGTGTTTCATGTTTTCTTTGTGATTACTTTGTGTCATCTCACCAGGTATACTGTTTGACCATGGTGCACCTGTTTCTTTTCAGGATGGCCCCATGATGGCATCCAGCTAGGGTTCCGAGCATTGTGCGTGACGACAGCCCACTGAGCGACGAGGCCTCGGTACAGGGCCCTTTAACAGCAGAGGCACCGATGGTACCTCTACCCATCGAGCCACCGATGCTACCAACCCCAGCCGCTGACGATGCACGTCTCCTTAGTGCACTGCATGAGTTTTAGCGTCAGCGACCGCCCAGGTTCTGCGGGGAGACGGACCCTAAGGCATCCAAGGATTGACTGGAAGCAGTTGTATGAGTTTTTAGGTTAGTGAGGACACCAGCAGACCTCATGGTGATCCTCGCAGTGAGCCTCCTGCATGCGGCAGCAGGCAGATGGTGGAGCTTGATGATACAGGTGCATGAAGAGGCATCACTCCTCTAGACGTACTTTGAGAACCTATTCCGCTCGGAGTTCTTCCCATCCACCCTCTGTGCGGTGTGCATCCAGGAGCTTCTACAGCTGCGGTAGGGAAGCTTGTCGGTCGCTCAGTACTCGACGAGATTTACCGATCTCTCGTGCTATTCGACGGACATGGTACGGGACCCATTCTTCCGGGCCCAGACCTTCAAGCAGGGATTGAGGCATGAGATCAGGGCATCGCTGATCTCCCTCAGCATTCTGACTCAGGCAGGGGTACTGGAGTGAGCCCTTCTCATCAAGAGCTTCCTTGCTAAGCCTACATCATCTGTGAGACCTACCGCAGGGCAGCATGTAGCAGAGTCTTCTACAGCAGGCAGTCGAAGGATGACACATGGTTCCAGGCAAACCAGACCCTCAGGCAGACGACCTCAGGACACTGGCTCAGAGGTGCGGGGCACTCAGCACAGAGCCAGTCTTTCGAGAGGCAGACAATGCTACTCATGTGGCGGGCAGGGCCACATGGCTCATGACTGCCCAACCTGCTGTACTGAGGAGCAGCAGACAGTTGAGGGGCCACCAAGGCAGAGGCAAATGGTCGACCATGGCGGTCCGCAGGGAGCAGGCGGATGAGGCAGAGGAGCCGGCCGAGCAGCAGGAGGTGGGCGATGCTTTCAGGCTCTACCACCACCACCCCCAGGAGGTCCACCCCAGCCACAGGGAGATAGCGGGAAGGGACATGCACAAATCCAGGAAGCGGAGGCCTACGACCACAGCATGCCAGAGATGATTCGAGGTACTATCTGTGTCTATTACACCCTTACTGCATTTCTTATAGACACAGGATCGAGTCATTCTTTCACAGCTGCTGCCCTTATTCGGAGCTCGGAGATTCCGACAGAGCCGTTGGCTCGATCCTTACGGCTAGAGACTTCTACAGGAGAAGACTCGATGATTACGCATTGGTTCCGGTAGTGTGAAATTACTCTAGGAGGCGAGAGCTTCGACTGGGATCTTCTTGTAGTGGCGTCGAGGCCTTACGACGTCATCTTGGGCATGGATTGGTTATCTACAGTCCATGCTTAGATTGACTGTATTAGGCGCAAGGTGCGATGTGTACGCACCGACGGGTGTAGGTTCACCTTCACCGCGCGAGAAGGGAGACTTTGCAGCACAGGATGGACTCTCGCAGAGGAGAGGACAAACCATCACTCATCAGTTGGATAGCCTCATCCTATGAGCAGTTGACATGCGGAGTCCTGTTTTTCCTACAGTGGTGGATCAGTTTGCAGATGTTTTCCCCGATGACGTCCCAGGGCTACCTCCTCGCATAGAGGTAGACTTTTTTATTGACCTGTACCCCGGGACAGGACCGATATCCACCCCAGCATATTGGATGGCTTCTGCCGAGCTTCGAGAGCTACAGGTACAGTTGGAGGACTTGCAGGGAAAGGGATTCATCCGACCCAGTGTTTCACCCTAGGCTTCCCCGATATTGTTAGCCAAGAAGGCGGATGGGAGCTTGCGACTTTGTGTCGACTATCGTCGCCTGAACCAGGTGACAGTGAGGAACAAGTATCCGCTACCGAGGATTGATGACCTCTTCGATCAGCTCAAGGGAGCACGGTGGTTCTCGAAGATAGACCTCAGGTCAGGCTATCATCAGCTCAGAGTTCGGGACGAGGACGTGCAGAAGACGGCCTTCAAATGTCGGTATGGCCACTATGAGTTCTTGGTTATGCCATTAGGAATAACCAATGCTCCATCAGTGTTCATGGGCCTCATGGACAGGATCTTTCAGCCATACCTCGATCAATTTTTCGTGGACTTCATTGACGACATTTTGATATACTCAACGACTGAGGAGGAGCATGCCTACCACTTGCGGGTTGTACTGGACACACTCCAAGAGCACCAGCTTTATGGTAATCTCTCTAAGTGTAAGTTCTGGATACACGAGGTCCACTTCTTGGGACACGTCATCTCTGAGGCGAGAGCTGTGGTGGATTCTGCAAAGATCGAGGCAGTGCTAGCTTGGGAGCCACCCAGGAGCGTGATGGAGGTGCGGAGTTTCTTGGGACTAGCTGGGTACTATCGGAGATTTGTGCCAGACTTCTCCAGAGTTGCAGCACCACTCTTAGCTTTGAAGAAGAAAGGGAAACCCTTTGTGTGGTCAGACAGATGTCAGTAGAGCTTCCAGGAGCTGAGACAGAGATTGACCAGTGCGCCTACCTTGCGGCTACCGGAGGAGGGAGTTGGGTACGTAGTTTACTGCTATTCATCAAGGACCGGACTCGGATGTGTCTTGATGAAAGAGCGGGCCGTGATCGCCTATGGATCACATCAGTTGAGGCAGCATGAGCAGAACTACGCTAACCATGACCTGGAGTTAGCAGTAGTGGTCTTCGCTCTGAAGATGTGGTGACACTATCTGATGGGTGAGCGCTTTACAGTCTATTCTGACCATCAGAGTCTTAGGTACATCTTCTCACAGAAGGACCTGAACCTGAGACAGCGGTGATGGCTCGAGTTCCTCCAGGACTATGACTTTGAGATAGTCTATACTCCCGTAAAGGGGAACGTAGTAGCTGATGCCCTTAGTAGGAGGATGGGCATTCAGCTACTTGGGGAGGTGACAGAGCAGCTAGCCACCTTGAAGATATCATTTGTGGATAGCGATGGAGCAGCCTTTCTTCAGTCACTCATAGTCACTCCTCCACTACTGCAGTGGGTCAGAGAGGCACAGCATGGGGATGTCGGCTGTGAGATGTAGCGTGCGCAGATATCTTCAGGACAGGCACCTGATGGTTTCTCTTTAGGAGGAGAGCATGATGTCCTTTTCAGAGGACGTACCTTGATACCAGTTTCTTTATGGGAGGAGGTGCTGAGAGAGTTTCACACTTCCCCTTTGGCGGTACATCCTGGAGTGGTGAAGATGTACCATGATCTCAGACGACAACACTGGTGGTCGGGCATGAAGAAGGTTGTGGTAGAGTTCGTTTCTCGATGCCTCACCTGCCAGCAGGTGAAGACAGAGCATCAGGTACCAGCAGGCTTGGTACAACACTTGGAGGTCCCGGAGTGGAAGTGGGATGTCATATCTATGGACTTCGTGAATGGACTTCCACGCACTTCCAGAGGATACGACTCCATTTGGGTGATTGTCGACCAACTCACCAAGTCGGCACACTTCTTACCCATCAGAGAGCATGGCTTAGTGGAGATCTTGGGACACCTCTACATTCAGGATATTGTACGGCTTCATGGTGTTCCATCGTCTATCATCTTCGATCGAGATGCTCACTTTACTTCCCAGTTTTGGAAGGGGTTGCAGGAGGCGTTCGGGACGCATCTACGTCTGAGAACCGCCTTTCACCCTCAGAGGGATGGTCAGACGGAGAGGACCATTCAGACTCTCGAGGACATGCTCCGTGCATGCGTCCTCGACTATGGTCGCAGCTGGGAGGACCACCTACCCTTGGTGGAGTTCACGTACAACAACAGCTACCACTCCACCATTGGGATGGCACCATACGAGGCATTGTACGACTGGCCTTGCAGATCAACTCTGTGCTGGACGGACCCTGGGGAGTCAGCACTTGGGGGACCGGAGATGGTCCAGGCCATGACAGAGAAGGTCCATGTCATCCAGGAGCGGATTAGGATAGCTCAGAGCCGGTATAAGTATTATACTATATAACGACCCATATTTTACATACATGGTTATTACTTCAAAATTGAAGCATACTTATTACAACATATAACAAAACCATTAAAGGACCGTATAGGTATAGTATCTTTAGAAACTGGGAAACATAAACAACTGGTTCATAAAGCGTCTACCCTGTCTCCCATTTATTTCATCATATCTTGAGTCCCTTTTGGCATATCATACTTAATAACCTTCTTCCTGACCTGGGGGAAAGAAAACATACAAAAGGGTGAGCTCAAATGCTCAGTAAGGGTAAACAAAAGAAAAATAAATCACATCATATTCATAAGAACATAAAAATTTGGAAATCTTACCCTGAAAAAGAGATCATAATTTCATAACATGGGATAAATCATGGTAGTGAAATGTAATCACAATAATCATCACTTAAAACATGAAGCTTTGTGGCAGACACACATAATCATAGAGAATCATTTCTTATTAGTCAATACTCATTGCCAAGACTATCTTAGTGGATAAAGTACATTTCTGAACCGAGTTCATTCCTCGTTTCAGTCCTGTTTCACTGAACCGGTTAAACCTGCCGTTCTAGCCATGTCTATCTCATGAGATATAAAATCTTTACCCAATGAATTGGAGGGAGATATAGGTCCCACCCATCTCATAATGATACCATTCTTATGTGTGCCACAAAATCATAAACCATACATCATAGCATAACACATGTAATAAAAATGGGAATCTTAAACATCGTGACATCATAAAACAATTCATATAAGATAAAGGAATTCATAAAAATAATTCCATCACAACATAATCAAATCAATGTAATAATAGGGATAGAAACAGAACCCTTTATTATCTTAAATGGAAAATAATTTTGATAAAACATTTGAACTCCATTCTTGAGGAAAATATCCTTTCTACTTCAAAAACACTTTTCCTTTCTTAACATGTCATACAATTCTAAACTAAAATAATTTGATTAAAAATAAACTTGAAAACTTGTAAAGGAAGCTTCTTGGAAATAATGTTTTAAAAATCCATTCATTTCGTATAAGTTAAAAAAAGATTCTTCTCATACTTTTGTCGGAAAAGTCAAAAAGTACCCCGTACGAAAAACGACAAAAGATTCCTTTCATATCTTTTACTAAAAACGCACCGAAGGGTAAAATTGGATTTAAACAATTGTAGGTGTATGTAAATAATATTACATATTGAGGAAACATGGATGTGGATGATAAAATACACCCCAGTAAAATCCAAAGTATAAACAATCTCGGATAAAAATGAGATTGTGATATTTCCCTTACCTTAGGTCCGATTTTCTTCGTAAGTGTCTGAACCTCCTGTATAATGATTTAAATAATGTCATTGACTTATTATAGAATCATACTCATTGTTATGATATCATATATGGTCATATTCTTAGCTTCTTATTAGTAATATTTCATTGTTACTTGTTATTTGGGTGTTTATTGCTTTTTGTTCTTATGCGTGTTTTGTCGAATAAATTCTTATTCTTATTTTTGGGTTATAGATACCTCATTTCAAAAATGGTATTAGTGTAATATATATCATATTCATTCATTCAATTCATTTATATAATCATTATGCAATTAAGATCATGTAGAACGAGTCGCATCACATCATGGAAACAGTATTCCGTACGTACGCACGAGCGATGATATCGTTCCCATGATCGTGAAATTGTAATGGAGTGTATGTATACTATTTCAGAATAAATATCACTTTATAATAATCATATATATTCATTATTTACACCATTATACCCATCCAAGTAAGGTGGTTATGGAAAATAGATTACACCACGGCGTGGATACGGTATTCCGTACGTACGCACGCGTGGTGATTTCGTTTTCCGTAGGATGGATATATGGTTAAATAGGGTTGTTTCATAATTATAATAACATATCAGTATATGAGTGATACTTATGTTATTACTTCATAATGAAACAACTAAATAAGAAGAAGTGGAAGCAGAAATAAAGTTGAAAGAATCGGTAACGGACATTACCTCTTCTTTGAAGCGCCTCTTTGAGACCTCCTTTTAGGGCACTAAAATTGGTCTTTGAAGAATACCAAGACCTATAGGATGTTTATAGAGAATTGTAGAAGAGAATTTGTCAGGGGTTGGCTGAGATTGAAGGCTTAAAGTGGTGTGAGGAAGAGAGGGAGGAGGTGCCCTTTTATAAGGGAGGAGAGGGGCACCTTTGGAAAAACTAAAAATATTATTTTATTATAAAGTCATATTCGGTTTTAAATAGATCCAAATTGATTTATTTCGAAGCTAAGGTGGGTATGGGTCGAAATAATCTCATCCAATATAATTTATACAAGTTTAGGTTCCTATTTTAACCTTATCATTTAGATTTAACTTTAAGTTAAATAATTTTACTTTTACCGTGTCTTTTTGTTTTCTTACACTATAAGGTTAATAAACTTACTATAACAAGCCAAAAGAACCCCAAGTTATTTATTATTAATATATATAACCTTATCTAAGTCATTTGGCCGAACCTTATATTTTTAGGAATAAAATAAAATAATATTTTTTTTAAAAACTATTTTATGTCAATTTTGATACTATTTGGTAATTGATTTTTTTGAAAATCATTACAGAAAGATTAGTTCAAAAAAAGTGAATTAAATCAATACTAACATGTCATATTAACATATAAAATTATTTTAATTCATAAAAAGTCTCAAATTACATTTATTTGGGTATTTATAACATCAATTATGTCAATATTTCATTAATAAGATAATTATTTCATCATCATTGTGTCATAAATAAATTAAATTATTTAATGTCTAAAAATTACAAATAAAATATCATTATGTAGGAAATATTTTTATATTTATAATTAATATTTATAGTCGAATTTATCTTATTTATAACCCTATATTAAAAATTATTTACTTATTAAACTTTGATTTTAACTATTTTAACCCTTCTTTAAATAAATTAATAATAAATGTCCTAATCTAATCCAAGTGGGCCTAAATGGTCATATTTTATTCCTAAGGTTGTTTTTGGTCGAATTACACTTATCCAATAGAATTAGGACATGTGTTAGGGTAATAATAATATCATTTTTACTCTTAATTACCCTATTTACTTTTAACTGTGGTAAATAAAAGTAAAAAGTTGCTATTCACCAAAAATTATTTTCATCTCATTGAACCACATTTTAATTACTGACATCAACCGTGTCTCTAGGATTTTTTAAATTCCACTCACAGAAGCGGTAAAATTAAGTTTTATGTAAATTTGCAAATTCTCCTAGGAGGTGGGTAAAAGACGGTGAAAAGTTCAATAAAATTTTTATATATCTAAAATTATTATAAAATTACTACAATTAATTACATTGAACTTATATAGGTATTATGTATCAATTTTGATCTAAAATAAATTTAAATAAAATAAATAATTATTTAAATAAAAATTCGGTTTTTAAATACTAACCTAGTGTTTTAACTATTCATCAAAAATTGAATGTTTTCAGAAAAATACCAAAATTTCACCCTAGGCTAATTTCGATATTCCAAATCCAAAAATGAAGTCCATTTTGAAAAATAAAATTTATAAAATTTCAAAAAGTGGTTATTACTATTCGTAACAGCTAGTTTTAATAATATTTTAATAGCATATCGTTGTTTAGTGAAACTCGGTATTGCGTACGATGAAAGCTATTGAGGAAGGCCGCGTTTGCGTGTAAAGAAAGCCAAGCTAGTGTTGTGTGTAGTGAAAGATTCCTTTGATGATTTATATAACATAAAAACAAACTAATTCTTATAAAAGTCTCGGGTGTTACATTCTACCCCCCCTTAAAATGAATTTCGCCCTCGAAATTCATCACTTTGTAAAAAAAGATGAGGATACCTCTCCCTCATCATATCCTCAAGCTCCCATGTAGCTTCTTCTAATTGGCGGTTCCTCCATAAAACTTTCACCAAGCGAGTGGTCTTGTTCCATAGGACTTTTTCGCTACGATCCAGAATCTCTATCAGCTGTTCTTCATAAGAAAGATCTTGTTCCAGCGGTACAACTTCTGAGTTGAGTACATGTGAAGGATCAGGTATGTACTTTCTCAGGAGAGATACATGGAACACATCGTGAACTTGAGAGAGATTCGGTGGAAGCGCCAATCGGTAAGCTACCTTCCCAACACGATCCAGTATTTCGAAAGGACCAATATACCTAGGGCTCAACTTTCCCTTCTTTCCAAATCTCATTACTCTCTTCCAAGGAGATATTCGTAAGAACACTTTATCACCCACTTCAAACTCTAAGTCTTTTATTCGGTTGTCGGCATAACTTTTTTGTCGACTTTGAGCTGCTCTTATGTGTTGTTTAATAGATCGGACATTTTCTGCCATCTCATCAACAAGATCAGGTCCTAATAGCTCTCTTTCTCCAACTTCATCCCAACAAGTTGGAGTCCTTCATTTCTTTCCATAGAGAGCTTAATAAGGAGCCATCTGAATACTGGAGTGAAAGCTATTATTATAAGAAAATTATACCAAAGGTATGTGTTGATCCCAACCACCTTTGAAATCCATAGAGCAAGCTCTCAACATATCTTCTAGAGTTTGAATTGTCCTCTCAGACTGACCGTCTGTCTGAGGATGATAAGCAGTGCTGAAACTCAACTCTGTATCTATAGTTTGCTGAAGACTTCTCCAGAACTTTGAGGTAAACCTCGGATCCTGATCAGATATAATAGAAAGTGGTACTCCATTTAATCTTACCATTTCCTTTACATATATCCTGGCAAGCTGATCCAGAGAGAAATCCTCTCTAATAGCAATGAAGTGTGCAGACTTTGTAAGACGATCAACTATGACCCAAATAGCATTATTGTCTTTGGATGTTTTAGGAAGTCCGGTGACAAAGTTCATAGTGATGTTTTCCCATTTCCATTCGGGTATGGGTAATGGTTGTAACATTCCCTTAAACTTATGTCTCTCAGCTTTAACTTTCTGAAAAACCAAGCATCGAGAGACATATTCAGCAACATCTCTTTTCATGCCATCCCACCAGAAGTACTCTTTCAGGTCCCTATACATCTTCGTGCTTCCAGGATGAATAGAGAATTAATAACTATGAGCCTCATCCAGCAGCTCCTTCTTTAATTTGGGGATGGGAGGAACACAAACCTGATTCCCGAACTTTATTATCCCATTACAATCAAGGTTGAATTCAGGAACATTTCTCACCTTCTTTTGTAACTCTACATCTTCTTTCTGTTCCTCTTTAATCTTCACATATATAGATGGTTGAACATTCATTTGATAAAGATAAGATTTTTCCCCTTCCATTATAATTCCAAGATCCATCCTTTGTAAATCCATAAATATTTGATCTTTTGTGATCCTCATCATGGATAAACTAGCATGGTCTTGTCAACTTAATGCATCTTCCACCTTGTTTGCTTTCCCAGGGTGGTAATGAATTGAGCAGTCGTAATACTTAATCAGCTCCAACCATCTTTTTTGGTGCATATTATGCTCCTTTTGTGTGAAAATATACTTTAAACTTTTATGATTAGTATAAATGTCACACCTTTCTCCATAAAGATAATGCCTCCAAATCTTTAATGCAAAGATTGCCGCAGCTAACTCCAAATCATGAGTTGGGTAATTTTTCTCATGTATTTTCAACTGTCGTGAGGCATAAGCTATCACCATATCATTTTTCATAAGAACACACCCCAATCCCTTCTTGGATGCATCACTATAGATCACAAACCTTTCTCCACTACAAGGCAGTGTGAGAACATGTGCACTGGATAACCTTCTTTTCAACTCCTTGAAATTCTCTTCACATTCCTTCATCCAAACAAACTTAACTCCTTTTCAAGTCAACTTGGTGAGTGGATTAGATAATCTTGAGAAATATTTCACAAAACATCGATAATATCCAGCCAAACCAATAAAACTTCGAATATCAGTTACTGTTGTTGGTCTCGACCATCTTTCAATAACCTCTGTTTTTGATAGATCCAAATATATCCCCTCTTTTGAGATTATGTGACCCAAAAAGGAAAATTTTTGAAGCCAAAATTCACACTTGGTAAATTTGGCATAAATCTTCTCCTTTCTTAGGGTCTTCAATATAATTATCAAGTGATATTCATGTTCTTCCTTGCTCTTTTAATAGACAAGAATATCGTCTATAAAGAGTACCACAAACTGATTAAGATAGTCTCTAAAGACTCTATTCATTAGATCCATGAAGATAGCCGGGGCATTAGTAAGAACAAATGGCATCACTATAAATTCATAGTGTCCATACCTTGTACAGAAAGTCATTTTTGGTATATCCTCCCTTTTGACCCTTAATTGATGATACCCTGAACGAAGATCAATATTGGAAAAGTATTGAGCTCCGCGTAGTTGGTCAAATAAGTCATCAATACATGGGAGAGGATATTTTTTCTTGATAGTGATATTGTTAAGTTCTCGATAATCAATGCAGAGTCTCATTGATCCATTTTTCTTCCTAACAAACAGAATAGGTGCTCCCCAAGGTGATGCACTAGGGCGTATGAATCCCTTATCAAGATTCTCTTGGAGTTTCTTTTTCAATTCCTGCAACTCAATTGGGGCCATTCTATAAGGTGTCTTTGAAATAGGTAAAGCACCTGGTATGAGTTCTATTGAAAAATCAACTTCACAATTTGGTGGAAGACCCAGAAAGACATCGTCAAACTCCCATACAATGGGCATATTCTTAATCGTGAGTTTCTCACCAACCATTTGAGATAAATAACCTTCATTTAGTGGAATCAAGACCCATAAGATGGAAGAAATTTCCACTGGAAGGTTATGTTCATCCTTGCATCGATAGACGATCATAGATTGATCTGGAATATGAAATTTGACTTCCCTTCTTTGGAAATTGATATGAGCTCCATATAGAGAAATCCAATCCATGCCAAGAATCACATAAAATTACACTATAGGGAGGATCACAAGATTCGCAGGAATCACTTCCCCACAAACTTCAATCGGAGAAGAATTATAAACTTTTGATGCGACTGTTGTGCCATTAGGGGTTGTCACAGCTAACTCAACATCTAATTGTTGAGGTAATACGGTGATACCCTTAGAAAATTCTTCAGAAATAAAGGATTGGGTGGATCCAGAATCAAATAAAACATTTTCTACTTTAGATTGGATGGTAAGTGTACCTTTCACCACTTCGTTATCGTACTCCACATCACTGATAGAAATTGCATGTGACTTTCCTTTGTCTTTATCCTTAAGAGTTTGTTGACGTCGATCATCATCAAAAACCCTTGGATTAGGGCATTGATTGGAATAATGCCCCATTTCCTTTCACTTGTAACATTGAAGTGTACGAGGTGCACTCTGTGTAGCCTTTTCTTTTTTCGCATCACTAGACATCTTCTTCCCATCATTGCGGAATTCAAATTCCCGATGACCTTCCTTTCCACATTTGAAACATTTACCTGTCCCTTTAAGACAACTCCCTCCATTTTTCTTTCCACACTTTGAGCATAAGGGAAAATTCATCTTCTTTTCAGTGTGATCTTTATATTTTCCTTTGAATTCCATTTTCCTCTTCTTATCAAACCCATATGACTGATGGGTTACTTCAATCTCCATATCAACTTTGAGATCACATCGAATGATTTCCTCGTAGCTATTGAATTCCCTTATGGCTAACGCCCTTCGAAGACTTGGTTTTAAGCCACTAAAGAATCGATCGATCTTACTCTCAAGTTAGATAATAATACCAGAAGTATACCTTGAAAGTCTTGTAAAATTTGCTTCATAGGTGCCAACAGATTCATCATCCTTTTTCTTTAGTTCAAGAAACTCCTTGTCCATTTTTGTTCGAAGAATACGAGGGAAGTACTTATTGAAAAATAAGTTCTTGAACTCGTCCCATTCCATGGACTCAATTTCATCTCTTTGCCTCGTATTCTTGATAAGATTCCACCATTGATCAGCATCACCTTCCAAATGATACACTACTAAGATGAATTTATCATATTCAGAACATTGAAGAACTGAAAATATCTTTTCCGTAGTACTAATCCATTGTTCAGTAACTAATAGATCAGTAGACCTGCTGAATGAAGGTGGATGCTGCCTCATGAAGGATTAAATAGAATGTTGCTCCTTCCATTGCTTGTTTGGAAGTCCTGTAGGATTCATAGCTTGAGAAAGTTATGTGAGCATGGCTACAAGATTTTTCATTCCAGCTCCCATAACGTCTATTTACTCAGGGGGACAATCATTGCATTTCCCGTCACATTCCGCATTAACACGGTTCCTTCGGGTTCTAGCCATTGACTAAAACCAAGAAGAATAGTGTGATAAAGATTAATTATAATAGGAAAACCACATAATCAAGAATAAAATTTCTCACTTAAGGTCTTATCCTAGGTTATTCATGGCCATTTCTAAAACACTAAGATTGTGTTCTATGCTTAGACTTATCCTTAGGATTCTTACTAAGGCTTTCACATCCTAGTTTCCAAAGGTTGACTATACCTTTCCTCTGATACCAACTATAACGACCCATACATTACATACATGGTTATTACTTCAAAATTGAAGCATACTTATTACAACATATAACAAAACCATGAAAGGACCGTATAGGTATAGTTTCTTCAGAAACTGGGAAACATAAACAACTGGTTCATAAAGCGTCTACACTGTCTCCCATTTATTTCATCATATCTAGAGTCCCTTTTGGAATATCCTACTTAAGAACCTTCTTCCTGGACTGGGGGAATGAAAACATACAAAAGGATGAGCTCAAATGCTCAGTAAGGGTAAACAAAATAAAAATCAATCACATCATATTCAAAAGAACATAAAAATTTGGAAATCTTACCCTGCAAAAGAGATCATAATTTCATAACATGGGATAAATAATGGTAGTGAAATGTAATCACAATAATCATCACTTAAAACATGGAGCTTTTTGGTAGACACAAATAATCATAGAGAATCATTTCTTATTATTCAAGACTCATTGCCAATACTATCTTAGTGGACAAAGTACATTTCTGAACCGACTTCATTCCTCGTTTCAGTCCTGTTTCACTAAACCGGTTTAACCTATCGTTCCAGACATGCCTATCTCATGAGATATAAAATCTTTACCCAATGCATTGGAGGGAGATATAGGTCCCACCCATCTCATAATGATACCATTCTTATGTGTGCCACAAAATCATAAACCATACATCATAGCATAACCCATGTAATAAAAATGGGAATCTTAAACATCGTGACATCATAAAACAATTCATATAAGATAAAGTAATTCATAAAAATAATTCCATCACAACATAATCAAATTAATGTAATAATAGGGATAGAAACAGAACCCATTATTATCTTTGATGGAAAATAATTCTTATAAAACACTTGAACTCCATTCTTGAGGAAAATATCCTTTCTACTTCAAAAACACTTTTCCTTTCTTAACATGTCATAAAATTCTAAACTAAAAGAATTTGATTAAAAATATACTTGAAAACTTGTAAAGTAAGCTTCTTGGAAATAATGTTTTAAAAATCCATTCATGCCATATAAGTTAAAAAAACATTCTTCACGTACTTTTGTCGGAAAAGTCAAAAAGTACCTCGTACGAAAAATGACAAAAGATTCCTTTCATATCTTTTACTAAAAACTCACCGAAGGGTAAAATTGGATTTAAACAATTGTAGGTGGATGTAAATAATATTACATATTGAGGAAACATGGATGTGGATGATAAAATACACCCCAGTAAATTTCAAAGTATAAACAATCTCGGATAAAAAAGAGATTGTGATATTTCCCTTACCTTAGGTCTGATTTGCTTAGTAAGTGTCCGAACCTCCTGTATAATGATTTAAATAATGTCATTGACTTATTCTAGATTCATACTCATTGTTATGATATCATATATGGTCATATTCTTAGCTTCTTATTAGTAATATTTCACTGTTACTTGTTATTCGGGTGTTTATTGCTTTTTGTTCTTATGCGTGTTTTGTCGAATAAATTCTTATTATTATTTTTGGGTTATAGATACCTCATTTCCAGAATTTTATTAGTGTAATATATATCATATTCATTCATTCAATTCATTTATATAATCATTATGCAGTGAAGATCATGTAGAACGAGTCGCATCACATCGTGGAGACGGTATTTCGTACGTACGTACGAGCGATGATATCGTTCCCATGATCGTGAAATTATAATGGAGTGTATGTATACTATTTTAGAATCAATATCACTTTACAATAATCATATATATTCATTATTTAAACCATTATACCCATCCAAGTAAGGTGGTGGTGGAAAATAGATTACACCACGGCGTGGAGACGGTATTCCGTACGTACGCACGCGTGGTGATTTCGTTTTCCGTAGGATGGATATATGGTGAAATAGGGTTGTTTCATACTTATAATAACATATCAGTATATGAGTGATACTGATGTTATTACTTCATAATGAAACAACTAATGAAGAAGAAGTGGAATCAGAAATAAAGTTGAAAGAATCGGTAACGTACATTACCTCTTATTTGAAGCGCCTCTTTGAAACCTCCTTTTAGGGCACTACAATTGATCTTTGAAGAAGACCAGGACCTCTAATATGTTTCTAGGGAAGTGGAGAAGAGAATTTGGTAGGGTTTGTCCGAGTTTGAAGGCTCAAAGTGGTGTGAGGAAGAGAGGGACGAGGTGCCCTTTTATAAGGGAGGAGAGGGGCACCTTTGGAAAAACTAAAAATATTATTTTATTATAAAGTCATATTCGGTTTTAAATAGCTCCAAATTGATTTATTTAGAATATAAGGTGGCGATGGGTCGAAATTCTCTCATCCAATATAATTTAGACAAGTTTAGGTTCCTATTTTAACCTTATCATTTAGATTTAACTTTAAGTTAAATAATTTTACTTTTACCGCGTCTTTTTGTTTTCTTACACTATAAGGTTAATAAACTCACTATAACAAGACAAACGAACCCCAAGTTGTTTATTATTAATATATATAACCTTATCTAAGTCATTTGTCTGAACCTTGGATTTTTAGGAATAAAATAAAATAATATTTGTTTTAAAAACTATTTTATGTCAATTTTTATACTATCTGGTTATTGATTTTTGTGAAAATCATAACAGAAATATTAGTTAGAAACAAGTGAATTAAATCAATACTAACATGTCATATTAACATATAAAATTATTTTAATTCATAAAAAGTCTCAAATTACATTTATTTGGTTATTTATAACATCAATTATGTCAATATTTCTTTAATAAGATAATTATTGCATCATCATTGTGTCATAAATAAATTAAATTATTTAATGTCTAAAAATTAAAAATAAAATATAATTATGTAGGAAATCTTTTTATATTTCTAATGAATATTTATAGTCGAATTTATCTTATTTCTAACCCTATATTAAAAATTATTTACTTATTAAACTTTGATTTTAACTATTTTAAACCTTCTTTAAATAAATTAATAATAAATGTCCTAATCAAATCCAAGTGGGCCTAAATGGTAATATTTTATTCCTAAGGTTGTTTTTGGTCGAATTACACTTATCCAATAGAATTAGAACATGTGTTAGGGTAATAATAATATCATTTTTACTCTTAATTACCCTATTTACTTTTAACCGTGGTAAATAAAAGTAAAAAGTTACTATTCACCAAAAATTATTTTTATCACATTGAACCACATTTTACTTCCTGGCATCAACCATGTCTCTCGGATTTTTGAAATTCCACTCACAGAAGCGGTAAAATTAAGTTTTATGTAAATTTTCAAATTCTCCTAGGAGGTGGGTAAAAGACGGTGAAAAGTTCAATAAAATTTTTATATATCTAAAATTATTATAAAATTACTCCAATGAATTACATTGAACATATATAGGTATTATGTATCAATTTTGACCTAAAATAAATTTAAATAAAATAAATAATTATTTAAATAAAAATTCGGTTTTTAAATAGTAACCCAGTGTTTTCACTATTCATCAAAAATTGAAAGTTTTCAGAAAAATACCAAAATTTCACCCCTAGGATAATTTCGATATTCCTAATCCAAAAATGAAGTCCATTTTGAAAAATAAAATTTATAAAATTTCAAAAAGTGGTTATTACTATTCATAAAGGCTAGTTTTAATAATATTTTAATACATATCGTTGTTTAGTGAAACTCGGTATTGCGTACGACGCAAACTATCGAGGAAGGCCGTGTTTACGTGTAAAGCAATCCAAGCTAGTGTTGTGTGTAGTGAAAGATTACTTTGATGATTTATATAACATAAAAACAAAATATTTCTTATAAAAGTCTCGGGTGTTACATGCTGACAGGAGGCGGAGGCCACTGGAGTTCGAGGATGGCGACCACGTCTTCTTGTGGGTCTCACCTCGACGTGGTTTACGGAGATTTGGTTGAGGTGGCAAGTTGTCTCCACGCTTCATCGGACCATTCTAGGTCCTCAGCAGGATAGGCGAGGTGGCTTATCGCCTGGATCTACCACCTCAGTTGCACCGGGTGCACGACGTCTTCCACGTATCCTAGCCGAGGAGATATGTGCATGACCCGACGCATATCATTGACCATGGGGAGCTGGACGTTGATGATGGGGCGACTTTTGCGGAGGTCCCAGTGGAGATCGAGGATCGACAGGAGCGGGTCCTACGTGGATGGTCGATTCCTCTAGTGCGCATCAGATGGCAGCACGAGAACCTCCAGGAGAGCACTTGGGAGCGGGAGGCTCAGATGTGTGAACAGTACCCACATTTGTTCCCTAGTTTATGATGTATCTTTACGAGGACATAAAGCCCTGAGGTGGGAGTAATGTAAAGACCCGTAAAATTCAAGGGAAATTTTTACTTAATTTTCTTTCGGATTTTACAAGAACGCATTTTCTGACGGCACCTGATTCCAAGGCCCGGTGTGCCCGGAATCATTTTCCGAAGTTTAGCTTGGGTACGTTCAGTGAACGAACGAGCGGGTTTTTCTAACTTTTGAACCAGTGCTCAGAATCAAATTCCGAGGGAACCGATGGAATCACAGCGCCAGTAATTGCTTAGAAACACCATTTCCGGAGTTGCGTTTGCTCGGGTGTGGTTTTTAAGTTTTTGGGTTAAGTAATGAA
Source organism: Viscum album (assembly GCA_963277665.1). NCBI lineage: Eukaryota > Viridiplantae > Streptophyta > Magnoliopsida > Santalales > Viscaceae > Viscum > Viscum album. Next base: position 371,596,003 of record OY728121.1, read on the forward strand.
ATAAAATAAAAATGGTGCGACCAATTTTTATTTTACTTAAAGCTGTTTAACCTAAGCTAAGTGATTAAACTGGGACCCACAATATCCTACCCACAAGGTAGGATATTTGTGAGGTTTTCCCACATGAGCCCCACTATTTCTTTTCTTCTTAAACCCCCTCCTTTAATAAAGTAATGCACCCACACCCATATTAAGTGGAATTCAGCCCTTACATTTTCTATTTATTAAACTCCTCAATTAATGTGGACGGTAAAAACGTTGCAATTAATTCATTTTAATTGATTGTTTCATTTTTGAAATTCAAAACATTGGCTTGTGTGTTAATAAAATAATACAACTCTTATTTTATTAAGGGTTGTTGGGTTGTGAGAGGTTTGGGAGAAATCACTCAAGCCGTGAAGCACTCCTTCATCGCGAAGAACGCGAAGAACGCAAATAACGTGAAGAATGCGAAGAACGCGAAGAACGCCGACCTCTGATGAAGGTCGACAAGAATGTCGAATCATCGGAGATCGACAACGCGATGCCGTCGAATCCTTTCTCCGCGACGTGACGATCCCCCTTCCGCGACACCTTCTTCCGTGACGTGCAATTCCACGACGAACCCTCGTTCGATGACTACGCTCGATGTAGGGGTTTATTTAAATTGTTTGTTCGTGATTACTTTCGTCGTTTCCTCCTTTTCAATTTGAGACGCCTGATATCGCAATAACGGGATGAGGTCGGACCGCACGAACACGGTCGACCCTCCTTTCCCTTGTTGGTTTGATTTTGTTGCGGCACGTGTAAGGCGGCACGGTGTCGAAGCACCGCATAGAAAATATTAAAGGAAGGAAGGAGAAGTGTGGCGACGTCACGCCACATCGTTGAAGATGAACTAAACCGCGGTGTCGTCGCGCCGCGCCAAAGAATCACAAAAGCACCGCGGCCAGAGCGGGGCCGCAGCAGAGTGGTACAGCGCCGTCGCGCCATGCTGGACGGACCAAGGTCGCGGCGGAGCAGGGACCGGCGGCCGGTTCCAGGCCGCTGGCATCGGAGCCAGGGGACCGGCCCATGCTGTTCCCATGGCGGCAGCAGCCAGCCGGCCAGAGTGGGCCGGCCGGTCAGGGGAAAACCGGGGGTTCGTAACCCCCGGTTGGCCAGCAGGTGCGGCCCCCCACATGGGGGTCGTGGCTTCACTACGCGGGGGGCAGCGCGCCCCCCCTTCACCGCTCGACCGTTACCACCTGACCGCCTGGCCGCCTGGCCACCTGGCCAGGCCGAGCGCGCCCATGCCGGGCCGCCAAGCTGGGCCGCCCAAGTCGGGTCGGGCCGCGCCACGCCGCACCCAGGCCGGGCCGCGCCACGTCCAGGTCGGGTCGGGTCGGGCCACGCCCAAGTGGCCGGACCCGGGTCGGGTCGACCCTGGGGGTATCGGGCCGGGTCGGACTGGGCCCGAACCTCCTATTATCGGACCTCTCACGGTCTTTTTCCCATAACTTGGGCTAGGGACCTCTGATCGACGCACCGTTAGCTGCGATGCGATCCTTGGATCGAGACGGTCATTCTGGTATATTACAATCAAGGTTATTGAGAACTTTGGGTTTGGCCGGGTTGGTTCGTACACAAAACCAATCGGGCCCTCGGAGCGGAAATGCTTATAACTTAAGCTCCAGACGTCCGATTGACGTTCCATTGACTTTGATGGATTCCTCTTAGTGAGACGGACCCTTTGGCTTAATCCGCTTGAGGTTTGGATGTAGTTGGAGTACGGTCGGGTTGGTTTTAACTTAAAACCCAACCGGGCCCCTGGGACGAAAAATCCAATAACTCTCAGACCGGGCGTCCGATTGACGCGTCATCTGTGACGTTGAGTTCCTGTTGACGATACAGAACTTTTGGATACATCAGCTCCAGACTATGTGTCAGTTGTTGTATCAGCCCCTCGGCTCGTGGAGTGGACCCTCCTGAACGAGCTTGCTGTGTGTGGGAACCCTAGAGCTAGTTGCGACTACGATGACAATGAAGACTGTATAGAAATCCTCCGTGGATTCGACGGCGACGACTACAGCACTCAGCGATCCTACGTGGAACAGTTCTACCGATCATGTGTGTGTCAGATCCTGTGTGGGTCAGCGCTCAGCGGTCCTATGTGGGCCAGCGCCTACAGATCCTGTGTGGGTCTGATCCTGTGTGGGTCATTGCGGGGGTTTGTTACCTATCGATCCTTTGTGGGTCATTGCGGGGGTTAGTACCTATCGTTCCTATGTGGGTCCGACTGCTTAGATGAATCATTGGCTACATCTGATCATCTCTATCGTCTTACGAAGAAGTATACCTGTGTGAGCTGAACCTTGATTTGATTTCCTATGTGGATTGTGTTGTTCTATCCTGTGTGGATGTGATCAAACTTGGGCTCGGGTGTTGGGCCGAACTGGAATTGATAACTTAGTTATATGTATGGGCATATACCTAAGTAGTGTCGAATGTTACTTCGTGATTGTATCTTTCCTTAGTGGATTATCCTTTGTGGATTCTGGGAGACCTTCAGGGGTATCGGGGTCCCTACTGAGTAGCTTATACTCACCCCCGCACGGGCTATGCCCGCACTACGTTGTGTTGGTTGCAGACGATGAACATCTCTGATCGTGGTTGAGGCACGAGGAACAGGTCGGTACCCGGAGGTGGACCACTGGACGGGGCGTACTGGGAGCGGACGGCTGGACCCGAGGAGCTGTGGAGGCTATATGTACCCACCCTTCAGGTGGGACTACCAGTGGACAGCTCGACATTGCGGCATTACTTTTCAGTTGTTGTACTTCCTTTTTCAGTTGTACGTTCACTTTCAGTTTGGGTTTGTATTCTGGCTCACTTACTTTTCCGCACTTACTTTGTACCCCGTTTTTACTTAGTGTTTACTTCTACTTCTTGCTTGCTCTGTGGTGTTGGTTTACTTTATAAAGTCAATTCCTTCCCTTTTATCGGGAATTATGCCTTGGTGCTAGTCGCCAGCCCCTGGCCTATGGAAGGCGGGCTTGGGGTAGTCATGGCACGGGCCCCGAGGACGGGTCGTGACAACCCATGTAGCGAAACTTCGCCGATGACTCCCAAGCTCAAAGACCTTGGGGAAATATGTGAATCCAACATACTGGGGAATCATCTCGATTTACCTCAATAAAAAAACAAATTAAAATTACAAAAAATAGAGATAAACATCCCAACTCCAGGCCAGACAACTTTGGAGTCACAATCTTCAAGTTCCAAAAGCTACGCATTATGTCATTTTATTACTCTACATGCAAATTTATAGTTTTTGATATATTTATTATTTTTTTATCTTTTTTTTGAATACTCATGTTAAAGTTAAATCAATCACAAAACATATGTTATTTATTGAGGGACCCCATAAACTCAAATTAATACCCCATTATCCAAATGACTTTCATTGTGATGATTTTTTTATGAAAATGTAAGCAGTGAAAATCACATTAGAAAACCAAACTTTCCAAAATATATACTCATGAACTTAACCATGGATTAAAATAAAAATCAATACATGAAAAACTATTTTAAATTTTGTTTCATGGTTTATAATTTTTATCATCATGTTCAATGTCAAATAAATTTCTATTTCCATTTACTCACATAAAATTTTCTTTGAAATTGAATTTTTCTTTCTTTCTTTTCACCCCTGACTTAGAATAACACTTTCCCTAGTATTTAAAAAAAATAAAATTTATAAGAGGTTAGAGGTAGATTATTTGAGTTCAAAAAGGAAATTGTAAATTATAATCATGGAATAAATTCACCTGGTGGTTGAAGTTAAAGTTTATGATGCTTCTGATTTCTTCTTTTATCTCCATGCCACTCAGAGAAGCCTCATTAATACTGGAAGTTGTGTTTGTCATTATGTGATTTGCCTAAAAAACCATCAATCTCAGTAGTCCCTGAATCTTACAAACCTATACAATTATAACAAAATGGAAACCCCTTGAGACCCCTTTAAAAAAATAAACAAGAACAAAAGGACAAGGGAAAAAACAAACCTGTTAAATATAGCATACTTAACAAAAACTTGAGGCATATAAAATAATTAAATATATATATATATATATAAACTATTAAATATTTACATTTATATATATATATATATATATATATTATGTATGATATGTGAGGGCGGGTCGTAGGTCAGTGGAAGGCGCGCTCCATTATCACCTTGAGGTTGCGGCTTCAAGTCTCGCGGGGGTTTTTTCGGCTTGACCTACAGCTTTCCCTTTTGCACATAAAAAAATATATAATTTTATTATTATTTCTATTATTCAGTTATTTAGTATATATATTTAAAAATAAAAATTGGGAAACAACATTCCCCATAGGTCAGTGGAAGGTGCATGCGACTCTTTCCCAAAGATTGAAGGTTCGAGTCCCGTCATTCCTGCCATTGACATGTGAGGCATGATTTTGCATAAAAATATATATATATATATATATTCATATTTTTTAAATATAACTATAGATATATATAGAATCATATAAAATAAAATATATATTACAGAGAAGAATAAAAAATTGGAAATAAAGAAAATAAAAGAAGAAACAAAAAGGGTAAAAGAAAAAAATAGTTGAAAAGATTTTTTAAAAAAAAATTGATTTTTTTAAAACACAAATACAAAAACAAAAAAATAAATAATATAAAATAAAATTAATAATGATTCTAGTATTCCTCCAAGAAAGCGCTTTGTTTAAAGTGGTTATCTTGATTTGGTACCTAAATCTATCAAAAAAATTTCTGGTTCATAAGTTGGATCAGTTAACTCCTCCATTATTTCTTATTTATTGAATGATTCAATTAATAGTTTTAACCTATGCCCATTGAATTTGAAGAAATTACCACTAGTGGGATGTTGAATCTCTACTGCCCCATGAGGGTACACATGATGCACTATGTAAGGACCTATCCATTTAGACCTTAACTTTCTTGAGTCTAAATGATGTTTTGAACTATATAAGACCAAAAATTTTCCTAGTTAAAAGTGTTTGAATTTGAGATTCTTAGATTGGTAAGCTTGAACTATGCTTTATTTATCATTTAATTTTCATAAACCTATATCCTAAGTTCTTAAAGTTCATTAAGATCTAATTTTTTATTTGGTTCATCCAAATAAATTTCCAATTTCATTTTTTTGATTTCCCAAAAGGCATGATGTTAAATTTAAAAAGGTAAATGGAATGATTTTTCACAAACCAACCAATATATAGTCATTCCTAGGATGGTTTTGAATATTGTACAATATACCCAAATAGAATCCAATAGTTTCTTAGACCAATATTTCCAAGAGGGATTGACAGTTTTTAAGTATTTATTTAACTCCCCTATTTTCCATCTTAGCTTGGCCATTGGTTTGAGGATGGAAGGCTACTGAAACTTTGTGAGAAATACCATACTTAGACATGACTGTCTAAAAGATATGGTTACAAAAATGGGTTCCATAATCACTAAGGATTTCCCTAGGAATTTCAAATCTTGAAAATATATTCTATTTTAGAAATTAGATCACAACATGATGGTCATTGGACTTGGTGGGAATAGCCCATACCCATTTTGAGACATAATCAACCACAATGTGGATGTAGAGATATCCCCTAGAATTTGTTAGGGGTCCCATGAAATCAAATCCCCAACAATAAAATATTTCAATGACCATAATGGGAGTAAGGGGTATTTGATTCCTTTTGGTTATTGATCCTAATTGTTAACAATGAGGACCACTTTGGTAGAATTGGAATGAATCCTTAGTGAGGTTAGTCCAGTATAAACCACTTTGGATTACCTTTTTAGTGGTTTTATTTGTGTAAATGTGTCTTCCACATGCCTCTCCATGATATAATTTTAGAATGGACTCTTTCTTAGACTCGGGAACACATCTCCTAATGATTTTATCAGGAAAAAACATGAAGAGGTATGGCACATCAAACACATATTTTTTGACATCAAAAAAAAATTCCTCTTATCTTGGGTCCTGGGGAATTTTTGAATGTCACCCATAACCAAGTGGTTTTTTATGTCAGAATATCATGTGAAATCACTCATAGGATAGAGGTGCTCACCAGGAAATGAATCAAATACAGAAAGGTGATGTAAGTTTTCTTTGAATTACATCCTATATAGGTGATCAAATACAAAATTTTCAACACCATTTTTATCCTTAATCATTAAATCAAACTATTGAGTAATAAGGACCCACATAATTAGTCTAGCCTTGTCATATTGTTTTGGTAAAAGGTATTTCAGAGTTGAATGATCGGTGAAATCAATGATGGGGGATCGTAAGAGATAGGACCTAAATTTATCTAGGGAAAAGTCAATAGTAAGTAAATCTTTCTCAGTGGTGGTATAGTTGATTTTTTTCATCATTTAATTATTTACTTTCATAAGTAATAACACATGGAGTTTTCTCATAACATTTTCCTAAGACACCACCAATATCAAAGTCACTCAAATCACACATGATCTCGAATGGGAGTTTCCAATTGGGAGATTTCATGATAGGTGGAGAGATAAGAGATGACCTGAGTGTAGATAATGATTCATCACATCTTTCTATCTATAAAAATGTATCATCTTTCACCAAAAGAGCGCAAAATGGTTTGGAAATGGAGATAAAGTTCCTAATGAACCTTCTATAGAAACCTGGATATCCTAAGAAATACCTCACTTCCTTGACAGTTTTTGGAGAGGGAAGGTGATGAATGATATAAACCATATCTTTATCAACTTCAATCCCTCTTCCAAAGACTATATTACCTAGTACAAGTCTTTAATTTACCATGAAATTTAATTTTTACCAGTTTAGGATGATACTATTATCCTCTCATCTTGACAAAACCTTTTCAACATTTAGAAGTCATCCCTAAAAATTATCCCCAAAGATGTAGAAGTCATCCATAAAGACCTCTAAACAACCCCCCACCATGTTAGAGAAGATTCCCATCATGAACCATGGGAAGGTACCTGGGCATTATATAATCCAAAGGGCAATAATTTTAAGTAAAAAGTGTCGAATGTATTGGTGAAGGTTGTTTTTCCTTAATCCTATAAATATATCTCAATTTGATTGTACCTAGAGAATACATATTGGAATCAGTATAATTGATGACCTACCACTTTCTCAAGGACTTGATCAATGAATAGAAAATGGAAATGGTCTTTCATGGTACATGATTTGAGCTTCCTATAGTCAATGCAGACTCTCCATCCACTACTAACCCTTTTGGGGAGAATATTTCCATCCTAATTGTTGATCACCGTGATTCCATATTTCTTTTTAATAACTTTAATTTGTCTTACCCACTCACTCTCAGCAATGGGGTTGATGATACCCTCTTTTGAAAACTTAAGAAGTTCTTCCCTTACCACATCCATAAGATTGGGATCGAGTATCTTCTGAGTTTGACGGCATGGTTTGGATTCAGATTCAAGAATAATCCTATGAGTTCCAATGAGTGATCTAATCCCCAGAATATCAGAAAGGGTCCATCCAATTGCTTTTTTATTCTTTTCTAGGACATCCAGAAGCATCCTCTCTTGATTGGATTCAACAGAAAAGGAAATGACAACAGGAAAGGCTTGATTTTCCCCTAATAAATCATACTTTAGTGATGAAGACAGGACCTTAAATTCAAGATCATATTGTTTATCAATTTAATGAGAAGGATGGGAATCTGTAGCGAACTCAGTTTCATTTTCCAAATTTCTTGATATAATTGGTTCCTTATTATGTGAATTTTCAGCCACCAAATTGGCTAAATCAATGTCATGAATGGTTATGGACTCAATTTTTTTTATTTAACTAATGTTATCATTGATTGGTGATTCTATAAAATCATCAAAAGAGCTATCTAAATTTTATTCAATCCAAGGAGAAAAATTTCCCTCATGTGAACAAAGGAAATCAATCTCTTCTTGACTTAAACATCCTTAAATAATTCCTTGAGGTTACCCTAGTTCACTATAAACACTATAAAACCAATTAAACTCATGGATCTCTTAATCATCCCTAATTTTAGAGTTTGCATTATAGATTTTTATATCTGGGCTCATGTTTCTGAAGGTTATTTCCATGTTCCCATTCCTAACTCGGATGACTGAGTTGATTATTGCTAACAAGGGGTGACCAATGATGATGGGTGTCTTCTCCCTAGGACCAAATATTTGTTTATTATTAAGGAAAATGAATTCAATATGTTAAATGAAATTTTCAACTTTCACTAAAACATCCTTTAAGATATCATTAGGAACATGAACACTACTATCAATAATTCGAAGAGTTACAGATGTGGGTTGGAGTTCTTCAAGCCCAGAATAACAATACATGGCATATGGAATGAGGTTCACACTATCTACTAGATAAAAAAGAGCTTTGACAACTTTTCTCTCTCCTAACTCAAAATTGACATATAGACATCTTGGATCTTTTAACTTTGGAGGAATGGTCCCTTGAATGGTGGTACTCACATTAACAGCCAAAATGAATTGGTTTTTATGTGAAAATTTCTTTCTAAAAGTAAAAAATTCCTTAAGGTACTTTGAGTATGCAGGAATGTTTTAAATTTTATTGAGAAGGGGAGTGTTCAACTTAACCAGAGATAGTATTTCCTTCAAATTTTCATTCAATTTTTGTTTATATTTTCCTCTCATGTTTTGAGGGAATGGAGAAAGTTGTTTGATTGTTTGTTGTGGTTATGGTTCCTTCACATTTTCATTGGTTTTTTCAGAATCTATGGGTTCTTATTCATAATTTTCATGTGTTTTTTATGATTTTAATGGGTTTTTTAATGGTTTTTTAGCTTTCTCGATGTATTTACAACTTCTTAAAATAGTAACTACTTTTAGTTGTTCATGAGAGGTTTGTGTGTAACTGGATTCTCCCCTTAAGGTTTAGGATGGTATATCCTGATTAAGAATGGGTTCCTTTCCATTTTTAATGCTTTTCAATTCATGTTTGAGGGATGAGACTTCTGATTTTATTTTCCTTATTTGTTTACAAAACTTCTCAAGGATTGAGAGAGGGATAGATTGGGAAGGGGCTTGTGTTGGTTGGTTTATCCCAGGAGGATAATTTGGTTATTGGATTGGTTGTTGAATGGTTTATTAGATGGGTTGTTGATATTGGATAGGAGGATGTTGGTATTGGATTGGTTTTTGTTGGAACTATTTATGGTTTTGAAAATTTTTTGGAGGGTAGAGGTTTGTTCCTTGTGGCTGACTGGGTTGTGGGATGGGTTTCTGGTTATCTTTCCAATAGAATCATGGATGGTCATTGTACCTTGGATTAAAAGTGTTTTGGTACAGTGGCTTATGAAAGTTTAGATAATTTACATCCACTAGTTTTCTCCCTAAAACAACATCTTTAATGGAATGGATGGTTGGGTATTTTTTGGTCTTGGGGTCATGTTTGTCACAAATTTTTCAAACAGGGTCAAAAGTTTGACTTTCATGGACCTTCCTAAGATTGATCTCCTCAACCTTCCTAGTGAGAGTAGAAAGTTTTTCCTTGAGACCTTATTCATCCCTAATAGAGTTAATTACACTAGATTTTGGTGTCTTCACAAATTAAGGTGATGTTCCCCATGTTTGATTTTGTTCAGCTAGTCATTCTAGATACTCATAAGCATTATTTGGGGCTTCATTTATAAAGGTTCCATTACACATCATGTAAATGAATTGTTTGTTTCCCAGACCCAACCCTTCATAGAAGATTCTAAATTATTTTGGGATTGAAAATTCATGGTGAAGTACCATGTTGAGTGTTCCTTTGAACCTTTCCCATGTTTCAAAAAATGAATCCCATTATTTTTCAAAAAAAATGGATGTTATTTTTAAGTGAAATTGTTTTGTGATGGGAGAATTATTTTTTGTATTATTCTCATTGAAATTCGTACCAAGAGTGGATTTATGTAGGTATTAGATTTTTAACCAATTATTTTCTTAATCCTTAAGTGAGAAAGGAAATATCCTCATCTTATCTAACTCAAGTTGATGTGGTGGTCACATGGTTATAACAATGTCGTTGAATTCTTTGACCTGAAGGTATGGAATTTCCAAATCCATCCCATGGAAGGTTAGAAGGTGGTTTAGGAAATAAGTTTTAAAGACATATTGAGATTCTCATATGGAATAATTCCTAATTCAAGAGGTTTCATTGGTATAGGTAGATGTGAGGTAGTAATTATTTTTTTGATCAATGGCATACCCCAGGTTTGGGGACGTCCATTTGGGTTTCCATTTTGGTTCCATCCCAGGTTTATGAGTTGATTTCTTCGAAGGACCTCCATTGAAATTAGATAAATTTTTTGAATCTAGAGTATTAAGAAGGTTTGGATCGAATGTAAAGAGACTCTTAGGTTTACTTGACACCCCAACCCTAGGACTATCCCTTATAACAAGTTGATGTGATTGGTCAGAGGTATAGGCGAACATGCGCCAAGAAAAGTTAAAAATAAAATAAAGGTAAAAGAATAATAGAAGTTGAGGTGAGAAAAGAGAAATGGGGTATAATATAATGAGTGTTGAGATGAATTACTTGGGTCCCCAGTAATAGCGCCAAAATTTGGTCTCGCAAAAATTTACCCATGTTTTTTGGGTTAAGCGGTTGCTTGTAGTGTAGCTTGTATTGTTGAATCCTTAGAGACCTAAGAAGAAACCTAAAGACACGTACATTCTATGTTTTTTTATATGAAGTGGAAAAATTTTGGTGGTGTTATATTAGTTTAAATGAGAACTAAAATATCTATGTGAATTCAATTTATGAGAAAGGGTTGATTTTGGGTTATTAAAAGTGATGGATTTGATGAAATTCCTTTTTAAATTATTTCAATTTCATTAAATCGAGAAGGATTCATTCAATGAAATATTAAACACCTCACCACTTATTGGTTAAAAACCTTCACATACACATTATAATCACCTATAAACTTTTATGGTCATTTTCATGAGAACAACAAGGTAAATAATCTTATTAGCACATAAAAGTTGGGGGATAAAATTCAATAAGGAAGAGGAAGAGAGAAAGCCATTGAATGAAAAATTCAAATAAAAGAAATTATTAAATATTTAAATAGTGGTAAATAACATACAATCCAGCCATTTTCTACTAAATTGGATAAACCCATAATATTTTTAGCCCTCCATTAATGTTACGATCTCAATCAAAGTGGGGAATACACTCATGAGGGCGGAATTGATGAAGTGAAAAACAATGAAATAACAATAACTCCACCATTTTGTGAATAATTTCACAAGTTTTGGTGTGAATAATTTCAAAACATGAGGTAAAGGTGTCAATGTTATATGAATAATAATAGAGTAATAGGAGAAGAAAAAATTTTATTAAGAAATTATGGTAAATTTAACAACTTACATGAGAAATAAATGTGATTACAAACACAAAGGGGAATCATAACATTACAATGAAACCAAACACAAAATATATCTAAATCCTACAAACCACTACCTTAAATAGGAATTTTGGAATCTTTAAGTAGATCCTAAATTAGTGAATGTGTTCCCACCTTATTATGGTAGTCTTAGGGTGGTGGAAAGTTTATAGAATTTGGACTTTTCCACCCTTAGCTTGGATTGGGATCTATCTTTCATGCCTCCGAAAAATGTTTCTAAACAAGAATATAGATTTCTTAATTTTGGTGGGACATAGAAGAAAAATATTAAGATAATTATTTACCCTGATTTCCTATAAAATTTAATCCCAAATGGAATTTGGGTTTTTGAGATATTATTGAATTGGTGGCATATTTTATGGGCCTCAGAATCTATCCCAGAACTGCATCTTCAACTTGGGATGTCTAGAACTCCCTCTAAAACTTAGAATTAGCTCTTATAACTATTGTATGAAATGTTCCACATGATTTACTCTACCTTTATTTAAAATTTAATAATCATTGGTCTTGTATATTTTATTATATAGTAATTTTATTAAAATGATGTCCAATTCACTTCGCACAGAATATTTTGACCCAAAATCCCACTTTGGTCATCTTCCAATGTGATTCATCAAGTTCTCAAGAAGAATGAAATGTTCAAAATGGAATGGGAAATCTGAAAATGAAATATTAAAATAAAATCAAGACCAATGGGTGTTTTTAAAAATTGTTCAAAAATGTACCATGTAATAGTGAATTTTAAGAAGGAATTGTAATAATGATGTGAAATGATGTTGAAAGTGTAAAATTAAATAAAAATAATGTTTATGAATAACTAAGATCCTGAATATTAAAATATAACCAATTAATATTAGCTTTTTTTAGTGGATAATCATTCATACAACATGGATTCATTCATCATCATATTTTATTCCATGATCAAGGAGTTTGGAATACATACATGTAATTCCTAAGTCAAAGAGGTATAAGTGTATAAATTTTAATACCATTGTAGGTAATTGGGTATGGTATTCACTACATAATTATTTTGGCATAGAAAATCGTAGTGAAATTTCTAAAACATAATGACATCACATTAAAATTCATAAAATGGTTTGATGAGAGTGAAAGGGATCTCTCATCATTTGGAAATAATTTTTATAATAAGGTGTGTGTGGAATAAAATATCTCATAAGAATAAAATTAAAATATAAGACATAAGGTAAACAATATACTTGAATAAAGAGAAGAAAGTAAATAATCCCTTACTTGAGTGTGTGACTCCAAATGCTTGGGAGGGGCTTCTTGATAGCTTGGGGAACCTTAGGAGGACTCTAGAGAGTGGATGGAAGAGTATGGACATACTCCAAGGATTTGTAGTGATGAGAAATGGGAACATGGGTGGGTTTATATAGAGGAATAAGGGTATTTCTTTATTATTTAGGTTTTGGACTCTACATAATAAAATATCCAAAACCAAAAAATATCCCATGGTTTGTTCCCATGATTTCTACCAAATGGGAGTGGTTCTCATTATTTTATAAGGGAAATGACCTAACTTAATAAAATAATACCATTTATTATGTGGAGGTGATTCATATTCTTAAAGAAAGGTTTTTAAAACCTTAAAATATATTAATGGTTTTGGATGATTCATAAGGGATTTATAAAGTTGATCAAATAAACATAAAATCAAATTATTTTAAAATTAAAACATATATTTGGTCATGGATATAGTTTATAGTATTTATTACATCACTTTGGGTCATTATGATGTCATAATACAAAAATTATCATTATCCCAATTTGTAGGGTTATGCGAATAACCCTACATATTAATCATAGTAGCATATTTAAACGAATAGATTTGGTTGATGTATCATGTTAAATAAAATAAATATGTTTATTTATTTATTTATTTTATTCATTCACCTGTGACTTCACTTTATGGATACTCACAATTCCGAAAAATTTTATGTCACGCCTAGGGTAAAACCTACACTCTTAACTCAATGGAAGCCTCATATTTCTGATCTAAGCCTTATTTTAGGAGTTATTCTACTTTTTTAGGAAAAATTCCCATGAATGATATTTAATATATTTAATATATTTCAAAAATTAATTTGAGGCATATTGGGTCTCAGAATATCATGTTTTCTCAGCTCCTAGATCCATGAATAAACCATTTAATATTCTAAAGAAATAAATGGAAAAATCAGATTCATTACAACTACTATTATAACTATGAATTCATCTCTCTAGGTAAAATCTCTTAAGAGATGAAAATTCGGAAGTATATTCTTTGTCATATGGTGTGACATAGGCTCCTTAGAAAGAACCACTACTGCAGTATTATCACAATAAACTAGATCAAGATATGCATTGCATGGCACACCACTAACATCTAATACAAATATTTGTATCTATACAGCTTCCCTTACTACATCAGAAGCCACTATATACTCATATTCTACTGTAGAATAAGCAACCATTGGTTGCTTCAAGCTTCTCTTTCTCACTATACCACCATTCGGGAAAAGGACGTATCCTGACATTGATTTCAAATCATCATGATCTGTCTATAAACTAGCATCGGTGGGTCCTCTCACTTTTAGTTCCTCATATCCTCCATATAATAGGAACATATCCTTTTTATGTCTCAAGTACTTTAGGAGAGTTTTCACATCTACCCAATAAAAATTTCATGGATTAGATTTATATCTTCCCACCATGCTCAAAGTAAAGGCATCATCAAACCTAGTACATAGCATGGAATACATGATAGATCCCACTACTGAGGAAAAATATATTCTTATCATTATGTCAATCTCCTCCTATGTTTGTGGACACATTTTCTTAGAGATATTGATACCATGTGACATTGACAAAACCCCTCTATTGGATTATTCTATACTACACCTTTCAAGTACCTTTTCAATATATGTAATTTTACTTATCCCAAGCATCCTCTGAGATCTATCTTCATATATCTTGATCCCTAGAATTTAGGCTTCTTCGTGTAATTATTTCATGGAGAAGAAATAATTTAACCATATCTTAACTTACTCTAAGAATTTCACTTCATTTCCCATAATTAATATGTCATAAACATATAATACAAGTAAAATTATAGCATTTACATTAAACTTCTTTTATAATCAAGACTCTCCTTCATTCATGAAAAGACGAAATTCTCTTATTCCCTCATCAATATGAACATTCCATGATCGTGATGTTTACTTCAACCCATAAGTGGATCTCTATAGATTGTGCACTTTATTGGAATTATTTGACTTGACAAACCCTTTGGGTTGAGTCATATAGACATATTAAACCAAATTTATAAAAACCCTTATCTTTATTACACATTAATTATAGATTTATTACATTAATGTGCACATAATAAAACTTGAAAGATCAATATGTCAAGTGTCTTAGGGAATTTGGTACATAAAATAACATCTTTAACATGGAATAAAACATCATTATTAAAAAATCCCTTAACATGATTCTAAAATTACATGGATTTTAAAACTCAATGGGATAACCTGGTGGAAAACATAATAAATGGGTGAGATATAAATCCCAATAAAGAAATAAACATGGAATAAGGTGATATATGTTTGACAATAGTCATATAAATAGAGCATAAAAGAGTATGAATCATAAACATGAACAATGAGACATGATATATCATGATAATTATAACATGGGAAATGTGAAAACAACTTTAAACACCACATAATAAACATAGGTCAAGGTTAAACCACTTATACATCATGGTAGACAAAGTCTCATAAAGGAGTTAGGTTCACTCTCTATCTCAACATGACCTCTCATGATACTAAACATTACCCAATGCATTGGAGTTCTATATAATTATTGGTAAACTTGTAACTTTTATTTCATTATCATGCTTAATTTTACCATATAGATCATTGGTCTCTCCCAAATTTACCCAAGTTTTTAGTGTTAAGCAGACGCTTGTAGTATACCTTGGGTTGTTGAATCCTCAGAGACCTAAGAAGAAACCTATAGACCTGTACATTCTGTGGAATATTTTTGGCTATGAAGTGGACATCTTTGGGTCAGTTTTATATTGGTTTAAATAAGAACTAAAATATCTATATGAATTCAATTTATGAGAAAGGTTTTATCCTAGGTTATTATAAGGGATGGATTAGATTAAATCCATTTTTAAATTATTTCAATTTAATTAACTCGAGAAGGATTCATTCAATGAAATATTAAATACCTCATCACTTACTAGTTTAAAACCTTCACATAAAAATTATAATCACATATAAAATTGTAGGATCATTTTCATGAGAACTCGAAGGTAAAGAATCATATTAGTATAGAAAATTTGGGTGATAAAATTCAATTAGGAAGAGGAAGAGAGAAAGTCATTGAATGAAAAAAAACAAATAAAAAAAATTATTAAACATTTAAAGAGTGATAAATAACATTAAATAAAAACCCTTT
Organism: Viscum album; assembly: GCA_963277665.1. NCBI lineage: Eukaryota > Viridiplantae > Streptophyta > Magnoliopsida > Santalales > Viscaceae > Viscum > Viscum album. Next base: position 371,611,909 of record OY728121.1, read on the forward strand.
CTACTCCCTTGGATCAACCCATAACATGGTTATCCATCCATTGATGTTATTCTATCAATGTAAGTATAAATTAGACTCATGAGGGTGGAATTGATGAAGTGAAAAAAATGAAATAAAAATCACTACAAAGTTGTCTGAAAATTTTCACAAGGTTTGGTGTGAATAAGTTCAAAACATGAGAAAACAGTATCAATGTAATATTAAGAAGAACACAATAAGAGTATAAGAATAAATTTTATTAAGAAACTAAGGTGAATTTAACAACTTACATGAGAAATAAATGTGATTACAAACACAAAGCAGCAGCATAAAATTACAATGAAAGAAAGAACAAAATATAAAAAAATAATCCAACACCACTAACTTAAATAGGAATTCTATAATCCTTGAGTTGATCCTCCAGTATTGAAAGTATTTCCACCTGATTATGGTAGGCCTAGGGTGGTGTAAAATTTGTATAATTTGGAATTTTCCTCCCTTGGCATGGATTGGGAGACATCTTGCATGCCTCAAAAATAAATGTTCAAAAGAGAATATAGATAGCCTAAATTTGGTGTTCCATAGAAGAAAATTTTTAATATACATATGTCCCCTAATAGACTATAAAATTTCATCCCAAATTTAATTTTTTTCAAGATATGATTTAATTGGTGGTCTGTTTTTCTAGGCCGTAGAATCTAGCCCAAAATTGCATCGTCAACTTGTGCCACCTAGAACTACTTTTAAAACTCAGAATTAGATCTTGTAAATATTATATTAAATGTTCCCCATTATTTCCTATATCTTTAGTTAAAATTTAATAATCATTGGGCTTGTATATTTTCTGATAAAGCAATTTTATTAGGATAATTTCCAATTCACTTCGCAGAGAATATATTGGCACAAAATCCCACTTTGGTCAACTTCCAATGTGATTAATAAAGTTCTCCCTAAGAATAAAATATTTAAAATGGAATGGTAAATATTAAAATGAAATATTAAAATAAAATAAATACCATTTTATGTTTTTAAAACGTTTTCAAAAAGGTACCATGTAATAGTTCATTTTAAGAAGGAATTGCAGTAATGATGTGAAATGATGTTCAAAGTGTAAAATGCACTAAAAATGTTGTTTATGAATAATTAAGAGCCTAAATATTAAAATATAATAAATTAATATTAGCCTATTTTAATGGCTAATCACACCCCCCAAATTGAGTTTTTCTAGTCCTGAGAAAAAGGTATCTCAAAAATATAAAATTTGAATTTCCATTTCCGGACACATTTTAATATTAAATGCTTACCAAAAGACCTCATACAAAAAAAATTATGAAACCCATAAAAATAATTTAATACAAGGTAGGTTAACAAGAATATCCCAAGCCCAAACTCGTTCCTTTTTTCAAATCCATCACCCCATTTCATCCAATTTCAATTAATCATGATGATGTGTTGTGTGTCATAATAGACATGGGAGTTCATTTTTATAAAAGGGGGAAAAGATGAATGTTCTAGGTGAAATAACATTTTAATATTAATATGAGTATTCATTTTTTTAGTAATTTTTTCATTGTAATTGAAATTGAACTCAATCAAATCAACCCATGTAACGAGACTTTTCTGATGACTCCCAAGCTCAAAGACCTTAGGGAAACAAGTGAATCCAACATAATTGGGAATCATCCCGAGTTAACTAAATCAAAAAAAAATTAAAATTACAAAAAATATAGATAAACTTCCCAAATATGGGCTAGAAAACTATGGATTCATGATCCCAACATTTTAAAAGATACGCATTAGGTCATTTCATTGATCCACGCACAAATTTATAGTTTTTGATTTATTTATTGTTTTTTGTCTTTTTTTGGAATACTCATGTTAAAATTAAAATGATCACCAAACCTATTCTATTTATTTAGGTACCCCATGAACTCAAACTAATACACCAATATTCAAATGATGTGCATCGTGATGATTTTTTTTGATAAAAATGTAAATGGTAAAAATCACATTAGATATCCACACTTTCCAAAATCTATACTCATGAACATAACCATGGATTAAAATAAAAATAAAGGCATGAAAATTTACTTTAAATTCATTTTCATGGTTTATAAGGTTTATTATCATGTTTAAGGTTAAATAAATTTCTTCTTCCATTTATGCGCACAAGATTGTTTTGAAATTAATTTTTTTTCTTTCTTATCACCTTCCGACTTAGAATAACACTTTCCCCATTATTTAAAGAAAATAATATTTAGATTAGTTTAGAGGTAGATGATAGGATTTAAAAAAGGAAATTGTAAATTATAATCATGGAATAAAGTCACCTGGTGATTGAAGTTGAAGTTCATGATGGTTTTGATTACTCCTTTGATCTCCATGCCACTCAAAGAAGCCTTATCAATGAAGGTAGTTGTGTTTGTACATCTGTGATTTACCTAAAAATGTACCAATCTTAGTAGTCCCTAAATTTTACAAACCTATACAATTATAACACAATTTAAACCCCTTGATGTCCCTTTAAAAAAAATAAACAAGAATAAAAGGATAAGGGATAAAACGCACTTGTTAAATTTAGCATACTTAACACAGACTCGAGGTATATAAAAAAATTAAATAAAAATAAAAATAAAAATATATATAAAAATATATATTTAAACAATATTATATATATATATATATATTATGAATAATGTGTGCAGGCTAAGTTGTATTTCAGTGGAAGGCTCGCACCATTGTCACCTCTAGGTTGCAGCTTTGAGTCTCGAGGGGTTTTTTTCCTTGACCTATGGCTTTCCCTTTTGTGCATAAATATATATATATATATATATATATATTCTTATTTTTATTGTTATTATTCTTTGTTTTAGTATATATATTTAAAAACAAGTGGGAAACAACATTCTCTGTAGGTTAGTGGAAGTTATGTGCGACTCTTTCCCAATGTTTGCGGGTTCGAGTCCCGTCGTGCTCGTCTTTGACATGCGAGGCATGATTTTGCAAAAAAATATATTTTTTTTTTTTGTTTTTTTTATTTTACTATTTTTTTAATATAAATATAGATATATATATATATATAATCACATAAAATAAAATATATATTACACATGTGAATAAAAATCTAAAATAAAGAAAATAAAATATGAGACAAATGGGTAATAGAAAAACATAGTTGAAAATATTTTTTAAAAAATTGATTTTTTTAAAAAACAAAAAAAAACAAAAAAAAATTAATAAAATAAAACAAAATTTATGTTGATTCGTGGTTTCCTCCTATAAACCGCTTAGTTTAAAGTTTTTAGCTTGACTTGGACCCTAAATCTATCAGTTTTGTTCAGGTTCATAGGATGGATCAATTAACTCCTCCTCTATTTGTTATTTATTGAATGATTCAATGAATGGTTTTAACCTACAACCATTGACTTTTAAAACATGACCACTAGTGGGATGTTGAATCTCTACTACCCCATGAGGGTACACATGATGCACTATGTATGGACCTAGCCATCTATACCTTAAATTTCTCAGGTGTAAATGAAGTTTTGAACTATATAAGATCACAAATTTTCCTAGTTCAAAGTTATTTACTTGAAGATTCCTATATTGGTAGGCTTGAACTCAAGAATTATTTATCCTTTAATTTTCATAAACCTCTATCCTAAGTTCCTCAAGTTCATTAATATCTAATTTCCTCTTTGATTCAGCCAAATAAATGTCCAATTTTATTTTACTTTTGTTTTCCCAAAAGGCCTTATGTTCAATTTCAAAAGGTAAATGGAATGATTTTCCACAAACCAACAAATATGGTGGCTTGCCTAGGATGGTTTTTAATGTTTTACAATATTCCCAAAGTGTGTCAAAGAGTTTCTCATACCAATATTTCCTAGATGGATTGATATTTTTTTCAAGGATTTTCTTAATTTTCCTATTTTAAAACTTAGCTTATCCATTGGTTTGAGGATGGTAGGCTACTAAAACTTTTTGAGAAACCCCATACTTAGACATGAGTGTCTAAAAGAGATGGTCATGGAAATGGGTTCCATGATCACTGATGATATCCCTAGAAATTTAAAATCTATAAAATATATTCTCTTTCAGAAATTAGATCACAACATGATGGTCATTAGACTTGGTGGGAATGGACTCTACCCATTTTGATACATAGTCAACTACTATGTGGGTGTAGATATATCCCCTAGGGTTTGGGTAGGGTCCCATGAAATCAAATCCCCAATAATCAAATATTTCAATGACCATAATGGGGGTAAGTTTCATTTGATTCCTTTTGTTTATGGATCCAAATTGTTGACATTGAGTACAACTTTGGAAGAATTGGTATGAATCCTTAGTGAGTTTAGTCCAGTATAAACCACTTTCTAGGACCTTTATAGTGGTTTTCTTTGTGGAAATGTGTCCTCCACATGCCTCTTCATGGTAGAATTTTAGAAAGGAATCTTTCTTAGACTTGAGAACACAACTACTAATGATTTAATCAGGACAAAACTTGAAGATTTATGGCTCATAAAACACATAGTTTTTGAAATCATAAAGGAATTTCCTATTATCTTGGTGATCGTACCATGATTAACTATTTCGTTTTCACCCTTACACCACTGTTTTAAACTTAATTTTTATTGTAAATTACCAATATGATAACAAATTTCACTTTAGGTTAGATTCAATTATTTTGTGTTTATCACTGTTAAAAAGGGAAATTTTACTTTTTTGATAATTTCATTATAGTTTGAGGTCATTTAGAGGCCCCAGAGATGATCCAGAAGGAAAATTAGCCAAACTGCATGGGATCCCAATGACATTTTTCCACTATTTAAAACATTCAGTGCAATCCATGTCTCCAAATGGGATGAAATTTTGTGTGTCTGTTCAAAAAGTCTTTTCAAAAAATCATAGCAAGGGACCCAATACTAATTTATCCATCTTTTGGCCCATCTGGATTGATTTTTCCATCACACCGAATCTGCATGAAGTCAAAAGTGGTGTGTTATGATCTGTCCATATCTCTAGTTGTGATTGTCCAAATGGTGACAAACTTTCAGTGGAGATAGTTAGAAGGTGGGGATAAAACTTTTTAGCTTTTTCAAAAAGTATATAAGAATTTGTGGCTATTGAAAACCATGGGCCAAATGGTTTTAATAAATCTATGTGCTCAAAACCACCTTCCAATCTTCCTATAAAATGGCACATTGGGATCCCCATTTGTAAGTTCGGATTAGGAGTGAAGTGCTTCAAATTTGGATTTCCATAAGATTAATCTCCTCATACTAGAAGTTATGGAGGGCCCTATTCTCATATGAGGGTAATGAATTAAGAAGGAGTTCCACCCAAGCTTCCTCCTCCTCCCGATATTAAGATAAACGGTGGGCATTCATTGTGAGAGAGCTACACATATTTCAAGGGAGTTCTGATGCATATATTAGCTACTGGTTTGGGGTAATTTGGGTGTTTAAATATTTCATTATATGTATCTTACATGATTTTATATTTTTAGGCTTGTTTTGATACATGTGATTGTTATGCTCTTAATTTCTAAATGATCGGTGTGAGGTTTTGAGTGCATGATTTGTGTTGTTCTGATTGGATAGCACAAGAATCCTTTTCATACCAATTTTATTGATATTTCAATATTACATGGAAGCTCTTATTTTATGCATAAGTGCTAGACCATGACAATATGATTGTTACGTCAAGGTTTGGTTCTTTAAGCATTGAAATAAATGCTTTGGAATTACTCCGGATTCCAATTAATTTTAACCAAAGAATCACTCCAAACATGAATGAATCTCTTAGAACAATGAACTTGAAATGGAAGTAGTGAAATAAAAATGACCCCTTTGTCTCATATTTTTCAAAATCCTATTGGTTTTTCAACTATTAAACTCTTTATGTTAAGTTATTTTCTTTAAACTGTTTTCAAATCACCCCTCATTTTAGTAATTTTTATTAAAAATGCATACTCTAAACCTACCAACACTCCTTGAGGGATGACTTTAGGGTCTTCCCTATACTATAAATCAACCTTAAATTCATAATTAATTTAATGTGTCATGACAACGCGATCAAATTTTGGCATTGTTGTCGAGGATCTCTTTGGTTCTTGGTGTGTGTTTTTTATAATATTTTTGTAAATTTTGTGAATATTTTTTTGTTTTATCTTATACCTTTACCTATATTTTTGTGTTATGATTTATTTATTTTGTAGTTTTATTGCATGACGCATTCCACTTCAAAAGAATTACCACCTTTAGAACCCAAATCAGAGAGGATCTTACAACAGCAACACCGGGACACATAAGAGAAACCTTTGAAGGAGGACACACAAAAGATCGACACTTTTATTAATCCTTTTACTTCTTCCACTAAAACTCACATTAAAACTTAACAAAACTTGCATATCATGGTTGAAAATAACTAGAAATTAAAATAAATAACCTCACCAGATGTTTATATCCAACCCACCTATATTCAAATACAAGGTGAGGCACCTAATTTTGAACTTAAATCCGGCTTAATTCATTTATTACCAAGATTCCATGGACTCGCTGGAGAAGACCTACATAAGCATTTAAAAGAATTTCACACTATTTGTTCCACCTTAAAAAATTTTAATATGAATGAAGGACAAGTAAATCTTGGATCATTTCCTTTTTCATTAGAATACACTACAAAAGACACGATTTACTATGTTAATTCTCCAATTAGAGGTTGGGGGGACATAAAACGTCTTTTTCTTGAAAAATATTTCCCTGCCTCTCGAACTACAACTAAAAGGAAAGAAATATGTGGTATAAGGAAATCACAAGGGAAAACATTACATGAATATTAGGAACACTTTAAAAGGTTATGTTCAAGTTTCCCACACCACCAAATAAGTTGTCAAATTTTAATTCAGTGTTTTTATGAATGGTTAATTCCAATTGATTGATGTTGCTGCAGGTGGTGAACTAGTGGATAAAATCCCAATCGCTGTAAGGACCCTAATTGAGAACATGGTGAAAAACACTCAACAATTTGGTTCACAATCTATTTTTCCCATTGAAGGTGTCCATGAGTTGCAAAGTACTGAATTCGAGAAGGTGGACATGAAGTTCGAAGAGGTAAGTACCCTTATTCGAAAACTTGCTCTTTCCCAAGGAAAATCACAATCTACTCCTCTCATCCATTGTGGTATATTTTCTTCTGACACCCACTACTCTGACCAATGAACCCATTTGAGAGAAAATTATGAGATTTGTGAGGCAATATTTCTAGGATTCCCCTATAACCAACCCTTTAGAAAATAACCTTACTTTCCATACAACCCTGTGTGGAAAGAAAACCAAGATTGTAAGAATGGGGGTATTCAAACCAACCTCAACAACAATGGAACCAACAAGGTCAGAGTAGTCATCCACCACCACCACCTAGAAATCCTCAACCACCCCAAGGGCCTTTCCAACAACCCCCTCCAAAACCTGATCCTAGCCTCGAAGATATGTTGAAGAAAATGGCTACCAACAATCTCTAATTCCAAAAAAACACTCAAGCATCCATAAAAGACCTCAAAACCCAATTAGTCCAACTAGCCAACTTAATAGATGAAATTAAAAGTCATGGGTCGGGTAAACTACCCTCTCAACCAGTAGTTAACTATAGGGATAAGGGAAATGTTAGTTCCATCACCCTTAGGATTGGGAAACAACTTAAAACCCCAATGAACCCTCCTTTAGAGTCATCCCCTCATAAGGAAACCACCATCCAAACTGCTAAAAATTGTCCAAGAGAAGAAAATCCTTGTCTTGAGAGTATCCATTCCAAAGGAAAGAGTGTGCATGTTGATGAGACACCTATCACAACCATTCCTCTTCCATTTCCCCAAAGGACTATCTAACCAAGAAAACAAAATTAAACAGAACTTGATAATGAAATCTTGGAAACTTTCAAAAAAGTTCAGGTCAATATCCCCTTGATTGATGTCATGAAGAAAATTCCACAATACACCAAGTTTCTAAAGGAGATGTGTACACACTGTTAGGTCCACTAGGTTAGATACCCTGAGAGGGGGAGTGAATCGGGGTATGACAAATTAAAATAACTTCCCCTATTGATCTTGTTTCTATGTTAATCAAAACTCTCTTCTCTCTCTTTCCTATAGAAAAGTATAAATAGAAACTAAATCATGCACAGGACACAACTATTTTTACTTGGTTCACCCTCACTAGGCTACGTCTAAGGAGCATACTCCAGCGATGTGCCAATGTACCAAATCCACTAAAAGCGTACTGCTATTTACAAATTTCGGAGAGGGCTCATTGTCCCTCCTGGTTTACAACCACTCACAATATGAAATCTCACTACTCTCTCAACTGAAGAGTGCTCACTGCTTCTTCAGAATATCCACTCATAGTTTAAAGACTTGTAGGTCCCTTCATTATCACAAATGAATGAATCTTACTCTGTATGTAGATGTTCAATTGAAGTTCCACTTTCATCCACTGATGAATATAACTTTACCACAGATGTACCATGCAATATTCTAACTTTTTACACAACCCTAGAATGAGTGGCACACTTCTCTATGCCTGGCGCGCCTCTCTAATACCTGGCGCACTTCTTCAAGCCTAGCGCACAAGTTTCACCTAACCACTTGCGTGACACTTCCTTATTTAACCCAAAACTTGGGTGACTCAAACCCTTTTACACTCAAACCAGTATTGGCACACAACTATCAATTGGCGCACAAATTCTGAATATCTTTATACTTGTGTGACCAAACCACCACTTGCTCACCCTAACCACCTATGAGACTAGAGCTCTAATTTTCTCTAAGTTTTGAAATCTATGAAAAATTAGGAGGGGTATCCCTCTATTTATAGTAATTTTGGGTACCTTGAGAGTCGGCATACAATTCTCCTCTCGGCGCGCAAGTCCAGCCACCCGAGTCTCTGTCACCCTAGTCACTTTCATGCCTAAACCAAAACATGGGCGCCCCTCTTTCCTTTTACATATTTTGATGTTCTTATCATGAAAAACATATGGCACACAAGTTTCCAAGATTACAAGACACAGGTGTGCAAGTCCCTTTTCCAGAAACACTTTTCTCCATTTGTCGATTTTAAGGCCCAAAAATTTGCCAAACATTAGAAAATGGTGCCACCTTAAATCTACTCTTTTTGTACCACCTCTAGATCTTCCATTCATTTTTTTAGATTCTTAAATCAAACATGGATTTTTTACAACATACCTTGAACTCGAAAACTCACCATGTAAACCCCCTTTGTCAAAAAAATTGTATATCTTGGTCTGCTTTGTCAACAAACACAACACAGAGGCCCACTTTGTCAACAAACACAATCACCTCAAAAATTCTTCAATGATACCTTGAGGGATTTTTTCCCTACACATACCGAATGTGACTTTGAGGTGATGAGAATTTGAGCTTGGGTAGAAATGTCTTAGCATTGATAGATCCATCACTTCCCACCAAATTCAATGATCTGGGAGCATTCTCAATTTTTCACACCATAGGGGAGTAATCCTTTTCCAATGCTATGCCTGATTTAGAAGCCTCTATAAATGTGATTCCTCACTCCATTTAATCTTCATTTAAGGTTGGGGAACTAAATACCACTGGTATAATTGTTCAACTATCCAACCGGAGTATCGGACACCCATCTAGTGTGTTAGATGATGTTCTTATGAGGGTGAAAATTTTAATTTTTCCTGCTGATTTTTTTGTGCTTAAAATGGAAGATGATAGGATGAATGGACATGCCCCAATTATATTGGGGATAAACTTCTTTAAAACTAAAAAATCCATAATTAATGTACATAATGGTACATTATCTATGGAATTTGGTGGTGACATAGTTTATTTCAACATCCTTGATTCCATGAATCACCCCTCAGAAGAACATTCCTATCTCTCTATAAATTAAATTGATGTATTCCCTTCCTCTATAAACAATTATTTTCATTCCCCTGATCCCCTTCCCGAGTTTTTATCCTTGATTGAATTTCTTGGTAATGAATAATTCATTGATTGTTGTAGTGGTCTAGAAAAGTGTCATGCATGTTTATTAATTGATAATTTCTTGAACATTGAGGATCCAATGACCATCAATGATACTGCTAAGATTTTAAAAGCTCATTCCTCATATGAGAATGATACCATTAAGCATTTAGATGATATTAGTGACCTCTCACTTTCACACAAACACCCATCAATCCAAAATACCCCTGAATTGGAACTAAAACAACTGCCTCAAGATTTAAAATATTAACATCTTGAGAATGGAAACAAGTTTCCCATCATCATTTCTAGTTCACTCCCTCCTGTACATGAATTGTGTCTTCTTGATCTTTTGAGGGTGTATAAAAAAGCATTGATATGGACACTTGTAGACATTCCTAGTATTAGACCATTAGTTTGTACAAATCATATTTTGTTAAATGATGAGGCCAAACTAGTGAGGCTGGAACAACGTCAACTAAACCCAAACCACATAGATGTAGTTAAAAATGAAGTAACAAAATTATTGGCTTCTAGAATCATTTACCCCATCTCATATAGCCAATGGGTCAGTCTCATTCAAGTAGTTCCTAAAACATTGGTCTTAAATTAATAAAAAATGAAAACAATGAATTGGTTCCAACTCGTGTGTAGAATAGTTGGTGTGTCTATATAGACTATCTCCAACTAAATCAGCATGCTAGGAAGGATCATTTCCCATTGCCATTCATTGACCAGATTCTAGAGAGGCTAGCAAGGAAGTCCCATTACTATTTACTTGATGTGTTTCTAGATACTTTCAGATCTATATTGCCCTTGAGTATTAGTAAAAGACAACATTCACTTTCCACTTTGGCACATTTTCATATAGGAGGATGAAATTTGGTCTGTGCAAAGCTTCGAGTACTTTTTAGTGATGTATGGTTATTATTTTTTTGAATTGCCTAGAGAATTTCATGGAAGTATTTATGGATGATTTCACTGTTTATGGATCCTATTTTGATGAATGTTTGAGTAGTCTTGCTTTAGTCCTGCATCATTGTACTGAAAATAATATCACATTAAATTATGAGAAATTCCATTTCATTGTGAGACAAGGTATAGTTTTGGGAAATGTAATTTATGGGGATGGTATCCAAGTAGATAAATCAAAAGTGGATGTCATTTCTTACCTACCATTACCCAAAAATGTACGGGATGTTCAGTCTTTCCTAGGTCATGCTGGATTTTACCGTCATTTCATTCATGACTTTAGTGAGATTTCACTCCCACTATCCCAGTTACTCCAAAAAGAAAAGGAAGTTTTTTGATAAAGAATTTGAGGAAGCTTTTAATAAGTTAAAATGGAGTCTCACATCAACCCTAGAAATCCAACCACCTTAGTGGGATTCACCATTTGAGATCATGTTTAACTCATATAACTATGCAGTTGGGGAAGTCTTATCACAAAGGGTCGATCAATCTCCATGTGTCATTTCCTACGCCTCACGTACTTTGGACCCTGCCAAAGAAAACTACACCACAACTGAGAAAGAATTCATTTCCATTGTGTTTTTTTTGTAAAAATTCAGGTCATACCTTTTGGGATCTAAATTCATTGTGTTCTCAGACCATGCAGCCCACTGGTATCTCCTTAAGAAACCAAAAGCCAAACCACGTCTCATTTGCTAGATGCTCCTCCTTCATGAATTCATTTTAGAAATTAGAGATAAAAAAGGAGTAGAGAATTTGGTGGCTGACCATATCAGTAGGACCTACCCAACCTCATACTTTGACCCATCCCCTTGTATTCCCATAAATGACATGTTTATTGATAAGCAATTGTACCGAGTGCAAGATTTTATTCCTTGGTATGATGAAATTTTAAATTATTTGGTAGCATCTTGCATTCCTACTGATTTCAACAAAAACCAGGCTGACCATCTAGAACATGAGTCTTGTTGGTACATTTGGGATGACCCCTACCTTTGGCACACCTATAGTGATCAAGTCCTCAGGCGTTATGTTCCTGATTGTGAGTTTCAGTCTATCCTTAGGTTATTCCACACTCTTGCTTGTGGGGGCTACATTGGTTCCCAACAAACTACTTGCAAGGTCCTCAATTCTGGTCTCTTTTGGCACACATTGTTTCGGGATGCCCATGAATTTTGTAAATCTTCTCATTGCTGTAAAAGAATGGAGAATGTCTCTAAAATAAATGAGATTCCAGAAAAAACCCTTGCTCTTCCATGACAGTTTTTATGTTTGGGGAATTGAATTTATAGGACCATTTCTCAATTCATTTGGTAACCTGTACATTCTTTTTTTGCAATGGATTGTGTTTCAAAATGGGTGGAGGCATGATCTACAAGGACTAATGACTCTAAGGTAGTAGTGTAATTTTTTAGAACCCAAATTTTCTATAGGTTTGTGTTACCTAGGTTCATCATCAATGACGAGGGTTCACATTTCTATAACTGAACAATGCAATCTCTTTTACGTCAGTATGGGGTCAGGTATAGAGTGTCTACTACATATCACTCACATACCAATGGTAAAGCTGAGGTGTAAAATATTGATGTAAAATAGATTCTTGAAAAAATGATTCAACCTGATTGAAAATATTGGAAACTTAGACTTGATGATTCATTATGGGCTTATCGTACTACCTTTAAAACTCCCATTTGCATGTCACCATATCAGATGGCGTTTGGAAAGAGTAGTTACCTCCCTGTTGAGATTAAGCACCAGGCCTACTATGTTATTAAACAATGAAATTATAGTCTTTCGGGTGCATGTTCTCAAAGGAATTTATAGATTTAGAAGCTGGAGGAAATGCGAAGAGATGCATATGAGAACTCTAGGATTTATAAGGAGAGAACCAAGGCTACCCACAACTATCTCATCCTTCATCATCAGTTCCAAATTGGGAAAAAGGCAGTCCTTTACAATGCAAGGTTTAAGTTTCATCCATGTAAGCTTCATTCCTACTAGTTTGGCCCATATATTGTTACTAATGTATCTTTATTTGGTGTTATTTAGGTTCAAAATAAAGAAACCAAGCAAACCTTCACAGTAGCGGATGAAGCACTTCCATAAAGCCCTTCTGAAGTTCTCAGTGGAGGAACTCCATGTTCAAGAAGCAACATACCAATGACACCCACCAGGTTTTATCCTTCCATACCACATTCTATTTTATTACAGTGAGTACACTACACACTCAAGGTGTAGGGGGTGGGTATATTCCTGGGTTAGTTATGAATTTTCATCATCTTTCTTCTTTTTATCTTTTGGCTTACTGAATTGTATTTTTACTTTACCCTCTTTCCCTGTCACTCACCATTGTGACTGAATATTAATTTTTTTATGCCCAGTTTATCATGGAAAATGATTCCCGTTTAATCATGGAAGTTATTGAAAATGCATATGGAATTTATGTATTTTATGTTGTTTTATCATTCAAAAAAAAATTCTGATGCAATGTTCATTTCAGCAATAATTCAATACTGTGGTGTGAATTTCTTTTAAAAATTATTTTGTCGATGATATAAATGGTCGTATCATTTTGAAACCTTTGAGAAGAATGGTTCCCTTTTGTGAAAAGTTTAAGGGAAAATTGTGTCACTTAATTTCTCCACACAACTTTTCCACCAACCATGAAGTGTGAAAATTTCTACTTAATAAAAGTTAAATATAAGTTAGGTTTATTTTTCTCTACATTCCAAAATCATTTTTCCATATGTTCGTTCCTTATCCGATCTATTTCATTACTGTACCAGATTTACATATGTGTGTGTACCTGTTATTCGACTATTGTACGCCCTCAAAAAAAATAAAAATAAAAAAGGGTTATATGTTGGGTAGGTAAAAAACCACCCTTCCTCAACCTTTGATCTTGATATAACTATTATAATTAGTGTCGTGAGGATATCAAACATGGGTTGGGAGAAGACTGTGAGATTTCTTCCAAGTGAAAATTTTGAAAAAAAAATAATAAATGAGGGGAGTGATGAAATGTGAAAGATATGGGGATATCTAGGTCATGATCTTATGGTTTCACTTTTAGAAATTATTAAGTGAGTGGGTCTTGGAATTTTATTGCAAAGGATATAGGGCAGGTTCGGTGGAAAGGATCATATAAGTAGACAATTTTTAAAATAACTTGTATTTACTCGATAGAAAGTGGAAATAATAGCATTAAATGGTTGTCACACACATGTGTGGAGAATTAGTGAAATGGTTATCTTTTTAACTATTTTCTAAAATTTTATCATTTAACTCCTTGAATTTCATGCTGATACAATTTTTAAGACATCTTTTTGTTTGATCACTGAGAATAACTCCTCGGTGTGATTTTTTCTTTGATCAAATTTCTATCAGGAATTAAATTTTCATTGAATTTTAAATATTTATGAATTTTGTAATATCTACATGCATAATTTATGAAAATGTTACTTTTCCTAGGAGTGAAAATGTTTAGGTGTGGGGTGTGATCGTACTGTGATTCACTGTTTCATTTTCACCCTTACACCACTGTTTTATACTGAATTTTTATTGATAATTCCAAATATAATAACAAATTGAACTTCATGTTATATTAAATTATTTGAGTATAGCACTATTAAAAAGGGCAATGTTACTTTTTTTTATAATTTCAATGTAGGTGGAGGTGATTCAGAGGGCCCGGAGATGGTCTAGAAGGAAAATGGGCCAAACTTCATGGGATCCCAATGAAATTTATTCATTGTTTTAAAAATTCATTGCAATCCGTGTCTCAAAATGGGATGAAATTTTTTGGTCCTATCCAATATTTCATTTTATACAACTCATCTCAAGAAAAACAAGCATAATTAAGCCATCTGGTGGCCCATCCGAACTGATCTGTCCAGCACATCGAATATACACGAAGTCAAAAGTGGTGTGTTGTGATATGTCCATATCTATGGTTATGATTGTCCAAATGGTTCCAAATTTTAGGTATATATATTCAAGAGGTTGGGCTAAAACTTTTTAGTTTTTTCAAAAATGATATAAGACTATATGTCCATCTAAAACTATGGGTAAAGTGGTTTTAAGATATCTGTGTGCCCAAAACCACCTTCCAATTTTCCTATAAAATGGAACCTTGAGCTCCCCATTTGTAAGTTTAGCCAAGGAGTTAAGTTCAGCCAATTTGGAGTTCCATAGGATTCCTCCCCTAATCCTAGAAGTTCTTGTGTCCCCTATTTTTATATGGGGAGCAAGAATGAAGAAGAAGTTCCTTTCGAGCTTCCTCCTCCTCCCGATGTCGAGCTAAATGGTGGGTGTTCGTTGTGAGGGAGCTACACACATGTCAAGGGAGTTCCAAAGCATATATTAGCCACTAGTTTGGATTAATTTTGGTTTTTAAACATTTCATTCCATGTATATTATATTATTTTATATTTTAATGCTTTTTTTGATACATGTGATCATTATACTCTTAATTTATAACCGATCTATGTGAGGATTTGAGTGCATGATTTGTGCAGGTTGCGGGTGTTCACACATATGCTTTGGCTAAAGTATCCCCAGATACCAGAAGCAAAGAAGAGGGTGGAACTAAAAACTCTTCCCATAAGTATGTAATGAAACCCATGGAGAAAATCACAGCTACCCCTGAGAAGGTAATAAGTAATGTCAACGTTTCAAACTCATTTGAGTTGATTTCTACCAATATTAGTGATGTTGAGTCACCCCCCTTTGTGACTACTTTTTTGGAAGAAAATTCGATTGATAAAGGTGGGTAATGGATACAAGAAATGTCTGGAAGGAGAGGTTGACACTCCCGCGGTAAAGGTGGGCGCCTTTCTTACAACATCATGAGTACACGCTTTAAAACAAGTTAATATTTCCCTATTGTGTTTCCTATTGTTTTCTTTGCTGCTTTGTTCCTCCTATGGATTTTGTTTTTTCATTTCTATAAAGAGGCCATTGCACCTCAATTTTCAAAAAAAAACCTACCATTCTCCTTGAGAGATGAACTAAGGTCTACCCTATACTATAAATAAACCTTAAATTCATAATCAATTTGACATTTCATGACAACGTTGTCACTTGGGTCCCGAGAAATTTTTTAATGTCACCTATAACCAAGTGGTTTTCTATGTCAGCATACCATGGGAAATCACTCCTAGAATAGAGGTGCTCATAAGAAAATGAATCATACAGAGAAAGGTGATGTGAGTTTCCTTTGAATCCCATCCTAGAGAGGTGATCAGATACAAAATTTTCAACACCCTTTTTATCCTTAATCATTAAATCAAACTCTTGAAAAAGAAGGACCCAACTAATCAGTCTATCCTTGGAATATTGTTTCGGGAAAAGTTATTTTAGATTTGAATGATCAATGAATTCAATGATGAGGGATCCTGATAGATAGGGCCTAAATTTATCTAGTGAAAAGGAAATAGTAAGTAAATATTTCTCAGTGATGGTGTATTTGATTTTTGCATCATTTAAGGATTTACTTTCATAATTAATAACACATGGAGTTTTCTCATAACATTTTCCTAATACATATCCTATATTGAAGTCACTTACACCACACATGAGCTTGAATTGAAGTTTCAAATTGGGAGATTCCATGATAGGTGGATATATAGGATATGACTTGAGTGTAAAGAGTGATTCCTCACAGATTTCTATCTATAAAAATGAATCATCTTTCACCAAAAGAGCACAAAATAATTTGTAAATGGAGCTAAAGTTCCTAATGAACCTTCTATAGAAACCATCATGTCCTAATAAATACCTCACTTTCTTGATAGTTTTTAGAGAAGGGAGGTGATTAATGATATCAACCTTAGTTTTATCAACTTCAATCCCTATTCCAAAGACTAGATGACCTATTAAAAGTCATTCCTTTACCATGAAATGGAATTTTTCCTAGTTTAAGATGAGATTATTATCCTATCATCTTGAAAAAACATTTTAAACATTTATAATTAATCCCTAAAAATTATCCCCAAATATGAAGAAGTCATCCATAAACACCTCTAAACAATCTCGCACCATGTTAGAGAAGATTACCATCATGCACCACTGGAAGGTACTAGGGGAATTACATAACCCAAAGGGAAAGTTTTTGAAGGAAAAACTATTGAATGGATAGGTGATGGTTTTTTTTCCTTGATCATTTGAAGAGACCACAATTTGATTGTACCCTAATAATCCATCTAGGAAGCAGTATAATTGATGACCTACCACTCTCTCAAGGACTTAATCAATTAAGGGAAAGGGGAAATGGTATTTCTTGGTACATGAGTTGACCTTAAAATAGTCAATAAATACTCTCCATCCACTACTGACCCTTATGGGGAGAAGATCTACATCCTCATTGGTGATCACAGTGATTCCATATTTCTTTGGAATAACTCGAATTGCTATTACCCACCCATCTTAGCAATGGGGTATATGATACCCTATTTTGAAAACTTAAGAAGTTCTTTCCTTACCACATCCATAATATTGGGATTGAGTCTCTACATATTTTGACAACATGGTTTGGAGTCATATTCAAGAACAATCCTATGAATTCAAATGAGTGGTCTAATCCTAGGAATATCAGAAAGGGACCATCAAATTGCTTTCTTATTCTTTTCTAGGACATCTAGAGGCATCCTCTCTTGATTGGATTCAAGAGATGAAGAAATGAAAACAGTAAAGGCTTCATTTTCCCCTAATAAATCATACTTAAGTTATAAAGGTAGGACCTTAAATTCTAGATCAGATTGGCTATCACTTTCATGAGAAGTATGGGACAATGTAGCAAACTCAGTTTCTCTTTAAAAATTTCTTGATATATTTGGTTCCTTATGAAGTGATTTTTTAGCTACCAAATTGGCTAGATCAGTGTCATGAATGGTTATAGACTCAATTTTTTGTATTTCACCAACAATATCATTGATTTTTGATTGGATAAAATCATCAAAAGATCTATCTAAAAGAGATTCAAGCCAAGGGGACAAATTTCCCTCATGTGAACAAATGAAATGAATATCTTCTTGACATAAACATCATTCAATAAATCATTGAGGTTCCCCTAGTTCACTATCAACACTATCAATCCAATTTACCTCATAGATCTCTTCATCATCCCCAATTTGATAGTTTTCATTTTAGATGTTCAGATCGAGGCTCATGTTTTTTATGGTTATTTCCATGTTCCCATTCCTAACTTGGATGACTAAGTTGATTGTTTCTAAGAAAGTATGAACAAGGATGATGGGGGTTTTCTCCCTAGGACCTACTCTTGACTTATTGTCAAGGAAAATGAAGTCAATAGGTTAGATGAAAATTTCAACTTTCACTAAAACGTCCTTTAAGATCCCTTTAGTAACTTGAACACTATGATTAGTAATTTGAAGAGTTAAAGATGTGGGTTAGAGTTCATCGAGACCTAACTGATAATACATGGAATATGGAATGAGGTTCACACTAACTCCTATATTAAAAAGGTCTTTGACAACTTTTCTCTCTCCTAACTCAACATTGATGTATGGAAAACTTGGATCTTTAAACTTTTGAGGAATGGTCCCTTGAATGGTAGTACTCCCATTAAAATCCAAAAGTAATTGGTTTTTATGTGAAAATTTAATTTTAAAAGTACAAAAGTCCTTAAGGTACTTTGAGAAGGAAGGAATGTTTTGGATTTTATCGAGAAGGAGAATGTTCAAATTAACCAGAGAGAATATTTCCCTCAAATTTTCATTCAATTTTGGTTTATATTTTCCTATCATGCATTGAGGGAGGGAGAATTCCATTTTATTGTTTGGTGTGTTTGTGGTTCCTTCACATTCTCATTGGGTTTTTCAGAATATATGGGTGTTTATTCATCATTTTCATGTGTCGTTGAATCTTTTAACGGTTCTAGAATGGTTTTTTTAGGTTTCTCAATGGATTTCCCACCTCTTAAAATAGTCACTAATTTTAATTTTTTGTGAGAGGTTTGTGTGTAACTAGATTCTCCCCTTAAGTTTGAGGATGGTATCTCTTGATTAGCCATGGGTGCCTTTACAGTTTTAATGGTTTTCAATTCATGTTTAAGGGATGAGACTTATAATTTCATTTAATCTATTTGTTTACACAACTGCTCAAGGATTGAGAGAGGGACATATTGGTAAGGGGGTTGTGTTGGTTCATTTATCCCAGGAGGATACTTCAGTTATTGGATTGGTTGTTGAATGGTTTGTTGTATGGTTTTTTTGTATTAGAAAGGTCTATGTTGGTATTGGATTGTTGTGGTTGGAACTGTTTATGTTTTTGAAAAAAAAAATTAGGTTAGGGGGTTGGTCCTTGTGACTGACTAGGTTGTGGTATGGGTTTCTGGTTATCTTTCCAATATAATCTTGCATGGTCATTATACCTTGGATTGAAAGTGTTTTGTTACAGTGACATCTGAAATTTTAGAGAATTGACCTCCACTGGTGTTCCAACTAAAATAAAATATTTAATGGAAGGTATTATTGGGAATTTTTTAGTCTTGTGGTCATGTTTGTCACAAATTTTGCAAACAGGTTCAATAATTTGAATTTCATGGACCTTCTTAAGATCAATCTTTTCAACCTTCCTAGTGAGTGTAGAGAGTTTTTTCTTGAGACTTTATTCATCCCTAATAGTGTGAATTCCACCAGATTTGGGTGTCTTCTCATAGTAAGGTGATGTTCCCCATGTTTGGTTTTTTTGTCCAGTCGTTCTAAATACTCATAAGCATCATTTGGGGATTTGTTTTTGAAGGTTCAATTACATATCATGTCAATGAATTTTTTATTTCCCAGACCCAACCCTTCATATAAGATTCTAAATTGTTCTGGGATTGTAAATACATGGTGAAGTACCATGTTGAGTGTTTCTTTTAACCTTTCCCATGTTTCAAAAAATGAATCCCATTCTTTTTCAAAAAAAATTAGATGCTCTTTTTAAGTGCAATTATTTTGTGATAGGAGAAGTATTTTTTGTAGAATTTTATTTGAAATTGGTACCAAGAGTGTATTGATGCAGGTATTAGATTTTTTAACCAATTATTTTTCAATTATTAAGTGATAAAGGAAATATCCTCATCTTATCTCACTCAAGTTTATATGGTGGGCACATGGTTTCAACAATGTCGTTGAATTATTTGACATGAAGGTATGGAATTTATGACTCCATCCCATGAAAGGTTGGAAGGTGGTTTAGGAAATGAGGTTTAAATACATAATGGGATTCTCATAGGGAAGAATTCCTAATGCAAGAGTGTTTGTTGGTCTAGGTAGGTATGAGGTAGCAATTCTTGGTTTGATCAGTGGCATTCCCGAAGTTTGGGGTTGTCGCATTTGGGTTTCCATTTTGGTTCCCTCTTGGGTTTATGAGTTGCTTCTTTGAAGACCCTCCATTGAAATCGGATCAATTTTTTAAATCTAGAGTATTAGGAAGGTTGTGATATAATGGAAAGAGACTCTTGGGTGTACTTGAATCCCCAATCCTAGGACTATCCACCCTAACAAGTCGATTTGATTGGTCACAGGTATAAGAAAACATGCACCAAGAAAAGTTAAAAAGAAAATAAAGGGAAAAGGATAAGAGAAGTTTAGGTGATAAATAGAAATGGAGGAGAATATAATGAGTGTTGAGATGAATTTCTTGTGTCCTTGGTAACAGCGCCAAAATTTGGTCTTTCCAAAATTTACCCAACTTTTTTGGGTTTAGTGGTTGCTTGTAGTGTATCTTGGGTTGTCGAATCCTAAGAGACCAAAGAAGAAACCTATAGACATGTACATTCTATGGATTCTTTTTTTTCTATGAAGTGGCCAACTTTGGGTGGTGTTATATTAGTTTAAATTAGCACTAAAAGATCTATGTGAATTAAATTTATGAGAAAGGGTTGATCCTAGTTTATTACAAGGGATGGGTTGGATAAAATTCCTTTTTAAATTATTTCAATTTTATTAAATCGAGAAGGATTCGTTCGATGAAATCTTAAATACCTCATCACTGATTGGTTTAAGACCTTATCATACACATGATAATCACCTATAAACTTGTAGGATAATTTTAATGAGTGGACCAATGTAAATAATCTTATTAGAACATAAAATTTGGGTGTTAAAATTCAATAAGGAAGAGGAAGAGAGAAATTCATTGAATGAAAAATTCAAATAAAAGAAATTTTTAAACATTTAAAGAGTGATAAATAACATAAAATACATCCATTTTCTACTCCATTAGATAAAATCATAAAAATTTTATCCCTCCATTGATGTTACGATCTCAATAGAAGCGGGGAGTACACTCATGAGGGAGGAATTGATGAAGTGAAAAACAATGAAATAATGATCACTCCATCATTTTGTGAAGAATTTTATATGGTTTGGTTTGAATAAGTTAAAAACATGAGGTAAAGGTATCAATGTGATATGAAGAAGAACATAATAAGAGGATAATATTAACTTTTATTAAGAAACTAATGTGAATTTAACAACTTACATGATAAAGAAATGTGATTACAAACACAAAGTGGAAGCATAACATTATAATGAAACCAAATACAAAATATGACTAAATTATCCAACACCACTACATTAAATAGGAATTTTGGAATACTTTATTCAATCCTCCATCAGTAAAAGTATTACCACTTGATTATGGTAGGCCTAAGGTGGTGGAAGGTTTGTAGAATTTGGAATTTTCCACCCTTGGCTCAGATTGGGGTCCATCTTTCATGCCTCTGACTGATGTTTCCAAATGAGAATCTAGATTTCCAAATTTTGGTGGGACATAGAATAAAAATGTTAAGATTAGGATTTCCCCTAATATCCTGTAAAATTTCAACCCAAATGGAATTTGGGTTTTTGAGATATTATTGAATTGTTGGGATGTTTTATGGGCTTCAAAATCTAGACCAGAATTGTATCTTCAACTTAGGACATCTAGAACTCCCTTTAAAACTCATAATTAGATATTATAACTATAAGATGAAATATTCCCCATGATTTCCTCTATCTTTAGTTAAAATTTAATAATCATTGAGCTTTTATATTGTCTGATATAGTAATTTTATTAGGATGATGTCCAATTCAATTTGAGCAGAATGTGTTGGAATGAAATCCCACTTTGGTCATCTTCCAATGTGATTCATCAAGTGCTCTAGAATAATGAAATGTTCAAAATGAAATTGGAAATCAGAAAATGAAATATTAAAATAAAATCAAGACCATTGGGCATTTCTAAAAAGTGTTCAAAAATGTACCATGTAATAGTTCATTTTAAGAAGGAATTATAATAATGATGTGAAATGATGTTCAAAGTGAAAAATGCACTAAAATAGTGTTTATGAATAATTAAGAGTCATAATATTAAAATATAAGAAATTAATATTATCCTCTTTCAGTTGTTAATCCTTCATACAACATGGATTCATTCATCATCATATTTTATTCCATGATCAAGGAGTGTGGAATACATACATATAAGTCTTAATTCAAAGAGGTATAAGCGTATAAAGTTGAATACCATTGGTAGGAATTTGGTATGGTATTCACTACATAATTATTTTTTCATGGAAAATCGTAGTGAAATTTCATCAACATAATGATATCACAAAAAATTCATAAAATGGTTTGATGAGAGAAAAAGGGATCTCTAATTATTTAGAAATAAATTTTATAGTAAGGTGGATATGGAATAAAATATCTCATAATAAATAAATTAACAATAAATACATAAGGTAAACAAGATACTTGAATAAAGATAAGAAAGAAAAGAATCTCTTACTTGAGTGTGTGACTCCAAATGCTTGGGAGGGGCTTCTTGAGAGCTTGGGGAACCATAGGAGGACTCTATAGAGTGGAGGGATGAGTATGGACATGATTCAAGGAGTTTGAGTGAAGGGAAATGGGATCTTGGGTGGGTTTATATAGGGGAAGAGGGATATTTATTTATTATTTAGGTTTTGAAATCTACATAATAAAATAACCAAAACCAAAAAACATCCCATGGTTTTTCCCATGGTTTCTACCAAATGGGAGTGGTTATCATTGTTTTATAAGGGAAATGGCCTAACATAATAAAATAATAGCATTTATTATGTGGAGGTGAGTCACACTTTTAAAGAATTTTTTTTAAAACCTTAAAATATATTAATGGTTTTGGAGTATTCACAAGGGATTTATAAAATTAATCAAATAAACATGAAATCACATTATTTTGATATTAAAACATATATTTATTCATAGATACAATTTATAGTATTTATTGTGTTACTTTTGGGTTATTATGACATCATAATACAGAAAGTATATTTATACGATGTTTATTTTTTACCTAAAAATTCGATTATCTGAGAAAATTATTAAAAAATCACCATTGAATAATTTTGATGTTTTGATTCCAAAAATAATATTAATTTTATCTAAATAATTTTTTAAATATGTTTATTTTCAATTTTAAAATAGAAATTGATATTTATTGGGAAATGTTAGTTTTTTTACAA
Organism: Viscum album; assembly: GCA_963277665.1. Lineage (NCBI taxonomy): Eukaryota > Viridiplantae > Streptophyta > Magnoliopsida > Santalales > Viscaceae > Viscum > Viscum album. The sequence goes on from OY728121.1 coordinate 371,635,368, forward strand.
TAACAGTTTCTGAACCCTTATAAAAATTACATCTGACTTCATAAAAATTATATGATAAATTATATTTAATAAATAATATTTAACAATAATATTTTATTAAAATATTATTTATCTCAAAAAATCATTAATTCGTCAAAATTATTTAATTGAATTTGAATATTAACCAAAAATACTATTTGTGTTTTATTATATCAAAATAAAAATCATTTATAAATTAACCATAATAAGATGAAAATATATTCATTATTATATAAAAAACAATTTACATACTCATAATTCTAGGGTCTTGATACATATCCCTTTAATACACCAGTAAACACCCTAAGAGTAAGGTGTGTGATGGTGATATTTTTATCGGGTGGTTCGGCATACATGGTTTGGTCCATGATCTTGATGAGTTTGAACTTCTCCCTTAGATAGTTTCACTCATGATTAAGTTTGTGAATCTCATATTGTTTGGTCAGTGAAAAAAACCCAATGATGTTATCTTTTTTGGAAGCTCCGATAAAAGGGTTTCATAGGGTACGATACTATTGGTTGAGGTCATCACTTCCTTTGTGTCAATTAGATTTGTTAAAACCCTATATTTATACTAATCATGGGATCACTATTCAAAGGCTATATTATCAATAGTAATGATATTTAATTGTATTTTAAATCCAATTATATGTAATAAAACAAAATAAGTGCATGTGTTTTTGATAATCATATTACATAATAAGATATTTAATTAAATCAAAAGGGGAATTTTATCTATAATATTTCAGTTCATTACAAACTTCCCATTCAAAAAATCATTTTTAACATCTATTTTCCAAATCTCATAATCATGGAAGGCTATAATTGCAAGAAAAATTCTGACGGATTTAAGCATCGCTACTCATGATAAGGTTTCTTCATAGTCTATTTCTTTACGTTGCCTAAAACTTTTTTCTACCAGTATTTCTATATAGGTATTAACCTTACCATCCTTGTACATATTTTTCTTGAATACCCACTTGTACCCAGTGGGTTTTACATCATCTAAATACAAACTTTATTTTGATACATGGAATCCATTTCAGAATGCATGGAATCTTTCCATTTAGCATCATCTTTGTCTTATACTACTTATGGGTTATAATTTCATCATTATTATGAAATAATGTGTCACCTAACTCAGTGATAAGAAAATGTTAATTCATTGGTTCTCTAACCTCTCGAGTTGACCTATACAGTACTTGTGTCTTAGAAACATCTTCATCTCTAATTATGTCTTGTGGAGATTATTCTCATACCAACTCTTATGCATCTGAAGCATGAACTTCATCGAAATAAATTTTTCTCCCACTATTTTCCTTGGAAATGTGTTCCCTTTCTAGAAATATGGATTGTATTTCCACAATCACTTTTCTATTATAAGGATTGTATATGTAATATCATTTGGTTTCTTTAAGATAACCAATAAAGATGCACTTTGTGCTTCTAAATGCCAATTTTTCATTATGTGTAGTCTTGAAATAAATCCTCTCATCCCCATACATTTATGTGTGATAGATTGGGTTTCTTTCCACAACACAACTCACATATAATCCCATATAAAACCTTATTTGGTACTCGATTAAGGGTATATGACGTTGTCTGAAAGGTGTATCCCCAAACGGATCATTGAAGAGTTGTATGACTCGTCATTGATCTGAACATGTCTAGTAGGGTCTGATTCCTCCTTTCACTAACACCATTATACTATGGTGTATAAGGATGAGTTGGTTAGGATATTATCCCACACTCCTTTATGAGATAAATGAAAGCTTGGTTATGATACTCGCCACCTCAGTCTAAGAGAAGTGTCTTAATCTTCTTACCAAGATGGTTTTCTACTTCATGTTGGTATTAATTAAACATATGAAAGTAATCTAAATTTTATTTCAATAATTAGATATACCCATAACTACTATAGTCATTGGTAGAAGTAATGAATTATGAAAACCCACCACTTTCCTTTACTGGAAATAGACCATATACGTCGGTATTAATTAATTCCAGTAATTCTACGGCCCTTCTTCCTTCTTAGAGAAGGGTTATTTGGTCATTTTCACTTATAAACAAGTGTAACATACATCCAAGGGTTTTAACTAAACTAAATCTAAATACCCTGCTTGATGTAAACTCTGTAAACACTTCTCATTTACATGACCAGTCCTGAAGATCCATAGGTGGGTGTTATATGAGTCATTTTCATTGGTTTTTTAATTGATTTTAATTATTGGTTTTTCAAGTTCATGTATATATAATCCATTTTTAATATGATCCATACCATAACACATGTTATTCTTATAAAAGAGACAAAATTTATTTCCAAACTTGAAATAAAATCCCAAAGTGTCCAGACATGACATTGGGATTATGTTTTTGGTTACAGAATCTACATAATAGAAATTATTTGATACAATAACCAAACAACTATACAAAGTTTGGTGATAATCACCCACTTCCAAGACTACTAGACTCACACCATTTATATCCCAGATATCCACATCACCTTTTGAAATCTTCTTGAATCTACTTGGTTCTTGAATATGAATAAAAATGTGTGGGCCACATGTTGTATCCAATACTAAACTTATAGGTAATAACATATTTCATTTAATGAAAAAAATAACTAAAGTAGAAGTTTCACCTTGCTTATTCTTCCCAACTCTGCAGTTCTTATTCCAGTGTCCTTTCTTTCAACTTGAAAAGCAGACAGCCTCCGTCTCATTTCCCTCCCTCTGTATCTTTGGATTTTTGGAAGGACGATTCATCAATGTCTTCAGCTTGGACTTAACCACAGACCCCTTATCCTTTCCCTTCCTCCTCTTATTCACCATAAGGACTGAAGAATTGGTATTATTCATATCCTTATCATCTTGGTGAACTAAATTCAAAATATCCAATAGAAACTTTTTCATGTTATTCATATTTTAATTAACAATAAAAGTTGAAAATCTTGGAAGTAAAGTGGAAATAATGAGATCGGTCACTAGTTCTTGGTTTAGCTTGAACCCAAGGGATTCAAGTCTCTCAATGTAACATATAATCTTGAGTATATAAGGTCTTTATTGATTCCCTTTTTATATATAACACCTATACAATGCACTGTATATATCATACCTTTGTTTCCATACTCTCTCCAGATATAATTCTTGTACATGAGTTAGGATCTTCAAGGAATCTTCAACCTCATGATTTTTTTAAAATTGGATGGACATAGATGAAAACATGATGCACTATACATCTAGTGAATCATCTACATGTTTTTTGCATTTGAATTTATCTTCCTTTCTTTCTCCCTGAGGAGGCTTAGCATAAAGTGAGGACTCTAGCACATAAAGCTTCCTTTCTTGGCGTAACACTAAGCACAAGTGCTATTACCACTCCTAGAAGTTATGGTTGGTCATGATATTTTCTTTATCCAGAATATATCATGGTGATAATGATCTAATGGTTTTTTTGATTATCATTTTTGTCTACAAAAAATAGAAATTAGTACTTTATCTTGATTTATGAATTAGACATTATTGATTAAATAATTAAATCATTAAATGTCTCCCACTATATTATCAAACTCTAGTAAGCCTCACAACTAGATTCATAATACTCTATCACTTGATTATTCAAGTGGAAAATATCCTTGAAACCTCCCTTCATAGTCTACAATATATTGCTACGCCACTACTCGAATAGTTCTAAGGTAGGGATTAGGTTTTCCAGATGCATTAACCCACAATTCCTTGGTCTGTTGAGTAAATTCCCTACTTATCAGGATTATAAACTTGATTTCCTCAAAAATTTTCCTCTAAAGTTGTAGCAAGTTTTATATGACTACTTTTTTTTCTACCAAATTTAGTTAATTAAACTCATAGTTTACATAATAAATCCTCGGTAGAAGGTGGTGCCCTCAATAATGGCTGATAAACACACCATACACCTGGTTTTGTTCAAATTTAAACAATGGGAGAATTTCACAACTTAATATTTATTTTTACGGTATATTAATATTTTTTGAAGAATGTAATCAATTTCTATTAAATATTTTCATTCTTTGTTGTCGTAATCACAACTAAACATGCCTTATGCATCACATATTTATGCATTTTTCTGTTTATTATTTTATGTGTTCTTTCAGTAAACATGCACATACATAAAATAATAAACAATTCATAAAGAAAATAAATTACCCAATGAGTCTTGATAATCTAATATTGGTTGATCCATTTAAGCTTAATGGATTAACCATGGCCTAGTGGAATCATACCTAAGTCGTGTCATGGATCATATCATAGCTTTCCACCGTTCTAGTGTTTTCACTTCTTGTTTGAGGTGCCGCCTCATCTTGGTGTGGTCCAAAACTTACAGAATCATCATCAAATAATACAAGTATCCTCATACATAGGTGAGGGAGTCTATGGAGCGCAATATACATACAGGTAAGAATGGATGTGAAGGTCCTTATACATATTGAATTAAAATTATGATGTGAAGACAATCATAAAATTAACTAATTATAACAAAAATCACATGTGGGTAATAAGTAGATAAAATTATCTAGACCTACATAGGTTTGGTCACTTGCTCAAGACCAGTAAATGGGTAAAATAAAAACATGATGAAATTAATATTTTAATAAATTTAAATTTTAGGGATTTTAATAAATTAAATTAATTAATTAAATTTAAATAATTTAATTGAGTTATGTCCCCAAATTTATTTAATTTTTAATTACAAAGTTAAATCAATTAATTAATTTAATTCTAGACCAAAATTAAATTAATTTTATCAATATATTAAAATTATAATTTCTAAATTACAGAAAAAAGGTTAAATTAATTTTGGATATTTAAAATATTTTATTGGGCATCGAACCCAACGTAGGTCCATTGCAGGTTGGTCTGATCCAACGCAGGCCTATTCCATGCCTAGAAGACCCTGTGCAGGGCTGTTCGGGTCCAGGTCGAACCTCCAAAACCCATTCTGGGTTGGGATGACCCACCCTGGCCTGATGTGGGGTGGATTGAGTCAGAGTGGACCCACAGAAGTCACTCAATTGGTGAAAAATGGAGGAGGGACTATGCAATAAGGGTGGAGATTTCAGTTCCCAGGGAGGTCAGGTAGGGTAGGCATGGTTACGGTGGTCCATTGTAGTGAAGGTGGTAGCCGACTCGACCAACTAGTAGTGGAAGGCGCGGGCCAGCCTGGGATGGGAAGATGGTGTGGTGGTGATCTCGTCTCATCCGATTCCATGTAACAGTGAAAAGACATCTCACGGCGAGCGGTTTTGTTCTAGGGAGAGGGTGTGACGGTGGTCTCAATGAGGATGGGGCAGTGATGGGCTTGGCCGGGGGTGGGGACCATGTAGCGGCGAAAACCTTTTGGGCTAGGAGGGTGGTGTCATAGCGGTTGGAGCTATCAAGAAGGAGGGAGGCAGTATTACATGATGTCAGGCCAGGTAGGCGGCGGCCACAGGAATCCATCATTATTTTAATTAAAAAAAATTATCTAAAGACCTTATTTGGTCAATCCATATTTATTTTTATTTTAATTAAAAGTCTTTTTCTCTCTTCTAATTCATGTCGACCCCCTTACCTAGTCTTTCATTTGGTTTTTGTAGTGTTTTTTTAAATACCCCACCACCCCTCTAAACTTTTACCCCCAAAAAAATGTTACTTTGTGAAAAATCAAAAAAAAAGATAATTAGCCTTTTGAAAAAAACATTTTTCTTTGAAACTATTCCAATTATGGTGGAATATCTAATCCTCGGTCGGAGGTGTCGTCCATTGGAATTTGGATGAAAAAACCAAAAAAATTCCCAAAATATGAACATATGGGTATATATATAGTTCGTCAATTTTAATATTTGAAAAACTGAAAATGATTCGTATTAAAATTTTCAAATGGTCGTAAATTGGGAATCTGATATCAGATCCACACATTTTATGAAATTCTAAGACTGAATTAAATACCTCTACTTAAAATTTATGACAATATAATTTTTCCTGGCTCATACAATCCATGAAATCACTCTGATACTAATTTATGATACTGGTGTGCATAATGGAAGTCGGTGGACTGGGCATTTAAAGTTTTTCATCATCAAAGCACTGAAACTTCATCGTCTATGATGATTTGAGCCTATATATGGTCCAAGATCTCATGTCAATAATCAAATTATATAAATTAAAAATGAATGGTTACCTCATTCGATTTGATGCGGGTTCAACTACAAATCCTTTTTGGCGATCATTTCTCAAAGGATTCGATGTCAAACCCCTCTAGATCTTCCACGCACGCTTCAAGAATCTGTGCATATGCTGATCATCTAAGTTTGAGTGCTAGCGTGGAGCTCCAATGATTTCTTCAACATTGCGATAATCACCTCAATCTCATGCCTTCGATTTATAAAGGCGTTATTATATCGATCGCTCGGATTGAGCCATTGTCTCTCGTGGATTTGGAATATGGGATCTCTTAATCCATTTGAATGCACAACACCTAGGAATTGAGTTCCTACTAACTTATATAGTGGATGTTCAAAATACCCAGATAGGGTTCCCCAGTCCCTGTATATTTAACATTCACTAAATAAGTAATAAATAAATATTTATGATAAAATAACTACATCATAAAAATTATTTATATTTTATCACCTACTTGTAACATATAATAAATATATTACATGATAAACCCAAGTCATAAACTAGACTCATAATTCCCTCTAATATTAAACAAACCTTGAATATTAAAATAATATTTTTTCATATAATATTATTCTATGTATTCACTTAATACCTAATAAATTCAACCCAATTATTCTGTACTTAAATAATAATGAATTTCTTTATTTATCAGTGATCGATAATTCTTGGAACACTCTCAGACCCTGTTATGGGGCCCACTATATCCTATATACCAATTCATTGGAATAGGGAATAATCTTGAATGTGATTTTTTGTGTGTGACCCTATATGCCCTTATCTTAATAGTAGTGAATAGTATTCACATATCAGGAGTGGAGTCTAGAAAACCATCAAGACCCCTAAAGAGACAAGGTATAGTCATAGTAACAACAACCATCATATAAACACTCACTATGTAATATAATCTATGCATCTCACGACATCTCATAAATCAAGATGCATAACTTATGTCATTATTCATTCTTGTTTTATTATTTATTCATATAATTGGATAGATTTACTTTCAACTACCATGGCCATATATTTATTAAGGTACTACCATCCTGATCAATCAGGCCCAATATATCACTTCCTCAACTCAGAAGCAACAAATTCTTTCTCGATCATTCAACCAATTTCATACCACCAATGAAGCACCCAACACAAGTTACCTTACCATGACTTCGTTATCATGGTTTTTCCTTGTATAAAAGTAAACAGTCAAACTGAACACATTGATAATGATCTGAAGTTAGCAGACCAATATGCCTCTTCATAGATAGGAAAAACCAATGACACTTGAAACATGTGGTGTTCCTATTGGCGGGTATATCCTTATGTTCTCATCTACTCAAGATCACCAAGTGTGAATTTCATGAGAAGAAGTCTTAATGCTTATGATCCCCCAACACCTGATGGTCACACAACATATGTGTCCTGTCAATATGATGTATTTGGACCATGGGATATAAATTTAATATTACTATCATGGTATATCTAGGTTCTCATTATAGCTTGGCAACTGATATAACCTTTCGATATGACGCATAATCTAAGGAAATTACCATAAATATAGTGGATGTAGAAGTATCAACACTATTTTTCTCATATGAACATATATATATATATATCAAATTGTATACATGTAATCAAAATCAAATTACATACACAATTTGGGTCTAGGGAACCCACTTTCATCAATGGGTTGGTTATTTTAAGTGTTTTCATCCATTTATATAGTTTACATATAAGTGTATGGTGTCATTCTACATAACCAACTCTTCATGTGATGTATGGTTAATAGGATGGTATAAATGATTTATAAAGCTATAGTTTTGGTTCAATAAAGTTTCAGTAAGAAAATTATTTGGTTTTTCTCCCATAACTTGTAAATATAATTCTATATAACCAAACCATTGAGTGTGAGACCTAATAAAGTTGTGAATTTTAAAATTTATGGTAATGAAAAGTATTGAAATTTGAATCCTTATGTTTTAAATTATAAAAATTAATTAAATTGAAATAATAAATAGACATGGAATTTTGGGACCTTGTTGATGAGTATCCCTTATGTTTATTGTTGGATTTGTGTATCCTGGTCCATTTTGGATGATTTTGGGCTGAATTCTTACAGCCCATACTGAAAATCAGGTCATAACTCCAATAGTCAAGCTACATGGTGAGCTCATTGGGAGTTGTAGGGGTAACGCACCGTTAATTTGGGGTATGGGGGTCAAAAGGCCCCAGCCCAAATTTTGGGGCACTATAGTAACTCTGAATGACTGTAGTAGAGCTAATCAAGAGACACCAACTGAGCATTTTAGCATTACAGACTTTGGAACAACTACTTTTGCAGCTCGGACTTTAGAGACAATGGTATCATATCTCCATATACTTCTTCCCACCGGTCACTATAGTAGTGTGGCTTGGGTGGCCATAGCATTGCAGTAGTGTATACTTCCATCCATCTTTCACTGTAGCACAACAAAAATTCTATTTGTTTGGTGGAACAGTGCTTCATCCTCCTTATTAGTTCATTTAGAACTAGGGTTTCTATGTTTTGAAACTCTGATATTCTCCCTATAATTTATTCTCCTAAGTATTTTGATGTTTATGTCTCTCTATGGATGTAGGGATTTTTCCTAAACCTGTTAAAATGTTGTGTATGTGTTCTTCTTCTTCTTCTTCTTTATTTGTTTTTGTCTTTTATTCATCCACAAACCTATGTCATGTGACTCATGATGTTTCCGCAACATTAATGAGTTGACCCCGTGTATAGGTAGTTCATATACAAAGAGAGATTGGGTGGTCAGACCCTTTGATATGGGTTGTGAGGCCATGATGGGTTGGATATACTAGATAAAAGGGTGCATCCTATTGTTCCTTCAGTTGGGAAATCACCTTAGGTTTTTCGGATACCACTATGTACTATGTTGTCTTTTGACCCTTGTGGTTGTGTATCTATGGTTATGGGACCCAGAGTGAGCAGTTGGATTTAGAGTGTTAGATTTAGTGTGTTTTGGAAAGGACATAGAAGTATTGACTATGGGCAGTGACTTTTTATGAGACTTGGCCCAAGGGGTTAGGTTGGAGAGCCCAGAGAACTTTCGACTATGACATGATATTGTAGTGTTAAGTCAGTGAGTTTGATGGTTATGGTTACCCATGAGAGGGATTATCCTAGGTTTGTGGATGTTTTGGTTATGTGAGGTGTGGGTGGATGTTTTAGTGTGTAGAATCGATGCATGCTTGATGATATCATGTTTCTGGTAAAGGAATGTTTATGCCTTTGATCTTTTAAGGAAAGCACCCTAAGTACTTATGTTTTGGTGGTTTTGAATGGAATGATCATTTGGATTCCTAACCCTGCTGTTTAGAGATTGTCTCTATGTAAAAATTGATGTTGACCCTAGGTAGATGAGTATGGGGTTGGTGGGGTGTGGGAAAATTCTTATGGTCTTAAAATGATGCCCGAGCTAATGGGTGGTCATGCGGTTAGGGTTAAATCATGAGAGATGTTAGTCTTGCAGGATAAAAGAATCAAGGATTCCTTATATTTGATGGAAATAATTGTTGAGTCAATAAGGTTTTCCTTATGAATTTTTCATTCCTTCATAAAAGGGGGAGATTGTTAAGTCATCAAGGTTTCCTTATGAATTGACCATTCCTCTCATTTTTAAAATCACAAACACCTTATTTCATGGAAAAACTCATTTTACCCCTATTTTACTTCTATAAGGAAAATTTCTTTACCCAAGGAAATTTACCCCTACATTGTTTTCATTGTTCATATCAATATTTTTCTTAAGTATAAAAAACGGATTCATATCTAAAACCTCGGAATCGTATAATACTTAGATATGAAGCATTCTGTTTTAGAATATTAATTCCTCTGATGAACTTTTATGAAGTTCTACTCTGAATTCCCTATTACGAACTTTTTTGAAGTTCAACTCTGAATTCTGATTACAAACTTATATAAAGTTATAACTATAAATTCTTATGATGAATTCTGATTACGAATTCTCATTACGAATTCTGATGTTGAATTCTGATTATAAATTCTCATTACGAATTCTAATGACGGATTCTGATTACGAATTCTCATTACGAATTCTGATTATGAATTCTCATTACGAATTTTGATGACGAATTCTGATTATGAATTATCATTACGAATTCTACTTGTGAATTCTGATTACGAATTATGGATACGAACTTGTATGAAGTTCAACTCTGAATTCTTATGCAAAACAGAATCCGAATATCTCTTTATTATAGACTCTGAATTCATATTCTGTTTAGACTCTGAACTTTAACTTTCAACACTCCGAACTTTCTTTTTCTCCATTACGAATATCAGTTTTAGTTATGCTTTCACTTTTTCTATTATAGAATGATGTCGTGCCTTTAGTTATCAACTAACCATTGTTTGAGTGACACGTGTACAGGTCCCTTAGAAATTCAAGGAAGAATATGACCATTGGAGGAGGGAGTCGACCGTTGTATTTGTGCCTATAAATAGAAGCTCATTTGAAAAGAAAAATACTTGACAATATCTTTGACATCTGAGCTTACATGTTATTGAAGTGATTTCTAGAGAGAAAGGATCTTATAAACTCTCATGCTTCCTGTAGAAAGTTTGAACAACTTTTTCAAACTTTTATTCATGCAGTTTGGCTTCGTGCGACTCAGATTGTTGCTGTGTATAATCGAGGGCTTCCGGGGATAGGAAGATAGAGGTGCCGATTACCTGATAATTGAGGGCTTGCGGGGATATCAAGACAGACTCTGATCTTCGTATCGAGGGCTTACCCTGGGTGTGGGTAAGACAAACTTTCTTGAAATTATAAATCAAGGGACCTCTTATCCAGGGTTGTTAGATAACCTCCTATTTGGGTTAAAAGAGTTTATACTTGTTACTTGTAGTTTTACTACTTTGTTTTTTCGCTTCATTTTGTATTGTTAAGGAAAGTATAACTTTATTATACTTCCTCATACTTGTACTCTGTTTTTGTTAGATTCTATATGCTTCAAGGTAGAATCTCATTTGTTGTAAACTTTTATTAAGTTTCATTTCCAAAATCACTTTTCCGGAATCAAGCAAGTTTTTAGAACTTAGATGTGTTGTGAATTTTGGTTATACAAAACTTCCTTAAGGATTTCTTAAAGTATACAATTCACCCCCCACCCCTCTTGTATTTGAGAATCTCATACATACATATTCGATCCTACATTTGGTATTATAGAGTATATCATACTCAGACATACCCTTCTAACAATTGGTATCAGAGCGTTGGTTCAATCTAAATTAATATCACGATTAGATTCAGAAGATAATTCTCAGAATTGATTTTTTGGAATCATATTTTTCGGAATCATATTTTCGGAATCATATTTTTTGGATTCATATTCGGAATCATATAGTTCGGATTCGTTTTCTGCTTAGAGATACTATTGCTCTATATTTTCCTTGATTAGGATATTTTCTCTTGTTTATAAACTCATTCTACTAACAAGTTTGTGTGTCAAAGATTTTCTTAAGAATGGCATGTTTAAATGTTGGTTCTATAGATAATCTAAATCCTACTAGACCTCCTATTTTTTATGGAAATGATTATGAATACTGGAGAGATAGGATGAAGACATTCATTATCAATACTGTAGTTGATAACTATCTAATGCTAACTGGAGATTATAAGATTCTGGATAAGGAATTGAGAACCTTTACGAATCAGAAGAAAGCAGAATATCAATCAAACTCCAGAGTCAGAAATACTTTGTTATGTTCCATGACTAGAAACATCTATAGTAAAATATCTTCATGTGAAGCTACAAACAGTATCTAGAAGAAACTTGAAGTTACACATTTTGGTACATCTAAAGTCATAGAGACAAGAAGAGCTATGTTGAGAGCTGAATATCATATTTTTAACTTTTCTTATGGAGAAACTATAAGCAAAGTAAAACAAAGGTTTATGACTATCATGAATAGTTTGAAATATATGGGAGAAAAAGGTTTGGATGATGAGACTCTTGTGGATAAAATCATAGATATCATGCCAAATGAATGGGAGTCCAAGAGAACAGCCATTGATGAGAACAGAAAAGTCACTCAGATTTCCTTAGATGATTTGTTTGGAACTCTTCTACAGCAAGAAACCACAATGAAGAGAGATGCTGAAAATGTCAAGAAGAAAAATGGGAATAGAGTAGTTTCTTTTACTACCACTTCTAAACATATGAAATCTAAAACCCTAGAAAGGGTAACCAGATCAAAATCTAAGAAAGTCATTATTCAGTCAGAATCTAGTGACACAGAAAAGTCTAAGAATGAATTAGCTAATCTTGCTTGAAGAATGAACAAGATTGTTGCTCAAAGGAACCATCAGAATAAGTACAAGAAGAAAGACTACAAAGATAAGAAAGACGGATAAGTTACGTGTTATTAATGTAAAAGAACAAGTCATATCAGACCTGGTTGTCCCTTGTTGAAAAAGAAGGAAAAGAAGGAAAGGAATTCAGAAAGGAACAGGAAGAAATTCTTTTTATCAAAGCACAAGAAAAGTCTTAAAGCTATTGATACTTGGAGTGATAGATGTGGAGATTCTTTAGAAATTAAATCTTCTGAATATGATTCATCAGCACAGAAGAATATGGGTTTCATTGCTACTACTTCTTACCCCAATACATGTCTTATGGCCAAGGTATGCTCTGCTGAGGCTTTAACAAATTTATCTCTTGATAAGAATTACTATTCTGAAAATAGTACTTCTAATGAAGATACTTCATCCTCAGAAAATGAAGAACCATATTATGAAGAAGTATCTATATTTTCCAAGTTACTTGAAGCAAAAAATTGTAAAATTTCTAAGAAATTATACAAGGCAAATACCAGGGAATAAAGTCTTATAAAAGATATTTCAGATCTTTCAAGAGATCTTAGAGATAAAGAAGAGATTTTAGGAAAACTTTCTAAAGACCTTGAGAAAGAAAGTTCTGATAAAGAAGAACTTTCTAAAGATCTTAAGAATGCTATTTCAAACATAAATGTTTTTGAGGAAAAATATAACTCTAAGGAAATGATTCATGAGGATAGGAATTTAGTCATCATACTGAAATCCGAAATATTTTCTCTTAAGAAGCTTCTAGAAAAATTTACCATTGGGAAGGAAAATTTTGGCAAGATGTATTCTCAAATCAAACCTCAAGGAAACACTACTGGAGTAGGTTATACTCACCAAAAACTGGTTTTCAAAAACAATTATTTTGTTCCTTCTAAATCCCCTTTTTGTATCAAGTGTCAAAGTGGTGGGTATTGGAAGAAAAATTGCTCCTTAAATAGAGTTTAATCTCTTGGGTTTCATAAAGATTATTTTTCTAAACAAATGTGGATACCCAAAATTTTGTTGTCTAAAAATTCCAGATCCAAGAAAGTTTGGATTCCAAAAATCTAACTTTTTCTTATTTTCAAGAAAATAAAGAAGGTACCAACAGCAATACATGTTACATGGATAGTGGATGTTCCCGGCATATGACTGGTAACAAAAAATATTTTGAAAATATTATCAAAACGAAAGGAGGAAAAGTAACTTTTGGAGATAATGCTCAGGGTGAAATTATTGGTATTGGTAACATAATTCTTCTTGGAAAAACTTTGATTTCAAATTTTTTCTTTGTTAAGGGTCTTAACCAAAACCTCATTAGTATAAGCCAATTATTTGATGAAGGCTAACTTGTGAATTTTAGGAATGATAAGTGCTTAGTACACAATTCCAAGGAAGAATTTATTCTTTCTTCCAATAGGCAAGAGAATGTTTACATATTAAACTTAGAAGACCTTAGGAGCCATGACTTACCTTGCCTTAGTGCAATGGAATATCATTCTTGGTTATGGAATAGAATGTTAGGTCACTGTAACCTTAGAAACTTATGAAAAATCTCTAAGAAAGGTTTAGTTAAGGATATACCGGAGCTTAGATTTTATTTTCAAAAGTCTGTGACCCTTGTCAATATGGAAAGAAACATAAATCAAGTTTTAAATCAGTTGGTGAAGTCTCAACTACTGATGCATTTCAGCTAGTGCATATGGATCTTTTTGGTCCAACACAAACTAGAAGCGTTGGAGGAAAGTATTATGTATTTGTCTTAGTTGATGATTACACTAGATTTGTGTGGGTCTATTTTCTAGCAAAGAATTCTGAAGATTTTTCTTATTTTAAAAGTTTTAGAGCCCAAGTTAAAAATGAGAAAAACCTTCCATTAATAACTATTCATAGTGATCATGGAGGAGAATTTCAAAATTATGATATTGAAACCTTTTGTAGTAGAAAAGGTATTACTCACAACTTCTCAGCACCCAGAATACCTCAACAGAATGGTGTTGTTGAAAGAAGAAATAGAATTCTTCAAGAGATAACAAGAACCATGTTGAGTGAGTATTCTGTAGCCAAACATTTTTGGGCTGAAGCTGTAAGTACTGCTTGTTATACTATAAATCGTGTTTTGATTAGACCTTTTCTTAATAAAATTCCTTATGAGTTATGGAATTTTAGAAAACCTATACTTTTCTAATTTAAGGTTTTTGGTTGCAAAGTATTCATCTTGAATACTAAAGATAATTTACACAAAATCGAACCAAAATTTGTTGAAGGAATTTTCTTAGGCTACTCCATAAATTCTAAGCCTTATAGAGTTTTCAACAAAAACACTTGTACTATTGAGGAGACAGTACATGTCAAATTTGATGAAATTGATCCTTTTGTTTTTAAACAACCCCTACCTACATCCTCGGATGTTTTTTCAAAAACTGATTATCAACCCTTAATAGAAGATCCTTCTGATAAGGAAAATTTTCAAGAAGATGCTTCTGAAACATTTACCCTAGAAGATTTCCTACTCTATGTTGACGACCAGGTTTTACAAAACCCAAATCAGTCATTTCAAAAGAATCATCCCAGTGATAGTATCATTGGTGATGTTAATCAACCTGTAAGGACTAGAAGTTCCTTAAGAAATGAAGTAGAACATCTAGCATTTCTTTCCCAATTAGAACCAAAAAGCACTGATGAAGCTTTAGGTGATGATGATTGGATTAAAGCCTTGCAAGATGAACTAAATGAATTCGAGAGGAATAAAGTCTGGACCTTGGTTGAAATAACTAAGGAAACTTCTGTTATTGGAGTAAAATGGGTCTTTAGAAATAAGTGTGATAAAAATGGAATAATTTTTATAAATAAAGCTATATTAGTTGCTAAAGGCTATAATCAACAAGAAGGAATAAACTATGAAGAAACATATGCTCCAGTAGCTAGACTTGAATCTATTTGTATTTTACTTGGATTTGCAGCATTCTTCAATTTCAAACTTTTTCAAATGGATGTGAAATGTTCTTTTCTTAACGGTTATGTTCAAGAGGAAGTTTTTTTTGAACAACCTCTTGGCTTTGAAGATAAAAAACATCCTGGTCATGTTTTTAGACTTACCAATGCTTTTTATGGCCTTAAACAAGCCCCTAGAGCCCGGTATGATAGACTTATAGGATTTTTGTTTCAAAATAACTATGTTAAGGGAAATGCAGATCTAACCCTTTTTATAAATAAAGATAAGAAAAATGTTTTGATTGTTCAAATTTATGTTGATTAAATTATATTTGGTTCAACTCAGCAATCTTTAATAGATTCCTTTGCAGATCTAATGAAATCTGGCTTTCAAAGTAGTATGATGGGTGAGTTAACATTTTTCCTTGGTTTTATAATTTCTCAAAAACTAGAAGGAATCTATATATCTCAACATAAGTATATTAAATATATTCTTAAAAAGTATGGATATGAAAAAACTAAAAGTATAAGTACTCCCATCGGCACCTTAAACACTCTTGATCTTGATGAAGCTGGAAAACTAGTAGATCAAACAACTTTTAGAGGTATGATAGGAAGTATACTTTACTTGATATCTAGTCATCCAGACTTAATGTTTTCAGTATGATTTTGTGCAAGGTATCAATCTAATCCTAAATAGTCTCATTTTATGGCAGTGAAAAGAATTTTTCACTACTTAAAGGGAACTATGGATTTAGGACTATTCTATACTTCTGGAAATGATTTTTTCTTAAAAAGCTTTTCAGATACTGACTTTGGTAGGTGTAGAATGGATAGAAAGAGTACATCCAGAACTTTTCATTTCTTAGGAGATTCATTAGATTCTTGGTCTTTCAAGAAGCAACATTCTGTAGCACTTTCCACTACTGAAGCTGAATATGTAGCAGCTGGAAGTTGTTGTGCTCAAATGTTATGGATGCAACACACACTCACAGACTATGGCTTGAATTTTACTAAGACTCAAATTCTGTGTGATAACACAAGTTCCATTTCCCTAAGTAAAAACCCTGCACATCACTCTCGTGTAAAACACATAGATATTATGCATCACTTTCTTAGGGATCACACACAAAAAGGAGATATGATTCTTCAATTTATCGGAATGCAAGATCAACTTGCTGATATTTTCACAAAATCCTTACCCTCCGATAGATTTGAATACATTAAACAAAAGTTAGGAATGATAATTGTGAGGTAATCTTCCTCCATTAACTATCTGTTCAACTAATCTCCTTAAAGTAATAAACTCCTTTTCATAGGGGGAGTACATCTTTCATTTAAGTTTTTCAAATTTTCATAATGAAATTTTTTGTAGTTAGTTTTTCAAATTTTCATAATAAAAGTTTTTGTAGTTAGTTTTTCAAATTTTCATAATAAAATTTTTTGTAGTTAGTTTTTCAAATTTTCTTAATGAAAGTTTTTTTAGTTAGTTTTTCAAATTTTTGAAATGAAAATTTTTTCGTACTTAGTTTTTCAAAAAAATTTGTAATGGGAATTTTCTTAATGGAAATTTTCATAATGGAAATTTTCGTAATGGAATTTTCATAATAGGAATTTTCGTACTCATAATTTTCATAATTGAGTTTTTTGTACTCAAAGATTTTGCAATAAAACTTTTTGATTGTAACTTTTTCATAGTAACTTTTTCGTAGTACATTTTTCTTAGTAAGTTTTTCGAAGTAATTTTTTCGTAGTGAGTTTTTCGTAGTCAAATTTTCTTCAAGAATAATATCACCTATTAAGAATAATCTTCCTAGCCAATCTGAAAGGTATGATTTCCTTACTTAAATTTTCGTAATCATTTTTACTTGCTGGTATTTTCTTTTGTATTTTATTTTTTTTTTTCGGATTTCATTTTCCTTAAATCCGAATTTTTTTCTTAAAACCTCAAAATATCGGATTCAAGATTTACTTGCAGGTATGTTTTCAACTGTCAGATCAGATCAGAGAGTTTTTCAGCCGTTAGATTGGATTTGGAAGATGAAAGGTCACTTCTATCACCTATATAAAGGAACCCCAAAAGGTTATCCCACATCGGTTTTCAAAGCTTTCGTGTACTGAAGTTCTTCCACCCTTCTTAAGCCCATTTTGAATCTCTCAGAGTTCCTCCAGTCTGAATGTTTGCGGAAGCTTCTTCCCAAGAAATTTCTACCGCGAAGCCAATCTCAAAATGGAATTTATACAGAGAAAGGTTTGTGCATCCGAATTTTTTCAAGTACGATTCTATCATTTCTAATAATATCAAGTTAAATGGATGGGAAGATGTCTGCATATCTAAGCCAGGTGTTCAAGACTCGGTGTATCCGAATTTACTCATAGAGTTTTATGAGTCAGTGTGCTTCTTTAAGGAATATGATAGAGAATGATTTTCATTCAAATCTTATGGAAAAACTTACAAAATTTTCTACACCAAGGCTGCAAGCTTGGTGGGGCTGGCATATGAAGGTGAAGCCAAATTTTTCTCTCACAAACTGCCAGAGGTTCAAGGTAGTTTTGTAAAGGTAAAGGATTTGGAATGTCTTGGACTTTCTGAATTCAAGACAACAAAGATTACCCATCTATCTTCTAACAACTGGATCCTTCAATTATGGGTACAAGGATTTTTAGTACTGAGAAAAGGTGAAAAATATACCCTCAAGAATAATTATATATATTTCTTATATTTCTCGGTAAATATAAGGAAAATTAATTTGATGAGGCATGTTCTTATTACAATTCAGAATGTCAAGAATGTCAATTTAAGAGCCCAAATTATCATTTATCCTACCTTACTTTCAAAACTGATAGTTCTGTGTCTTGAATCATTCAAGATTGCATGCAGTTCCAAGCTTTGGAATTGAAAAGTTATTCTTTTCAGTGATGACATTTTGAAAAGAATGAATATGGGCTATTATAAAGAGATAACATAGTTCTATGATCTTCCTGAGGATGAGGCAGAAGCCAATCTGGAAAATGTTGAAAAAGCTGAACCATCAAAGAAGGATGGAAAGAAAAGGAAGTTGAAATAAGTGGAAGCTGAAGATAAAACCCCTAAGTATAAGGAATCCCAATTCGCACCTCCCAAACTGAAGAAACAGAAAGCGTATCCAGATGAGGTGGTTTCAAAATGGAGGGAAGATAAGGAAAAGAGGAAATAAGGGGAGCCACAGTTCGGCTTGGACCCCGCTGAAGCTAAGTCTTTAAGGGAGAAGACTACTGAATACCTCGAGAAGAAAGAAAAATAGAAGAAGATGAAGAAGAAAATGTATGAGGCTGATGTTTCCAGAAACTTTCCTAGTCGAGCCATTACCTGAGACTCTGGGGAAGAATTTCTTCACTCTAGAAAAATCTAAAGAGAAATAAGTTGTTGAATAAGTGGAAGAGGAGGAAGTAGAAGAAGTAGAAGAAGTATAAGAATAATAATAATAATAATAAATTGGTGATTTAGATGATATGATTAAACAAGTTGAAGAATATCAAGATAATGAAAATCTATCAAAGAAATTACCACTCCGAACATCTGAGTCCGAGTCCTCTAAGCTTTTCACTCCTGGAAAAGTAGAAGACAGAGATGAAAAGAAAGATGAAGACAAGGAAGAAGAAGAAGTAAATGAATTATCTAAGGAAGAAAGCTTTGAAAAGCACTTTATTGAGGAAGGATCATAAAAATAAAAATTTGATGATGACAGAGTTGTTCAATTATATGATAGAGAGCATAAATCTTCTGATGAACAAGTCATACCAAATATTGATAAGGGTAATTAAGTGGTTTTTGATTCTCAAAGTAAATATACAGTGAAGAGGAAGGAAGTTGTAAGAACTTCAAAAAGGAATCTTGTTGATCTTGAAAAACCACTCGCACCAAGTAATGTCTCGGATTTAGAGTCATCTTCACTTGGCCATGATTTTGTGGAGCAGTCTTTGAAGAAGCTAGTCGGTTCCATTCCAACTTTTACAAACATAGATTCTAGATGCCAGATGATCCAACACACTCTTAATCAGAATTAAGATTCGGTGTCCATGGTGATGGAAAAGTGTGTAAAGATAGAATCAGATTTCAAAACTTTTCTTATAGGATACGAAGCTCACAAGAATTCTTGCAAGAAAATGACAACTTTGTCAAAGAAGATCATCCAAAATATGGCAGAGCTTGATGAATTTCAAGAGGAAGTAAAAGATTCTTTTGATACTGAAGATTCCAAGATCAAGGATCTTACAAATAGTTTTCATTAAAATCTAACCCTAGAGAAAAATACTCAGAATCAATAGGTGAAGGATCTGAATGGGAAACTTAACTCTGTTGCCCAAAGTTGGAAGGGGGAAATAGATCTCCGGATTGAGATTGAAGAGAATCTTGTAAAGCAGTATGAAGTTATTAAAGCTCAGTCTGAGGTTCTGAAGGCTCAAGATGACAGGATTAAAGCCTTAAAAAAGCAAGTTGAGGAGGATCACAAAGAGTTAAAGAAGCTAAAAACCTTGTTGAAGAAGTTAATACCCAAGGAAAAAAGAAGACAAATATACCCAATCCAATCTTTTGTTGTAATATATTTCCTTGTAAAAATTATTTCAATCTTAATGAAAACTCTGGTTGTTTGTCTTGTGTGTTATCTTGTACTAATATTTCAGGTACTTTATTATTTTCCATTCCCTCAAACTCTTTTTTAAAATCACAAAGGGGGATAAGGAAAAATAATTATAAAAGGGAGAAGGAAAAATCTCTAAGTGAAGAAGAATTATCCCTAAGTAAGGGGAGTTTATCTAAGGGGGAGTGATCATTGAGAAGAGTTCCACATTCAAATAAAATTTCTCATTCTGGAAATCTTGAATACGATCCTTATAGTTTCAAATCCTAAGGGGGAGTTAGTCGTATTCACCATTGTTCATAAACAAAGGGATATAAGCTTTAATTTTGAACTCTAGAAATTTGTTCTAAGTTCCTATATTCTTTTTTGTAAGGATGTTTGTGCTTTCCAAAAGGGGGAGATTGTTGAGTCAATAAGGTTTTCCTTATGAATTTTTCATTCCTTCATAAAAGGTGTAGATTGTTAAGTCATCAAGGTTTTTTTATGACATGAACATTACTCTCATTTTGAAAATCACAAACACCTTATTTCAAGGCAAAACTCATTTTACCCCTATTTTACTTCTATAAGGAAAATTTCCTTACCCAAGGAAATTTACCCCTACCTTGTTTTCATTGTTCATATCAATATTTTTCTTAAGTATAAAAATCAGATTCATATCTAAAACCTCGGAATAGTATAATACTTAAATATGAAGCATTCTATTTTAGGATCCTAATTCCTGTTATGAACTTTTATGAAGTTCTACTCCAAATTCCCGGTTATGAACTTTTATGAAGTTCAACTCTGAATTCTGATTACAAACTTATATAAAGTTCTAACTACTAATTCTGATGATGAATTCTGATTACGAATTCTCATTACGAATTCTAATGATGAATTCTGATTACAAATTATCATTACGAATTCTGATGACGAATTTTGATTACGAATTCTCATAACGAATTCCGATGATGAATTCTGATTACGAATTCTCATTACGAATTCTCATGACAAATTCTGATTACAAATTCTCATTACGAATTATGCTTGTGAATTCTGATTAGGAATTATGGATATGAACTTGTACGAAGTTCGACTCCGAATTCTTCAGCAAAACAGAATCCGAATATCTCTTTATTATAGACTCTGAATTCATTTTCTGGTTAGACTCTGAACTTTAACTTTCAACACTCCTAACTTTCTCTTTCTCCATTCCGAATATCAGTTTTAGTTATGATTTCACTTTTTCTATTATAAAACGATGTATTGCCTTCAGTTATCAACTAACCATTGTTTGAGTGACTTGTGTATAGGTCCCTCTGAAATTCAAGGAAGAATATGACCGCTGGAGGAGGGAGCCAACTGTTGGAGTTGTGCCTATAAATAGGAGCTCATTTGAATAGAAAAATACTTGACAACATCTTTTACATCTGAGCTTACATGTTGTTGAAGTTATTTCTAGAGAGAGAGGCTCTTATAAACTCTCACGCTTCATGAAGAAAGTTTGAACAACTTGTTAAAACTTTGCTTCGTTCAGATTGGCTTCATGCGACTCTGATTGTTGTTGTTTACAATTGAGAGCTTCCGAGGATAGGAAGACATAGGTTCCGACTACCTGATAGTTGAGGGCTTGCGGGGATAGCAAGATAGACTCCGATCTTCGTATTGAGGGCTTACCCTGGGTGTGGGTAAGATAGAATTTCTTGAAAGTATAAATCAAGGGACCTCTTATCCAGGGTTGTTGGATACCCTCCTCTTTGGGTTAAAAGAGTTTATACTTGTTACTTGTAGTTTTACTACTTTGTTTTTCTGCTGCATTTTGTATAGTTAAGAAAAGTATAGATTTATTATACTTCTTCATACTTGTACTCTGTTTTAGTTAGATTATATACGCTTCAAGGTGGAATATCATTTTTTGTAAACTTTTATTGAGTTTCATTTTCAAAATCACTTTTCTGGAATCAAGCAAGTTTTTAGAACTTAGAGGTGTTGTGATTTTTGGTTATACAAAATTTCCTTAAGGATTTTTTAAAGTATACAATTCAACCCCCCCTCTTGTATTTGAGCATATTATACATACATATTCGATCCTAAATTTGGTATTATGGAGTATATCATACTCATACATACCCTTCTAACAATAATGGACCAAGAGGTGTTTTTAGATTCTTTAATAAGAGTGTGATCCTAGAATTCGTAATGCATGACTCATGGGATCTTGATTCAATTTCTGTGAACATTATCTGAGGAGTGTGTGATCCCTGGTTTTGAGGGGCTCAAGGTGGAAAGTTTATATTGGGGATGCGCAATGTTGTTGGGTTTTGGGGTTATATGAATCAGGAGAAAGGACTCGTTTCTTTTCAATAAGATCAAGGTGATACACGTTGGCTTTGCACAAGGTCTTCTCATCCTTATACTAGTAAGACGGATTGTCTTCATTCCATTGAAAATTGTTCAGATCTTAAAGAGCTCAAGCAATGTGGAGTTGATAGTGTAATAAAAGTGTGTTCCCTATACCTAACTTAATCAGTAATTTTCAATTACCATATCATGTATACAGTAAGTTATGCATGATGTATTTTCACCATAATTGTAACACCCTTAGATCTTATGGTATGTATCTTTTTTAAAAGTTAATATCTTTTATAGTTTGTGTTTCACGTAACACCAAGTTTAAAACCATAATATACTATTAAATATGATCATTGGAATAATAATGTGACCATTAGGAATAAATAATATGACCAGTAGAACAGTAAAATCGCCTATAAAATTATAAATAAAATTTGGGTATCTTATAAATGAAAATATAGTATATTTAGATCATGGAATAAGTAAATAAATGTTTTAAAAATAATAAATTAAGTGTTGGTTTTATTTTTGAAACATAAATATTTATTTAAAAATTTATAATTAACATAATAATTTAATGAAAAATTTATTTTCATAAAAAAGATTCATAAATTAATTTTTTTATTATGATTATAAGATAATTTTATGGGACCCTAATTAATTACTCTAAGTGTCATAAAATCAGTTATAATTTTTAAATTGGTATTTTTTGAATAAATAATGATTTTAATTAAAAATTAAATTTTTCATATTTAGAAAATTATTTTCAAAAAATGGAGTTCAATTTTGAATTCCAATTGTAAAAAAATGTTTATGGTGAATTTTTGGGATTTTTTAAAAATAGTTGAATTTTTTGTGACTAGTAAAATATGTTTATTTATGGTATATATACATTATAAGTGGAATACACTATTACTTGATCCATCCCTGGTGTAAGAACCATAAACGTGAACTATCCATATCTTCTTACTTTATTTATTCATGGAATCATCACTATTTCTTATCTTGTGCCAAAATAATAAACTAATGAATAAAATAATCAAAAAAACACCTCTCTTCTCCACTATAAATACCACCCCTCACCACCTCTTATCCTCACACCTATTAAGTCTTGAAGATTATCCAATTTTTTCCCATTTACTCTCCCAAAACTCTACCCCACGTTTTGGTATTTTTTGTCTCACCAAAAGACCATTTCAACATTCCTTAAGGAGGTTCTCAAGGAGAATAATTGAACAGGTAAATCCTTTTTCATTCTCTTTCAATTTATTTTAATTTAATTTATTCTTATTCCATCCTTACCTATTCTATACAAACATAAATAATAACTCCATTATCTTATATATATTGTAACTTTATTATATTCATGGAATATCTATCATCAAACCCCTTATCCTCCCACCTTTTATTCTAAAAATGAAAATATTGTCTGAGATGTGCCGATTTACCACAATCGTGGATGATGCAAATTCATTTTCCATTACCACCTTCAAGGCTGGTTATAAAACCATAATTATGGTTAAACTATATTTTATTATACATATTATAATTTATTTATTATTCTGGAACTAGTATATATACATTATATTAATCAATAACACAAAACTTGTTCGTGGCGATTGAAAAGATGCCAAAATAATCTAAATGATTGTCATCAATGTTTTATCTAATAAAACATCCTCATATGTTAAATATATATATATATAATACCATTAAATATTTTTTTACGTTTTGTAATAACATATAATTTCAATTTTGGAGAATTATTTCCATTTTACATGATCTTTCATACTTGTATACAAGTGAATCAATCATGAAATTCAAGGAAATAAACACTCCGGAATGATAATATTGAATATTATAACTCATAAAAAATCATAAATGAATTTAATAAAATTATAATAATTTAAATAAATGTTGAATATGTTCTGAATTAATTTATTAATTAATCTAATTTTATTATCCATGACATTAAGTACAAGTGTACAGCACTTTCAGACATAAGGAAATGGATTCTACCTGAACCTCCATTTTTCATTCGGGTTACACTTTCTTACTCTTTACCACAATTTAATTATTCTTTATTTTCATATACTTATAAATTCTATGTATATGTTTCAAACTAATCTATTCAGATCATTTCATCCTTCTTTGTTTTGAATTACCTGATTTTATAAGGTTCCCTTCTCAATTCTTCCCAATAAGCAAGCTTGATTTATAGGAACTTCCCAGGTTTTTACCCATTTTTAAGTGCACTCCATAATATGTTTTAATCCACCATTATTTATCTAAAGTCACTCATTTTATCATGAAAATATATCATTGTTCATTTCTGGTTTTATACAAAAAATATGCCCTTAAAGACTCTTAAATATTTCCCCTTAAACCACACTAAAGTGGATCATTTCTAAGTCTCTTAAATGCTCTTTTTACATATTTTCACTTCAGTTGGAAATCATTTATGCCTAAAATATAATTTCATTGTCCCTCAATTTTATTTTTTGGGATATGCATGTTTATAGTCTGATTTCATAACAAATATGAATGATTTTCCAAAAGAACTCTTCTTCCCAAATTAAAAAAGGGTTTTTCTCTTAAGAATTCCTCGATGATTTTATTATATTATTTTCACCTATTTCAACACCCTTTGTTAAATATTATTATTAATTGGTATTTATCTTTGATGATATCATCAAACATATTTTATTAAATGGTTTATGATTATTTTGACTATGGATATTCTATAGTATCATTCACCATATTACTCAGAGAAGTTAGTGAATATGTTTATAGGAAAGTTATTTACATTTCGTATGTATATGTTGTTTATGTTTCACCCCATTCATATAAGGGATAAATTGGACTTAGTAAGTGATGGTTGGGTCCCACTATAGCTCCTCAATGCATCAGTAGGTCTCATGATACAAAACAGATATGGATTTGGCCGAGGTCTTTACCATTTATTTTCAAATGTCATGGTTGAGGACTCGACAGTATGATTATGATGTTCAACATTATGTGTTCTCACATTATGATATTAGTAATTGATAATCCATGTGATTATTTACTAGTATAATATCCATGGATAATTTTCATTATCATTTGATTATTTATAAGAAATTATTTATTCAGCTTTTATTCTTACCATATTATGCTTAAGATTATTTTTTTAATGGAATGTGTTTTTAGTCATTCATTATCCCATATTATTTATATTAGATTATGTTGTATTTCTTACCCTTAATTATCATATAATATAACCCCTTTTTATGTTTTATTTATCCCCAGGATACGAATATGTGTATTATGAATGACTTACAGGGATAATCTAGGAGTTTATTGGTGTTTCAAATGAAGTTGCTTTGTTTTTTTCCTTTAAATTTGTAATGTAATAATTATGTTTGTATCTATTTTTTCAAAGATATTAAACTATTTGGTCCTTTGGTATATGAATTCCTTGTTTATTATACCTATGTAAATAAATAAAGGCACCGGCTTCGGGCTACTGGGGTCAGGGTCTTTACACTTGGTATCAGAGGACGTTTAGCAGAAACCTTGGAAACTAGATTTAGAAAACATAGATTAGGGAACAAAACCCTAATATATAATTTGAGGATAATCATATAAGAACATCCTATATTTTGGTAAGGTGGATATTATGTGGTTATTTCTATCAATACATCGTTTTCTAGATACTATAAGTGGATTTGGTTATGGCACATATTTACCTAGGTGTAACAACTCTGACAAGGTGTGTCGGGCTTGACTTGGTGTAACTTGGTACACAACAACAGGCCTTACTACACACCTGGTTTGACACTCCTAGGGGATATGATTGGGATAATTCACATTTTCTTTAGAAACCATTATGGAGGATTTAGAAGTAAATATGTCTACAAACAAACCTTGTTTATGATTGTAGGATTAGTTATGCTTAAATTTTTCAATGTATGTTGAGTATTACTTTTTTGAAATTATACATTATGATTAATTATCTAATTTAGTGCATACCATTGTTTTGAAATGGTTCCTAGTGGAATAAATGGAAATAGTATCAATACGTGTATCCCATGTAGGTATTTCCTTCCTATCTAAGATAATGATTTTGGAGCTGGAGCTGCAACTAGAGCTGAGCAACTTATAACTATACCGGGACAGATGACAAAGGTTATGAACAATAAGATTTCCTATATAGAGTACCCTAATCCACAATGTGGGGGGAAAATTTTATAATACTTTATGTGACAACAGCCTATGTCATTCAATGGGACTACAAATCCATTTGTAGTTGAGAAATGGATAAGTTCATTAGAGAATATATTTCTTACTTTGGGAGGTAACGAAAGTGAGAAGGTTATCATGGAAGTTTATAAACTATTGGTAGATGCAGATCAATGGTGGTCATTAATTCAAAACACAAAGGAGGAGTAAGGAATTTAAAATATGGAATGGAAGGATTTTAAGGAAATTTTCTTAGAAAAATATTTCCATCGCGAACAGTGAGCGGATATAGAGAGAAAATTCTTGAGTATGAAACAAAAATAGGATGAAAATGTTTCCAAGTATGAATCAAATTTTACAAGTATATCAAGGCATGTTGTGGACTATATACATGATCCAGGGATAAAGATTTATTGTTTCTTTGATGGTTTAAAACCATTCCTATTAAGGGAATTGGTCTCCCAAAATTTCTTATCATATGAAGATATAGTCTCATATGATATCAAGATAGAGAAATAATTCTACAAATCTTATGAATTTAAGGGAAAAAAATATAAGAAGAGGGTAGTGGAGCAAGGAATTAATAAAGAGAATATTAAAAAATGGAATTTTAAAATGTGTGAAACTTGTGGAAGGAAACACTCTGGTGTCTTCTTAACAGGAAAAGTATTTTTTACAAGTGGGGAAAAATAGGCCACCAAGCCCATAATTGTAAGAGAAAAAAATCTACCAATGTTCAATGTTATGATTATAAAGATATAGGTAATTATACAAATTATTTTCCTAAGAATCAAGTAAACTTGATCCAGAAAAGACCAAGGAAAAAAGGCAAAGCTTATACAATCATAACTACAGAGGTTGAAGTTCCCAATGATGTGTTGATTGGTACTTTAATCATCTCCTCAAATTTAGTTAAAGATTTATTTTATTCTGGATCATCGCATTCCTTTATATCTTCCCAATTTTATTTAAAAACTAGATACTCCCAATTCACCTTAACAAGGGATTTTTCAGAAAATACTCCTAATGAAAACCTTATTGCAACAAAGATGTGTCAGGAAGTTCCTATTATGACACATAAACGTGCTCTAATTGCTGATTTTATCATCATAACTATAGTTTATTTTGATATAATCCTTGGTATTGAGTATATTTTAAAATATAATGCAAAAAAATATTGAAAAGAGAAGTAATTTTTGATTCATGATGAAGATATGGAATTTCTTATCATTTTAGGGGATACCACATCATCTGATTCATGTCTGGATCCATCTCTAGTAGCTCTTCAAAATTAAATTCATAGGGAGGAATAGAAAACATCATCTATGGATGAGGAAATAAACTTTAAAATTTAAGATGTACCTATTGTGCAATAATGCATTGATGTATTTATAGAGGATTTACTTGGACATACTCCAGAGAGGAAAGTTGAGTTCTCTATTGATTTAATTCTTGATGCAAGACCTATATCAAATACTACTTATATAATGGCTGCTATGGAATTAGTAGAGCTTAAGAAACAACTAGAGGAATTGGGTGATAAGGTATTTATTCTCACTAGTGTTTCTCCATGGGGATCCCATGTTCTATTTGTCAAGAAGAAATATATATCCATGAGGCTATGCATTAACTATAGAGAAATAAATGCTATTGCAATAAAGAACAAATATCTTCTACCTCGCATTAATGATTTATTTGATTAACTTCACAGATCTCAATATGTTTAGAAGATTGATCTTCATGCTGGATATAATCAATTGCATGTGAGAAAGGAAGATATTCCAAATACAATATTTTGAACTAGGTATGGACATTACGAGTTTAAAGTAATTCCATTTGAACTGACTAATGTACCCTCAGTTTATATGGATATCATGAACATAGTGTTCGAGGAATATCTTGAGGATTTTTTTCGATATTTATTAATGATATCTTGATATATTCCAAAATCCATGAGGACCATGAGAACCACTTTCGGGTTGTTCTGGAGACTCTTAGAATAAAATAGTTATATGGGAAGTTCAGCAAGTGTGAATTTTTGCTTCAAACAGTTTCTTTCCTTGGACATATTTTCTCTAAGGATAAAATCTTAGTTGATCCTATGAAGATAAAGGTAGACTAGGAATAGACAAAACCAACAAACATAACTGAGGTACGTATTTTTATTGGTTTAGCAAGTTACTATCGGCGTTTCATTCAGAATTTTTCCTCATTAGCTAACCCATTAACCAAGCTTACTCGTAAAGGGGTTAAGTTCATATGGACAAAATAATGTAAAAATGTTTTTAAGAATTAAATAAAATATTAGTGAATGCTCCAATCTTGACTCTACCATTAGGAAATGATAGATTTTTTATTTATATTGATGTATTAAAGAAGGTAATTGGTTTTGTCCTTATGAAAAATGATAGAGTTGTTGCCTATTCATCAAGGAAATTAAAAAATCATGAACATAACTATACAACTCATGATCTTGAGTTATAAACTATAATATTTTCTATTAAAATATGGAGACATTGTCTCTATGGTAAAATATCTGAGATATATATGGATCAAAAATATATATTCTCTTAAAAATCACTCAATGTGAGGAAAAGAAGATGGCTTCAGCTGAAGGTACCGAGGTCACAGCGGAAGCTAGTGGGCCATATATTTTAAAAAATTTATTCATTAGAGTGACAGAACTTATCATCTCTGACAATATGAACCCGGATACGGTCTTTAGGATCTCATATAAATTAAAGGAGCATATAAACGTAAATAGAAAACATACCTTTCTGGATCTAAATCCACACTCAATAGTAACTCGTTGCTGGTGATCATTGCAAGAAGGATATTTATTTGAATCCCTTTATATCATCCACATGTGATTCAAAAAACTATTGGAACATCAATCATCAAATTTCAGGTGCTAGTGCAGAGATCCTACGATGACTTCAATGTCTCAAATATCACCACAATCCTTTGACTTCAATGATCGAAGGCATTCTTGGATCATCACTCGGAGATAGATACTCTCTCTCTATAAAGTGGGAGGAGAGAAAGGATCTCATTCAAAAATGAATGAATAATACATTGTGAGAGAGCTTGTCTCTTTATTTATAGTGGATGTTCTAAAATACCTGGTAGGGTCCCCTATACCCCATTTATTTAATATTCACTAAATAAATAAATATGGAGAACTAAATTGTTTCATAATATTATTTATTATGTTATCACATAACTGTTATATATATAAAATATATTATGTGATAAACTCAAGTCATTTAACTTGATTTGAAATTCCCACTTAATATTAAAAAAACATGGAATATTAAAATAATATTTGTTCGATTAATATTATTCCTAATATTTACTTAACTTATAAATAATTTTAACAAATAATTTCAATACCAATTATTATTTACTTGAATAATATGAATTTATTTATTTATCAGGGATTGATAACTTGGACAACACTCGGACCCCATGTTGGGTCCACCATGTCCTATATACTTATTCAACTGAATATGGAAGATTATTGAATATGTCATTGTATGTGACCCTCTAGACTCTTATCTCTATAGCAGTGAATAAAATCCATAGACCAGAAGCAAAGCCTAGCAACCCATTAAGGACACTAAAGAGATAAGGATTTCTATATAAACAACAACCAAACAATGAAAATGTGCTATGTATTATAATCTATTTGTCTTTAAATATCTCATAAAGAAGGACTCACACTTGTGTCATCGTCCTTTTCTTGCTTTATTATTTTTTGATCTAGCCATATGGATTTACCTTTCGACTATTTTGGCCAAATAATTATGAAGGTAGCACCATCCTGACCAACCAGGCCGGAGATATATAACTTTCTAAACATGGAATTTTAAAATCATTTCTTGACCATTCAACCAATTCCATACCACCAATGACGCACCAGACACAAACTACCTCACCATGATTTTAATATCATGGTTTTTACCTTGTATCAAAGTACATGATCAAATGGAACATACAAGTAATGATATCATGTCAGGAAACCAAAACACATGTATGTATGTAGGAAAAACCAATAACACCCAAAATATGTGGTATTCTTATTGGAGGATATGTCCTCATGATCCCACTACTAGTGATCACCAAGTACGAACTTCATGAGAAGAAGTCTCAATGCTTATGAGCCCCCATTACCTGATAGTCAAATATCTACTATTTCCAGTCAGTAAGATGTGTCTAGACCATATGAACTTTGTTTAAGATTAATTCCATAGTATCTCTAGGTTCTCATTATAGCCTAGGATCTACTATAACATTTTGATACAACAATTAATCTATGGACATTACCATTAAATAGTGGATATAGAAATATCAACACTATAATGGTAAGAATATATCATGTATATATAACTGTATACATGATATAGTAATCAAATGTATTGTTCAAGTTAGCTCTAGGGCACCCACTATTACAATACTCTCACTTGAACTAGATCTAACTTGCTAACCAACCTTGTTATCACTCACAAGATAAAGATCATGTTTCTACTGAGTCATGGCTTTAGTTGTTGGGTCTGCCACATTTCTGTTATGTGGTTATTTTTTCTATGTGCGACCTCACCTCATTGAGTAAAACTTCTCAAGAGATGTAAAACCCGACTATATCCCTTTTTTCCACAATAAAAACTTTACATCTTGGCTATTACCAATAACAGAATTATCATTGTGATAAAAAATTACTTGGTGGGTGTGATTCCAAGAAATAGAATAAATCATTTCATTTAATAACTTCTTATTAGCCACCAAAGAAGATACAAAATACACAGTATTAGTAGGTATGGATACCACTAAATTACATGAGCTTGTCTTGCTCATCACATTTATCCTAATTATGATACCAGATCAAATGATCCAATGTAAGACTAGTTTGTGTCCCACCACAACTAGTATCCTTTCCTCTTGACATATTAGGTACTTATATTTAGTACTTTCCCAAGTATAATCAAATAGTTCTGGCTACTTTACTTGCAGTTCTCATGGATATTACTAATATTTTACTAACATTACGTATATGTTGTAAATATCAATTCATGTTTATATCATGAAATACGTGATTGATCCATCGTTGAGGCATATAGAACTCAACTCACCACTTAATCTCATCCTATGAAATTGCATGTCTACTTGGATGGATTTATTCCATGTGACATTGGAAACAATTCTTATATTGAATTGTTACAACTTGTATTTTTCTATACAATTTATGTATATGTACAATTGACTAGGTCCAATTAACCGTTAGATCTACCTCATTAGATCATATTCCCTAGAACTTAGGTTTCCATTTTAATTCAATCACTGGAGAATTACTTTCAAACTGGTCTTAACTAAATGTAATACCAATATATGTTTCCCATATGTTGTCGAACATATTTCACTTGGAAACCCACTAACCTCTGGTAGACACATGGAAAATATTCATTCCAAATGAATATTCTATGATCATGTTTCTTACTTCAATCCTAAACTGGATTTTAGTAACTTGAAAACTTTATTGGAATTTTGTAACGTTACCATCCCTTTCTGGTTTTTTCATATAGACACCTTCCATGAATGGTGTTCATGACATACAATGCCTAATAAAATGATCATAGATATTATCCATGACAAGTAAAATTTTAATGGATTTAATAATATTGACTTGGTATATCTAATTGAGCCTTATTGGTGCTACTCTTGTACCATCCATGTATCATTCCACTTGAATACCCACCAAAATATTCTAAATAATAAACCCATTTTCACTTTAATACATAGAATCCATTATTTAATTTTAATTGACCTTATCAATCTTAGCAGATTTCCATATACTGCTTACTTGTAAGAATTATTATTATCACTAAATAATTTATCATCAATCGCGGTGAATAAAAAACCATCACTATAGTTTTAACCTTCCTACATAGTATTTGTCTCTGGAACATACATGTTCCATATGCACTTGTTGAACTTGTTCCTATTCCAACTACACATGCATCTCGAGCATTGACTAAACCCAAGTCAATCTTTCTCCCACTATCTCAAATAGATATGTTCACCCTTATAGAGAAATTTAGTCTATCACTTGACTACCACTTTTCTATCTTAGGTATTTATGTAATATCCTAAGAAACCTTTAGGATAATTACATAGATGCACAATGTGTTTTTCTTGAAGCATGTTTGTTTATATCCCTACAAACTCTTTGTATCTAAACACATGTCATATGACATAATGGATTTTCATTATACTATGAATCATATGGTATCCATTTTTCATTTAAAGTTGGCATTTGGTTATGGGATTTCACTATTATTTTTAGAGCATGTCTTGAAATATAATGGGAGTTTCTGTAAGTTTCAACATTGATACTACATGCATCATGAAAATGATATATAAAATGTGTGTTTAGGAATTTCTATATTCTACATTTTGTTGATCAATTTTAGCATGTATAACTTATCATCCATCCTCTTTATTAGCATCAATTACAAGATTTATATAAGGTAATGTTCATTTAGGAATTACTCCATGCTACATTATATTGATCGATAATTGCTTGATCAAGCTATTCTTCAGCATGTTGTACTAAAGAAACTCATATCAGTAAACATGGATATACTTCACTTTAACATTCCTTAATTACTTAAATGAAACTTATGAAGTATATTGACCACTAGCTTACCTTTGTAATAGTTCACGCTCTCTTGTTGAACTAATTCTGAAATCTTTCTGAGATACCTTTATTTATAAAGGTTTCTTTGTCCAAACTAAATATGTCGATAATACCAAATGTGTTTAGATATAACGAGTCTAAATACCAAAATGGGTATATCCTTGACGTATACTTTTAGTTTTAATTGAAAAAGAATTATCTTTCTGCAACTAGGTAAAAGTATGACATTTTTATATTCATAAAATACTTCCTATGATTCAAGTATCTATGAACTATTTATTGAGTATGAAAGACTATAAAAAAACATTCATTTTGGAACCTGGAATAATGTCTCCTTATGACTAATGGACACATGAGATAAATGTTTTGGTTGTACTCAATAATAGTTTGACTTAAATCATTAACTTTGAAATTATAAGTTCAGTGTTTCTCACTACTGACTTATGAATCACCCTTTCTCAGCCGCTTGGAGAATACACTAGACTTATTTTAATGTTTCTATACTTACTTGGTTACTGTATTCAAATACACATATTTGATTGGAATATTGTATTTTATACCCAAGAAGCATGTTAGAAATATTAATTGATGAATATATATTGAAGAAGAAGCAGGTTCTTTCTTATTTAATTTAGTTCATCTCATTTAAATTTCTATAAATTAATTTCATAATATGTGATGCAAATAACCTCTTGTTTTATAACCGACCTCTTTTGATTGAAAGAAATTGCAAATGTGTCTTTTTCATTTCAATTTCCATTGGCCTTTTCACTTTTCCTTTCAATTTTTTCACTATAATAATTAATGATTAATTTTTCTTTTATATTCTTATTTACTTGGAAAACCTTACCTAAATAGGTAATGAATGGTTTACTCCAACTTGATCGTTTTGTAACCTTAAACAAAACTGGAGTAATTTGTTCTAAGAGTGGAATTCCATGAAATATTATGATATGTCTTTCATATTTACACAAAGTTGGTGTAATTTATCACTCATTCAAATATCTTTACACTTTATCCTCATAAACTTATCAGAGATGAGAATACATGAGTAATCATCCATATCCCAATGTTGTAATTGAAAAAAAACATCAAACTTTGGTGATTGAATTATGACATAACCATCATATTCTTCATACATGTGTCTCCTGTAAGAAATTTTACACTCTTGCTTCCTGGGTTGGATTAACAGGTATTGGGACACAAGCACCTTGAATTTCCTATATCATTGTAATTTGTGAAAGCACCTGGACTACTCTAGAAAATTCATGTTGGATAAGACATTAACTTTTTTCAATTATTATTGTAGTTTATCTTGTGGTATTACTTTTAATTTTATAAAAAAATAAACTTTAGCAGATTAGTACTTTTATATTGATTGTTGAATTAGACATTATTAACTATTTTAATCATTTAAATGTATCCCAATATTTTATCGAATTCTATGAACCCTCTGTAATAGAATCAGAATACTATATCTCTTGAGTATTCTAGTGGAAAGGATCCCTAACCCCCCCCCCCCCCCCTCATAGTCTACAAGATTTGGCTATACCACTACTGGGAGAATTCAAGGTAGGCGTTTGACTGGCCAACTGCATTAACTGGCAGTTCCTTGATCTATTGAGTGAGGTCCCAACTTCTAAAATCATAACTTGATTTAATCAACAATTGCCTCTAAAATTATAGCAAGTTATCTTTGGCTAATCCTTATTACCACTTTATTTAAGTCAACCCACCACACTCATAAGAACTTTATGGTGGTTAGAGGCGCCCTCAATTTTGGCATTACGAGCACCCCAAACACATGATTTTGTTCAAATTTGAATGTTGAAAGGCAGCTATGAATTAATATTACTTTTAGGGTTTTTTTATTTTTATCTCAACGAATGTGGTCCATTTCTATTAATAATGTTCATTCTATGTTGTCGTGCTCACAACTAAACATTAATATAAAAACAAACGTCGCTTATTTTTGCATTTTATTATTTATTATTTTATGTATTTTTCTGTTGTTATAAAATTCATAAAATAATAAATAAATGCATAAAGAAAAACTACTACCTGACTGGTCTTGAGCAAATAAAATTGGTTAATCCATTTAAATTCAGTGGACCAACCACGACCTAAGGGCATCATACCTGATTCATCCCTTAATTTGTGATGCATCTCACCCCTATCCAGTATGTTTGATTCTTATCTGGAATTCACCTAGTCTTGGCAGGGTCTAAATCATGCATCTTTGTCAAGATGTACCGCCTCATATTGGTAGGGTCCACACCGTACACCGTCTCTGTCAATTGTACAAATGAACTCACTCGCAATCGAGGGGGACTAGGGATGCAATGTACATAAGATAAATTGGGCATACAGACCCTTATACATATTGACCGACAATAAAGATGATTCATAGACCGACATTTAATTAATTACAAACATCGCACGCATTTTAAATAATTGATTAAATAAAGAAAACATACATTGGTCGGGTCATTTCTCAAGACCGTTCGGTATAAATATAAGCATGATAAAATTAAATTGCATTAAATAAAGTATAAGGGTATTTTAATTAAATTAAATTAATTAATAAAATTCAAATAATTTAATTATATTTTTCCCCCAAAATAATTTAATTTTAATTCCAAAAAATTAACTAATTAATTAATTAATTTAAAACCAAAATTAAGTTCATTTATTTCGAGTATTAAGTTGATTAAATTATACCAAAATCAACACTTTAATTAATTTAATTTAAAACAAAATTTAAATTAATTTAATTAATTTAATTTTCATTATTTGGGCCCCAAAACCCCATTCAGGCCCATTGCTAGTCGTGAAAACCCACATAAACTCATAACAGGCCATGTAAAGCCCATGTAGGGCTAATTATGGGTCAGTAAGGTCCACCCAAACCTCTTCCTAGTCAGGCAGACCTACCCAGGCTGAATACTGGGCCAAACCGGTTCACCAGAACTAAGCAAGGGGTTACCTCAGATTTTCTCGCACGGGAGATGGCCAACAGGGTTTGTAACGGTCTGGTAAGGGACATCCCAGGTGGCTGCGGCAGTGTTGTGAGGTGAGAACTCCTCTCGGAGAAGGAGACACATTCAATCTAGCAAGAAAAGGAGAGCTTGGGCGCTTGATATAGGATTTCCAATGTGCTAGAGGGAGGAGGTCGCTAATATGAATAGGGGAGGATTCCTGTTGGGCTCGCCGGATCTAAGGTGAGGCAGTGGAGAGGCTCTCTAATGGAGGGAAAAGCGGGTAAAGAAATGCTAGAAGAATGGTGCGGCACTCTGGGAGTGATCTGGCTGGATCTCGCTGGTCGGAGGGAGTCACCGAGAGGAGGGAACTGTGGCGGACCGAGCGGCGGCTGACCTGGTAGGTCAGGGCGGCGGATTAGGGCAGTCCGAGCGAGCTCGATGCACACGAAAGAGGTAGTAGATCCAGTGGTGAGGTGGTGCCGGATGGCCTGGTGTTGAAGGCAGACGGTGGGAGGTCGAGTTTTTTTTTTACGTTTTTAAAAAAAATTCCAGAAAATGGTTAGGTTAAAAATATTTTTAAAAATGCACCTGAAAGGCGGCATCCTGGGTGCCGCCTTTGCATTTCGGGTGCAAGGCAGCATCCGCGATGCCGCCTTTCCCCTAAAAAAAATTTTTAAACATTTTTATTTTTATTTTTATTTTACTTTGTTTTGTTTATATATATATATATATATACATATATATATATAAACAAAACAAAAAAATTCAACAGAATTTCTCTGCTATTAAAGATCCAGCACTACAACCATTACAACAGTCTGGATTCTGACAGAAACTCTTACCCAGGCCTCCCTTTTATAAGAGGGCTTTCCCTGAAAATCATTCTGCATTTTTGATGTGGGATTCAGGTTCTCTCTTTCCTGCGTAGTACATTCTTCATTTCCGATGTGGGATTCTGTTTCAAGTACGTGACTTTAAAATACAATAAAATATAAACTATAAGGCCAATATAGATGAAATTTTAAACATTGATTAAACATATAATAAATAGTTGAAAAAACATAACTTCCTCAAAAATGTTGATGAAAAATAATCTATAACCTTTCAAAACCACCTACTTGAAACTTAAAAATGTTTCAAGTACGTGAATTTGAAAGACTATAAAATATAAACTATAAAACGAATATAATTGAAACTTTAAACATTGATTAAACATATAATAAATAGTTGAAAACAAAAGGAATTTCCAAAAAAATGTTGATGAAAAGTAATTTATAAGCTTTCAAAACCGCCTACTTGAATATTAAAAATGTTTCAAGTACGTGAATTTGAAAGACCATAAAACATAAAATAAAAGACGAATATAATTGAAACTTTAAAATTTTTATTAAACATATAATAAATAGTTGAAAACAAAAGGAATTTCCAAAAAAATGTTGATGAAAAGTAATTTATAAACTTTCAAAATCACCTACTTGAAACTTAAAAATGTTTCAAGTACGTGAATTTGAGAGATTATAATTATATTATTAATTAACTAATTAATTATTATATAATTAATAGTTATATTAATAA
The DNA here is from genome assembly GCA_963277665.1 of Viscum album. Lineage (NCBI taxonomy): Eukaryota > Viridiplantae > Streptophyta > Magnoliopsida > Santalales > Viscaceae > Viscum > Viscum album. The sequence continues at coordinate 371,673,309 of OY728121.1, forward strand.
TTAACTAAATAATTATTATATAAGTAATAATTAATGAGTAATAATTAATAATTAATAATTAATAATTAATAATTAATAATTTAATGAATAGTTATAATTAATATTTATATTACTAATAAACTAATTAATAATTACTAATTACTTATTAATAATTATTAATTACTAATTAATAATTATAATGAATAATTATAATTAATATTTATATTACTAATTAACTAATTAATAATTACTAATTACTAATTATTAATTAATTAGTTATAATTATTAATTATATTACTAATTAACTAAATAATTATTATATATGTAATAATTATATTACTAATTAATTATTATATAATTAATAATAATATTACTAATTAACTAATTAATTATGACATATTTAATTATTACTAATTACTAATTAAAAATAATAATAATTATATTTAATAATAATATTACTAATTAACTAATTAACTATTATATAATTAATAATTATATTGTTAATTAACTAATTAATTATTATATAATTAATAGTTATATTAATAATTAACTAAATAATTATTGTATAGGTAATAATTAATAAGTAATAATAAAAAATTAATAAGTAATAATTAATATTTATAATTAATATTTATAATTAATATTTACATTACTAATTAATAATTAATAATTAATAATTACTAATTACTAATTAATAATTAATATTTATAATAAATAAATGTAATTAAAAATTATATTACTAATTTACTAATTAATTGTTATATAATTAATAATTATATAACTAACGAACTAACTAACTATTTTATAATTAATTATTAATTATTACTAATTAATAATTATAATTAATAATTATAATTAATATTTATATTACTGATTAACTAATTAATAATTACTAATTACTAATTACTAATTTCTAATTAAAAATTCATAATTATAATGAATAAATGTAATTAAAAATTATATTACTATTTTGGTAATTTATTATTATATAATTAATAATAATAATACAAATTAACTAACTAATTTTTATATAATTAATTATTAATAATTACTAATTAATAATTATAATTAATAATTATAATTAATAATTACATTACTAATTACTAATTTATAATTATAATGAATAATTATAATTAAAAATCATATTAAAAATTTACTAATTAATTATTATATAATTAATAATATTATTACTAATTAACTAATTAATTTTTAAATAATTAATTATTAATAATTAATAATTATAATTACTTATTATAATTAATTATTATATTTATAATGTATTAATTAATTATTATATAATTAATAATGATATTACTAATTAAATAATTATTTATTATATAGTTAATAATTATATAATTAATCATTATATTACTAATTAAGAATTATATAATTAATAATTATATTACTAATTAACTAATTAATTATTATATAATTAATTACTAATAATTATATTACTAATTAACTAATTAATTATTATATAATTAATAATTATATTGCTAATTAAATAATTAAATAATTTGTTATATGTTTAATCAATGTTTTAGGTTTCAATTATATTTGTCTTCTATTTTATGTTTTATGGTCTTTTAAATTGACATACTTGAAACATTTTTAAGTTTCAAGTAGGGGGGTTTTAAAGATTATAAATTACTTTTTATCCACATTTTTTTTGAAAATTCGTTTTTTTCAACTATTTATTATATTTTAATCAATGTTTAAAGTTTCAATTATATTCATTTTATAGTTTATATTTTATAGTCTTTCAAATTCACATACTTGAAACTTTTTTAAGTTTCAAGTAGGCAGTTTTGAAAGGTTATAGATTATTTTTCATCAACATTTTTGAGGAAATTCTTTTTGTTTTCAACTATTTATTATATGTTTAATCAATGTTTAAAATTTCATTTATATTGACCTTATATTTTATATTTTATTGTATTTCAAAGTCACGTACTTGAAACAGAATCTCACATCGGAAATGCAGAATGTACTGCGCAGGAAAAGCAGAACTTGAATCCCGTATCGAAAATGCAGAATGATTTTCAGGGTAAGCCCTCTTATAAAAGGTAGGTCTGGGTAAGGGTTTCTGTTAGAATCCAAACTGCTATAATGGTTGTAGCGCTGGATCTTTAATAGCAGAGAAATTCTGCTGAAATTTTTTGTTTTGTTTATATATATATATATATATATATATATATATATATATATATATATATACAAAACAAAAAAAATAATAAATAAAATTCAAAAAAAATTAGGGGAAAGGCGGCATTGCGGATGCCGCCTTTCACCCGAAATGCAAAGGCAGCATCCTGGATGCCACCTTTCAGGTGCATTTTTTAAAATATTTTTAACCTAACTGTTTTATGGGAAAAAAATTTAAAAATGTAAAAAAACTCGTGAGGGGTCTCCTGCGGTCGAGCCTCCCAAGTTTAGGAGATGCCCGCGACGAAAGGTACAGATGGCACCGGGAGGTCTGGCTGGTTGTCGTGGTCGCCATGTGGGATCGATCCGCCATCCAAGGCAACATGGTGGACCGAACGCGGGGCAGCTGAAGGAAGGGGGTATAGCATGTGCGTCCCGTATGAGAAGACCCCTTTTGGGCCTTCTTACTTTGGTTTTGTTTTTTTAAGTCAAAAGAAAGACAACCTTTTAATCGCATTGGACACATTGCCGCACCCGAAGTCCTTTTGTTTGTGTGGAATTCCAGTCATAAAAAATTTAATGTTTTTCATAATAATAATAATTATAATAAAATAATGATTATTATTATTAAAATTATATTATTATTTAAAATAATTCGGGTGTAACATGACCTGGTCAGAAAATACTATTCCGACCAGAATACAGTATTCACTGGAATTAATTTTCAACTGCCATATATAAAACAAACAAAATTGAAATATGTTTTTTTATATATATACATCCTTCAATTTTAATACTTGAAAGGAAACCATGTTTAATACATAAATATTTGTTTGGATGGCCATAACTTGGTTATCTAACCTTAGATCAACTCGTGGTCAGAACCCTTGGAACCGAAATTAAATCATATACTAAAATTTAAAGAAACTTATGTTTTTAAGACTTAGAGAATTTACGTGATTTGCACTGATACCAATTGAAGGTATCGGGGTCATAGTAAAATCCGATGGGCCGAGGATTTTAAAATTTTTCATCATCAGAGCAATAGAACTTATCGTCTCTAACGATCTGAGCCCCAGTACGGTCCTGAGGACCTCACTTAAATTAAAGAAGCACATAAACGTAAATATATTACATACCTTTTTGGATTTGAAGTTGCGCTCGACAAAAACTTATCACCGGTGATCGTTTCACAATGGATATGAAGACAAATCCCATTAGATCATCCACATGCACTTCAAAAATTTGTTGGAACTTCGATCATCAAATTCCGGGTGCTAGTATGGAGATCCGATGACGCATTCGACGTCTTGACGATCACCATGATCCTCTGCTTTCGATGCTTGAAGGAATTATTGGATCATCACTCAGAGAGAGAGACTCACTCTCTAGAAAGTGGGAGGAGAGAGGGGCTCTCATTCAAAAATGAATGAATAGTCTGTTGTGTGAGATACCCTCTCTCAATTTATAGTGGGTGCTTTAAAATACCTGGTAGGGTCCCCGACCCCGATTTATTTAACATCCAATAAATAAATAAATATGAAAAACTAAACATCATCATAATATTATTTTTTATTTTATCTCTCTCGACCCCCTCCCCATAAGGTGTACCCCTCCCAGGCTGACAATGGGAGAAGAGAGATAGCGACACCTGAATCCCACCTCCAGTAGGCCTCAGGTTGGAGACTAACACTGAGGGTATAATAAATACACAGATGAGACACATTGACCTCTAAGAGAACATATGAGAAAGAGAGATATAAGACAGACACCAACCAACTCATGTTCAGACTCCAATATAAAATAAATTCCAAAGTGCACATATTTAATTACATGAAAGAAATACTAAAACTGCAAGGAAAAACTAAAAGTACCAAAAGGAAAGGTAAAGACGGTGACGACCACGAAACCCAAACAGCTCCTACAAACCACAAGCTAGTAGTAACCAGCTGGATCTCCAACCTTCTTCTGCTGACCTAAAAGAAAATATTTACAGATAAATAGGGTGAGTGTAATAGTATACTCAGTAGGATCCTCCTTGGAGCCTCTCATGTAAAAGATAAATAAAGCATGCTAAAGCACAGTTAACAAGTGAAACTAAATCATCACCTAAACAGTTATACTAAGTTCTCAGCATCACCATGGTTACTCCCATTAAGTATCACATACAAGAGAATATAAGATAATAAATAATATAAAGGGACCCCCACTAGTGCTTCCCTACTAGTTTTATGATCTTCCCTAATGTCGCATGTTTTGAGCATCTCTCTCCAAAAAGGCTAGCCCGCAGACACTTTGGTGAAGCACCACAATATTCACCTCATGCAATACACCATTGCATCCACATAACCAAAAGTAACCAGGTAGTTTCTGAGAGCCACCACATCTCGTATAACGTGTATCATACATCAGTTATTATACATCAAGACATCACAACCCATACACTGAGTAAAGAACATCAAGCCATCAGAGCATATACATGTTATACCTATAATAGTCCTTAGGAAACTATATCCACAATACATGTGTTTGAAATAACCACAATCCATTACAACACTCTACACACATTATTGGGCAAAAATCCCTCAAGGTATCATTGAATAATTTTTGATATGATTGTGTTTGTTGACAATACAGGACTCCATGTTGTGTTTGTTGACAAATCGAGTCTCAATGACTCAAACTGTTGAAAAAGGGGGTTTTCTTGGAGAATGGGGGAAAAGTGTTTTTTGGCAAAGGGAGTTGTGATCTTATGTTAAGGAGGTTTCTAATTTTGTATTACAGAAATTTTTTCAAATTCAGAACATCAAAAATTTGGAAAAGGAAAAGTGGTGCACAAGTCCAAAAGTGGCGCGCAAGTCCAAAAGTGGCGCGCAAGTTTTGGCGTGCAATTCCTAAAGTGGATCACAAGTATGGCGCACTAGTTTGGTGCACAAGTCATATTTCAAGATCATCATATCAAAATATGGAGAAGGAAAGAAAGAGGCGTGCAATTCCTAAAGTGGCGTGCAAGTGTGGCGCACAAGTGTGGCACGCAAGTGTGGCGCACAAGTGTGGCACGCAAGTGTGGCGCACAAGTCCTCAAAATTCCTATAAATAGATGGCTACTCTCCTCATTAATCAATGATCTCAACACTTAGAGAAAATCTGATCTTTGAGCACGCAAGTTGAAGTGTGCCACACAAGTTCAGTGTGCGCGCAAGTGGGGCATGCAAGTGTGCAAGGGAAGTGTGACGTGCAAGTGTACCACATAAGTGTACTGCGCAAGTGTAACACGTAGGTGTGCCATGCAAGCTATGTAGCGTTCAAGTTTTGGCGCGCAAGTTTTGGAGCGTAAGTTTTGGCGTGCAAGTTTTGGTGTGAAAGTTTTGACGCGCTAGTGTGGCGCGCAAGTGTGGTGCGCAAGTTGGTTTTTATGCAATGAAGAAAGTGGTTGTGCACTAGTTAAAGGGGCACACAAGTCGCCCTAAGGTTGTGTGAAAGTTATAAATTGCTCAAAACACCTGTGGTAAAGAGGTATTCATCAGTGGATGAACTTTGAACTTCAATAGAGAATCTATCAACAATTGAGGATGAATTATTTCATGAAAATGAAGAGACCTACAGGTTTATAAACTGTGAGTGGATCTTCTGAATAAGCAGTGATCACACTTCAGTTGAGAGAGCAGTGAGCTTTCATATTGTGAGTGGTTGTAAACCAGGAGGGACAGTGAGTCCACTCCGAACTTGTAAAAAGCATTGCGCTTATAGTAGAATTGGTACATCGGCACACTGTCGGTGTATGCTCCTTGGACGTAGCCTAGTGAGGGTGAACCAAGTAAAAATCGTTGTGTCATGTGCATGCTTTATGTTTTATTCATACTCTGCATCGGGAAGGAGAGACAAGAGGGTTTTTTCTAACAGAAAAACAAGATCAAAAGGGGTAGTTGTTTTAATCTGTCATACCCTGATTCACCCCCCCCCCCTCTCAAGGTATCTATCCTAGTGAACCTAAAAATTGGTATCAGAGGGAAAGGTTGATATCAATGTTTCTATCTCAAATGGAGGTCACTAATCATAAAGGGATTCCGATCTTCGACGGGAACAATTTTCAGCTATGGAAGAATCAGATGCAACACTACTTCCGATCTTTGGGAATGGATATGTTTTCAGTAGCAATGCATGGTATCACAACTGATATTAATAGCGGTGCATTATTAGAAGCTGAGCGAAGAGAATTGGATGATGACTCAAAGGGAATCAATGCTTTGGGAGGAGCCCTATCCAATGCTATATATACCAAGGTGATGTCATGAAAAACATCACATGATATGTGGGAAAAGTTTTTGAACATATATGAAGGAGATAAAAAGGTCATAGAAGTGAAGCTGCAAGTATTATGGAACATGTATGAAGATCTAAGAATGAACCCAAATGAGTCTATTGATGGATTATTTGATAAGGTAAATGTTGTTGTGGAAGATATGAGAGGTCTGGGAGAAGTCATTGAAGACATAAATATCGTAAAGTGCATCTTGAGGAAACTTCCACTGCGGTTCAATCCGAAGGTTTCAGTACTGGAAGATAAAGATCCAAATGAGCTAACATTGGACAATTTTCACAATACATTGGTTGCATATGAAATGTGAAACGATGATAACGAGGCTGTGGAAAAGGGGAAATATAAAGAAGTGGAATTCAAGGCCCTGAAGAAGCTCACCATTGAAGATTCTCAGGAAGAAGAAGAGATAGATGAGGTGATGTCATTCCTCTCCTCAAACCTTCAAATAGGAAAAGGAAAGTTTAAAGGGAAACTTCCACTGGCTTTTTTTTGATGTGGAAAGGTTGGTCATCTTGTAGCAAGGTGTCCCAAAAAGTTCCAAGAATATGATGATGTCTACGAAGTTGAAATTCCCAAGAAGAAGTCATCAGCCTATGGGAAAGGAAAGAAATAGTTAAAGAGAAATTTCTTTGAGAAGAAAAATCTCCTTTCAAAAGAATGCAGCAGTTCAGATGAGTCTGAGGCTGAGGAGGTTGAATAGATAGAGAACTGAAAAGATCGTGGAGAAAATGCTATGGTGGTAGTGGTCAGTATTTCTTAGGAGAAGAATGAAACTGAATGTGATGAAGATGAAGAAGTTGAAGGAAGAATAGATATGAAAGCTGAGTTAGAGGATTCTCTTGAGGAGATAGATGTTTGGAGAGCCAAAAAAAAGAAAGCTAACAAAGTTGTTCGTGAAGCCAAACTCTATATACAGCAGTAGGAAAAAGAGAAGTCTGAGTTGATAGATGAAATTGAGAAACTCAAGTCATCAACACCAGAGAACTCAGAATCAGTTAGTGAGTATAAAATCAAGATTGAAGAACAAAAAATGGAGATCGATGGATTGAAAAACACAAGTAAAGATCATGTCAAGCGTATCGAAGAGCTTAAAGAGGAAGTTGTCGGTCTACGGAGAAAAGTTAAATACCAGGAAAAACCTATGATTCCCAACACATTCTTGGGAAATAAGGTCATTCCGAAGACTAAAAATATGAAAGAAGAGCCTAGTAGTTCAGCATAAAGAGGAAGTAATTGAGCTCAGACATTAAGGCTGATTCAGGTCTTGATCAGAAACAAAAATCTGTGAAAATTGAAGTCAGAACACAAGCACCCATCCTGATATTAAAGGTTGATTTGGGCACAAATAAGAATCAGAATATTTAGAGATCCCAACAGGAAACTCGTAGTATAGAAGTAACATAAAGGAATGTACCTTATATCAGGTGTTATTGTTGTGGAAAGATGGTACATTCACAGTATGTGTGTTCCATAGCCAAGATATATCGAAGGGAATAAGAACAAAGGTATCATTCAAATATAGAACGGTTCTCCAGAACATATTTTGAAGGACACTGTTTTTTGTGTGAAGGATTTGGGCACATGGATAGGTACTACACTTCGACCATACAGAGGAATATTCCACTGCATAATCAAAATATTTGAAAGCAGCAGATCAATAAACCAATGGGTGAGTTAAAAATGAAAAATAGATTTGCAGCTTTGCAAGATGAAGTTGGTCCATCATAATCTAAGAAAGAACAGAAGTTTGAATCTATGCTGAGTGTGAAGGAAAAATATGGACCAAAAAGAAGAAGGATGAGAAGGTCGTGGTGGCAGAAATTGCCCTTAAAGCATCAGATCTCTCTAGTGTGTAGATCCTTGATAGTGGTTGCACATCTCACATGACAGGTAATAAGGATCTTATTACAAGCGTAAAATATGATAAAGAAGGAGTTGTCAAGTTTGGAAATGATGAAGGCATGAAGATTATTGGCACAGGAAAGGCCAAGTTTTAGGGCAAAGAGATGAGACGTGCTGATGTCTTGGTAGTATAAGGCCTCAGTCACAATTTTCTCAATGTCAGTCAACTATGTGACTCGGGACATTCTATAAGGTTTACTAAGAAGATGTGTGTCATAAAAGGAAGAGATGGGACAGTAGTTCTACAAGGAAAAAGAGAAAAGGGAAATCTCTACCTGGTAAGTGGAGAAGAATATATGTGTTTTCTATCTAGAGAAGAAGAAAACAAGTTGTGGCATAAGTGACTTGGTCATCTATGCCAACCATCCCTGGAAGATCTGGTAAAGTGAGATTCAGCAAGATACCTCCCTAATCTATCACGTGATTGCACTCACATGTGCAATGCATGCCAACAAGGTAATATCATCAGAAAGGCGTATAAGGAAAAAGAAAAGAAGTCAATAAGAGTGCTCAAATTGGTGCATGCTGATGTTTGTGGGCCTATCTCACCAAGAAAAATTGACAGAAAGAGGTACTACGTTCTTTTCATTGATGACTACAGTAGAATGGCGTGGGTATTTGTTATTGCCCATAAGTCCGATGTGTTCAGCTACTTAAAACAGTACCGAAGGGAGTGTGAAAGGATGCTTAGATAGAAAATTCTGAAGTTTCGTACTGACAATGGTACAGAATTCACAAACAGTCAGGTTGAAGACTATCTCGAGAAACACGGGATAAGGCATCAAGTTTCTTCAGTAAGAACTCTCCAACAGAATGGTGTTGTTGAAAGGAGAAATCAGATCATCAACAACATGTCCAGAATGATTCTCATAGAAAAATATCTACCAGAGAAATTTTGGAAAGAAGCAGTATTTACATCGGTTTACATTTCTAATAGGGATATGTTATGTCCAAAGGATGGAAAAACTCTGTATGAGATGTGGTATGGGAAGAAGCCAACAGTGAAGTACTTTCGAATCTTTGGGAGTAAGTTCTTTATACTCAACAAAGAAAAACATAGGAAATTTGAGTCACACGGGGATGAGGGAATATTCCTTGGCTACTCAGGAAAAAGAAAAGCACATAAATGATTTAATAAAATGTTGGGAAAAGTAGTTGAGAGCAATGATGTCACTGTTGTAGAGAATGAATAGAGTATTCAACAGAACAGTGAACAGTTCCAGATGAAAGCGATGAGGAGGAAAGTAACGCAGGAGGAGCAGAAGTGGATGATGCTGATTCAGAATAAGATATTGATGATGAGCATGAAGAAGAAAAATCAGTTTATACAAAGAATCCAAGGAGTCGATCTGAAATTGATAGGAAAAATATCATTGGTGATCAATCAACTCCAGTTTAGACAAGAAGAATAAATTCACTGCAGCAAATATCTTTCTTATCTCAGGTAGAGCCTAAATTCTTCGCTGATGTAGACAAAGATGAAAACTGGATTCAGACAATGAATGGAGAGCTAGATCAAATTGAGAAGAATCAGGCGTGGGAGATTGTTTCGAGGCCAGCAGATAAGAATGTCATCGGGACTAAATGGGTCTATCACAACAAGATGAATGAATATGGAACAGTGATTCGGAACAAAGCACGACTAGTGTGAAAGGGGTACTCCTAGATAGAGGGAATAGATGTTGATGATACATTTGCACCGGTTGTGAGACTAGAGACAATCAGATTATTTCTAGTTATTACAGTGCAACAGAAGTTCAAAGTTTTCTAGATGGACGTAAAATCTACATTTTTGAATGGGGTTCTAGAGGAAGAGGTGTATTTTGAGCATCCAGATGGTTTTCTCATTCATGGGGATGAGAACAAGGTTTGCATACTGAAGAAGGCGTTTTATGGGATGAAACAAGCACCAAGAGCATGGTACTCAAGGCTTGATCAGTACTTGAAAAATCTTGACTTCCAGTGTGGTGGAGTTGATTACAATCTTTACTTAAACAACAAAAGTAATCAAAGGATGATGGTGCTGGTTTATTTTGATGACATAATATTTGGTGGATCAGATGATTCTCAGTGCAAACAGTTTTCTAAATTCATGAAAAGTGAGTTCTAAATGTCAATGATTAGTGAGCTGACATTTTTCCTTGGTTTACAGGTGACACAAGGAAGTAATGGCACTTTCAGTTCTCAATAAAAATACTCCAAGGAGGTTTTGAGAAGGTTTGGAATGGATAATTAAAACGAGATGAAGACTTTGGTTGCTACCCAGATGAAATTATCAAAAGATGACAGTGGCAGGGCAGGTAATATCATTGAATATAGGAAGATTATCGGCAGTTTACTGTACCTAACAACAACAAGACCTGATATTGTTTTCGATACATGCCAACACTACGGGAAATAAGCTCATTTGCGATGGGTCAGTTGCGACAGGATCCCGTCGCAATAGCCTATTTGTGACGGGGGTCCGTCGCAAATGACCCGTTGTGGTAAATGGTGTCGCAACTAACACTATTTGCGACGGGTCCATCGCTAAAAATATTGTTTGTGACGGTAGTATGTCCCGTTGCAAATACTAATCGATATATATATTAAAAATTTTAAATAAAACTTTTGCGACAGGCCCGTCGAAACTGTTATTTGCGACGAGCCACGAATACCGTCGCGAAAGAGTTAAATTTTTTTTTCAAAAAAAAAGAAATAAGTAATTGCGACGGGCCCGTCGCAATTTCCTATTGCGACGGGAAAATATTCTCGTCGCAATAGGCAATTTAAAAAAAATTAAAAAAAATTAATTACGACGGGATATCATCCCGTCGTAATTACCTATTGCGACGGGATGATTATCCCGTCACAAATATGTATAAAAAAATAAAAAAAAATTAAATTATTAATTAAAAAATTTTAATTAATATTATAATAGTAATAATACAATTATAATTCATTCAAATATTTAAAAAATTATAATTAAATTAAAATATTAAAAAAATTAAATATATATAAACAAAATTAATATTATAAAATATGATTAATATTTTTAATCATATTAATATTGTAATATAAATAATATAATATTATATAAAAATAATAATATACCAAATTCATATTATTATAAATAATTAAAAAATTATAATTATAATTAAAAATTTTGAAACTTTTTATGTATTAAAAATACTGAATATAATATTATTAAAATAATTAGAAAATAAAAATATGAAAATTATCAACATTTGCAAAAAGAAATATAAAAAAATAATAAAATACTAAGAGTAATATTATTATTAATAAAATAAACAAACATTAAAATAAATACCAATAATAAATAATAAAGTATTAAAAATAAATAGAAATTAAATAATACAATATTGACACCAGTATAAGAGAGACAGAAACTCTGAATAGAAAAAATGTCATATTTTAAATTTACAAACTTTATAACATCTAAAAAATAACTAATCTGAAGGAGGAGGGGGAGGGGGGGATCTGCTGGTGGAGGAAACTCCATCCCTAAGGCATGAGTGAGTCGGCGCATGTACTTCATCTGCTCCTGCTGCTGCTGCTGCCACTGACTCATCTGCTCCTCGTACACTTGCTGATTTCGTCGGCGCTCCTCCTCATGCTGCTGCTGCTGCCGACGCATATCCTCCTGATCCTTTTGGAGACTCTCTATCAACTCAATTTGAGATCGCAACTGATCCTCATACTGTGTAGCGGAAGAAGATGCACGAGCTCCTCTCGAGCTGGACGCCGACATCGCAACACTTCCATAATAATCTCTGGGAGTCAGTCGAGAGTCGATACCAACTACCCATCCCTTCTCGAAGGCATATTGGGTCGCCTACATCCATGCCGCCTCATCAAACTGATGGCCACTGGTCTGATCTGATGCCTCGGCCTGACCCTCAGGCCAGGTCTGTGACGTTGTGGTCTCATATGACTCATGTAGTTGCAATTTAAAATTAAAATTGTGAATATATTATATGTAGTTAATTTTTAAACTTGAAAACAAATAATACTGACCACGATGTGACGCTGGCGATCACCTCTGAGCTCCCCAGTAGCTGGATCACTGTACATCTTCTGATATACATTGTACTCCGTAATATCAGGGTTCTCGACAGCCTAAAAGAATATAAAATAAATTGTTAATATTTAAAGTTATATAAAATATTTATAAAAATTTACGTACCAAATGCTATCTATGAGTACTGAAAGTACGACTCCCAGCTCGATGAGTCACCTCCTGTCTCCCTCGATTCTGCCTCCCCACCGATGATCTCCTCTGAAAGCCACCACTCAACCATTATGCACATAATCCATACCATACGTGGGATGAAATGTACTATACTCGGTGTGCTCTACATGACTCGTCAAAATCTGACACTCCTGCTTTCTTCGTGGCAGCTTTTCTTAAATTGTGCAAAAACTGACGAAAGCGATCATGCATGGCCACCTCCCATGCCTTGTGGATGGCGTCATGCATGGTATCCTCAATCGGATACCATAAACCCTACAAATAATTCAAAATATCAAGTTATAAATTAAATAAATTTCAAAATAAAAATTATTTATTTACATACATACCAACCAATGACCGAACATGGCCTACTGCACATCAACAGGAATATGATCCCATGTCGTCCATGGCTGAGAAAAATAATTGAGCAAAATAGCGTTGCCCTATCCGAATGCTATATGTGGAAAACTGTAAAAACAATAATCAAACATTTATTATGTAAATAGATTAATGAAATCTTAGTAAAATGCACAGGTTTTCACACCTCTGGGTGCGTGGATCAAACCCAAGACGTGGACATCGCTCGGGGATGGGGTCAGGAATCATCAGTCGTGCAAGACTGCGCCCCCTCCGCGTACTCCTTGAAGCGCCTTCAGGATGAGGGTCAGGTGCCAGCAACTCGTCCGCATCGAAAGATAGGTCAGCATCCGCCAACTCATGAAATGTGTCCTCGTCCATATGAAACAGAAAACGAATGTTGTTAGAAAATAATTGATAATTATTATTATATATACATATATATTAGTTATGATTATATATAACTACCATTGAATTGTATCAATGTTCAGCTTCATCATCATCTTCATATCTGTCAATGTCATCTTCATATTCCTCCTCAATATCATCGATATCCATTTGGGTTCCATTTGCTTCATCTCTTAACATTTCAAATTCATTTGTGACGTCATTACCATCATCATCATCATCACTGACTCTTAATTGAGGGGTGTCATCATCGATACTCATGTCTCTTTGTAACAAAGATTGATTTTGAGTACTCTCTTGAAAAACTTCAATTCCTTGCACTTCAGTGAAAGAACATTCACTTTGACTAAACTGATTGTCTCGAATTTTCATTTTTATTATGCTCCACCAATCAGTCAAGTCTCTTGACGTAGCAAAGTACTTTTCATAATAAACTTTATGTGACTGTTGAGCCAGTAAGAATGGTTCATTTACTGCAAGAACACTTTTACATTTAATATCGATGATTCCATGGGTCGGATGAACACGCACGCCTCTCTCAGTATCCAACCACTGACATTTGAACATCATTATGTAATGGTGTCCTAGATAACAGAGTTCAATGATTTCATCAAGTATTCCATAAAAGTCAACTTCATTTTCTCTATGATGAGATCCTCTCAAGAAAACTCCACTGTTCATTGTTTTTTTTATTCCCCATATGCATGTGTATAAAATCGAAAACCATTCACCACATATGCATTATAATATTTCACCATTTTGGATGGTGGGTTACTCAATATACAAAGTCGTTTGTCAATTTTATCAGCATGTCGAGACACCTAAAAATTTTTGAAATAATTATCAATATAGTAAACTATAAATTGAAGGAGTTGTTAAAGTATGAAAATTTTATGTTACCAGTATTTGAAACCACTGATAAAAATTTTTCTGTCTGTGTTCTTCGAGAGCAGCTGCTGTAATTTTTGGAAGTTGTTTCTTGATATGATTATCATACAATCTATAAAAAAAGCTATTTATTGTAACATAAATATTAGAATAAGTAATAGAAGCACTTATAGTACAAATGATGTCATCTCTTCACAGTTGAGCAGCACATACGTATGAGCTCTGTGATGTTCATCATCTGAAAGCCATCGTTCATGAACTCCACCAAAACCAAGCTCTGATTGGTTAAAAACGGATAATTGATTTTCGATTTCATCAATATTCCCCTCGTTCCGTCCCATGCGGTTGTGTTTTGAAGGATACTCAGATTCAAAATAGTGGGAGCAGAAAAAATATATCTCCTCCTGCAAATAAGCTTCAGTAATAGATCCTTCACCAGATTCTTTGTTACGTACTTTTTTTTCAATTTCTGCATGCATCTTTCGAATGGGTACATCCATCGAAACTGTATCAGACCTCCACATTTTGCTTCATATGGAAAATGTAATATCAAATGTTCCATTGAGTCGAAGAAAGACGGCGAGAATATTTTTTCCAGTTTACATATAATTACAACAACATCTTCTTCAAGTTTTCATAGAGCATCATAATCTGTTGTCACTGCACAAATGTCCCAAAAAAAATATGATACGTCTGTTATGGAATCCAATATCACAGAATTCAACAAACCTCTTAATCCAATGGGTATAAGTCTTTCCATTATAACATGACAATCATGACTTTTTAATCCGGTAATATGACCATTATTTACACATCTACCCAAATTGGAAGCGCATCCATCTGGAAGTCTCAAATTTGAAATCCATTGACAAAATAATAAACGGATTTCTTTGGAAAATGTATAAGCTGATTTTGGTTTCATTAACCTTTTTGTTCTAACATTATCAAACAGTTCGAGTTCTGGACGCCTACAAATTTGAGCAAGGTCTAGTCGTGCATTTACATTATCTTTTCTCTTTCCTGGTGTATCCAAAATTGTATGAAACAAATTATCAAAACAGTTCTTCTCAATATTCATTACATCCAACATGTGGCGGACCAGAAAATCAGACCAATATGGAAAATCCCAAAATATGCTACGTTTTAGCCAATTGTGTTCTTTCCCAAAACCAGAAATTTTCTGTTGGTTTATTGTGGGTCCAAATGTGATGGGAGGTAATGAATATACAACTGATTTTAACTCCGTACCTGATAGCATTTTTGGAGGTCCATCCCTTTCAACTGTGTCTTTTCTAAAATGAGATATGTTTCTGTGAAAAGGATGATCAGCTGGAAGAAATCTGCGATGACAGTCAAAATAGCAAGGTTTTTTTCCATGGATGAGCATAAATGCCTTGTTCTATCCCATATAGTAAGGACATGATTTCGGCCCATGTGTACTCCAGCCAGATAATATGCCATAAGTCGGGAAGTCACTGATTGTCCACGTCAATACTGCTCTTAGTATGAAAATTTTTTTCGCAGCAACATTATAAGTACTGACACCAGTACTCCACAGTATATTTAATTCATTAATCAATGGTTTCAAATAAACATCAATATTCTTCTTCGGATGTCCTGGGATTAGTAAGGTCAAAAAGATATAGGGTTCCTTCATCAACATCCATGGAGGTAAATTGTACAGAGTTAAAAAGACAGGCCAACATGAATATTGACTACCATAAGATCCGAATGGATAGAAACCATCAGCGGAAAGACCTAGTCGCACATTTCGGGCTTCTAAAGCAAAGGATGGGTGCACTCTATCAAAATGTTTCCATGAATCACCATCGGCCAGATGATTCAAGATTTTACCGGTTGAAATATTCATTTTGTGCCAGGACATCATTGTCACTGTATTCTTAGACATGAATAAACGTTGAAGTATGGATGTAAGAGGAAAATATCTCAACTATTTTATAGGAATCAAGCCAGACTTTCCATTTTGAGCTTCTTTATAACTCGATTTCCCACAAGTGGGAAAACTATCCAATGACTCATTTTCCCCAGAATATAAAATAAAATCATTTGAATATGCATGAATCTTATGACAACTGAGTCCTAAATTCCGAACCAGCCTCTTACTCTCATAGTAATTTGAAGGCAAAACATTTCCTTCGGGTAACAGTGTTTTAACCAAAGAAAATATTTTATCAAAACACGTGTTTGACATTCCATTATCGGGTTTGATAGCCATAAATTTTGCACCTACTTCTAATTTGCTTATCTTGCAACCAGGATATAACGCATCCTCAGCATACCTCAACAACTCATAAAATTCAGAGTGTGCCAACTCAGGAGTTGAATCAATATCATCTTGAGTTTTTGTATGTTGAATAGATGGACCTACAACATCATGTACTAAATTTTGAAACCGTGATGGATCTGGAATCAAGTTAGTATCACCTTCTGTAGAACTGCATTCACAATGTTGATACCAAAAAACATAATCTGGTTGAAAACCAAAATGCAAGAGATGTCCCCCAACTTTTTCAAACGTGTCAAATGTTCTCAATGCACATTTTTTACAAGGAAATTTTATTGTGCCTTCTGAAACAAATTCTGGATTTAATGCCGCAAATGCTAAAAAAGTCTCCACACCCTCTATATATACTGGATTTAAACCAGAACTATCTGGATTTCTACGTTGATTTATCCATATGCGGTCATCTAATAATGAATGTTGACGACCTCGGTGTTCCATATTTTTCTATAAAATATAAAAGCATTACTGGTTTTGAATAATTTGTTAGAAAAAACACTCAAGCAAGGATAATTATAGAGTTTACATCAGACACGACTGACGTAAACTTTTTATTGGGATAGACCTAAAAAATAACCCTTTAAGAATTGAACATGTTAAGAATAAAGCAAAACCTGGTACAAATATTGATAATTTTAATATTTTATAAATTTTTTTATTGTTTTAATAATACTAATATTATTTTTTCATAAATATTAATTATATAATAATAACATTATTACATTATTAGTATTTTTTATTACTAATATTAAAATAATATAATTTTCTATATTATGTTACAATTCTCCTTTCATCTGTGTGTTTAACATTCTGTCTCCACGTGTAATATTTGCATTCACTTTCACCTCTCTATTGGTGAGTAGGATGATAATTTTGAAAAAGAATGCAAATATTGCATGTGGAGACAGAGGTTTTTTTAAAACCAATACAGAGATGAAAAGATAATTGAGAAAGATAATGATCACGCTAGTTTTTTCCAATTAGCTAATTATTACTAATTATTGGTAATTATTCCTAATTATTGGTAATTATTGGTAATTATTGGTAATTATTCCTAATTATTGGTAATTATTCCTAATTATTGGTAATTATTCCTAATTATTGGTAATTATTCCTAATTATTGGTAATTATTCCTAATTATTGGTAATTATTGGTAATTATTGGTAATTATTATTAATTATTGGTAATTATTATTAATTATTGGTAATTATTCCTAATTGTTGGTAATTATTCCTAATTATTGGTAATTATTCCTAATTATTGGTAATTATTCCTAATTATTGGTAATTATTGGTAATTATTGGTAATTATTAATAATTATTGGTAATTATTCCTAATTATTGGTAATTATTCCTAATTATTGGTAATTATTCCTAATTATTGGTAATTATTGGTAATTATGGGTAATTATTCCTAATTATTGGTAATTATTCCTAATTATTGGTAATTATTCCTAATTATTGGTAATTATTCCTAATTATTGGTAATTATTCCTAATTATTGGTAATTATTGGTAATTATTGGTAATTATTCCTAATTATTGGTAATTATTCCTAATTATTGGTAATTATTCCAAATTATTGGTAATTATTCCTAATTATTTGTAATTAATGGTAATTATTGGTAATTATTGGTAATTATTGGTAATTATTCCTAATTATTGGTAATTATTCCTAATTATTGGTAATTATTCCAAATTATTGGTAATTATTGGTAATTATTATTAATTATTGGTAATTATTATTAATTATTGGTAATTATTCCTAATTATTGGTAATTATTCCTAATTATTGGTAATTATTCCTAATTATTGGTAATTATTGGTAATTGTTGTTAATTATTATTAATTATTGGTAATTATTGGTAATTATTGGTAATTATCACTAATTATTGGTAATTATTCCTAATTATTGGTAATTATTCCTAATTATTGGTAATTATTCCTAATTATTGGTAATTATTCCTAATTATTGGTAATTATTGGTAATTATTGGTAATTATTATTAATTATTGGTAATTATTCCTAATTATTGGTAATTATTCCTAATTATTGGTAATTATTAGTAATTATTGGTAATTATTCCTAATTATTGGTAATTATTCCTAATTATTGGTGATTATTCCTAATTATTGGTAATTATTGGTAATTATTGGTAATTATTGGTAATTATTCCTAATTATTGGTAATTATTCCTAATTATTGGTAATTATTCCTAATTATTGGCAATTATTCCTAATTATTGGTAATTATTCCTAATTATTGGTAATTATTGGTAATTATTATTAATTATTGGTAATTATTATTAATTATTGGTAATTATTCCTAATTATTGGTAATTATTCCTAATTATTGGTAATTATTCCTAATTGTTGGTAATTATTCCTAATTATTGGTAATTATTCCTAATTATATGTAATTATTCCTAATTATTGGTAATTATTGGTAATTATTGGTAATTATTGGTAATTATTGGTAATTATTGGTAATTACTGGTAATTATTGATAATTGTTGGTAATTGTTGGTAATTGTTGGTAATTGTTGGTAATTGTTGGTAATTGTTGGTAATTATTGGTAATTATTGGTAATTATTGGTAATTATTGGTAATTATTCCTAATTATTGGTAATTATTGGTAATTATTGGTAATTATTATTAATTATTGGTAATTATTATTAATTATTGGTAATTATTCCTGATTATTGGTAATTATTCCTGATTATTGGTAATTATTCCTGATTATTGGTAATTATTCCTGATTATTGGTAATTATTCCTGATTATTGGTAATTATTCCTGATTATTGGTAATTATTGGTAATTATTGGTAATTATTATTAATTATTGGTAATTATTCCTAATTAGTGGTAATTATTCCTAATTACTGGTAATTATTCCTAATTATTGGTAATTATTCCTAATTATTGGTAATTATTCCTAGTTATTGGTAAATATTGGTAAATATTGGTAATTATTGGAAAATATTGACA
Source organism: Viscum album (assembly GCA_963277665.1). Classification (NCBI taxonomy): domain Eukaryota; kingdom Viridiplantae; phylum Streptophyta; class Magnoliopsida; order Santalales; family Viscaceae; genus Viscum; species Viscum album. The sequence goes on from OY728121.1 coordinate 371,692,832, forward strand.
ATTATTGGCAATTATTGGTAAATATTGGTAAATATTGATAATTATTGATAATTATCACTAATTATCACTAATTATTGGTAATTATTGTTAATTATTACTAATTATTGATAATTATTGGTAATTATTGTTAATTATTGTTAATTATTACTAATTATTACTAATTAATGTTACTTATTACTAATTATTGTTAATTTTTTCTAATTATTACTATTTTTTTTAATTATTCCAATTATTACAAATTATATGCATTAACTACTAATTACATTCATTAGCTACTAATTACATTCATTAACTACTAATTACATTCATTAACTACTAATTACATTCATTAATTACTAATTACTATCTTTAATTAAAATTAAAGTTATTAATTACTAATTATAGTCACTTAATTATTAAATATTGTTAATTACTAATAACTAAATCTAACCAATCAAATTTAATACCTTAATACAACATAATTATATCTAATAAGAAATAATAAAAACTAATGTAAAAATATAAAACAAAAACATTAAATAAATATTAAATTAAAATTCAGAAAAAAAAACTTAAACTGGTTTTCAAGCTTTTGATTTGTTGTACTTGTAGGATGATCCCCGCAACCTCCTTGAAATCGACTTGCAAAACAAAATTCACTCAACACATATAAACTAGTAAAAAGTAGTTCAAATTCAGAAAACTTGTCATGGCTGGCTGTATTTATAGGTTAGATTAGTTGCGACGGGTTTATTACGACGGTAGTCCCGTCGCAATTGGTATTATTTGCGACGGGACCGTCGCAAATAACCACGACCGCATTTATTATGGGCAGCAATAAAAGGGGTTATTTGCGACGGGACGGAGATACTGTCGCAAATATCTTTCGCGCCAAACCATTTGCGACAGGTGAGAATATTCCGTCGCAAATAACCCGTCGCTAATACTACTTTTTCCCGTAGTGCAAGCAGCATGTTACCAAAGCAATCCAAAGGAAAGCCACATGCTCGCAGTAAAAAAGAATACTTCAGTATATCAAAGGCACCGTGGATTTCGGTCTGATGTATAATGACAAATCTCAGCCAGAGTTATTGGGATATATAGATGCAGATTGGGCTGGATCAGCAAACGACAGAAAATCAACGTTAGGAGGTGTATTCCATCTTGGTAGATTGTGTATTTCTTGGCTAAGAAAGAAACAAGATTTCATTTCTCTAAGAACCGCAGAGGCTGAATATATTGCGGCCACTCAAGCATGCACACAGTTATTGTGGATGAAGCAGCAGCTTGAAGATATGGGATTTGAAGTGAAGTCTTTAATCGGAATCCAGTGTGATTACTCTAGTGATTTTAATCTTAGTAAAAATATAGTTCATCACTCAAGGACAAAGAACATTGAGATCAAATATCATTTCATCGAGAAGAAGGTGGAGCAAGGGCTTGTGAAGTTGAAGTATGTGCCTACAGAGCTACATGTTGTAGATATTCTGACAAAGGCCTTACCCGAAGAAGCTTTTGAGAGGCATCGACTGGAACTGGGAGTTCAGTCGAATCCTCGCACTTGAAAAAGTGTGGTTGTGGAAACCTCCCCTCTCCCTGAGGTATGATGTGTTTTTTCTAATGCACTCATATGCGTTTTTACCCTGTTACAGACTGCAAAGTAGTGCTCTTTGGGTTTGTTGACAAAGGGGGATAAAATAGTGTTTGTTCAGGGGGGAGACAATGTGGCTATTTGATAAATCATGAATGATATGGGTAGAAACTGGTGGAGCAGAGAGATAGGGGGAGCAATGATATAGGGGGAGAAAATTAAATCAGATGATGCTAGACATGATCGATCAAAGAATAGATATCACGACAGCTGATGATCATGATAAAATCAGAAATTTCAATTGGTATTAGGTTGGTATCAATAGTGGTGTCAGAAATGAAGTGACTCATAGATGAACTTTTCATGATACTCTTGTTTCTCACGTTGAGCATTGCTCATGTGGGCTTAGAGTATGTGTTGATTAAATCTTTGATCGCTATCTGTATTGCAAGAGGCGAATGGTGGCTGAAGATGAATGAAGCCTTCATGAGGTATCAAGGAATGGAGAATTGTTTTGAGAAGAGTTGTCAACAAAACCAAAGGGGGATATTGTTGGGGAAAAATCCCTCAAGGTATCATTGAATCATTTTTGAGATGATTGTGTTTGTTGACAATACAGGACTCCATGTTGTGTTTGTTGACAAAGCGAGTCTCAATGACTCAAACTATTGACATAGGGGGTTTTCATGGAGAATGGGGGAAACTATTTTTGGCAAAGGGAGTTGTGATCTAATGTTAAGGAGGTTTCTAATGTTGTATGTCAGTAATTTTTTCAAATTTATAACATCAAAAATTTGTCAAAGGAAAAGTGGCGCGCAAGTCCAAAAGTGGCGCACAAGTTTTGGTGCACAAGTCCAAAAGTGGCGTGCAAGTTTTGACGCGCAAGTCCTAAAGTGGCGTGCAAGTATGGCGCGCAAGTGTGGCATGCAAGTCATATTTCAAGATCATCATATTAAAATATGGAAAAGGACATAAAGAGGCGCGCAAGTCCTAAAGTTGTGCGCAAGTGTGGCGTGCAAGTCCTCAAAATTCATATAAATAGATGGATACTCACCTCATTTCTCAACGAGCTCAAAACTTAGAGAAAATCCGAGATCTGGGCGCACAAGTAGAAGTGTGTCATGAAAGTTTAGTGTGCGTGCAAGTGGGGTGCGCAATTGTGCGAGGGAAGTGTGACGCGCAAGTGTACCGCACAAGTGTACTGCACAAGTGTATTGCACAAGTGTGTCGCACAAGCTGTGTGGCGTGCAAGTTTTAGCGCGCAAGTTTTGGCACACAAGTTTTGGCGTGCAAGTTTTGGCTCGCAAGTTTTGGCGCGCTAGTGTGGCGCGCAAGTGTGGTGCGCAAGTTGGTTTTTCCGCAATGAAGGCAGAGGTTGTGCACTAGTTAAAGGGTCACACAAGTCACCCTAAGGTTGCGTGGAAGTTATAAATTGCCCAGAACACCTGTGGTAAAGAGGTATTCATCAGTGGATGAACTTTGAACTTCAATAGAGCATCTATCAATAGTTGAGGATGCATTCTTTCGTGCAAATGAAGAGACCTACAGGTCTATAAACTGTAATTGGATATTCTGAAGAAGTAGTGATCACACTTCAGTTGAGAGAGTAGTGAGCTTTCAGATTGTGAGTGGTTGTAAACCAAGAGGGACAGTGAGTCCGCTCTGAACTTGTAAACAGCAGCACGCTTATAGTGGAATTGGTACATCAGCACACTGCCGGTGTATTCTCCTTGGATGTAGCCCAGTGAGGGTGAACCAAGTAATAATCACTATGTCTTTTTCATGCTTTAAGTTTTATTCATACTCTGCATCGAGAAGGAGAGAGAAGAGGGTTTTGTCTAACAGCAAAACAATATCAAAAGGGGCAGTTGTTTTAATCTTTCATACCCTGATTCACTTGCCTCTTAGGGTATCTAGCCTAGTGGACCTAACACACATATATGTGGAAAAACTAATTGTTATGCATACCAGTACAAGTAACTACCAAGAGAAGAGAGTGAGGCCAAAGGGGGTAGTCATCCATCCATCAACCCACCAGAATGTTGGAGAAAACACCCCCAGGGCTCAGAAGACCCGAGGTATCAATCACCCTAACCAATATGGTAGATTAGCATATAAAAACCCAAAATTAAATAATATAATATAGCTCAAAAACACACTATGGGCATAACCTAGTCTTATACTCAACTACAGCTAACATCTCTCAAACTCACAGCTCCCACTGTTATGACCATATATCCTATAATAACGCAACAATTTAAAGAGTTGCATTAAATTATTTTATCCCTTTTCATCAATTTAACTTTACATTAATTAATTATTTAACCATTAATTAACCTTTAACATTTTCCACATTACATTTCATTACCATTACAACAAAGTTCCATGCCCTCCAAGCATAAGAAAAATGAGTCCACGGCTTCTCAGAATTATAACCTCAGTATTACATCCTAGCAAGATCCAACCCCATGGTTTATAAATTTATTCATTTGTTGACAATATTCTTTTTCATATTACCAATTACTCTAGAAAAACATCATAAGCTACCAAACAAGGTATTAAACCAAGCACATCCATCTACCCCAAGCAGTGGAGAAATGAAAGTAGATAAACAAACAACCTAGCTGTCAACCAAAAAACATATTAAAACTAGTATCTAAATTTCATATCAATGGGTAAACCCAGCTTCATCGCATTCTATCATCCCTGGTGTCCTCCCTGACACCCACATTCATATCTTGATGCACCCCGCCATTACAAGCGTCAACTACTACCACAACAATCGGGCCTCCCTTCCCCATATACCACAACAGCCCTCCAGGGTCAGCCATCACATGCTCACATCACATCCTGGCCTCCCTACCCCATATACCACAATTTCCCTCCAAGATCATCCATCCAGGATCATGTCACATCACATACAGTAGGAAACAAATATAGAACCTAGGCTCTTTGTTCTAAATAAAGGAATCCATCCTTCTCACACAATGAGCACTCATGGCCCCAAATCACAAGGAACTCGGCCTTTATAAGAAAATAGGAAACTCAGGCCCTAAAAAGAATTATATTTTATCAAATAACTGATTCTTATTCCATGTTGAGTTAATTGATTCATTTTTTATAGGTTTCAACTACGGGTAACCTAACCATAAAGTCATCACAAGCTGTCACAAATTAACTAAACAATTAATTTAACATGCCTTTAATACCTTTATAAAAAATAATCAACATGCTTCACATATTTATTTAATTCAATTATAAAATGGAAGATAAATTCATTTAAGCTTTCTCACAGCATTAAAACTACAACACACCAGATTCATTAAACATGCCTCTTTAATCTTTTATCCAATTAATTAATAATTAATTCAGACTTTATGTTCTTTACCAATTTCCATATAGAAGAACATGTTAATCAAAGTGAGGAATAGATATCACACTATCTAGAAAAAAAGAGTCAAAATGTTATCATGGTACAAAACAACAACATCTACATGTGATCTATATCGATTCTTTAATCTGGTTCAAGTAATTATTAGGTTAATTTCATTGTGATCCAAGTGGATAAATCATGATAGCACTATGATTGCACATAAATAAATAAAGAAGCAATGAATACCCTACCTCAAAAGGGTGTCAATATTCTTTGCATGAGAGCAGACCAACGTTGCAGATCTCGATCACCTCTCCTGAAAGAACTCTATCCACCTGAGGATGACGTTCCACAACCGCACCAACAAGAAACCAATAAAAATCCTTTAAAAACATGGAGACCAAGCACCATCACATGGAAAATATGAATAGGAGGGAACAAATTGAAGAAACTGCAAGAACGGTGGCAGAACATACCTTGGATCATAGATGGATCAAAGGAGGGAAGCAGGAGATCAATCCTTCAAAAAGGAATCCCCAAAACATCAAAGAGGGTGTTGTCGGGTCTCTTGGAATCGGGAGAGAGGTGTTGCAGCTGTAGGGTTTGACAAAGCCACATGGCTTAAAATGTTTACAACATACAACATTGAAGATTTACATGATGTGTAATCCCATTTCACGTCATGTAATCCTTGGGGTTCAGTTTCTACCAAAAAATACATTGCCTTTTTATTTCTAAAACCCAGATTTATTACATGTCGTGATCTGATCAGCACAAGTTGTGAAAACTACTTTAACATCATGTAAATGTTTACATGGTGTGAAATCTTCATGGTTCAATCATTTAGCATTCGAACTCCTCCAGACTTCCTCTGATCCTCCTTCGAGCACCTCGGTCTTCAAAAATTAATGAAGGGTCGATCCACATGGATCTAAGCCCTTAAATTAGATACCTCTTAAAACATTATCATCCTTGAGAATCCAAAATCAACCTAGAGAGGAAACACAAAGGGAATCCACCCTGCGAGATACCTCTCAAGTTTCTCTCCACCATAGGGGCTCAACCACCTCAACAGAGGGATATCACAAAACCACGCAATAACCACAACCACTTCCTAAACTCTCTATTGGAGGAGATACCTCTCCCAATAGAGAAATCCACAACAAGAAATAAGAGACATCCATCTTATAAACCAAAAAAGGTCTAACACCACAAAATAAATATCATTATATGATAAGAGATAAACATAAAATGGCTTGGGGTACTGAGCATGTAATTACGACTCAAGTTCCCACGTACTTTCATCCACACCACTATACCCCCACAATACACAAACCAAGGGGATATCACACCTGCAAAATAGCTTCTCCTAGTAGTCCTGGATCTCTACAGGCTACTACTTGAAGGTTTCATCATTATCAACATTGATTTTTCCCAAATAAATGATGTGAGAGTCATCATACAAATAACGATGGAGATACAATACAAAAAAGACATTATGTATCTAGCTCATCTTCAAGGGAAGCATTATCTAATACACTATGGATCCAACATGAGCTAACACCTCTAAAGGACCAACAAACTGGGAGAAATCTTACTCCCATGACCAAACCTTCACTGCCCATGATAGAGAGTCACCTTAAAGAAAACATGATCCCCAACATCAAACTCTATAGGTATCCTCCTATGATTGGTATAAGATTTATGATGATCATGAACTTCTTTCATCCTATCAAAAATCACATGAATCATATCTGTTGTATTCTATACCAGTTCTATCCCAAGAATTGATGACTCTATGACCCCGATCTTGCACAACGAAGAAGAGAAATTTTGGCCATACAAGGCTTCAAACAAAGCCATACCGATGGTGGAGTGAAAATTATTTTTGTAAGAAAACTCTACTAAGGGAAAGTACTTCATCCATGAACCTCCAAATTACAGGACACAAGAGTGCAACATATATTCAAGAGTTATGATGGTTTGATCTATTTGAACATCCATCTATAGATGAAAAGCAATACTAAGGAATAGTTGAGAGCCAAAATCATGTTGGAGACCTCTCCACACCCTGGAGGTAAAATGAGAATCTTGATTGGAAATTATCATCCTCGGGACTCTGTGGAGTCTCACCACTGCCTCCAGATACTTCCTAAAAAAACCTCCACTAAGCTCGACTCCTTGATCGCTATAAAGTAGGTTGATTCTGTCAAATGATCCACTACCACCCATATAGCATCACAGAATCCATGAGCTCAAGGTAAACCGATAACAAAGTCCATCGAGATGTCCTCCCACTTCCATTGAGGAACATCTAATGTATGAATATAATCACCAGGAACATGGTGCTCATATTTCACCTTATAATAGATCAAAAATCGAGACACAAACTCTACAACTACATGCTTCAACCCAAGTCACCAAAAATAACCCCTTAAATCTTGGTACATATTTTTTATGCTAGGATATAATGCTAAAGGTGAAATATGGAACTCTAGGAGAACTATATCAAGAATTTCCAAAGGAATAAAAATCCTTCCCTAAAACAACACTCGGGGTTGTTCATCCTCAGATTAATCATCAGGGGACTCACCATAAACAACTCGGTCTCTCCAGGCCTCCACCTCAAGATCCCCCAATTGGGAATCTTCCACCTATTGAACCAGATATGACTGTACTGACATCTAAAAAATACAACCTCTTCCCCCAATTTCTCTCATATCTAGATGAAATTTTGAATATTCTTCCATCACTCTCTAGGAATCACCAGATTTACACACTACATCACTACGTGACTTCTTGCTCAACACATCGGCCATGAAATTCCCATTTCCTGGTGTATATGAAATCTCAAAGTCATAGTACTGTAAGAACGTAATCCATCAATGTTGTAGAAAGTTTAAGTCACATTGGGAGATAACATTCCTCTGGATCTTATGATTGGTGAAGACCACAAAATGCTCACCGATGAGATAATGTCTCCACAAATTCAGGGAAAAAATTATTGTCTTCAACTTGAGATTGTGAGTGGAATAGTTACACTCATGGGGATGTAACTACTGAGACCCATAAGAAAGGACTGATCTTTGTTTCATCAGAACATATCCCAACCCAAGATGCAAAGCATCATAGAAAACCTCAAACTGAACTCTTTCTGTTGGCAGACAAAGAACAAAAGCACTGACCAACTTCTCCTTCAGATACTCAAAAGTTATCTGAAACTGATTAGTCCACAAGAACACCTAATATTATCTAGTCAACGATGCTAGAGGAGTAGAAACCTGAGAGAAATCAGCTACAAACCTCCTGCAATATCCTTAAAGACCAAGGAAATGTGTACCTCTATCACTATTTTGGGGGATTCCTAAGAAACAAATGTGTCTATCTTCGATGAATACACAACTAATCCATGTTGGGATATAACATGCCCTAATAAATGGACTTCTCAAGCTCAAAACTCACACTTTGGTAACTTCCCAAACAACTTCTCATGATGAAGAACTCCCAAAATGGCACGTAGATATTGTACATGATCTTCCTCATATGTGGATTACACAAGGATATCGTCAATTAAAACCACCATGAACTTATCTAGGAACTCATGGAACAAAGAATTCATTAACCTCATGAACACAATTGGAGAATTCATTACACCGAATGGCATCACAACAATCTCATAATTCCTATAATGACAATGGAAAGTAGTCTTTGAGATATCCTCATCCTTCACACATATCTGATGATATCTAGACTACAAATTGATCTTTGAAAACCAACTTGCACCCTTCAGTTGATCGAATAAATCATCAATCTGTGGAAGAGGATAGCAGTTATTTACTATCACTTGGTTCAAGTGATGATAATCGATACACAACCAAAAAATTTCATCATCTTTCTTCACCAACAATACTGGTTCTCATACGACCTTTCATGTAGTTCGATCTCAAACCCAATCTCTCTTTGAGGGGGTAATGCTACATTCTCCTCTAAAAAGACATCATGGTATTCTATTTTGGCCTTGGGAAACACCGATTGCTGAAACTATGATGAACTCAATATCATCTCATACATCAAGGGTGGTAGGGATGGAACACACCTTTGACCCATCTGAGGGTCTTGTTTTCCAACAAACACTATTGGATCTCCATCAGCATCGAAGAACACAACCGACCTCCTAAAGAAATTCACGATCTTATGCACCGAATACAACAAATCCATGACAAGGATGGTGTCATATGTTTGTATTTGTAAACATAGGAAATCTCCCCAAGAGTGGTGCTTCCCCAGCACTAGCTCACAGTATCTACATACATCAAACAAGACAACTCGACCTCCAACTAGAATAGTCAACGCCAAGGGCACTAGAAGTTTCTCTACCTCAAGTCTCAAAGCATGGAAAAGGGTAGGTGATATGAAGAAGTCTGTCACTCCTGGATAAAAAAAGGCACACACCCATGTAGAAAATAAGAAAAGGTTACCTAGGACAATGTCTGACCTACCTGGAGCTGGAAACACTAAAGCATGAAGCTAGACACAACCTATTTAATAGCCTCTCTAACCACGCTGACAACAACCTCCACAGTAGCACTCTTCTCAATGAGGATAGGGAGAATCTCAAGGTTTTCCTCTACCTACCTCATCTACTCTCTGTTGATCCCAAACTGGAGAAACCTACTACTACTACCTCAGTTGGAACTACCTCAGAGGAGAAGCCTAAAATGGAACAACCGGTGCACGCTGACTACTCAGAAAGGTCTGGCACTCTCACCACTGATGAACTCGGACTCCATAAGAAAAACATGAGTCTGATCCCTTAACATAGTCCTAAGAGACACTTCCCATGGAGAAACAATACATTGAGGGTTGGGACCTACTCCCATCTGATCTGAAGCTCTTCTATCCTAAAAACTAGGAACCCCAGACCATAGATCTGCTTCCTGAGGAATCTTGATGACTCCCTTATCATAATGATCCAATTCTGACTAACATTCTCTCGATGACCTCTCCTCTCACCAGCACCTCAAGATACATCTTCAATATAAATGGGGTGACCTGGAATTGGATCTATGGAAATAAAGTCTCCTCGAAATGCCTCTACTTAGCCTAATCATCAAGAAATAGGTTTCAATCATATCATAGAAGGTTCCTAAAATTAATCCTAAACTCTTTCACACTGGATATCCCCTGCTGAAGGGTAAGAAGCTCCAGGCAACTATCCACCTTCATGGTCGAAGAAAAAAACTTGGCTCTGAACTGGTCTCGGAACTCCTCCCATGAGACTGTCGACTCCTCGCGATCTCGGAGTAATAAGAATCACCACTGCCTCACTGACCCATGCAGCATCATCATAACCAACAATACCCAGTGGTCCTTTTGAGCATGGATCAAACTAAAGTATATCTCAACATCATTCAACAAGTCTTTTTTGAATTCATCTAAAATGGATCCCTCATACCTCTGCAGACTCTCTCACTAAAACTCTACGAGTTTCCTCCTCCAAGTGTCATTATTTTTAACCTCTAACATGCGATGATCTTCTCGCACAACTTTCTGAACATATTCTGTATGAACCAGATGAGGACATGGACCTAGATCAATTCCTACAAAAGAAAAAATAGTTAGAGATCCTAACCTATAATATAGAAGAATTTAACATTAATTAATTTTTTTTATTTAATTCATTTTAGGTTAACATATCCCAAGGTCTACCCATTCAAACATAGGCACAAAGAAGAATGATGCATGATCCTTTCCTAGGTCTCTACCCAGTAACCAGTTTCACCTCATTTAGTAATCATTTTAAGATTAAAGGATTGTGAATTAGATCACAAGGGTCCCTAAATATCCATGTCTATGCCAGTATTCTATGTTTACAATGCTTAAAAAACTTAGTTGACACTGTTTACCTACCATCCCATGAAACCTCACCTATGCCTAACTCCCAACTCTATCTTATCCCTCAACCAGACCTACCATACCACTCTATCATGACACTCTCCCCACAAGGTGTACCCCTCCTAGACCAGCAATGAGAGAAGAGAGATAGTGACACTCGAGTCTCGCCTCCATTAGTCCCTAGGTTAGAGACTAGCACCGAGGGTATAATAAACATGAATATGGGAGGCATTATCTTCTATGAGAACACATGAGAAAGATAGAGATAATAAAAACACCAACCAACTCATGTTCAGACATCAATATAAAAATAAAATTCAAAGTGAACATATATACTGACAAGCAAGAACTACTACAACTTCAAGAAAAAACTAGAATTACCAAAATGAAAGGTAAAGACGGTGACGACCACGAAGCCCAAAAAGCTTCTTCAAATCACAATCTAGTAGTAAGCAGACTGATCTCCAACCTTCTCCTACTGACCTAGAATAAAATATTTACAGATACATAGGGTGAGTATGACAGTGTACTTAGCAGGATCCTCCCTGGAGCCTCTCATGTAAAAGATAAAGAAAGCATACTAAAGCATAATGAACATCAATAAAACTAACTCATCACTTAAATAGTTATACTAAGTTCTCAGCCTCACCATGGTTACCCTAAAAAAGTATCACATAAAAGATCATATAATATAATAAAGAATATTAAGGGTACCACATTACCACTTCCCCACTGGTTTTCCGCTCTTCCCCAACAACGCACATCTGGAGCATCTCTCTCTAAAAAGGCTATCCCGTAAACACCTAGGAAAAGAACCACAACATGCACCTTTTGGAACACACCACCACATCAACGTAACAAAAAGAAACTAGGTAGTTTCTATGAGCCATCACAACCTGTATAAAATGTATCATACATCAGGTATTATACATCATGACATTATAGCCCATACACTGAGTAAGGAACCTCAATCCATCACAATCTATACACAATATACCTATAGTAGTCATTAGGAAACTATATTCAGAATACATGTGTGTAAAATAACCACAGTCCATTACATCCCTCTACACACATACACGGTAAAAAACTAATTTTCGTGCATACCAGCATAAGTAAATACCAAGAGAAGGGAGTGGGGATAAAGGGAGTAGTCATTCATCCATCCTCCCATCAAGATGTTGGGGAAAACACCCCCAGGGATCAGAATCTCCGGGGTGTTATTCATCATAACCGATAGGGTGGAGTGGAATATAAAAACAAAAAAGTACATGATATAATATAACTCATAACCACACTATGGGAATAACCTAGTCACAGACTCAACTGCAGATAACATCTCTCAAACTCGTGGATACCACTTCCAAGACCAGATATCCTATAAGAACACAACCATTTAAAGAGCTACATTAAATTATTGTATCCATTTTCATCAGTTTTACTTTACATTAATTAATTCTTTAACCATTAATTAACCATTAACAATTTCCACATTACATTTCATTACCATTACAACAAATTTTCATGCCCTTCAGGTATAAGAAAATCGATTCCATGGATTCTCAAAATTATAACCTCATAATTTTATCCCATAAAGATCCAACCCCATGGATTAAACATTTATTCATTTATTAATAGCATTAATTTCCATATTACCAGGTACTCTGGGAAAACATCCTAAGCTACCAAACAAGGTATAAAACTAGGCACATCAATCTATCTCAAGAAGTGGAGAAAGGAAAGAATATAAACAAACAACCTTCTTGTCAACCAAACAATATATTCAAACAAGCATACAACTTTCATATTAATAGGTAAGCCTAGATTTAAACTATTATGCCATCCCATGGGTCCTCCCTGACACCCACATGCAAAACCCGATGAATCCCACCATCACATGCGTCAACTTCTACCACAACAACCAAGCCTCCCCGCCCCATATACCACAAAATACCTCTAGGATCAACCATCCTAGGATCACATCATTTTAGGGCCTCCCCACCCCATATACCACAACATCCCTCTATGATCATCCATATAGGATCACATAACATCAAAAGAAGTAGGAAACAAACATAGAAACTAGGCTCTTATCCCTAAAGCAATAAATCTAGGCTTCACACACAATGAGCCCTCATGGCCCCAAAGCATATGGAACTCAGCCTTTACAAGTATTCATGAAACTCAGGACCTAAAAGGCATTATCTTTTATCACACAACCAATTATTATTCCATCTTGAATTAACTGATTCATTATTTACAGATTCCAACTGTGGGAAACCTAACTAGCAAGTCAACCCAAGTTGTCACAAATTAATTAAACAATTAATTTAACATGTCTTTAAATCATTTATTAACAAGAATCAACATGATTGAAATATTTATTCAGTTCCATTAACACATGGAAGATCAATTCATTTAAACATTCTCACATCATTAAAACTACAACACACGAGATTCATTAAACACGCCTCTTTAATATTTTTCCAATTAATTAACAATTAATTTTAGTTTTACATTCTTTACCAATTTCCATCAAGAACAACACGTTAATCCAATAAAGGCATATATATCACACTATCAATAAAAATAAGAGGCAAACTGTTAACATAGTACACGACAACAACATCCTCATGCGATTGATATCAATTCTTTCATCTGGTTCAAGTAATTATTAGGTTAATTTAATTATGATCTAAGGGGAAAATCATGATATCTCTATTATTGCACATAAATAAATAGAGAATCAATGAATCCCCTACCTAAAAAAGGGTTTCAATGTTCTTTTCACAAGAATGGGCCAATGTTGTGGATCCTGATCACCTCTCCTGTAAGAATAGCATCCACCTGAGGACACTGTGCCACAACTATGCCAACAAAAAACCAACAAAACTTCTTTTGAAACATGGATATCAAGTTCCAACACATGGAAAAGAGGAACATAAGGGAACAGATTGAAGAAACCTCAAGAATGGAGGTAGAACATTCCTTGGATCAAAGATAGATCGAAGGAGGGAAGCTAGAGATCAATCTTTGACAAAGAAATCCCCAAAAAATAAAAAATGGGGTTGTAAGGTCACTTGGAATTGGGAGAGAGGTGTTACAACCATAGGTTTTGACAAACCCAAGTGGGTGAAAACATTTAAAACATACATCATTGAGAATTTACCTGACATGGAATCCCCTTTAATGTTGTGTAATCCTTAGGGTTAGGTTTCTACTGAAAAATGCATCTCCTTTTTATTTTTAAAACCCTGATTTATTACACATCGTGATCTGATCAGAATAAGTTGTGAAACCTACTTTCATGTTGTGTAAATGTTTACACGGTGTGAAATCTCCCAAATTCCATCTTTTAGTAGTTTAACTCCTCCAAAATTCCTCTGAGGCTCCTCTGATCACCTTGGTCTTCGGAAACAGACAAAGGGTCGATCCATGTGGATACATGCCCTTACATTATCACATACATATAATATATATAAATATATATAATATATTACATGATAAACCTGATTCATTTAACTTGACTCCAAATTCCTTCTTAATATTAAACAAACCTGGAATATTAAAATAATATTCATTCAATTAAAATTATTCATCATATTTACTTAACTTGTAAATACATTTAATAAATAAATTCAATACCAATTATTATTTAAATAAATAATATGAATTTATTTATTTATAGATGATCGGTAACTTGGACAACACTCAGACCTTGTGGTGGGTCCCACCATGTCTAATATATCTATTCAACTGAATAGGGTGGATTCTTGAATACGTTATTGTGTGTGACCCTCTAGATCATTATCTTGATAGGAGTGAATAAAATCCAAAGACCAAGAGTGGAGTCTAGAAACTCATCAAGGCCCCTAAAGAGATAAGGATTTTCATAGAAAATACAACCAACCTATGAATACGTATTGTGTACTATAATCTCTTTGTCTTTAAAAATCTCATAAATCAGGATGAACACTTGTGTCATCACCCTTTTCTTGCTTTATTGTTTTTTTATCTAGCTAGATGGATTTACCTTTTTAAAAAATTTTCTAAATAATTATGAAGGTATCACCATCCAGATCAACCAGACCTGAGATATATAACATCCTTAACTTGGAATTGACAAATGTAGGTTCTGAGAACAGTGGAAGCGCGGTTGGGCTGGCACCCAACTTTAAATTTTACCATGATCGATGATTATTCTAGAATCAATCGACGATGAATTCCAGAATCCACGAAATAAAATCAAAGATTTATATAAATAAGAAAGAGGCCTAGAAACTTTATAGAGGATCAACATTTTTTTTTATAATTAATTTAATTAAATTAAAGAAATATCTTTAAGTTTTTATTTCTTCGTTGATGTGTCTGACCACAGATCTTCGGTGAGACTTTTGTTGCTTTGTAGAGATCAAGAGTAAATCTCCTATAGTGATAATGTACATGTTCTCCGAGAATATCTAGATGTTGTTGAAGGAGTCTTTGGGTGCTAACATGGAAGGTCCTTGCGCTTGCATCATCTGCCCTCAATCTCCTTGAGAGCTACTTCCAAAGCGTTTTCTGATTTAGTGGAGGATGGCTGCTCTCGTTCTTGAGAGTGTTCTTGGAGAAAAAAATGATCTCTCGAGGCTTGAGAGATTTTTATCCAAAATGTTTTGTAAAACCAAAATTGTATCTCTAGCCTATAGGATTACTCCTTGTATAATAATATAATGATATGTAACTGGGAATTTAATTCACTAGATAATAATAAATAATTATCACAAGTGTCGTTACTTATTATATTATTCCATGTGAAACCCCATATCAAATAATAATAGCAATACCATTATTTCCATGGCATGTTCTTAGATTTAAAATTATAACTAAATATTATTTTAATCAAATATTAATTAATATTATTCTCTCATTGGACCCTTTAACTCGGTCCTCCCATCCTCCAAAATATTTATCGGACCTTGAATAATGAATATTTATTTATTAAAGAAATAAATAAATCTAACCACGTTATTCACCGATAAATAAATAAAATACAATCAGGAATACCTGAATAATTGTTAAACCACAACTAGGAATAATATTTATTCAACTTGTTAAATAATAAATTATTTAACTGAGACTCTGGATACACTTAGTGTGTGACCCTCTAAGCCTTGTTTTGCATGGCATTAGGCAAGCCTGCCTAAAGTCCAAGGTTAACATCTAATAACACGACAATACACCCATAGAGAAAGAAGCTAATTCTGAAACAATATGTCACCTCATATGAATGTTTACCATGTAATATAATCCCTTTATCACAATATCTTCAATTTAGAAAGTTGCATGCTAGTGTCATCATCCTATATGCTTGAGAACTTGTTATTAGACTTTCTAGAAATATAACTTTACTAGAAAACACCATGTCCATGGATTTATTTAGGAAATATCATTTCCATCAAAGGTCCTAATATATTTACTTTTGTTAATGAACAAAAGGGATAAACATTTTCTCACATTATTCATTAATACAATATTACTCATGATGCACTCAACATATCCTACCTCGGCATGAGCATATGTTATCATAGTTTTCACCAATTTATAAAAGTGCATGACTCATAATATCCATTAATAATAATCTCAAATTATAAGGACCATTACACACATTCTCATATAGGAACATAGAATGACACTTATAAAGTGGATTTCCTACTATCGGGTCTTCTTCTCGTAATATCCTACTAGATATTACTAGGGATGTACACCATGAGAAGGTACCTCAAAGTCCTATGAGTCTCCACCCTTGATAGATTGTATCATTTGTGTCCCTTAAAATTATATCATTCATCCATAGAAAATTTATTCAATAATTGTGTCATGGCACTTTCAGGTTTTCATCATAGCGGGGAACTGTTATGACTTTTTAGGGTGACAGCTACTCTTAGGACATTATCACATGCTATGTTACATATAAGAACGACCATGATGTGATAAGAATTTATTAATATTCAAAAACATGAATATAAGTTTATTATAAAGTAAAAATAAGTTGGTTCTAGTGCACCAACTCCAACATACTCCCACTTGCACTAGATCCAACTGCTAACAACCTTCAGTCCACTAGCTCTCACATGATATTAATGCTTCTGCTAAAATAAGACTTTACTCAAGGGGTCCACTATGTTATCCTTCATGGACACTCTGCTCACTAAAACTTCACCCCTATAAGGAAAATACCTAAATAGGTGATACTTTCATAGTATGTGCTTTTTCCATTGATGTGAAATTATATACTTTACAAGAGCCACCGCTGCAGTATTATCAAAATACAATGTGATAGGGTCTCTATTTATAGGAACTACATCAAGATCTTGGAAAATTTTCTGAATCCATATGGATTCCTTTGCTGCATTAGAAGCTGCTATATATTCTGACTCTACAATAGAATCAGTGATAACTAGCTTCTTTGAACTCTTCCAACTCACAACTCGTCCGTTGATATGAAAACCATATCCTGATTGTGACTTTAGATCATTATGGTTTGTCTGAAAACTAGCATCATCATACCCTCTTATGAAAATATCCTCATCTCTTCCATACACCATGAACATATCCTTATTTCTTCTTAGATACTTAAGGATAAACTTAACATCAGTACAATTTTGGTCTCCTGGATCTTCTTGATATCTTCCTACCATGATCAGTTCATAGGCAACATCATGGCATGCATGATTGATCCTATCACCAAAGTATATGGGATCTTACTCGTTAAATTTTTCTCTTATGGTTTATGGGGACAAATTTTCTTAGAAAGATGTATTCCATGTGAAACTAGAACCAATCCCCTCTTGGATTGTTCCATACTAAATTTCATTAGTATTTGATCAATGAATGTGCTCTAACTTAGCCAAAGAAGCCTCTTAGATCTATCATGAATAACCTTGATCCCTAGAATGTAAGCTTCTTCACTGAAGTCTTTCATGGAGAATCACTTGTTAAACCAGTCATTAACTGACTATAAGACTGGTATGTTTTTTCCAATAAGTAATATGTTGTCAACATATACTACTAGGATAACGACCACATTCTCATTAAACCTTTTATAAACACATGGCTCAAATTCATTCTTAATGAAACCAAATTCGCTTATGGATTCATAAAATCAAATATTTCATGGCCTGTATGCTTAATTAAATCCATAAATGGATCTATACAACTTAAAAACCCTTTTGGAATCACCTGGTGTCACAAACCCTTCTTGTTGTGTCATATAGACATCTTCCAGAAGGTTCCCGCTGTTTTGACATCCATCTACCAAATCTCATAGTCATGGTAAGATGCTATGGAAAGTATGATTCTAATGGATTTGGACATGGAAACTGGTGAAAAAGTTTCATCATAGTCAATTACATTATGATGTTTAAAACATTTATCTACTAGCCTTTCCTTATAGGTACTTACTTTACCTTCCATGTCCAGTTTCCTATTGAATACTCATTTACATCCAACGGGCTTTAGATGAACTAGCACATCGACCAGAACCCAAACTTGGTTTTGATACATAAAATCCATCTCATAATTCATAGCTTCTGAGCTCTCTACTGCTTCTTTATAGGAGAGAGGTTCATCATTTTCCAACAATAATGATCCACCATCCTTGGTGACAAGAAAACCATTTCTCTTTGGTTCCCTTACATCTCTTACACTCCTACGTAGTACTAGTGTTTCAAGAACTAATTATTCCACAGGGACCTATGTAACTTGTTCCTGTACCAACTCTCGTGTATCATGAGTAGCAACTTCGTCAAATTCAATCTTGCTCCCACTATCCTTTTTGAATATGTGCTCCCTCTCAAGAATGACAGTCTGTCTGGAAATAATAACTTTCTTGTATAAGGGGTTGTATAGGTAGTATCCCTTTGTTTACTTAGGATTCCTTGTAAATATACACCTCATACCCCAGGGTTCTAGTTTGTTTCCTGAGAAATCCTTAGCAAATTCCTTGCATCCACATACATGTGTATGTGAAAAAATAGGTTTCTTTCCACTCCATAACTCAAAGGGGATTCTGTTTTCCACCTTAGTTGGCACTCAATTTAATGTATATGATGAAGTCTATAATTCATATCCCCAAAAGGATAATATAATATTTGTATGACTCGTCATCGACCTTACCATGTCCAAAAAGGTCTGGTTATTCCTTTCACTAAAACCATTCCACTATGTTGTATAAGGTGGAGTGAGTTGAGATATAATCCCAAACTCCTGTAAAAGGTCGATGAACTCTTGGTTAAGATATTCTCTACCTCGATCCGATCAAATTTTCTTTATCTTCTTACCAATCTAATTCTTTAATTCATTGTTGAAATCCTTGAATTTCTCAAAGTACTTGGACTTATACCTCATCAATTAAATATATCCATATCTACTCAAGTCATCAGTAAAATTTAAGAAGTAAGAATATCCACATCTAGCTTCTACTAGAAATGGTCTACACACATTAGTGTGCACCAATCCTAGAGGCTCTGTGGCCTGTTCACCCTGTCCACCAAATGGTGGTTTGGTCATTTTTTCTTGTAAATAAGTGTGAAATTTATCAAGTGGTTTTAGCTCGAAAGAGTCTAAATAACCATCTTGATAGATATTTGTCAAACACTTCTCGTTTACATGACCAAGGTAGTGATAACACAACTGGGTGTCATATGATTCATGTGAATTTGATTCATTATCGATTTCCAACAATTGGTTTTCATAATTTAATACATACAAACCTTTATTTAAATGTTTCATACCATAACATATGTTTTCCTTATAAAAAACAACATTTATTTCCAAACTTGAAAGTAAATCCATCTATATCTAAACTCAATACATAAATTATGTTATTGGTAACACTTGGTACATAATAAAAGTCTCGTAAAACCAAAATCATCTCAGTTGGAAACAAAAGGTGGTATTCACCAATGGAAAGAGCATCCATCCTCGAACCATTGGTAGCTCATAGATATACCTCTCCTATGGCAATTTTCCAAAATCTACTTGTTTCCTACATTTGAATATAGATTTGAACACCAAAAGTTGTATCTAATACCCAATGTGTAGAAATGGAATGATTACACTCGATAACGAATGCACATTTGTCTTCCCCTTACCTCTAGGTGTAGTTCCTCTTCCAGTGGCCTGACTTTCCACATGAAAAGCATACTGCCTCCTTTTCCTTACCCTGCCTTTGGATCTTCTAATTCTTGATCAGACGATGCTTGGGAGATTTAGACTATTTATAAATCTTAGGCCCCTTTGTCTTTTCCTTCCTCTTCCTATTCACCATAAGGACTATAGGTTTGTCACGCCCCATATCCTTATCCACTTGGAGAATCAGGGTTAGAAGTTATGATAATCTCTTCTCGTTATTAATCATATTATAATTCACAATAAAACTACTTAAGTCCTTGGGTAGTGATGATAGTATGATATCTGTATGAAAATCATCCAAGAATTTAATCCCTAAGATGTCCAGATGCTCAATGTATCCAGTAATCTTGACTAATTGTGATCTAATGGGTGCATACTCTCTAAGATTAGTAGTGAACAAATCATTGGAGATATCATACCTCTCTTGTCTCGCCTTCTCTTGATAGATATCCTGAAGATGATACATCATGATATAAGCATCCATTTCCTAATGTTGCTTCAATATCTCATTGGTCATGGATGATAGCATGATGAACTTAACATTTTTAGCATCATTCAGATGTTTCTCGTACACAGAGAGCTCCTCATCACTTGCCTCATTCCCAAGAACAACTGGTAAAGGTTCTTCCAATATATATAGTTTCCTTTCATGGTGAAGGATGACCCTAAGGAGTCTTTTCCCTTCCTAGAAATTAGTGCTGGTGAGAATGTTTTCCTTCGCGATTATGGATCGCAACAATATGTTTGATATCATTTTTAATGTCATTTCTACGAATAAGATGAACAGAGTTTTAGTACTTTATCTAAAAAAATTAAGACAAATAAATAAATATTCATTAGTCTCCTACTATTTTCTCAAAACCCAATAGTCATCACCATTGGCTTCAAAATATATTGTTGCTTGGATATTCTAGTGGCAATGATCCATATTCCATTCTCATCACCCCACTCTGTCTAGTCAAGAAACTTGATTGGTTTTAGGTAGGAATTCCAAATTCCAACTACATTAACTTGTGGATCCTTGATCCATTGAGTGGACTCCCCCATCCTGAAATCATTATTTTAGATTTTCTCAACCCTTTCACTCAGTTACACCATGTACTTCTTTGACAGTCAACCCTTGATATAAACCAAGTTAAGTAAACCCAAAATCTCAAATTAGAATTCCCCAATAATTGAAAGCACCCCAACATTGGCTGGTCAAGCACATTGAACTATTGGTTTGATTCCAACATTGGCTGGTCAAGGTAGGACCTAAATTGAACCTTTCAAGGTTATTTTTTATAGCTTTCAACCTATCCACCTTTTTATCTCCTTGGATTGGTTTCACCTCAGCTCCTAACTTGAACCACCTCCACAAGATTGGGAGCTTCATCCATTACATATGCTTTTAACTCACACACAGGTGAGGGGTAAAAGGGTTTTACATTAAAGAAACCATGGGTATATAGGCCCTACATGTTAATGAGGAGAAGGCATGCATGCCAACAATTTTTATTTAACAAATAAATTAAAATGAAACCAATCATATACAAAGGTCTGGTCTAGCTCATGATCATCCACAAACATGCAATGAATTACACGTTTAATAAAACTAATATTAAATTATTTAATCATTTTTATTAAGATAAATCATGATTTAATTGATTAATTATTATCTTTAACTAATAAATCCTTTTATCTTAATCATTTTTTCTGAATTTTCTTGAGATTCTCATCACTTGTAATTTTAAAAAAAATAATACATTCATTTAAAATTAAATGTGTACATGACTTGTACGTTGGAGGAAACCCTATGAATACTCATCCAAAACTACCCAAAAATTATTATACTTGTATACACTTTATTCTTTATAACATGTAGTATACGCATAGATCAAATTTCTCTATACGCCCTAGTAGCACTAAGATGTATAGAGATTTGAAGGAACATTTCTAATGGGATAATATGAAGTGGAAAATTACTGATTTTTTATGAAGATGTTTTTTTTGTCAATGGATGAAGGTTGAAATAAAACATTCTAGAGGATTCACGCAACCTCTGCTTATTCCTACATGGAAATTAGATGATATTATTATGGATTTTTTCACTTGATTACCCAAAAATCCAAGAAATAATGATACAATATGGGTAATTATTGATCAACTTACCAAATCAACATATTTCCTCGCTATAAGGGAGGATTTTCCACTAGTTCACATTACAAAAATCTATATTAATGAAGTTGTAAGACTTCATGGAGTACCTATTTCTATTTTTTCTGACCATGATCCACGATTTACAATGAAATTCAAAAAAAAAATTAGAAATATTTAGAAACTAATCTTCATTTGAGTACAGCTTATCACCCTCAAACTAACAAGCAGACTGAAAGGACCATTAAAACATTAGAAGACATGTTGAGATCATGCTCACTTAACTTTCAAGGTATGTGGGATTAGTATTAAACTTTGGTAGAGTTTTCTTATAATAATATTTTTCATTCAAGTATTCAAATGGAACCATATGAATCATTGTATAGAAAAAGATGTCGTACACCAACTTGTTGGAAGGAAGTTGGTGAAAAGAATCTTGTAGACCCAAAACAAGTGAAGGAAACAATAAAAAAAGGTAAATAATATTCAAACTCATATCAAAAAATATCAAATTAGAAAAAAAATATGCTGATAACTGAAGAAAAGATTTAAAGTTCCAAGTGTGAGATCATGTTTTCCTGAAAGTATCTCCATGGAAGGGTGTTATAAGATTTGGTAAGAAAGGGAAACTAAACCCCAACTACATTGTACCTTTTGAAATCCAAGAGAGAATTTGAACTATGGAAAATCGTTTGGCAATACTGCCTAGAATTTATAAAGTACACAATGCATTTCACATCTCTTCGTTAGGGAAATACATGTCAGACCCAATGTATGTCCTCACTTATAAAAGAATAGAATTGAAACCTGATTTATCTTACAGTGAAGAGCATATCCAGATTATAGAAACTAGAGAGCAGGTGTTGAGGAATCAGATGACCCGGTTGGTAAAGGTACTTTGGAAAAATCATAAAATTAAAGAGGCCACATGGGAACCTAATTAATTTATGATGATGATCTGTCCAAATATTTTTATGAGGTGACATTTTGGAAATTTTGAGGAAGAAATTATTGTAGGAGGGGAGAATGAAACACCCCAACATCTTATGGCATGTCTTATTTTAAAATTTAATATCTTCAATAGTTTATGTTTCACGCAACATCAAGTTTAAAATCGTAATATACTATTAAATAAGATCATTAGAATAATAATGTGATCATTAGAAATAGTAATATGAACAATATAATAGTAAAGTCACCTATGAAATTATAAATAAAATTTGGGTATCTTATAAATGAAAATATGGTATATTTATATCATTGAATAGGTAAATAAATGTTTTAAAAATGACAAACTAAGTGTTAGTATTTTTTCGAAACCTAAATATTTATTTATAATTTTATAATTAATTTTATAATTTAAATAAATTATTTTCATAAAATAGATTCATAAATTATTATTATTTTATCTTATGGTTATAAGATAATTTTAAGTGACCTTAATTAATTTTTTTTGGGTGTCATAAAATCGGTTATAATTTTAAAATTTGTATTTTTTGAATAATTAATTATGTTAATTAAAAATTAAAATTATTATATATAGAAAATTATTTTCAAAAAAATTATTTCATTTTTGAATTATACTTGTTGAAAAATGGTTATGGTGATTTTTTTTATTTTTCTGAAATAGTTGAATTTTTATGAATAGTAAAATACGGTGGTTTACAATATATATACATTATAAGTTAAATAAACTATTCCTTGGGTCATATATAATGTAAGAACCATAATCTAGAACTATCCTTCTCTCTTTATTGTATTTATTCATGTAATCATCACTATCTCTTTTCTTTATCTAAAATAATGAACTAATGAATAAAATAATAATAAAAACACTTCTCTCCTCCACTATAAATACCACCTCTTCTCCTCACACCTCTTAAGCCTTGAATTTTGTACAATTTCTACCAATTTTCTCTCCCAAACCTCTTCCACACAATCTGGTCTTACTGGTCTCACCAAAAACCATTTCAAAGTTCCTTAAGGAGGTTTTCAAGGAGAATAATTCAAGAGGTGAATCCTTTTTTGTTCTCTTTCAATTTATTTTAATTTCTATTCTTCTTATTTTATCATTTCATATTATATACAGACATGAATAATAACTCCAGTATCTTATATATACTCTAATTTTATTATGTTAATAGAAGATTCGTCATCAAACCCCTTCCCCTCAACCTTTTGTTCTAAAATTGAAAACATTGTCCGAGATGTGCTGATTTTCCACCATCGTTGACGATGCAACTTAATTTTCCATTACCTCCTTCAAGGATTGTTATAAAACCATAATTATGATTAAAAAAATATTTTATTATAAATATTCTAAGTTATTTATTGTTCTAGAACCAGTATATATACATGATATTAATTAATAATATAAAACTAGTTCGTGATGATAAAAAAACCGCCAAAAATAATCTAAACAATTTTCATTAAAGTTATATCTAATGAATTTCCATCATATCTAGAAACAAAATAATATATAATAATATTAAATATTTATTGTATTCATTAATAACATATAATTTCAATTATATATAATTATTTTCCTTTTACATGATCTTTCATACATGTATACAAGTGAATCAATCATGAAAATCAAGGAAATAAACACTCTCAAATGACGAGATTGAATATTATAACCCATCAAAAAGGCCATAAATGAACTTAATAAAAGTATTCTAAATAAAATACATGTTTAATAGTTTATAAATTAATTTATTAATAAATATAATTTTATTGTACAGGATATTAAGTACAAGTACAGAATAATTTCGGATATAAGGTAATGGATTCTACCTAAACCTCTATTTTTCATTCAGGTTACATTTTTTTACTCTTTACCCCAATGTAATTCTTCTTTATTTTTATGTAATTATTCTAAATTCTATGTATATTTTCCAAACTCATGTATCCAAATCATTTCATCCTTATTTGTTTGTAATTACATTATTTTATAAGGTTCCCTTATCAATTCTTCCCGATAAACAAGCCCGGTTTATGGGAACTTCTCAGTTTCTTAACCATTTTCAAGTGCACTCAATAATCTGTTTTAATACAGAATTATTTTTCTAAAATTTCCAATTTAATCATGTAAATATATCATTTTTCATTTCTATTTTTATTCAAAAATTATGTCTTTAAACACTCTAGTATTTTTCCTTGAACTACACTAAAGCAACTCATTTCTAAGTCTCTTAAATGCTTTTTTTACATATTTTCACTTTAGTTGGAAATCATGTATGCCTAAAATATAATTTCATTGTCCCTACCTTTTCTTTTCTGGGATATACATGTTTATATTCTAATTTCAAAACAAATACAAATGATTTTCCAAAAGAACTCTTCTTTCCAAAGAAAAAAGGGTTTTCCTCTTAAGAACTCTTTGATGATTTTCTTATAATATTTTCACCTATTTCAAAACCATATATTGAATATTATTCTTAATTGGTATTGATCTTTGATGAAATAATCTACCATATTTTATTAAATTTTTTGTGATCAATTTGACTGTGGATGTTTTATCTTAATACCATTCACCATATTAATCAGAATAGTTAGTGGTTATGTTTACTATTTGGGGAAAGTTATTTACATTTCATATGTATATATTGTTTATATTTCACCTCATTCATATAAGGAATGAATTGGACTTAGTAAGTGTCAGGTGGGGCCTGTTATATCCCCTTGATGCATCAGTAGCTCTCATAAGACAAAACAGATATGGATTTGGCTGAGTCCTTAACCATTTATATTCATATGTCTTAGTCAAGGCCTCGACGATATATTTATGATGCATGGAATTATGCATTACCTCATTATGATATTATTAATTGATAATCCATGTGATTTTTTGACTAGAACAACATTCATGATTAAGTTTCATTCTCATGTGATTATTTATATGGAATTATTTATTTAACTTTTATTCATGTCATATTTTTCTTAAGATTATGTTCTAATGGAATGTGTTTTTAGTCATTCACCATTCCTTATTATTTATATTATCTTATTTTGTATTTCTTACCCTTACTAAGAATCTAAGTTCACCCCTTTATTATATTTTATTTTCCCCAGTATGCAAAGATGTGTATTATGAATGACTTGTAGGGATAATCTAGAAGTTTATTTGTGTTTACAATGTAGTTGATTTTTTATTTTTCATTTCAAGTTTTAATGTAACAATTACATTTGTATATGGTTTTCCAAATCTACTAAACTATTCGGTCCTTCGAGATTTGACTTCCTGGTTTATTATACCAATGTAATTAAATAAAGGCATTGGCTTCAGTCTACTGGGGTCGGGGTCTTTACACTAATAGTGTTGATATTTATACATCCACTATTTACTTGGTAATTTACTTAGATTATTACTTGTGTTAAAATATTATAACAGTTCCTAGGATATAATGAGAACCTCGAGATACTATGATATGAATCTTAAAAATATTTCATATATTCTAGATACATCATACTGACTGGACACATATGATGTCTGAATATCAGGTGTTGGGGAATCATAATCATTGGGAATTCTTCTCATGAAGTTTTCACTTGGTGTTCTTGGGTAGATGAGATCATAAATACTGACCAACCAATAGAAAAATCACATGTTTCATGTTTCATAGGTTGTTCTGATTTGTGAACACATGTAATGGTCTTGTGAATTGAGATTATTACCAATGTATACTATTTAATCATGTATTTTAACGCATGATGAAAACTGTGGAATTGATTTTGGAGCATGGTAGCTTACGCTGGGTGTGTCATTAGTGATATGACATTGATTAGATAATTGAAATAATTTTTCGCTTCCAAAAGGAAGTGATATCTCATTACTATTTGACCTAGATGGTAGTACATTTAGTAAATCTATGGTCATGGTAGAAGAAGGTAAGTCCATCCAGTTAGGTCAATGAATAATAAATCAAGAAAGAATTATGACATGAAGTGTGCATCCTTCTTTATGAGATATTATGAGACAAAGAGATTATATTACATATCATGTGTTCATTGGAATGGTTGTCTTTGCAATGATTTTACCTTATCTCATTAAGGGTTTTGATGGGTTGCTAGACTCTTCTCCTAGTTTGTGAATAGTATTCACTGCTATTAAGATAAGGGCCTAGAGGGCCACACACTTAGTGTATTAAAAAATCTATCTTATTCTAATGAATATGAGTTTAGGACATTATGGGCCCCACCACAGGGTTCGAGATATGTCCGAGAATATACGATCACCAATAAATAAATAAATTCATATTATTTGAGTTTATAATAATTAGTATTAAATTATTTATTAAATTTATTCACAAGTATTAAATTAAATACGTGGAAAAATATTATGCAAACAAATATTATTTTAATATTCAAGGTTCGTTTAAAATTTATGGGAATGACAAGTTGAATTAATGGATTTTTTATCATGTAATATATTAATTATATTAAAAGTAAGTGGTAAAAATATAAATTTTATTTATGGCTCTATAAATCAGTCATATGGTGTCGTTTATAGCTTATTTAGTGGGAAATAAGTATTTGGGGTTCAGGGATCCATTTAGGTTGTTTTTTGACTTCACTATAAAAGTCAGAGGAGACTCACACACCATGTACTATTCATTTATGGATATTATCAGGAAGTCCGTTAAACATAGACTTGGAATCAATGACTATTTATATCTTAATTTAATTTTTTTATGCAAAAAACAAATGGGGAGATATATGAAAAAATGGTGGTTCATAAATAATTCAATGTTGTTAAATGAGGAGTTCAGACACGGGTGAAATATATAAAATATATTTATTTATAATATATTTAATATATTCATATATTATATATATTTCGATGTTATAGTTTATATATTATAGATAGTGATGAGAATTCCATTTTTAAAATAAGAATGATAAGTGGGTCTTCAATGAACCGCATTTTCTAAACAAACTAGGGCCAATCCAAATTGATCTTGTAAAAGATCTGCTACAGAACGAATACGTTTATTTTTCATATGATTCATATCTTCAAGTATACTCATTCCAAATTTCATTCCAATCAAATTATCCGTAGATGCCAATATATCTCACGGTAATAAAAATAGAGGTGGTGCTATTATGGTGGGGGAAGGGTCGATTGAGAGAGTCTATTGCATCCTCTTTTTAAGGAAGGAATAACTAGGTATGATAGTAACAAACCAGCAAAAAAAAGAAAAGAGGGGTCTTGTCTTGTTAGTAGGAGGAGGAGTAATCTTTCAAGGAATGAAAATTTATGGTTCTGAAGGAAAGAGAGGAAGAGTAACAACTGCTAGATTAAGTAGGATACTAGAGATAGAATCTATCGTTCCAAGCTATCGATCTAAGATCACTATTATGGATCCATATAATGGTGTGTCGGTGATCGTCAGGACATCAAAATCATTTTCAGATCTCTTCACTAGCACCCAAAATACTATGATCGGCATTCTTGTAGACTTTTAAAGTGTTTGTAGATGGTCTAAAGGGATCTAGCTTCGGTTCCATCGAGTAACGGTCACTGATGAATAATGGCCAATGAACGTGTCTTCAAATCGAACAAGGTATTTTTTTTATTTAATTTTAATGCTTAAATTTATTCACATAGGATCCACAGGCCTTCGTACTGGGCTACATATCACTAGAGATGATGTAGTCACGTTGATCTAGCAATGAAAATTTTAAATCTCTATCCCAGCTGCTTTTTTTGTGCATCTTGACACCAAAAAATAGTGATTCCATGAATTTTAGTTCACAACTACTTGGTTGAGAGCTATGAGGTGATATAAGGTTTTGTTTAATGGGTCCCCCTCGAAGCGAGGTGATTAGGTGTTGATGAGATGCTTGTGGGAAAGAAGGATTAAGGCCTTTGGGTTGGTTTTGAGGTGTCCCTACAGTGAAAAGTGACATTGTGGGGGAATCAAAGTGCAATGACGGATGCTCAAGTTCGAAACAGATAATTCATTAGGTGTCGTGAGTGCGTTGAGTGTGGATTGGAAGAGTATAAAGTGTTTTTTTTTTATGGTATAACTGTGGAGGTTATGCTCGAGGAGCGGTGTAGGTGACGTCGTATGGTGGGGAGTGCACCGTCAATCGTCTGAAGGAGAGACGCTCATTATAGATCAGATATTGATGAATGTGCTAGATTCCATTCTCGAAAGCTAGGAATGGGTTTTATTCTATGTTTTGTTATTGCTCAAGTGATAGTGGGATGGCCACGTCCAATATTTGAGTTCAATGAAGAATAGAGTATGGGTCGTGGCAGTTGGGGGTTGCTCAGGTGAAGTGATAATAATGCAAATCCTATGGCAGGGAGTTACTATCAATCACATGTATATGAACTTTGTGTTGTAAGGGTTATGGGCATGTTGAACGGAACATGGAATGCTCATGGTGGCATCATGATTCCGGTGAGGAACATATGAGGTGCATACCTAGAATCCTTGAATAGAAAATCAAATGTGATGGTGGATCGAGATAGAGCATTGAATTTGGGATCAGGGATGAATTAAAGTGATTTGAGGGTTCTTAGATTAGAGATGCATCGGTGTGCGACAAGATACAGTGGTGGTTTTGGATGATTGGGAATCTTACTAAGAAATATCATTAGGAGTTGAGTATGGACTCTGGTGATCATCTTCAGGTAATAGTAGGATGTATATGGGCATAAAGGCATTGTAGTTGGGTAATTGGTAACATGTCAGTAGTTGAAGTCGAGCTTTTTCAAAATGGGTCAGTCAAGGATGATCTAAATTATGTTCCTAAATGGGTTTGGATATGTTAAGTTTCAAACCACATCTAATGTGTCATATTGGAGATGGAGGATAAGCTTTAGGAATCAAATAGGGATTTCGAGGAAAACTCGGTATGTTTCAAACATGTGCAATGAGGGAGGTTATGCATCTATTTCAGTTTGGATTTCGGTAACGAGGATGGGTACTGATGTTTGAGTGGTGTTATCTTGGGTGTTATAGTGTAGTGAGTTGGGTACTGCATCGAGTTTGTCATTGGAGCACAGGTTTGGAGTTTCAATAAGTGATTCCGATAATATAAGTACAAAATAATCTTAATTAGTGCTTGTAAGATGAACCTTATGGTGGGTAGAATCATAATCATGATAGGTGTGTGAACAAAAATTCCATCAGTTTCTTAGGATAGATAAGCTCGGGTAAGTGTCATCCCAATGTCTTGATAATGACGACGGAATTTGGATCAGGTTTTTAAAGTTGGGGAACATTGAGTTTGAATTTATGCCTTGGATGTGCATTGAGTGTTTAGAATGGCATGAGGTAATTGTATTTAAATTAATGACCTGTGTAGGATCAGAGATGTGGCTGGATGACCACCGAGACTTCTCAAGGATGAGAAGTGTTATGGTGGGGAGTTTGTAATGCATTGTGCCTATACAAACATTTGGAATTCAAGAATAATTTGAACTTTTCAAATAGTGGGCATGCCATATTTTTTAACTGAGTTTTGGATTAAGATGATGAAGGTTGTAACACCTCAAACACGTGTAATTGGACATAGAATATAGCTCGATAAGTAGTTGGGAGATCATGGAAGGATTGAGGAAGTGGGTGGCAGCTACAAGTAGCAACAAAACATTAGCTGGTTGGTGGTGTCTGGCAGTGTCAACAGTGCCAACCTGTAGCCACCGACTAGCCAATTGGATTTTTAAATGGGGGAATTACAAAATTTCACCTTTAGGTTTTTTAGGAGGCATCCCCCATCTTCCCCTATTGTTTGGTGTGCACGGCCTCTAGGATCCATCTCCCTCCCTCCCTCTAACACCCCTTAGTTTGGGGTATTCTTTGGGGAAATTCTTTAGTGATTTGAGGTTGGTATCACCTTCCTCTAACCTCTTTTTATCTCCCATCTTGTTCTTAAAAATTTTTGTTTCCCTAGTTATGGTTTTCATTGGAGATTCCACTGGAGCATAGTGGAATTTCTGAATTCCTTTGGGGATTATGCTTGGCTTGCATAGAGGAGATCCCAAGACAACATCTTCATATTTCCACTCAATGTTTCATTAAGGTATGATGTCGAGCTGAATTTTCTTATGTTTTTCTTCAAATTGATTTTTGATTAACCATGGATGTAGTTTTTTCTTCTAGGGATTTGGCCCATAATTTAGTCAAGGGTACATTGTAGGTATTTGGTGAGTGGTTTGTTGTGGTTTCTATGTGGTGAGAAATTTCGGTATGTCCTTTTCATTTATGACTTATTAGTTTTGGAAGAGAAGGGCACCTGGCTATTAACTGCCGACAAGAAAAACCCGCTACTATAAAAAAGGAGGGGAATGCTCCACTTGACCCTCAATGTACTGTTCATTACTTCAACTACAAAGAACCAGGGAACTTTTCAAACCATTTCCCTAATCTAAGGGTTTTTGGAGGCAACAAACAATATCCAAGGTAGAAAGGGTGAGCTTTTCCATCACTACCACCGAAATGAACCCCGAAAATGAAGTGGTTACAGGTATGCTAGTTATTAATTCAAGAATAGAAAATATAATTTTTGATTTTGGTTCTACTCATTCTTTTATATCCCAAAAGTTTAGTAGAAAAATCCCAACACCACCACAAATCATGAAAGTAAAGATGTCGATGAGAATGGTGAATGGGGAAATCATTTCATCCCATGAATATAACTCCTCCCCTATCATAATTTGTGGATTTAACTTCCTAGAGAACCTCTTCATACTCCCTCTGGTGGAATTTTATGCAATTATTAGCATGGATTGAATTTCCTTATATAGAGCCAACATAAATTTCCATGAGAGGGAAATCACTCTCCATATGGCGAATCGACCCCCGATTCTGTACAAGTGCAAGGAGAGGGATGAATATTCTTTAGCACCATCATCTCAAGTGTGGATATTAATGCCCTATGAGCATGCATATCTTGCTCAGATGATTGAGTCTAAGGAAGCAACCATCCTTTAAGGCATGGCTATTGTGAGGGAATTCCCTGAAGTGTTTCTCAAGGAATTGTCTAGTCTTCCTCCTAGAAGAGATGTTGAATTATCAATTGATATTATACCTGGGGTGTTGCCAATATCCAATACTCCATATAGAATGGTTTTTTTGGAGCTTGAGGAGCTGAAGAAACAACTATAGGAGAATCTGTATAAAGGGTTTATACGCCCAATTGCTTCACCATGGGGTGAACCAGTCCTCTTATTCAAGAATAAGGATGGGTCAATGTGCCTTTGCATTGATTATCGCGAGCTCAGAAAAATCACGATAAAGAACAAGTATCTTCTTCCAAAAATTGATGACTTGTTCGATCAGCTACATGGAGCACAACACTTCTCCATGGTTTATCTGCGGCTGGGATATTATCAAGTAAGGGTGATGAAGGAGGATATCCCCAAGACTACTTTTCGTACAAGATATGGGCACTATGAATTCATATTAATGCCTTTTGGACTCACTAATGCTCTATCAATATTCATGGACTTGATGAATATGGTCTTTAGATATTACCTCAAAAAAATTTGGTTGTCCTTATAGAATATATTCTAATATACTCCAAAACCAAGGAGGAGTATGATGAGAATCTAAGCATTATACAAAAGACCTTACAAAAGGAGAATCTCTATGAAAAGTACATCAAGTTTGATTTCTCTTTGAAGGAGGTCTCATTTCTGGGTCATATCATCACAAGAAATGGGATATCTTTGGATCCCTCCAAGATAGCCACAATTGATGGATGGACAAGTCCAACATTAGTGATGAATATTTTTAGCTTCCTGGGGTTAGCTGGTATTATCGACAATTTGTGACAAATTTCTCACAATTTTCAAGCCCTCTTATAAAGCTAAGTCAGAAGGGATTAAAGTTTTCTTAGAGTGATGAATGTGAATATAGCTTCAAGGAGTTGAAAAGGAGGCTTATCACTTCGCATGTGCTCACACTACCCACAAGTGGAGAAATTTTTGTGGTATTTAGTAATGCTTCGAAGAACGTCATGGGTTGTGTGTTGATGAAAAATGACAAAGTCATTGCCTATGCTTCAAGGAAATTTAAATTTCATGAGAAAAAATATCCAACACATAATCTGGAGTTGGTTGTAGTAATATTATCTTTAAAATTTTGGAGACATTACCTATTTGGGGATAAGTGTGAAATATATATAGATCAAAAAAGCCTCAAGTATATATTCAGACAGAAAGAGTTGAACATGCACCAATGAAGATGGTTAGATCTGATCAAATACTATAAATACCCAATCCATTACCACCCTAGGAAAGTGAAGAAGGTGGTAGATGCTCTAAGTAGAAAGTAACCAACAATTCTATCATTGATGAGAATTGAAAAGGATCCAATATTCTTAGATTTGATGAAGATGGACATGGGAATCATAAATAAGGGAATATCATCAATCATTTCACTAATGATTGCTCAATCGTCTCTTTTAGAAAGGATAAAGGGTACTCAAAAGGATGATGTGGGAACACAGAAGAAAGTGGAAACTATCAGAAAAGGGAAATCATCGGAGTTCAATGTTAATGAAGAAGGAATTGTGAGATTTAGGACAAGACTATGTGTTCCATCAAATCTGGAGTTAAAGAATGAACTTTTGGATGATGCACATAGTTTGAATTTCTCCATTCACCTAGGAAATACAAATATGTATTGATAACTCTGAGAGCATTATTGGTGGGATAACATGAAGAAGGAGATTGTTGAGTATACATCAAAGTGCCTGGTATGTCAACAAGCGGAGGCTGAGAGGCAGAAGTCTAAGGGGATGATGCAACCATTACCCATACCAGCATGTAAATGGGAGAACATCACCATGGACTTTTTCACCATAATTATAAAGACATCCAAAGGAAACAGTGATATCTGAGTTGTTTTGGATCATCTTACAAATACTACACACTTCATTTCAATTCGAGAGGATTTTTCATTAGATCAACTGGCATAGATATATATCAGAGAAGTGGTAAGGATGTATGGAGTACCACTATCTATTGTATTTGAATGAGATCCAAGATTCACCTCTAAGTTCTAGAAGAGTCTTTAACATGATCTGAATACTGAGCTGAACTTTAGTATAGCTTATCATCCTCAAACTGATGGTCAATCTGAGTAGACTATTCAAACACTTTAGGACATGTTTAGAGCATTCTCAGTGGACTTCAAAGGAGGATGGGATCAATATCTTCCTCTGGTTGAGTTCTATTACAATAATAGTTTCCACTCAATCATCCAATTGGATCCTTATAAAGCCCTTTATGGGAAGAGGTGAAGAACACCGAAACGTTGGGATGAAGTTGGGGAGTGAAAACTCCTAGGTCAAGAAATGGTCAAGGAAATAGTGGAGAAGGTTAAGACCATCCAACAGCACATTAAATATTCTCAGAGTCGACAAAAGAACTATACTGATAATCATCGATGAGACCCAAAGTTTGATGTTAGAGATATGGTATTCTACTGCATATAACCATGGAATAGGGTTATGATATTTGGGAATAAGGTAAATCTTAGTCCAAGGTACATCGTCCCTTTTGAGATCCTTGATTGCTTTGGAGCAGTGGCATATCGACTAGCACTCCAACTGAACCTATCTCAAGTACATGATGTATTCTATGTATCACTCTTGAAGAAGTAAATACCTGACCCATCTCATGTACTCAATCTAGAGGTGGTACCATTGGATAATGACCTCTCCTATAAAGAGAAGCCGGTGAAGATCTTAGATTGCAGAGAAAAAGTTATATGAAATAAGATAATGCCCTTTGTCAAGGTGTTTTGGAGAAACCACAAGTTTGATGAAGCAACATGGGAATTGGAGGAGGTGATGAAGCAGAGTTACCCTCATATGTTTTAGTGTGGTAAAATTAAATTTCAAGGGTGAAATTTCTTAAGGGGGGGAAGATTGTAATGACCCAAACTTTTATTAATGAAAAATCCTCTTGATCTAATTAAAAGTCTTATTATGTAAAATGGTTATATAACATATTCACTTCCTTGGTTTTATGTTTTTAGATTTTAAAAATACTATTAAGAATTTTTACCATTTCTAATATAGCCATTGAACAGTGACAACATGATTAGTATAAATATAAGGCTTTAACAAATCCAATTTACTCAGGCAAAGTAAGTGATTGCCTCATCAAGTAGAATTTCTCCATACAAAGACCATTTGTTGTAGCTAATAAAGAAGGTAGTGTCACTGGTATTAGCTCTTGACCAAGCCCAATATGAGGTTCAACATGTTAAGCTGGAATAGAACCACCTATAGGAGAAGTCGAAGTTAATAGAGATTACCACCCAAGCGATGTTATTTGAGCCTCCCCAAGAGTCTGTCACCATCGCACACCTTACCCTTAGGTCTTATAAAGGTGTTATAAGGGGTTATGTAACAATACCCTATAACTATGATTATGTGCATTATTTTTGTATCAATAAGTAATATACATTCATTTTATTATTGTTACTTTGTAAATAATTTTTAAAGCACAAATAGTATTTTTTTAGTTAATATTCAATTAAGAAATCTATTTTGATGAATTAATGGTTTTTTGAATTAAATAATATTTTAATAAAATATTATTACTAAATTAATTTTATTAAATATAAATGATCGTATAATTTTTATGAATACAATTGTAATTTTTTTAAGGTTTGAAAGTTGTTTTTGTCAAACCCCGTGAATTTTCAATAAATGTCAGTTTTTATTTTAAAAGTAAAAATTAAAAAATTTAGAAAATTATTTAGATAAAATGAATATTATTTTTGTAATCATGACATCAAAATTATCCAATGGTGAATTTTTCATAATTTTCCAAGACAATCGAATTTTTGGGTAAAAATCAAATACTGTTTAAATATATAATGTGTTTTATGACATCATAATGACCCAATAGTGATGTAATAAAATACTATAAAAGGTATGTTCGGAAAATATATGTTTTAACTTTAAAAAAAATTGATTTCAGATTTTTTTGATTTATTTTACAAAGCCTTAGTGGATCCTCCAAGACTTATAAAATATTTTAACATTTCAAAATGATTTCCTTGAGAGTGCGACTGACCTCCACTTAAGAAAGTCTAATATTTTAATAATTTAGGACATTTTCCTTATAAAATATTGTCTTACAATCACATTTAGAAAAAACCATGGTCAAAAACCATGGAATGGTTTGTAGTTTTGATTAGTTTAATGTGTAGTGTCCCAAACCTAAATAATAAAGAATTCCCTCTCCTTTCCTATATAAACCCACTGAATCTCCCATTACTATTCCCTCAATGTAACGCCCCAACCCCAGCTACCCAGAGTCGGTGCATTACTTCTTAACATTGGCATGATCACAAAAGATCAAGTCTCGAAAGACCGATTAGTTTAGTAGCCTTGGAAACACTAGATACATTCATAAGTCTTACATTACATCATAAAGTGAAAAACTAATAACAAAGTCTCCATAGTCCACACTCATATCCTCTTCAGACTATCCCTGCAGGTCATTCATAAAATACTTCTTCACATCCTAGAAAATATTAAAACATTGAAAGGGGTGAGCTCAGATGCTCAGTAAGGATAACAATATTGCGGAAGCTTTCATAAATAAACATAAACATTTAAGGCAATGTATAACTAAAACAAAAGCCTTTTAAACTTGAACATCAACATAATATGGCAAAAGTAAAATGAGATAATGCCATTTACTACTTCACATGGATATTCTAATGGTCGAATAATCACATGCAATATCAATAACCACTTTCATAATGATGGAATGCATAATGCCAGACATTCTAAAACATTTTGTCAAGGCCTCGGCCAAGACGTCTAAAATGATTAAGGCCCCGGCCAAAACCATAAATAAAATTGGGAAAGGGCCTCGGACAATTCCACTTCTAGTTGACTCATGATACCTATTGATGCATCGAGGAGCTATAGCAGGCTCCACCCGTCACTTATTAAGTCCAATGCATTCCTCATATGAATAGGTTTAAACATATCATAAACCATAACATAATCGTATCACATAAAACATGCATAAATGAAACATAAAATTTCCACATTTCAATCACAAGATATCAATACAGAACATTGATATAATAAAAACTTTTTCAAAACCATTTTCAATACCAAAATAAAAGAAAGTTAAAACTTTATATTTATTTTTCATTAAAAAAATGATGGCTTGTAGAGGAAGCCTAAACTCAAATAATAGTCACGGCGGCGGAGAAGTAGTTGTCGCCGCATAAGTACGAAAAGAAAAACATTCCCTTTTTGTCATTTAGTAAAACGCTTCGTATAAAAAAGATTCCTTTTGAATAAACGTAAAAGTCAAAGGGGTTTATACACCGTATAAAAGAAAGTTGTGTATAAAACCAAATATGCCTCAATGAAAGGAGATTGAGACGAAGTCCTTAAAATGATCATTTTTAAAATAAAATAGATCTATTATGTGTATTCACTATAGGTACACATAAAGAAAGTAAAAAATAAAAAATAATACCTAATAATATCATGACATAATTTGAATGTAGGAGATTAACCCAAAGAATGGAAGTTGGGTTAAGAAATTCCTTTACCTCGTGTCTGACTTGACTCAACCGTTCTTTAACCTCCTGAATAATAAACTAGAGTTAATATATACCTTATTAAGAACCATTTTCAATTTCATTATCCTTTTTATATCACTTATTACAATGATATGAACATTATGTAATTATTTAAGTTAATAACGGTCGTTTTGTCGATCTTTGGTACTTGAGTCAACAATAAACTTCTTATAATTACAAGTTGTTCATGTGGTGAAATATCCATTATATCTAGAATTATATTCATGATGTAGATATCATATATATCATATATATCCAGTATATACATTCATTCATAATATTACGTAACATTTAGAGGTAAGAAATGAAATGCACCGTTCATGGAGACGGTAAGCCATACGTACGCATGAACGCTACTTTCATTTCTATTTCGTATTTAATGGAATGAAATCATAATTATATAAAGGTATAATATAATTCCAGTATAATATAGTGTATAATACCATTTACTCCATCCTTTATACATCCCACATATGGCATTAACGATTCAAATCACTTTGAGGGGGCGGTAGTCCGCACTTCCTAAAATGAAATTATCGCGTTTACCCATAATGGAAATCATAAAGTATGCCATAAATGAGAAATACAGAAGCATAAGTAAAACATAAACATATTATATATCATATATAAATATACTGACATCTTAATGGCCACCTTTGAAGGTGTTATATGAGTGTTTAACAATCATCGTTTCGTGAGGCAGAAATTCGCCATCCACAGAAACCGTATGTTCTTTAACCATTAGATGTAGGTGTGTGTAAGTGTAGAACGAATCATTATTATAAAAACATCCTAGTATATTGAGGATACTGGTGTTGTTACAAAAGAAATGAATAAAAAGAGTTTAGGGGGTTGGAGAAGAAAAATAAAACAAAACAACATTAGAGAAGACTTTACCTCAAAATCGGGTAACTCTTTTTGATTTGAGCCAAAGGCTTCCTTGGGAAGAGTTCTGCCCAAAGTGAGGCTTCTAGGAGTAATAGGGGGGGTTGGGAGATTATTTGGGCAGATGTTGGCCGAGCCAAAAGGCTTGAAAGTGTGAATGAGGTGGTAGTGGTGGGGGCCTTTTATAAGTGGAGAGGAGGGGCACTTTTGGAAAGTAATGAAATGTTATTCTATTATACAATGCTTTTCGGATTCTAAAGGTACCACACTTGTATAATTCTAGGATAAGGTGATAAGGGTTCGAAATATACCCATCCAATAGTCTTTGGACAAGTGTAAGCTTTGGATTTTATATTATCTTTTCATTTTATTAAAATCGTTAAATAATGAGGTCATCGCTGCATCATAATGATGTCATAAATAATTTAATTTATTACATGTCTAAAAATTATAAAAAAAATACTATGATGTAGGAAATCTTTTTGTATTTCCAATGACTATTTATAGTCAAAAATATGACTTGTATAACCCCATGTAAAAATTGTTTTAGTAAAACATTTCATGTTTGTGTCATTTTTTACTTTAACATTAAATAAAAGGTATTTATGTTATTTTCCAACTAAAGTGGCTCTATGGGGTCCCCAAGTTGACCCATGGATTGTCTTGGTCGGCCATGGAACATCCAATGATGGTAGGACATGTGTCAAGCTCATCTCATATTATTAAAACATTATTTTTACCTTAAACTACACTAATTACCTCTAATCGCGATTAAGAACTTAAAAGTTACTATTCACCAAAAAATTATGTTAATCTCATTGAACCACATTTTACTTCTTAATGACAACCATGTATGTCGGGTTTTTGAAAATCAAATCACAGAAGTGGTAATATTTCATTTAAACGAAAAATCAGTTATTTAACTACCACTTAGTGGTTTCACTATTCATCAAAAATTGAAGTTTTTCAGAACAATGCCAAAATTTCACCCTAAGCTATAATTGATATTCCGAATTCAAAAATGATGTATATTTTACAAAATTCCAAAAATATAAGTTGCATTAATTAATTTTATAATTAATTCCCACTGTCACAACAAATAGCGTGTTTTTAAGAAACAATTTATATCAAAAGATTGGCAATTGTTTATGTCCAATTTCAAAGTGAAATTAATTCTAATGAACACCATTGGATAACATGGTAAAAATATATTCTAATTATACTTTAAAACCACTCAATAGTATAACTTATCACTATAAATTATTTTGATTAAAAAAGTTGTTTTAAGTATTTTTCACTATTCATAAAAATTTTGAAGTTCTTAGAAAATTACAAAAAATTCAAAATAGGCTAATTTCAATATTAGGAATACAAAAATGAATTCCATTTTGAAATATAAAATTTCTATAATTTCAAAAAGTGGTTATTACTATTCATAACGGCTACTTTGATTAGTCGCGGTGTTTTAGAACTCGAACTTGCGTACAATGCAAGCTATTGCATTATTGAAAGAGAGGCGTATTGTGGAGGCTCGGGGTGTTACATTCTCCCCTCCTTCAATAAATTGCGTCCTCGCAATTTGATTTTTTTCTTTGAAAATAAAAGGTTGAAAATAGAAAATACCTTTGTGGAAAACCCACATCAGAAATAAGGTTAATAAAATTTAGCCTTAATAAGAGGGAAATGGAAATAAGAAAGTCACCACCAAATTATGATCTCAATAAGGAGAACATTGGTGGCAATTAGAGACATATAATTGGAGGAAAAATGTAAATATTTGTAGGGGTGATTGAGGTCATCAATCACAATCAACTGTCAAATTGAGGGCCTCAAAGCCTTCAATCTATGTTGATTTAAAATATCATCAGTTCAACAAGACATAAGGTATTATGATAACACATTTTTTTGTTTTAATATCCCTTTACTAAATTTTAAGAATTAATTTATTCATTGAATAAGAGATAGGTATATATATATTTATGCTTGACAATTAGAGTTTCAACCTTCAACTCATCTTTCACTCAAAAAGATAATAGAACTCAAAAATATTATACTTATCCTAATTGTATAAGGTTCCAAATGTTAACACA
This sequence comes from Viscum album, assembly GCA_963277665.1. Taxonomy (NCBI): domain Eukaryota; kingdom Viridiplantae; phylum Streptophyta; class Magnoliopsida; order Santalales; family Viscaceae; genus Viscum; species Viscum album. Next base: position 371,733,545 of record OY728121.1, read on the forward strand.
TACCATTTAGATTAGTAAAATTATATTGTAATAACCAGGGACTTCATGTAGGCTAGTGGTAGGAAATAAAGGCATGTCGCACTATGGTTGTGGGTTCGATTCCTGCAGCTTTGTCCAACGCGACGGGTTATGCCCCACCCTACAGGTTGTCCTTTTCCTAAAACTATATATTATAATATTCCAAAAATAATCTTCAGAAATGTTTTTACCTTAAACAATATTATCCAAAGATCAACTTAATCCATTCCAACCTTTATAGTTATCCAAAATACCTATGTCCAGACTTTCTCTAAAAGGTATCTTAATTCCAAAATCAATTTATCAGATTCCCCAAACAAAGTAAAGTTTCTCTTATTGTCACATACTAAAAATATGATTACCTTAATCATATTAAAACCTTAATGAAAACAACATGTACTGTAGTACAATCCTTATATATATCACATTATTCTTATAACCATAATCTAGTTCTTGAGTCCAAAAACACAAATACAATAATTATTCAACTTCATCTGTAGTAACAGCATAAGCTTGGCCTTGATCCCTTGGCCTTTTCTGAGCTAATTTTCCCTGACACTTAGGACATTCATTTGCATAATGACCCATTTCTCTACAATTATAGCATTCAACTTTGATAGCCTCTTTCTTTCCCTTGCAATCACGAGCCTGGTGACCTTTTTCTCCACATTTATAACAAACTCTCATTCCTTTTAGGCAAGTACCAGGGTGATTCTTCCCACAATTATCACATAATGGAAAATTCTTCTTTCCCTTTTTCCCTTTATCTGTCTCTTGTTCCATAGTTCTCTTCTTCTCTTGCTTTACTTTGTTGTCATAAGACTTAGAGAATTCCTTTTCTGTCTTGATAGCACATGAGACAATATCTTCGTATGACGAGAAGGATTGTGAGACTAATTCTCGACAGAGAAATGGTTTTAACCCAACAAAGAAATGATAAATATTACTCCTTGGGTTACGTATATAATCTGCAGCATGTCTCGCTAACCTTGTAAAGTTGTCCTCATACTTTGCGACATTCTCATCCTCCTTTTGTCTCAGACTCAAAAATTGTGTTTCCATATCTGCTTGATGGTCACGAGGATAGTATTTTTTTAGGAAAAGATCTTTGAACTCCCTCCATTCCATATTCGATACGTCATCATCTTCCTTTGTGTTTTAAATCAGCGACCACCACTGATCGGCATCTCCAGTGAGGCGGTAAACTGCCATGATAACCTTCTCCCTTTCGCTACTCCCCAAGGCGTGGAATATTTTCTCTAAGGAATTTATCCATTGCTCAGATACTAATGGATTTGTACCCCCATTAAATGTTGGCGGTTATTGCCTCATGAAGCGGTCTAACATTGATCCTCCACGTTGTGAATCATGGTGCTCCATACGAGTAAGGTTATTATTCATAACCTGAGTGAGTTGTCCCAGTATGGTAATAAGTTGATCACTACCAGTTGTATCTCCAGATCCACAATAATTATCTTGAGCAGGAGGGAAATCCCTACACGGAGTTCGTGCATTGATACGGTTTCCATTCCTTCCACTAGGCACCATTTCTAAAAAATGGAATAAACTAGATTAGTTTATGAATCAAAATACATAATTCCATACTTGTAAAACACTTAACATAAATTGAACTATTTATGGATATAATCCATAATCATAAAAATGTTTTCTTTGAGGAAGTATATACTCATAACCCTTCATAGTGTTTTGTAAAGAAATGAGAATTATCCTAAGCATATCCCCCGGGAGTGTCGTAACCAAGAGTGCAGCAAGGCCCGTTGTCGTGCACTGGTTCCCATTCGAGTCTAGCTCAAAGCGGTGTTTTCGGGTTTTACCCCTAGGTACATCTGTGCCAGAGCCACCTCTACCTGCTCGTATCCAGATAGGGATGTATTGCTCGGAAAACTCACAAAATATCTATAATACCAAAATTCTAGGAAGTTCTTCTATACTAATCCTCAAAGTTCATCTTAGGTCTACATGCTCTAATCAGAGTTTGTCTAAATCTAGCTTCCAAGGTTTGTACTAAACTTCATCTGATACCAACTGTAACGCCCCGACCCCAGCTACCCAGAGTCGGTGCATTACTTCGTAACATTGGCATGATCACAAAAGATCAAGTCTCGAAAGACCGATTAGTTTAGTAGCCTTGGAAACACTAGATACATTCATAAGTCTTACATTACATCATAAAGTGAAAAACTAATAACAAAGTCTCCATAGTCCACACTCATATCCTCTTCTGACTATCCCTGGAGGTCATTCATAAAATACTTCTTCACATCCTAGAAAATATTAAAACATTGAAAGGGGTGATCTCAGATGCTCAGTAAGGATAACAATATTGCGGAAGCTTTCATAAATAAACATAAACATTTAAGACAATGTATAACTAAAACAAAAGCCTTTTAAACTTGAACATCAACATAATATGGAAAAAGTAAAATGAGATAATGCCATTTACTACTTCACATGGATATTCTACTGGTCGAATAATCACATGCAATATCAATAACCACTTTCATAATGATGGAATGCATAATGCCAGACATTCTGAAACATTTTGTCAAGGCCTCGGCCAAGACGTCTAAAATGATTAAGGCCCCGGCCAAAACCATAAATCAAATTGGGAAAGGGCCTCGGCCAATTCCATGTCTAGTTCTCTAATGAGACCTACTGATTCATCGAGGAGCTATAGCAGGCTCCACCCGTCACTTATTAAGTCCAATTCATTCCTCATATGAATAGGTTTAAACATATCATAAACCATAACATAATCGTATCACATAAAACATGCATAAAGGAAACATAAAATTTCCACATTTCAATCACAAGATATCAATACAGAACATTGATATAATAAAAACACTTTCAAAACCATTTTCAAAACCAAAATAAAAGAAAGTTAAAACTTTGTATTTATTTTTCATTAAAAAAATGATGGCTTGTAGAGGAAGCCGAAACTCAAATAATAGTCACGGCGGCGGAGAAGTCGTTGTCGCCACATAAGTACGGAAAGAAAAACATTCCCTTTTTTTCGTTTAGTAAAACGCTTCGTATAAAAAAGATTCCTTTTGAATAAACGTAAAAGTCAAAGGGGTTTATACACCGTATAAAAGAAAGTTATGTATAAAACCAAATATGCCTCAATGAAAGGAGATTGAGACGAAGTCCTTAAAAAGATCATTTTTAAAATAAAATAGATCTATTATGTGTATTCACTATAGGTACACATAAAGAAATTAAAAAATAAAAAATAATACATAATAATATCATGACATAATTTGAAAGTAGGAGATTAACCCAAAGAATGGAAGTTGGGTTAAGAAATTCCCTTACCTCGTGTCTGACTTGACTCAACCGTTCTTTAACCTCCTGAATAATAAACTAGAGTTAATATATACCTTATTAAGAACCATTTTCAATTTCATTATCCTTTTTATATCACTTATTACAATGATATGAACATTATGAAATTATTTAAGTTAATAACGGTCGTTTTGTCGATCTTTGGTACTTGAGTCAACAATAAACTTCTTATAATTACAAGTTGTTCATGTGGTGAAATATCCATTATATCTAGAATTATATTCATGATTTAGATATCATATATATCATATATATCCAGTATATACATTCATTCATAATATTACGTAACATTTAGAGGTAAGAAATGAAATGCACCGTTCATGGAGACGGTAAGCCGTACGTACGCATGAACGCTACTTTCATTTCTATTTCATATTTAATGGAATGAAATCATAATTATATAAAGTTATAATATAATTACAGTATAATATAGTGTATAATACCATTTAATCCATCCTTTATACATCCCACATATGGCATTAACGATTCAAATCACTTTGAGGGGGCGGTAGTCCGCACTTCCTAAAATGAAATTATCGCGTTTACCCATAATGGAAATCATAAAGTATGCCATAAATGAGAAATACAGAAGCATAAGTAAAACATAAACATATTATATATCATATATAAATATATTGACATCTTAATGTCCACCTTTGAAGGTGTTATATGAGTGTTTAACAATCATCGTTTCGTGAGGCAGAAATTCGTCATCCACAGAAACCGTATGTTCTTTAACCATTAGATGTAGGTGTGTGTAAGTTTAGCTCGAATCATTCTTATAACAACATCCTAGTATATTGAGGATACTGGTTTTGTTACAAAAGAAATGAATAAAAAGATTTTAGGGGGTTGGAGAAGAAAAATAAAACAAAACAACACTAGAGAAGACATTACCTCAAAATCAGGTAACTCTTTTTGATTTGAGCCAAAGGCTTCCTTGGGAAGAGTTATTCCCAAATTGAGGCTTCTAGGAGTAAGAGGGGGAGGTTGGGAGAGTATTTGGGTAGAGGTTGGCCGAGCCAAAAGGCTTGAAAGTGTGAATGAGGTGGTAGTGGTGGGGGCCTTTTATAAGTGGAGAGGAGGGGCACTTTTGGAAAGTAATGAAATGTTATTCTATTATACAATGATTTTCGGATTCTAAAGGTCCCACACTTGTATAATTCTAGGATAAGGTGATAAGGGTTCTAAATATACCCATCCAATAGTCTTTGGACAAGTGTAAGCCTTGGATTGTACATTATCTTTTCATTTTATTAAAATCGTTAAATAATGAGGTCATCGTTGCATCATAATGATGTCATAAATAATTTAATTTATTACATGTCTAAAAATTATAAAAAAAATACTATGATGTAGGAAATCTTTTTAGATTTCCAATTACTATTTATAGTCAAAAATATGATTTGTATAACCCTATGTAAAAATTGTTTTAGTAAAACATTTCATGTTTGTGTCATTTTTTACTTTAACATTAAATAAAAGGTATTTATGTCATTTTCCAACTAAAGTGGCTCCATGGGGTCCCCAAGTTGACCCATGGATTGTCTTGGTCGGCCATGGAACATCCAATGAGGGTAGGACATGTGTCAAGCTCATCTCATATTATTAAAACATTATTTTTACCTTAAACTACACTAATTACCTCTAATCACGATTAAGAACTTAAAAGTTATTATTCACCAAAAAATTATGTTAATCTCATTGAACCAAATTTTACTTCTTAATGACAAACATGTATGTTGGATTTTTTAAAATCAAATCACATAAGTGGTAATATTTCATTTAAACGAAAAATCAGTTGTTTAACTACCACTTAGTGGTTTCACTATTCATCAAAAATTGAAGTTTTTCAGAACAATGCCAAAATTTAACCCTAAGCTATAATTGATATTCCAAATTCAAAAATGATGTCTATTTTACAAAAGTCAAAAAATATAAGTTGCATTAATTAATTTTATAATTAATTCCCGTTGTCACAACAAATAGCGTGTTTTTAAGAAACAATTTATATCAAAAGATTGGCAATTTTTTATGTCCAATTTCAAAGTGAAATTAATTCTAATGAACACCATTGGATAACATGGTAAAAATATATTCTAATTATACTTTAAAACCACTCAATATTATAACTTATCACTATAAATTATTTTGATTAAAAAAGTTGTTTTAAGTATTTTTCACTATTCATAAAAATTTTGAAGTTCTCAGAAAATTACAAAAAAATCAACATAGGCTAATTTCAATATTAGGAATACAAAAATGAATTCCATTTTGAAATATAAATTTTCTATAATTTCAAAAGGTGGTTATCACTATTCATAACGGCTACTTTGATTAGTCGCGGTGTTTTAGAACTCGAACTTGCGTACAATGCAAGCTATTGCATTATTGAAAGAGAGGCGTATCGTGGAGGCTCGGGGTGTTACACTCAAACCATTTTGATCTCAAAAAAACCCTGACATAATCTATATATAATCTGCCAAGGTTCCCAAAGCTCCCAAGAATCTTCTCTCAAGCCTCTCCCAAGCCTTTGGGATCACACTTCCAAGTAAGGGACTTCTTCATTTCTTATTTTGTCCAAATTTCTTTATGTTGTTATACCATTTTATTTTCAATTAAAAATGATGGGGTATGATTTTGAACCCCCCCCCCCCACATAATTCCCTACTTATGTTTTAATTATTATATACCTCTTTATCTCTCATTAATTCCTCTCATGTACACCTGTTACCATGCAGAAATTTCATAAGGAATTTCTCTCTCCTCATTTACATTCAAGAAATTATTTTATATTATGCATATAATTACATTAAATATGTTATAATATTATGTTCCATTACCCCATTACTTTCCATTTAATGTATAAATTATGATATACCCATTTCTCTCTCATCAACCCATTTTACGATTTCTATTTGACGTCATTATGCTATCAAAGTTACGCCAAAATTTCCCATGCCAAAATCATCGTGTAAGTGAATACCATACCCATTTATCTATCAAGGGTATTCAACTTTATGCACATGTAATTGTTGATTTTGGACTTACATTTATGTATTCCACATCTCTTATTCATGTAATAAATTATGGTGTTTAATAAATCCATGTTTTATGATCCATGTGGCACACTTATGCATGAAATGAAATTTTTATAAAGGGTGTTCCCTGATAGCGCTCCAATGCATTGAGTAAAGATTAGTATCATGATAAATAAAGTGAAATGAGGATATAATCATGATAATTCAAGTGTAATGAGGTTTTACTCATGCTAATTCAAGTGTAATTAGGGTTTACTCATGCTCCATGTGAAATGAGCCTTGGCTCATGCTAATATCATATTAAATGTTGATGCCACATTTCCATGTTATGATAATCATGTTATATCATTCCTTTATGTTCATGTTTCTATTATTCTCCATTGATATGTCTATTGCATAACATGTACTATATTCTTCATATTATGCCTTTTTTACTCCCTTATTAGGCTTTATAGCTCACCCTTTTCTTATGCATGTCCTCAGGTTATCTCAAGCAATGCTAAGTATGAAGAAATGTGTGTGGTCATGTAAAATAAGTTTTCAATAAAGATGTGTATTTCATGTTTTAATTTTTTATGTAATGTCCCTAATCCCCAAATACACTAGACCTCTCGATCTTCTATGCTGTATCAAGTGAATATTTTATGTAATAAATTATGTTTAAGTGTGAAATGAAGAGTAGGGTTGTTATAATATATTTTTTTTTTATTTAAAATGTTAAAATTAAAATAATTGGTTTTCAAAAAAAATTAATATATAAGTTAATTAAGGATAAAAATGTAAAACTAGACAAAACTAAACTAATATAAAAGGTTCATTTGTATATTCTAATTTATTCAGATTAACTACTTTCATTCCAAATTCATAGTGTCAAACACTGTTGTTGCCGATAAACCATTTACACTAAAACACTGAAACTTTAAATTTAATGTAATCAACCTCCCATATTTCTTAAATTAATCCATAATATGAAGTTGATGCGTAGATTGATTTTTTTTCTTTGGCACTTGAAAAATGCATTGCTTCTGTGAACACTGATACACTACTATTCTGAACTGCACTTCTGTTGTCCTGATCTTTCGTATGAAAAGTATAGATATTAATTTCATACTCGTACCATGTTATCAAATTTAAACTTGGACCACCCAATAACCATCTCAATTTTTCAAATGCATTTGGTTTCATAGTCTCTTTAAACCATGACAATTTTTTTTGCTCATTCAAAATCCACATATCTTTCTTCTTTGGATAACTTTGTTTCAACTCATTAATATGAAATGTTATATATGGTTGAGAATCATATATGTTATTTAAGATATATAATTGTATATTATTTATCTTTTCACCTATCAATGATTTTACTTTCAATCCATGAATCCCCTTTCCCCCTAAATTAACTCATTCATGGCGAGATTTAGGCAAACTGATGTGATCTACATCAAACAAATATCTTGTACAAAACTATGAAACCTCCTCAGAAATATACTTCTCAACAATGGATGCATTAGGTCGATATGGATTCTTAACATACCCCTTCAGTATATTCATATACCTTTCAAAATAATACATCCAACATAGATTTACAAGTCCGAAAAACATTATTTCTCGCACCAAATGAACCATTAAATGCACCATGATATCAAAAAAAGATGGAGGAAAATACCTTTCCAATTGAAAAAGTATATAAACCACTTAGTTTTCCAAAATGTTCAAAGAATTCAAATCAATCACCTTATTACAAATTGATATAAAAAAATAACACACCGTCATGACAGTCATTCTACCATGGGTGGGAAATATTCCATGCAATGAAACTGGTAGGAGCTATTTCATCATGATGTGATAGTCATGAGATTTCACACCTGTCAACTTCAAATCCTTTAAATACGCAAAAAAAATTTCATTTGAAGAATAACCATATTGCATGTTGATATCATGAAGACATTGATAAAATACTGTTTTCTCCCTCTTGGATAAGGTATGACAAGATGGGGGTAGGAATATTTTCCTTCCATTAGGAGTTGGATCTAACTCCAAACGTATTTCCATTGAGAGTAAATCCATTCCTTCATTCAACCCATCTTTAGTCTTTCCTTTAATATCTAACAATGTTCTAATAAAACTTTCATAGATATTCTTTTGCACGTGCATAACATCAATGTTATGTTTCAACTCATGATATCTTCAATATGGTAGCTCAAAAAATATTGATCATTTCTTCCAAATATTTCTATCATTATCAGATTTATGTGTCTTTTTGAATGTCACATCAATGTTTTTCACCCTCTCAAAATAATGATCAGTGGATAAAGGTTTTGGAGCAATATCAAATTTCCATAAACCATTGAAATCCTTTTTTAATATTTTATAAGAGTTATCCATAGGAAAAAAAATTTGATGACCCCTGTATATTATTTTTCTTCCATAATGTAGTTAACAATATGAAATCTGTTGTTCACAAATTGGACAATCTTTATTCCCCTTAACACTGTATCTAGAAAATTTTTCATATAATGGGAAGTCATTTATTGTGAACATAATAATTGCATATAGTTTAAAATAATATATTTTATAAGAATAATACACCCTTATACCTTCCTCCCATAATAGTTTCAAATCATCAATTAATAGTGATAAGAAAACATCAATATCATTTTCGGGCTCTTTTGGTCTACAGATCATTCAACTCAAGATGACATGTTTTTGCTTCATACAAAATTTAGGAGATAAGTTGTAAATTTCCAATAAAATAGGCCATTAACTATGTGTTCTACTAAAGCTTTGATATGGATTCATTCCATATGTTCACAATACAAGTCTGAGATTTTGAACTTCATTTCCGAATGTAGGAAACTGATGATCAATTTTCTTCCACTATGGACAATCAGTTGGATACTGTATTTTTCCATCACATATCTTCTCATCAGTATACTATATTAACCTTTTTAATCATGTGAATTAGAAAATAAAAGTTTCAAAATAGGAATTATAGGAAGATACCAAATTGATTTGGAAGGGGTCTCTGAAACTTCTAAATCTGCTTTCATTTTTTCTTTTAACTTATATCGTGATTTCCCATATTTATGACACTCTAATAAAAATTCATATTCTTTCCTATATAGAACACAATAATTAAATAAGACATGTATTTTATTACACCCCAATACCATAGGAAAAAATATTTTTTTGGCCTTATAATGTGAATCTAGAAGATTTTTATCTTTAGGAAGAATGTCTTTCAACAATTATAGCATCCCTGTAAAACTCTTTTCACTCCATACATGTTTCTCCTTCAGGTTTATCAACCTTAACACTGTCAATAAAACCATATATTCCATACAACCCAGATGCAATGGTTTTTCGGCATCACCATAGAAATGCTCAATTGTTGGTTGTTTCTCAGTTGCCTCTAACTCAATATCACGAATAATTTCATCAAGTTTATCAGATTTATCATCTTACAAAGCACTGTCATCAATAGATCTAAAATTATTCCCATTTTCACCATTCCTAATCCAAGGACTGTAACTCAAATTCAAACCATGAAAAATTATATGATCTTTGATATCTATACATTTCAACTTCTTAAAATTTAAAAATTTCAGGCATGGACAGAAAAACATGTCATTGTTTGGAACATTTTGTTTAGAAAATTCCAAAAAATCATTGAAACCTTCCTCTTATTCAGCACCTATTTGAGGTTCATTAATCAAACTTCAATTCATTATTTATAAAAAAAATATCAAAAATAAATATAAAAAACAACGGTAGTAATTTATAAAATATTGAGATTAGAAATGACATCAAAAATATAGAAAACCAATAATGGAAACATTAGAAGAAAAATAGAAAATTTTGATGAGAAAATTTATTCATACAGAAAGAATTACAAAATATATTCCTTTAAAAAATGTCTCAAGTAAAAATAAATTAATATAACCTTATGAAATTATTAAAAAATATGTACAGTGATATCCATAAAACAATATCCATAAAAAATATATAGAATGAAAACAACCATTTTATAGTTGATTACTTATAAAAATAAAAAATTTATTTTATATTATAATTAACAATATAATCTAATCATAAATTGAGTCTTATTTTAAAAAAAATCACATTAAACCTTGTTTCATTGGACTTCATATGGTACATAGTATTCCCTAACATGGTACCTGGTTGGTCTACTACTTTAAAAAAATAGACCCATCACTCATTAAATCCTTTTTCAATGCCCTAGACTACCAATGAGATACATGACCATGCATAAAAACATCATCTAAAGATGGTCATAGTCTCAACATTTTCATGAGTCTCATTTATCAAATCACTATAACTTCCAAACAACGAATTCAATCTCACTAAATTGAAGAGAACAACTAATTCATACTAGAAATAAAATAAGGAGAAAATAATTAACATATTATAAAATTAGGAAAAACTAATTCATACTAGAAATAAAATTAGGAACAACTAATTAACACATTAAAAAATCAGGAAAAACTAATTCATATTAGAAGTAAAACCAGGAACAACTAATTAACACATTATAAAAGATATTCAAACCTTTAAGCGAGCTAGTTAGATACAAGAAGATATATAATCGAATGCTCAATGATGAAGCTGAAAAACCCCAAATGTATGAATATGGTAATGCAATAATGAAGAACACTATTAGAAATTCAAATCCATATAATGAACAAAAAGAGATAAATGAAAATTTTTGAGACTTACTTCTGATCTATCTTTGATACGTAATCTGAGGCCGATGAAACCCTATTGCTCAATTTAGATCGTAATACGATATTTGGACCACCATATCAAAGAAAAAACATAGTTAGTGCTTCGACGAGAGGGAAATGAGATCCTTGTCATGATAATGGAAGACCACGTAATGAAACCCTCAGTCGATTCATAAATTTTTAAAAGATTTTTAATGTCGGTTATATTCTAACCGATAAGAAAAATGGATATTCTCAACTCATTCATGTCGGTTAAATTATAGAACCGATGTGAAAGATCAGTAGATATCCATTTTTTCACATTAGTTTTATGAAAACCGATGTGAACAAATAATATACCCATATTTTCACATCGGTTATAAATAACCGACATGAAAACTGCATTGTAAAAAATAGTTTTTCTACTAGTGTGGGTGTGGATCTAGGATACCTAGGATCAACTCTATCAATCCTAAAAATAAATTGGGTAAAGGAAACATGTTCATTTGATTAAAATTATATTTATAATAAATATCTTTTTAGCATCTTGAGGATTCTCATTATTGACTTCTTAATTTTTTTACATTGTATATTTATTTCCAAAATTTCATTATTTCTATCAGAAAGTGCATCTCATTTTATTGATTTTTCTTTCCATTGAAAATGAACTACATAATTTAATTTTAGATTGATATAATTTTATTAATAAAAAAATATAATAACTAATAAAAAATAAATTTGAGTGCCATGAAAATTGTGATTCAAGTTTGTAACTATAATTAAAATCCCCCTGTAGTGATGTATATACTATATCAATTGTTTTCATTGATTGGTGCAATTATATTTTTTGAGGGTGATGATTATGTCTATATTGGAGAGTTGGATATGAAAAATAGTTATTTAGGACTTACATTTCTGTAGCTAGGTAGAATAATAGCCCATTTTTATAGATTAATTTTGGATTATAGAGAGAAACATTAGTCAGTATGTCCTATTATCATTGACAAGTTTCTAGATGAATTTTCCAAAGAATTATCTAGGTTACCAACCAAGTGATAGGTTGATTTTATGATTGTTCTCTTACCAGGTGTGGATCACATATATATTCAACCATATAAGATGGATCTTTTAAAGTTATGAGAGAAGAAGGCTCAATTGAATGACTTTGAGGTGAAGGGGTTCATATGAATGATTATGTCACCTTGGGGTGCCTTAGTTTTTTACATAAAAATTTAAATGGATCATTGAGAATATGCGTGGACTATTATAGGTTATTCTAAGTGATATAAATGAACTTATATCCACTTATAGGTATTGATGGACTATTTGATCAACTTAGAGGCGCTAAAGTGTTCTCTAAGATCGATTTGATATCAAGTTATCATCATTTTATGGTGAGGTATTTTGATATGCCACATACTATATTTAGGAGTACGTATGTATTGTATAGGTATCTAGTGATTTCATTTAGTTTAAAAAATACAATGGTAGTGTTCATGGATGAGATAAATTGGGTCTTCCATCCTTATTTAGATAATTTTGCAGCCATATTTTTCAATCATGTCATCATGTATTTCTAGTTGAGGGAGTAACATGCTCTATATCTAGAGATCATTTTGAGAAAACTTAGGGAGCATAAAATATATTCCACGATCTCAAAGTGTATGTTTTGGATTGGTAATGTACACTTTATTGGGAAAACTATATTAGTGGATAATGTATTTTTAGAACCCAAGAAGTTCACTTCATGGGAAAAATGATATTAGTGGATAATGTATTTTTAGAACCTGAGAAGTTTGATGTTATAGTTTATTTAGAGAGTCCAAAGAATGTTTTTGAGATCCAAATCTTTTTGGTAATTTCCAGTTATTACCAAAGGGTCAACCAAGATTCTTTCTGATTAGAAGTGCTAAGAAGGCCTTAACCAAGAATTTGGTATGGTTCCTTTGCATATATTTTCATGAGAGATCCTTTTAATATATTAATGGGATATTGATGAAAACATCAATCTTAACCATAAAAGAGCTAGGTAATGAGTATGAATTATATTGTGATGTATCAGGAGTCAGGATTTGAACAGTTCCAGTCCATGATGGTCATGTGGTTGCTTATGGGTCCAGACAGTTAAGGACGCATAAGAGAAACTTCCCAAATCCTTTCATAGATTTAGAAATATCGATAATTTACATGAGGTGTTATTGGTATTATCTTTAGGGTGAGATATTTTTTGAATACACTAAAAAAAGTATTTGAAATATATTTAATCACAAAGCAAAATGAACCATTGATAGTTGAGAAGGTTTGAGTACCTATAGTCCTTTAACTTTGACCTAATGTATACCCTTAAAAAGGGGAAAAAATTTTCTAATACACCGCATTGGATGGATCAAGCTTAGGTAGTACATGATTCAATCATCAAGTGGAAGATAGTTTCCCACTTTGAAGATATGTGACTTTATGTTCAAAAGTATCATGGCCAAGTGACACTTATTTATTTATCTATCACTTATTCACTCCTCAGTAGTGTTATGGGAGTAAACTACAAGATTCATACTATTTATTCATGAGATACATTATAATCATTTCATAACTTTACATTTTATAAAATGTTGGTTATTTTTTATTCATTTATCCTTTATAAAGTGACTTTATTAGGATTTATGTCTTTTTGAAAATTCCTAAGTGGATCTTTTCAAATGATTCAAGTGTTTTTAAATGTTTCTTAAAAAATTATATGTGCTCAAAATACCCTTTTTTTTGTTTTAAATAGATTTAAAATGATTTAAACACTTGGAATGGACTTAGGTTGCATTAAAAGTGTTTTTCAACTCACATTATTGGCTTTTATAAAGGGATGTGAATGTTTTGAAAGTTCATGTAATGATTATTTCATTTTAACAAGGGGTATGTGATGTTTTAAATGAAATTTTGTAAAATATAGAGGGTTTTTACTCATTTTAAATGGTTAAGATTTTCGGGTCATGAAGTTTCCTTGAATTATTTAAAAAATGAATTGGGGTTTTGTGAAAGAGTGTTTGGAACTGATTGGTTTATTTTAAAAAGGGTGTGTTATTTTAAAGAAGAATTTGTGTAAATGTTTGGTTTTTTTAATGTAATCTCAACTTTGATTTTATAAATAATTTTCAAAGGACATATAAAATGTAATTCTTTCATAATCTTTTAAGTTTATATTTTTATAGAATTAGGAAAACCATTAAATTATATAAGGAAGACAAGTAGATCAATAACAACACCATGGAAAGGGTAAATGAATTTCAATAATTAGAAGGATTAGATTTCAGTTATATTTTCTATCCTCCTATAAAGCATATAATAATTCAGATGGTTCTCATCTTGGTTTCCATTAAAGGTTTATTTCTAGAATAAATGGATGTCATGATTATATTCCTTCATGGAGATTAAGAGGAAGAGATCTACATAGATCAACTATAAGGCTTCATACTAAATGGAATGTAAGGTTCGATTCTAGTCTCAAATGGAGTTTTTTTGGGCTTAAGTAGGCACCAAGATAGTGTTACTGGAATTTCAATGCTTTCATGGTAGAATTAATGTTCATGTAGTGTAATGTAAATAATTTCTACTATATAAAGGAGTATTATGATGAGAGTTTTGTCATTTTACTTATTTATGTGGATGAATTTCCCTTAGTTGGACCAATGGAGGAAATACTGGAAGAGTTTGATATTGATTTATCTAGAAGATCCTAAATAAAAGACCTTGGTTTTGGAAAGTGGATATTGGGGATAAATATTGAAGGAGACTTAAAGTCTATAACTTTTTTTAGCCTTTGTTAATTTTTATATCAACGTTTTTGTATTTATTTTATTAAATATTAATATTACAAAATCAAATATGATGGATAATGTAACATCACGTTACTTTTTCAAGTACTTTTGATGTTTATAAGTACCTATGTTTTGGAGTAGTGATGAATGGGAGAGTCAGGAGAACTTTAAATGTTGTTTTGGGGAAAAGGAGAAGTTGCACGGGCGGAGTATGGGTTGTCTAAACCGTGTGGCAAAACCGTGCGTAGTTGTTCTTAGAGGCAGTAGCTTCTGCATGGGCAGCGCACGGTTTGTCTAACCATGCGGCCAAACTGTGCGTGAAGGCTGGCTAAGACAGTAGCTAACGCACGATTAGCGCATGGTTTGTTAAACTGTGCGAACTAACCGTGCGGGAACTGATAAAACACTATTTTGTTGAATATTTTACTGATAATAAATGATCTAATTTCCTCAAATTGTGATAAATATATTCATTTATGAAATATTTGGGATTAGGTCATTCATTTGAAAATTTGATGAAAATTCCAGTTTTACCCTTTTAAAATGTACTGTAGTATTTTGAAGATAAATATTTTATTATTTATTATTTAGACTTAATATTTTGTAAACATGTTCCTAACTTAATTTTATACAACTTTTATTCAGGACACTAGAGCTAAAGAGTGTATTTGGATGGAGAAAATGGGCCATTAAGTCAATGGTGGGCTGGACTCGGTAGAATAGACATGAGTTCTGTATTTGGGCCATAAATTCTTCATCCGTACTTGGATCAGGCCCAAATTTTGAGAGGAGATACATTAATCATTTTCTCATGGATCAGAATTCTGTAAGGACAGTTGATTCACGCATTTTGGTGGTCAAATAGGTGGTGAAAGTTGGCATAAAATATTTGGCCGAGATTCCCCATTCACACTTGAAACCACTTTGAACCTAGCCTCCCCACCACTCTATAAATTGGTGTTTTTATCATTTGGTGGGGTTGGGATGTGCATTGGTAATTTTAAGGCAGAATAGAAGATATTTCACTCCAATTATCCAACCATTTTAAGAGGGGTATCTCTTGAAGCAAGGATCCCCTCATCAAGCCTTCCTCTTCTCCTTCTTCTTCTTCATGTTGTAATGTTTTTCTTCTTTCAATAAACTCTTAGTTTGTATTCTATTTATTATGTTATTTTCAATTTTATTCTTCTCATAATCTTCCTAATTGGGTTGGAATCAAGAGTGGAGACAATATTGTGTTCTACCCTTTCAAACCTTTGCTCATGCAAAACGCCTCCACGATGACCACACCACCCATGGAAGAGTAGTTTTTTTAGTGATCGATCTATCTTCTACCCTCTTAATTTAATTATTTTGAATAATTGAGCTACTTTAATTAACATAATATTATCTATGAATTGTTTTTTTAAATTATAAAAAACTAATCAAGCAATTGAACAATTAACATGAAAACACGCGAGGTTTAGATTTTGTGTAAATTGTGAGAGCGCGATCTTAATCGGTAATACAAGACCACATGGGATACATTTGTATAGTTAAAATATAATCCCTAAATACAATTCATCCTAATTTCCAGAATGGATATGTGCTCTAATTAACCACTGACCATAATCTAACCTTATAACAATAATCAATACAGGGTGTTGCGAATGCGTGTTCCGAAGCTAGCCTAGGGTTTAAGTAATTTCATCTTTGTGGTTAAGTTAACTCTCTTAGGGCTCAAGGGTTAACAAATTAGGGGATCATAATTAAGTGAATATTTATTTAAATAATAATTATTAATAAGTAAATTAAGAGGTAGAGTTAGATCGATTACGCATTTTAAAATATTTTCTAAAAAAACATCTTCTCATTGTGCTTTGTTAGTCAACTTACATTTCAAAATTAAAAACAAAAAAAAATAAAATCTTCTTCTAGAAAACTTCTTCTAGATTTATAAACTATAAAAAAAACCTCATCCTTTAAACTAGTGTTTTAATTCTATTATATTTTATTTTTAGAATACCTTTAATAAGTTGTTAAATTCACTTCCTCCTTTGAGAGACGACCTTGGTCAGCCACAAGGGTCACAATAGTCTTGATAAATTCCTACATCACCAACCGATGTGAGTCAAGGACATATGTTTATCATGAGGACTTTTTAGGGTTGTTATGTGGATTTTGGTTGGTAGGATTTAGATGTGAAAAATTCTGAGGCAGAATGAGGAGGGCTTGACTCTTTTTGAAGCAAAATTGCATTAATCTAATTTTCACTTAAATATGGTCTCCTCCTCAGTCGACATAGAATTGATTAATGTTAATAATCATGAAAAATAAAGGAATGTGCACACCATTAAACATTTCAACAGTAAAAATGTCAATCTTCTCGAACATGATTTTCATAAAATCTTTAGATAGGCACAACTTTCCCCCTCTATTAGAAGCTCCAGAAAGGTACATCTTCTTTTATCATGAAAGCTCCAAAAAGGCACAACTTTCAATATAATTTTTTTCTTCAACAGCAAACATATCTCTTCAGAATTTAATTTTTCACCCGAAGTATCACAAAATGTGGTGTCACAACACAAGACAGCTTCCCCCACACTTAAGCTCAACTAGATTCTGCAATTTCACTTCAAGAGTTGGTTGGATAGGGAAAATTGGCTTGTAATGTGGCTAACCTAACAGGTTGTGCATGAATTCTAAGGGATAAAGGATTAAATGTTCAAGGAAGGACATTATAAAAAAGTATTCTTTGAAATAGGGGATTTAATACCAAACAAATGCCTCAATCATTTAAACATAAGTACCTCAAACCCTTAAGTTTTGACAGGAATAAATCAAATTCTGGTTAAATCAATAATGCTTTGGTTATCTCAAGAAGTGAGGTGAATGTAAATAATATGAAAATAATGGTTTTTTATGAAGTATGATATCTTTTCTTTCTTGGTTTGGAATTTTTGAATCTCAAGGATATGTGTTTTAAAATTGGTTTTAATTTGATATTGATGTTTACTTGATATGAGGTTTTGCCCAGGAGTGAAAAAGGGTAAGAGTGGGGGAGTTGATAAAACACTATTTTTTTGAATATTTTATTGATAATAAATGATATAATTTCATCACATTGTGCTAAATATATTCATTTATGAAATATTTGGGATTAGATCATTCATTTGAAAATTTGATGAAAATTCCAGTTTTACCCATTTAAAATGTACTGTAGTATTTTAAAGATAAATATTTTAATATTTATTATTTGAACTTAATATTTTGTAACAATGTTCCTAACTTAATTTTCAAAAACCTTTATTCAGGACACTAGAGCTAAAGAGTGCATTTGGATGGAGTAAATTGGCCATTAAGTCAATTGTGGGCTGGACTCGGAAGAATAGACATGGGTTCTGTATTTGGGACATAACTTCTTCATTAGTGCTTGGATCAGGACCAAATTTTTATAGGAGCTACATGACGCATTTGAACGCAGATAATCCTAATGTAAGGACATCTGATTCACACGTTTTGATAGTCAAATGGGTGGTTCAATTTGGAATAAAATATTTGGCTGAGATTCCCCATTCACACTTGAAACCACTTTGAACCTAGCCTCCCCACCACTCTATAAATTGGTGTTTTTCTCATTTGGTGGGGTTGGGAAGTGAATTGGAAATTTGAAGGCAGAATATAATAGGTTTCACTCCAATTATCAAACCATTTTAAGAGGGTTATCTCTTGAAGCAAGGATCCCCTCATCAAGCCTTCCTCTTCTCTTTCTTCTTCTTCATGTTGTAATGTTTTTCTTCTTTCAATAAACTCTTAGTTTGTCTTCCATTTATTATGTTATTTTTAAATTTTCTTCTTCTCTTAATCTTCCTAATTGGGTTAGAATCAAGATTGGAGACGAGATTGGGTTCTACCCTTTCAAACCTTTGCTCATGCAAAACGTATCCACGATGACCACACCACCCATGGAAGAGTAGTTTTTGTATTGATCAATCTATCTTCTACCCTCTTCATTTAATTATTTTGAATAATTGAGATCCTATAATTAACTTAATATGATCCATGAATTGTGTTTTTAAATTATAATAAACTAATCAAGCAATTGAACAATTAACATGAAAACACGCGAGGTCGAGATTTTGTGTAAATTGTGAGAGCACGATCTTAATCGGTAATACAAGACCACACGAGATAAATTTGTAGAGTTCAAATATAATCCCTAAACACAATTCATCCTCATTTCCAGAATGGATATGTTCTCTAATTAACCACTGACCATAATCTAACCTTAGAACAACAATCAATGCAGGGTGATGCGATTGCGTGTTCCGAAGCTAGCCTAGGGTTTAAGTAATTTCATCTTTGTGGTTAAGTTAACTCTCTTAGGGTTTGAGGGTTAAAAAATTAGGGGATCATAATTAAGTTAATATTGATTTAAATGATAATTATTAATAAGTAAATGAAGAGGTAGAGTTAGATCGATTACACCTTTTAAAATATTTTCTAAAAAAACATCTTCTCGTTGTGCTTTGTTAATCAACTTACATTTCAAAATTAAAAACAAAAAAAAATACAATCTTCTTACAAAAAACTTCTTCTAGATTTATAAACTATAAACAACCCCCGTACTTTAAACTAGTGTTTTAATTCTATTCTATTTTATTTTTAGAATACCTTCAATAAGTTGTTAAACTCACTTCCTCCTTTGAGAGACGACCTTGGTCAGCCACTATGCTGCACCTAAGTAACCTAAAACTAAATATCATTTGAGGGCGCCCATGACAGTGCTCTTTGAGGCAATTAAATGAGATACTTAAATTGTGGATCTCACTCGTTTTTCTTCTAAGTGCCTCATTTTTTCTCCTAAGAGGCCATAACTCGGGATATTTCTTCTCCTAAGGTTAGAGAAGGTTCTCCCATCATTCTGGAGACAATCCAAAGGCTCCTCTTGGGGAATCCAAGTCGTATTCTTGAGGTATGTGATCGTTCTTCATCGTTCTTGATTGGTTTCTTCAATCTACTTAGATATACTTCTCCTCTTCTCTCGGTTTCTTAGATCTATGCCTGTTATGGGTAGATCTAAGTGTGCGGATGTCAAATAGGATGAGATTTGGTCTTTATCTTGCTAAGATAAGAGATCTAAGGAGGGTTCCTGAAGAATCAACCCGATCTTATTGAGCGTTCTCGACCATTGTGGTTTTTTTCAAAACCTTTGAGGTAGGTGGTTCCATCCCGACTTACCAAATTGATTATCATTGTATTTGCTTTATTTATTTCAATTATTGATTTAAATTCAATTGCTAAAATTTTCTTTCAATTAAATTGATAAAAACTCGATTCTAGTGAATCGAGATATTTGAAATGGTTTTGGCATTGAAATTTTGAAAACCCCAATTCTATTGAATTGGGTGTGCTTATGGAAATTTTTTGATTTAAATTGTTTAATTTAAATTGTGGATTTTATGGAAATGATTTCAATTAAATTGTTGAATTTAATTGAGAAAATAAATTGTGTGATGATGGAATTGGTTTTGAATGGATTTAAAACTGGTGAAAATAGATTAAAAATATTTGATAGAAACCCATTGGTTTTATCTTGTGAAAAAGGCATGTTTTGAATAAAACCTGTTTTGGTTTTAAATGGAATGAAATTGGAACTTTTGAAATGGAAGAATGGGATTGATCTTATTTTAAGCATTCTTAAAATAGTTCGCCCATCATGTAAGAGCGCATGCAAACCTTAGGTAGTTAGTGAGTTATTTGGATACAATCTACACTACGACAACGTTCTAAAACATACTTGCGGCGGGTCACATCCCCGATGGGTTGGTGACGAGTCTCCTTTGGCCAGTGTCATAGGGACGTGTGCATACACATTTTTCTGAGTTCACATAGAGAGTTCGGAATCCTATAGTTGGTTAATACTATCGTACCTTTTGGAAGATGACCATGTTGCTCGCTTGTTTATTTATATTTGAGAAATAAATGTATGCCAATGATTTTGAACTGCTTTACATGCCAGCTTAATTTATATAAACTGTTTTATATAAATTTTTTACTTAAGCCATTATTTTAGAAATATTCCATCATTTATAAAGCCTTTTCTTAAAATATTTATTTCCATCCTTTGAAAATATATAGCATGTTTTGTTAAAATATGATTTTGAGTTTCCAAACTTGTTTATTTGAAAATTGAAAGCTTTTCTTTGGATAATCTATATTTGGAATCTATTATAGAATATTTGGTGGTATCCTTCTGGGATTAGTCTCACACCCTACATTTTCCTTCATGTGTTTGTATATTTCCTTCTTCCAGGCTCGAGAAAAGGGAAGGAATCTCTTGGAGGAGGATCTAGCTGTTGATCTTCTCTTGGTGTATTGTTTCCTTAGGGACTTTAGGGCTGTTTTTTCCTTTTTAGTACTTGGGTTGTAGTACTTCGGGATCTTTATGCCTCTTTGTTTTCTGGTACATTACTCCTAGTGGAGTTTCTTTTTGATATGCATATTGTCTTGTTTCTTTACTTCTGCATTCTTATGGAAAAAATCATTCCCACTTGTATGTTGTACGATGCCAGGTGCTAGTCGCCAAACCGTCGGGATCGGGAACGCCCTTCGGGCTATGTCAGGGGTAGCTTGGTTATCGGGTTACCAGGGTCACTGGGCTGGTTCGTGACAAAGTGTTATCAGAGGGAAGGTTAAGAATCTTTCCTTGATGAAAGTATGCATTTGAGTATTCTTGTTGGGACTTAGGAGGTAGTTGTGATTGAGTGCCTAGCTATCTCTCACCACAATGAACCTTAACTCACCAGGGTTGGTTAGGGAAATACAACTTGTGGATTAGTTCTAGTATTTTCCATCTTTTGATTTGGATAGAGTGGAATCTAAATCTTTATATCCCTTCTATTAAGAATAGTTTTTCTTGTTACTCGGTTTGAGTGTTAATCTATGTATTTTTATGCTGTGTAGAATCATGCCTCTGAGAAGACATGGGAATCAAATCCAAAAAGAGGATGATACCGAATCTCAGAAAGCGAGTCCTATTGTGGATCTGAGTCTGGTTGAGGTGATTGTTCGCACTGTCGAAGCTCTAGGACAGACACCACCTCCAGTTCATGTTCAGGTTCCAGCTATAGATCCTCATAGTGTGATTCTCCGAAGTCATTCTCAAGATTTCCTACACCAAAATCCATTAGTTTTCAAAGGCTCCACTGACCCTCAACATGCTGAGGAATGGTTGAGTAAGATTGAATTCCTTTTTGGGTTCTTGGAGATGCCTGATGTGATCAAGGTGAAGTGTGTCACCTTCGTACTGGAGGGACCAAGTAGGAGATGGTGGGACACGATGGTGACGGTTGGGAAACATGAGGGTTTGGAGTGGAAAGACTTTAGGGTTATTTTCAATAACCAGTTCTATCCAGAATCAATGGTGTTGTCCAAGGCTGTGGAGTTTTTCAAGCTTGAGCAGGCCAAAAAAACCGTGACTGAGTACTCAAATTTCTTTTTTCAGTTGGTACAGTCTTCTCCTAAGATTGTATCTAATGAGAAGATGAAGGCTCAATGATTTGAGTTGGGACTTTGATCAGATATCCGTTATTAGGTTTTCTTACTGAAGCTACCCACTTATGCTGATGTGATGGATAGGGCCATGATGGCTGAGATGGACCTGGCAGGGAAGTCAGGGTTGAAGGAGGTTCTTTTCCCTCATAGTGGCAGTGTTGGTTCCTTTAAAATAAAACAGAAGCGTGACGTTTCTCATGGTAGTTCTTGACAACAGAGTCATTCCAGACCTTCGGTAGCAACGGGAGGGGATTCATTAACTTTATATCAGTGTTGAAAGCCAGGAAATTTTAAGAGGGTTTTCACTGAGGCACCCAATGATTTTAGCTCCTACGGACATTTAGGGAACTTACAGAAATGCTGCCATCACTTCTCTACAAAACATAGTAGAACAGGATCATCAGCACCTCCAGAAACTGTGGGGAAATCAAATGCTTCACATACAAAAGGGTTCCAGCCAAAGGCATCCAGAATGAAGCTTCTCCACGCAGTGGAAGAGTCACCAGAGGTAGCTGATACAGGTCCTGCAACTATGATAGGTACCATTACTATAGCTTCATCTTTAGTGACAGCTCTTTTTGATACTGGTGCATCTCACTCATTTATTTCAACCCTTATTGTTAATATGATTAATATACCTTTGGAACTTTTATCTTGTGTGATGTATATTACTACACCCCTTGGTACAATGAGAGAGAAGGGTCTCTGTAGTCCTGCTTGTGTCTTCTCTCTATCAGATGTTGATCATGCTTGGAGTTTTTTTGTTCTGACATGAAATATTTTGACATCATATTTGGGATGGATTGGATCATTGATAATAAATCCCGTATCGATTTTTATCTTCAATGGGTCTAAATTACTACACCTAGTGGTGTGCCTCTTTTTTTTCAAGGATAATGGGACCCAAGGTCAAGAAGAGATGGACCCTCTTATCCAGGGTTGGGGAAAATTATATCAGTGTTTTCTTTTGATCTGGAGAGAGAATCAATGTGTGGTGATCTTCCTCTAGTCATCGCTGAGTTTCCCAACGTGTTTCCTTATGACTTCTCTAGTTTTCCACTAGTAAGAGAGGTTGATTTTTCTATTGACTTAATTCCTGGTACCAAACCAGTTTCTATTCCCTCATACCAAATGGCTCCAGATGAACTAAAAGAACTGAAGTTTCAGGTAGATGATCTTCTTGAGAAAGGTTTTATACGCCCGAGTGTGTCACCATGGGCAGCACCAGTTCTCTTCTCCAAGAAGGCCGATGGTTCTCTTCTCTTATGTGTTGATTATCGAAAGCTCAATCGAGTTACAATAAATAAAAAATATCCATTACCATGAATTGATAATTTGTTTGATCAATTGAAATGGGAAAAGTGGTTTTCAAAAATTGATCTTCGATTGGGTTACCATCAGTTGAGGATAAAATAATCTAACATTTATAAGACCGCTTTTCAGAGTAGGTATGGCCATTATGAGTACCTTGTTGTGCCCTTTGGCCTAACAAATGCTCCTGCAGTTTTCATGGCTTTGAGGAAAAGGTTTTTCTGTGATTATCTAGATACATTCATAGTAGTCTTTGTGGATGAAATTATTTTCTACTCCAAGTCTGAGGAGGATCATGTGCATCATCTGAGAACAGTTCTGAGTCTTCTAAAGAATCATCGAATTTATGCCAAGCTTTCAAAGTGGAATTTCTGGATTCGAGAAGTGAAATTCTTGGGACATGTGGTTTTAGAACAAAGAATATCAGTTGATCCTGAGAAGGTGAGGGATGTTATGACTTTGGAAGAACCACGAAATGATTTCAAGATTCGAAGCTTCTTGGCCTTAGCAGGATATTATCTACGGTTTGTTAAAGACTTCTCAAAGTTAGTTTCTCCAACGACTACTCTGACTCGAAAGGGAGTGAAGTTTTCCTGGAATGATAAATGTCAGAGTTATTTTTTTGAGCTAAAGTTTCTTTTGAATACTATGTCAGTGTTAACTCTTCCTGAGGCTGGAATAGGTTATGTGGTCTTATGTGATGCATCGGGTTCAGGTTTGGGATGTGTCCTCATGTAGGGTAATCATGTTGTTGCCTATGGGTCTCGTCACCTTAAGCCTCATGAGAAGAACTATCCTACCCCTGACCTTGAACTTTAAGTATTAATGCATGCACTTAAGTGTTGGAGACATTACCTTTATGGAGAAAGGTTTACTGTGTATTCAGACCACAAGAGCTTGAGTTATATCTTATCTCAAAAAGATTTGAATCTCCACCAAAGGCGTTGGGTGGAGTACCTGAAATCTTTTGACTATGACATTCCCTATACCCCAGGGAAAGGGAAAGTAGTTGTAGATGCGTTAAGAAGTAAACTTCCATCACAGGATGTGAAAGAATCTTCAGAAGAGTGGAGTTTGATGGCTCTTTTTTCTCAGTTGAATATTGGAGTTCAGTGGAAGGGGAATAAAGTTTATTTAGCCATTGTTCATTTGACTTCTTCTCTCCTCGAGTTAATTATTCAGTAACAACAACTGGATGATGAATTCCATAGAATTAGGGACTATCTTTATGGTGGGGATACCGACACTCATTAGTCGTTCTCCAAAGAGGGTGTTCTGTGTTATCGAAACTGTTATGTTGTGCTGTTATCGGCAAAGAAGGATGTGATGGGGGATTGCCATAACTCTCAGTGGGTTGTACACCCAGAAACCACAAAGATGTTCTATGACATACGGTGACAGTTATGGTGGCCAGGTATGATATGATACATTGCTGAGTTTGTATCTCGTTGCTATACATGCCAGAAGGTGAAATCCGAGCACCCGAAACCTTCGAGTTTGCTTCAACCACTTCCAGTCCCAACATGGAAGTGGGATGAAATCTCTATGGACTTTGTGGTTGGGTTACCTCAAACCCATAGGAAGAAGAACGCGATATGGGTTGTGATCTAAAGGCTGACCAAGTCAACTCACTTTATACCTATTCGAGATACAACTAAAGTTGAGGAGTTGGGAAATATCTATGCAAAAGAAAGTGTTCGTTTGCACGGAGTCCGTCTGCTATAGTCTCTAATAGGGATCATCGGTTTACTTCTCTCTTTTGGAGAGGCCTTCAGGGGGCACTAGGATCTCAAATCTATTTGAGCACGGCCTACCATCCAAGTCAGATGGCCAGACAGAGAGAGCTATTCAGATCCTTGAGGATGTGCTCCGTGCATGTGTTCTTGACTTTGGTGGGTTTTGGGATGATCATCTGGGGATAGTTGAGTTTTCTAATAACAACAGTTATCAGTCTGCGATCAAAATGGATCCTTTTGTGGAATTTTATGGTCGTCCTTGTAAATCTCCATTATGTTGGTCAGAGATTGGTGAAATTTCTTTGGTAGGATCGAGTTTGGTCCAAGAGACGACAACTAAGATCTAGTTAATTCGTCTGAGAATGTTGACAACACAGAGTCAGTACAAGTCTTATGTTGATCATCATTGTAGACCTTTAGAGTTATCAGTTGGTGACCAGGTGTTCTTGAAAGTTTCACCCCGATTAGGTCATCGACGTCTTGGGAGGTAAGGGAAGCTTGCTCCTTGTTTTGTGGGACCTTTTGAGGTTTTTGGTCATGTAGGGAAAGTTTCTTACCGTTTAGCTCTACCACCACAGCTGACGTCGATACATAATGTGTTCCATGTATCGCATCTGTGAAATTATCTCTCTTATCCATATCATGTTTTGAGCTGGAGTGATCTTGAGATTGAACTAGATTTATCTATGACTGAACGACCTATTAGGGTTGTTGATTCTGAGACCAAGGTACTTCATGGGAAAATGATACCTCTGGTCCGTGTACTATGGCAGCATGGTTCTGATTCTCATGAGACGTGGTAAATGGAGGCACTAATGAGAGATCGGTGGCCTTATCTTTTTGACGTGGAGGTTTCTTCATAGGCTTTCTGGGGGTAAAAAGATCTTATGGTGGGGAGGTTGTAACATCATGTTACGTTTTCAGGTACTTTTGATGTTTCTAAGTACCTCTGTTTTAGAGTAGTGACGAATGGGAGAGTCAGGAGAACTCTAAATGTTGTTTTGGGGCAAAGGGTAAGTCGCACGGGTGGCGTACGGGTGGCGTACGGGTTGTCTAAACCGTGAGGCCAAACCGTGCATAGTTGGTCTTGGAGGCAGTAGCTTCCGCACGGGTAGCGCACGGTTTGTCTAACCGTGTGGCCAAACCGTGCGTGAAGGGTGGTCGAGACATTAGTTAACACACGGATAGCGCATGTTTTGTTAAACCGTGTGAACTAACCATGCGTGCACTTAAATGAGATCCTTAAATTGTGGATCTCACTCGTTTTGCCTCTAAGTGCCTCATTTTTTCTCCTAAGTAGCCATAACTTGGGATTTTGCTTCTCCTAAGGTCAGATAAGGTTCTACCATCGTTCCAAAGGTGATCCAAAGTCTCCTCTTGGTGAATCGAAGTCGGACTCTTGAGGTATGTGATCGTTATTCATCGTTCTTGATTGGTTTCTTAGATCTACTTCTCCTCTTCTCTCTTTTTCCTAGATCTACGCCTGTTATGGGTAGATCTAAGTGTGTGGATGCCAAATATGATGATATTTGGTCTTGATCTTGATAGGAGAAGAGATCTAAGGTGGGTTCTTGAAGAAGAAACCCGGTCTTCTTGAGCGTTCTCGACCGTTGTGGTTTTCGTCAAAACCTTTGAGGTAGGTGGTTCCGTCCCAACTTACCAAATTTATTATCATTGTATTTGTTTTATTTATTTCAATTGTTGATTTAAATTCAATTGCTCAAATTTTATTTCAATTAAATTGATAAAAACATGATTCCAGTGAATCGATATATTTGAAATGGTTTTGGCATGAAAATTTGGAAAACCCCAATTCCATTGAATTGGGTGTGTTTATGGAAATTTTCTGATTTAAATTGTTTAATTTAAATTGTGGATTTTATGGAAATGATTTCAATTAAATTGTTGAATTTAATTAAGGAAATAAATTGTGTGATGATGGAATTGGTTTTTAATGGATTTCAAACTGGTGAAAATGGATTTAAATGATTTGATAGAAACCCATTGGTTTTATCTTGTGAAAAAAGGAATGTTTTGAATAAAACCTGTTTTGGTTTTAAATGGAATGAAATTGGCACTTTTGAAATGGAATAATGGGATTGATTGTATTTTAAGAATTCTTAAAATAGTTCGCCCATCATGTAAGATCGCATGAAAGCCTTAGGTAGTTAGTGAGTTATTTGGATACACTCTACGCTACGACAATGTTCTAAAACATACTTGCAGTGGGTCACATCCCCGATGGTTTGCTGATGAGTCTCCTTTGGCCAATGTCATAGGGACATGTGTATACACATTTTTCTAAGTTCACATAGATAGTTAGGAATCCTATAGCTGGTTAATACTATCTTACCTTTTGGCAGATGACCATGTTGCTTGCTTGTTTATTTATATTTGAGATATAAATGTATGCCAATGATTTTGAACTACTTTACATGCCAACTGAATTTATATAAACTATTTTATATAAATTTTTTTCTTAAGCCATTTTTTTAGAAATATTCCATCATTTATAAAGTCTTTTCTTAAAATATTTATTTCTATCCTTTGAAAATTTATAGCATGTTTTGTTAAAATATTCTTTTGAGTTTCCAAACCTGTTTATTTGAAAATTGAAATCTTTTCTTTGGATAATCTATATTTCGCATCTATTACATAATATTTTGTGGTATCCTACTAGGCTTAGGCTCACACCCTACTTTTTCCTTTGGGTGTTTGTAGATTTCCTTCTTCCAGGATTGAGAAAAAGGAAGGAATCTCTTGGAGGAGGATCTAGCTGTTGATATTCTCTTGGTGTATTGTTTCCTTAGGGGATTTGGGGATATTTTTCCCTTTTTAGTTCTTGGGTTGTAGTACTTTGTGCTTTTTATGCCTCTGTGTTTTCTGGTACATTACTCCCAGTGGAGTTTCTTTTTGATATGCATATTGTCTTGTTTCTTTTTCTTCCACATTCTTGTGGAAAAAATCGTTCCCACTTGTATGTTGTACGATGCCAGGTGCTAATCGTCGACCCGTGGGGATTGGGAATGACCTACGGGCTATGTGAGGGCCGGCTTGGTTATCAGGTTACCAGGGTCACCGGGCTGGTTCGTGAAAAAGTGGTATCAGAGGGAAGGTTAAGCATCTTGCCTTGATGACAGTATGCATTTGAGTATTCTTATCAGGACCTAGGAGGTAGTTGTGATTGAGTGTCTGGACAGCTCTCACCACAATGAACCTTAAGTCACCAGTTTTGGTTAGGGAAATACGACTTGTGGATTAGTTCTAGTATTTTCCATGTTTTTATTTGGATATAGTGGAATCCAAATCTTATTATCCCTTATATTAAGAATGGTTTTTCTTGTTACTCGGTTTGAGTGTTAATCTATATCTTTTTATGCTGTGTAGAATCATGCCTCCGAGAAGACATGGGAATCAAATCCAAAAAGAGGCTGATGCCGAATCTCAGCAAGCAGGTCCTATTTTGGATCTGAGTCTGGTTGAGGTGATTGTTCGCATTGTCCAAACTCTAGGACAAGCACCACCTCCAGTTCCTGTTCAGGCTCCAGCTATAGATCCTCATAGTGAGATTCTCCGAAGTCATTCTCAAGAGTTCCTATGCCAAAAGCCACCAGTTTTCAAAGGCTCCACTAACCCTCAACATGCTGAGGAATGGTTGAGTAAGATTGAACGCCTTTTTGGGTTCTTGGAGACACCTGATGTGATAGAGGTGAAGTGTGCCACCTTAGTACTGGAGGGACCAAGTAGGAGATGGTGGGACACGATGGTGACGGTTGGGAAACATGAGGGTTTGGAGTGGAAAAACTTTAGGGTTCTTTTCACTAACTAGTTCTATCCAGAATCAATGGTGTTGGCCAAGGCTGTGGAGTTTTTCAAGCTTGAGCAGGCCAACAAAACCGTGACTGAGTACTCAAATCGCTTTTCGAAGTTGGTACAGTTTTCTCCTGAGATTGTATCTAATGAGAAGATGAAAGATCAAAGATTCGAGTTGGGACTTCGATCAGATATCCATTCTCAGGTTTTCTTACTGAAGCTACCCATTTATGTTGATGAGCTGGATAGGGCCATGATGGCTGAGATGGACCTGGCAGGAAAGTCAGGGTTGAAGGAGGTTTTTTTCCCTCAAAGTGGCAATGTTGGTTCCTTTAAAGGAAAATAGAAGTGTGATGTTTCTCATGGCAGTTCTTGACAAAAGAGTCATTCCAGACCTTCGGTAGCAATGGGATGGGATTCATTAACTTGATATTAGTGTGGAAGGCCAGGAAATTATAAGAGGGTTTGCACTGAGGCACCCAAGAACTGTAGCTCCTACGGATGTTTAGGGCACTTACAGAGATTCTGCCATCACTTATCTACTCCATGTAGTGGAACAGGATCATCAGCACCTCCAGAAACTGCAGGGAAATCAAATGCTTCACATACAAAAGGGTTCCAGCCACAGGAATCTGGAATGAAGCTTCTTCACGCAGTGGAAGAGTCGCCAGAGGTAGCTGATACAGGTCCTAGAACTGTGAGAGGTACCATTACTATAGCTTCATCTTTTGTGACAACTCTTTTTGATACTGGTGCATCTCACTCGTTTATTTCAACCCTTATTGTTAATCTGGTTAATCTACCATTGGAACTTTTATCTTGTGTGATGGATATTACTACACCCCTTGGTACAATGAGAGAGAAGGGTCTCCGTAGTCCTGCTTGTGTCTTCTCTCTATCAGATGTTGATCATGCTTGGAGTTTTTTGGTTCTTGACATGAAATATTTTGACGTTATATTTGGGATGGATTGGCTCATTGCCAATAAATCCTGGATCGATTGTTATCTTCGACGGGTCTACCTTACTACACCCAGTGGTGTGCCTCTTGTTTTTTAAGGAGAATGGGACCCAAGGTCAAGCAGAGTTGGACCCTCTTATCCAGGGTTGGGGAAAATTATATTAGTGTTTGCTTTTGATCTAGAGAGAGATTCAATGTGTGGTGATCTTCCTCCAGTCGTCGCTAAGTTTCCCAACGTGTTTCCTTCTGACTTCTCTAGTTTGACACCAGAAAGAGAGGTTGGTTTTTCTATTGACTTAATGTGTGGTACCAAACCGGTTTCTATTCCATCTTACCGAATGGCTACAGCTGAACTAAAAGAATTTAAGTTTCAGTTAGACGATCTTATTGAGAAAGGTTTTATACGCCCGAGTGTTTCACCTTGGGCAGCACCAGTTCTCTTCGCCAAGAATGCTGATGGTTCTCTTCGCTTAGGTGTTGATTATCGAAAGCTCAATCGAGTTACGGTAAAGAAAAAATATTTTTTACCACGAATTAATGATTTTTTTGATTAATTGAAAGGGGAAAAGCAGTTTTCAAAAATTGATCTTCGATCGGGTTACCATCAGTTGAGGATAAAAGAATCTGACGTTCATAAGACCGCTTTTCAAAGTAGGTATGGACATTATGAGTACCTTATTATGCCCTTCGTCCTAACAAATGCTCCTGGAGTTTTATTGGCTTTGAGGAATATGGTTTTCCATGAGTATCTAGATACTTTCATGGTAGTCTTTGTGGATGACATTCTTGTCTACTCCAAGTATGAGGAGGATCATGTGCATCATCTGAGAATAGTTTTGAGTCTTCTAAAGAATCTCTAACTTTATTCCAAGATTTCAAAGTGCGATTTCTGGATTCGAGAAGTGAAATTATTGGGACATGTGTCAGAACAAGGAATATTGGTTGATCCTGAGAAGGTGAGGGTTGTTGTGACTTGGGAACAACCACGAAATGTTTTCAAGATTCGGAGCTTCTTGGGCTTAGTAGGATATTATCTCCGTTTTGTTAAAGACTTCTCAAAGTTAGTTTCTACAATGACTGCTCTGACTCGAAAAGGAGTGAATTTTTCCTGTAATGATAAATTTCAGTTTTATTTTGTTGATCCAAAGAATCTTTTGACTACTGTGCCAGTGTTAACTCTTCCTAAGGCTGGGATAGGTTATGTGGTCTTCTGTGATGCATTGGGTTCAGGTTTGGGATGTGTCCTCATGCAGGGTAATCATGTTGTTACCTATGGGTCTCGTCAGCTTAAGCCTCATGAGAAGAACTATCCTACCCATGACCTTGAACTTGAAGCAGTAATACACGCACTTAAGTGTTAGAGACATTAACTTTATGGAGAAAGTTTTACTATGTATTCATACCACAAGAGCTTGAGTTATAACTTCTCTCAAAAATATTTGACTCTCCGCCAAAGGCGTTGGGTGGAGTACCTGCAATCTTTCAACTTTGAAATTGGCTATACCCCGGGGAAATGGAATGTAGTTGTAGATGCGTTAAGAAGGAAACTTCCATCACAGGCTGTGAAAGAATATTCAGAAGAGTGGAGTTTGATGTCTCTTTTTGCTCAGTTTCATATTGGAGTTCAGTGGAAGGGGAATGAAGTTTATTTAGCTAGTGTTCAGTTGACTTATGCTCTCCTCTAGTTAATTCTTCAGGAAAAACAACTAGATGATTAATTCCATAGCATTAAGGACTCTCTTTATACTGGGGAGATCGACACTCATTGGTCATTCTCGAAAGAGGCTGTTCTATGTTATCGAAACCGTTACGTTGTTCCGTTATCGGCTAGGAAGGATGTGATGGGAGATTTCCATAACTCTCAGTGGGTTGTACACCCAGAAACCATGAAGATGTTCTATGACATGTTGCGATAGTTCTGGTGGCCAGGTATGAGATGAGACATTTCTGAGTTTGTATCTCGTTGCTATACATGCCAGCAGGTGAAATCCAAGCACTAGAAACCTTCGGGTTTGCTTCAACCACTTCCATTCCCTACATGGAAGTGGGATGAAATATCTATGGACTTTGTGGTTGGGTTACCTCAAACCCAGAGGAAGAAGAATGCGATGTGGGTTGTGATCGACAGGCTGACCAAGTCGGCTCACTTTATACCTATGCGAGATACAACCAAAGTTGAGGAGTTGGGAAATATCTATGCAAAAGAAAGTGTTCATTTTCACAAAGTTCCGTATGCTATAGTCTCTGATAGGGATCCTCGGTTTACTTATTGCTTTTGGAGAGGCCTTCAGGGGGCACTGGGATCTCAGGTCCGTTTGAGCACGACCTACCATCCACAGTCATATGGCCAGACAGAGAGAGCTATTCAGATCCTTGAGGATATGCTCCGTGCATGTGTTCTCGACTTTGGTGGGTTTTGGGATGATCATCTGGGCTAGTTGAGTTTTCTTATAACAACATTTATCAGTATGCGATCAAAATGGTTCCTTTTGAGGCATTGTATGGCCATCCTTGTAAATCTCCTTTATGTTGGTCGGAGATTGGTTAAAGTTCTTTAGTAGGATCGAGTTTGGTCCAAGAGATGACAACTAAGACCTAGTTGATTCTTTATAGAAAGTTGACAGCACAGAGTCGGTACAAGTCTTATGTTGATCTTCACCATATACCTTTAGAGTTCTCATTTGGTGACCAGGTGTTCTTGAAAGTTTCACCCCAATTAGGTCATCGATGGCTTGGGGGAAAGGGAATCTTGCTCCTTGTTTCATGGGACCTTTTGAGGTTGTTGGTCATGTAGGGAAATTTGATTACTGTTTAGCTCTACCACCACAGCTGACGCAGATACATAACGTGTTCCATGTATCACAGCTACGAAAGTAGCTCTCTGATCCATCTCATGTTTTGAGCTTGAGTGATCTTGAGATTGAACCAGATTTATCTATGACTGAACGACCAGTCAGGGTTGTTGATTCTGAGACCAAGGTACTTCGTGGGAAAACGATACCTCTGGTCCGTGTACTATGGAATCATGGTTCTAATTCTCATGAGATGTGGGAAAGGGAGGCACTAATGAGAGAGAAGTGGCCTCATCTTTTTGACTTAGAGGTTTCTTCATAGGATTTATGGGGGAAGAAAGATCTTACGGTGGGGAGGTTGTAACATCACGTTACGTTTTCAGGTACTTTTGATGTTTCTAAGTACCTCTGTTTTGGAGTATTGATTAATGGGAAAGTCGGTAGAACTTTAAATGTTGTTTTTGGGCAAAGGGGAAGTCGCACGGGCGGCACACGGGTTGTCTAAACCGTGCGGCCAAACCGTGCGTAGTTGGTCTTGCAGGCAGTAGCCTCCACAGGGTCAGCGCACGGTTTGTCTAACCGTGCGGCCAAACCATGCGTGAAGGGTGTACGAGACAGTAGCTAATGCACGACTAGTGCATGGTTTGTTAAACTGTGCGAACTAATTGTGTGGGAACTTAAATGAGATCCTTAAATTGTGGATCTCACTAGTTTTGCCTCTAAGTGCCTCGATTTTCCTCCTAAGCAGCCATAACTCGAGATTTTTCTTCTCCTAAGGCCATAGAAGGTTCTCCCATCATTCTGGACTCGGAAGAATAGACATGGGTTCTGTATTTGGGCCATAACTTCTTCATTTGTGCTTGGATCAGGACCAAATATTTTATAGGAGCTACATGACGCATTTGCACGCAGATAATCCTACTTTAAGGACATATGATTCACGCGTTTTGGTAGTCAAATGGGCGGTCCAATTTGGAATAAAATATTTGGCTGAGATTCCCCATTCACACTTGAAACCACTTTGAACCTAGCCACCCCACCACTCTATAAATTGGTGTTTTTCTCATTTGGTGGGGTTGGGAAGTGAATTGGAAATTTGAAGGCAGAAGAGAAGAGGTTTCACTCCAATTATCCAACCATTGTAAGATAGTTATCTCTTAAAGCAAGGATCCCCTCATCAAGCCTTCCTCTTCTCCTTCTTCTTCTTCATGTTGTAATGTTTTTCTTCTTTCAATAAACTCTTAGTTTGTCTTACATTTATTATGTTATTTTTAAATTTTCTTCTTCTCTTAATCTTCCTAATTGGGTTGGAATCAATATTGGAGACGAGATTGGGTTCTACCCTTTCAAACCTTTTCTCATGCAAAACGTCTCCACGATGACCACACCCCCCATGGAAGAGTAGTTTTTTTAGTGATCGATTTATCTTCTACCCTCTTCATTTAATTATTTTGAATAACTGAGATCTTGTAATTAACTTAATATGATCCATGAATTGTGTTTTTAAATTATAAGAAACTAAGTAAGCAATTGAACAATTAACATGAAAACACGCGAGGTCGAGATTTTGTGTAAATTGTGAGAGTGCGATCTTAATCGGTAATACAAGACCACACGAGATAAATTTGTAGAGTTCAAATATAATCCCTAAACACAATTCATTCTCATTTCCAGAATGGATATGTGCTCTAATTAACCACTGACCATAAGCTAACCTTAGAAAAACAATCAATGCAGGGTGCTGCGATTGCGTATTCCGAAGCTAGCCTAGGGTTTAAGTAATTTCATCTTGGTGGTTAAGTTAACTCTCTTAGGGTTTGAGGGTTAAAAAATTAGGGGATCATAATTAAGTTAATATTGATTTAAATGATAATGATTAATAAGTAAATGAATAGGTAGAGTTAGATCAATTACGCCTTTTAAAATATTTTCTAAAAAAACATTTTATCTTTGTGCTTTGTTAATCAACTTACATTTCAAAATTAAAAACAAAAAAAATACAATCTTCTTCCAGCAAACTTCTTCTAGATTTATAAACTATAAACAACCCCCATCCTTTAAACTAGTGTTTTAATTATATTCTTTTTTATTTTTAGAATACCTTTAATAGGTTGTTAAACTCGCTTCCTCCTTTGAGAGACGACCTTGGTCAGCCACTCTACTGCACCTAAGTAACCTAAAACTAAATATCATTTTAGGGCGCCCATGACAGTGCTCTTTGAGGCACTTAAATGAGATCCTTAAATTGTGGATCTCACTCGTTTTTCTTCTAAGTGCCTCATTTTTCCTCCTAAGCATCCATAACTCGGGATATTGCTTCTCCTAAGGTCAGAGAAGGTTCTCCCATCGTTCCGGAGACAATCCAAAGGCTCATCTTGGTGAATCGAAGTCGGATTTTTTAGGTATGTGATCGTTCTTCATCGTCCTTGATCGGTTTCTTCGATCTACTTAGATATACTTCTACTCTTCTCTCATTTACTTAGATCTATGCCTGTTATGGGTAGATCTAAGTGTGTGGATGTCAAATAGGATGATATTTGGTCTTTATCTTGCTAGGAGAAGAGATCTAAGGAGGGTTCTTGAAGAATCAACCCGGTCTTACTGAGTGTTCTCGACCATTGTGGTTTTTTTCAATACCTTTGAGGTAGGTGGTTCCATCCAGACTTACCAAATTGATTATCATTGTATTTGCTTGATTTATTTCAATTATTGATTTAAATTCAATTGATAAAATTTTCTTTCAATTAAATTGATAAAAACTTGATTCTAATGAATCGAGATATTTGAAATGGTTTTGGCATTGAAATTTGGAAAACCCCAATTCTATTGAATTGGGTGTGTTTATGGAAATTTTTTGATTTAAATTGTTTAATTTAAATTGTGGATTTTATGGAAATGATTTCAATTAAATTATTGAATTTAATTGAGAAAATAAATTGTGTTATGATGGAATTGGTTTTGAAAGGATTTCAAACTGGTGAAAATGGATTAAATTGATTTGATAGAAACTCATTGGTTTTATCTTGTGAAAAAGGCATGTTTTGAATAAAACCTGTTTTGGTTTTAAATGGAATGAAATTGGAACTTTTGAAATGGAAGAATGGGATTGATCTTATTTTAATAATTCTTAAAATAGTTCACCCATCATGTAAGAGCGCATGCAAGACTTAGGTAGTTAGTGAGTTATTTGGATACACTCTACACTATGACAATGTTCTAAAACATACTTGTGGCGGGTCACATCCTCGACAGGTTGGTGACGAGTCTCCTTTGGCCAGTGTCATAGGGACGTGTGTATACACATTTTTCTGAGTTCACATAGAGAGTGCAGAATCCTATAGTTGGTTAATACTATCGTACCTTTTGGAAGATGACCATGTTGCTCACTTGTTTATTTATATTTGAGAAATAAATGTATGCCAATGCTTTTAAACTGCTTTACATGCCAGCTAAATTTATATAAACTATTTTATATAAATGTTTTACTTAAGCCATTGTTTTAGAAATATTCCATCATTTATAAAGCCTTTGCTTAAAATATTTATTTCCATCCTTTGAAAATATATAGCATGTTTTGTTAAAATATGATTTTGAGTTGCCAAACCGGTTTATTTGAAAATTGAAAGCTTTTCTTTGGATAATCTATATTTGGAATCTATTCTAGAATATTTGGTGGTATCCTACTGGGATTAGTCTCACACCCTACATTTGTCTTCGGGTGTTTGTAGATTTCCTTCTTCCAGGCTTGAGAAAAGGGAAGGAATCTCTTGGAGGAGGATCTAGATGTTGATCTTCTCTTGGTGTATTGTTTCCTTAGGAAATTTGGGGTTGTTTTTCCCTTTTTAGTACTTGGGTTGTAGTACTTCGGGATTTTTATGCCTCTTTGTTTTCTGGTACATTACTCCTAGTGGAGTTTCTTTTTTATATTCATATTGTCTTGTATCTTTTGCTTCTGCATTCTTATGGAAAAAAGCATTCCCACTTGTATGTTGTACGATGCCAGGTGCTAGTCGCCAACCTGTCGGGATCGGGAACACCCTTCAGGCTATGTCAAGGCCAGCTTGGTTATCGGGTTACCAGGGTCACCAGGCTGGTTCATGATAAAGTGGTATCAGAGGGAAGGTTAATCATCTTTCCTTGATGAAAGTATGCATTTGAGTATTCTTGTCGGGACTTAGGAGGTAGTTGTGATTGAGTGCCTAACCAACTCTCACCACAATGAACCTTAACTCACCATGGTTGGTTAGGGAAATACGACTTGTGGATTAGTTCTAGTATTTTCCATCTTTTGATTTGGATAGATTGGAATCCAAATCTTATTATCCCTTCTATTAATAATATTTTTTCTTGTTACTCGGTTTGAGTGTTAATCTGTGTATTTTTATGCTGTGTAGAATCATGCCTCCGAGAAGACGTGGGAATAAAATCCAAAAAGAGGCTGATGCTGAATCTCAGCAAGCGAGTCCTATTGTGGATTCGAGTCTGGTTGAGGTGATTGTTCGCACTGTCGAAGCTCTAGGATAGGCACCACCTCCAGTTCATGTTCAGCCTCCAGCTATAGATCCTCATAGTGAGATTTTCTGAAGTCATTCTCAAGAGTTCCTACACCAAAATCCATTAGTTTTCAAAGGCTCCACTGACCCTCAACATGTTGAGGAATGGTTGAGTAAGATTGAACGCCTATTTGGGTTCTTGGAGATGCCTGATGTGATCAAGGTGAATTGTGTCACCTTCGTACTAGAGGGACCAAGTAGGAGATGGTGGGACACGATGGTGACAGTTGGGAAACATGAGGGTTTGGAGTGGAAAGACTTTAGGGTTATTTTCACTAACCAGTTCTATCTAGAATCAATGGTGTTGGCCAAGGCTGTGGAGTTTTTCAAGCTTGAGCAGGCCAAAAAAAACCGTGACAGAGTACTCAAATTTCTTTTCTGAGTTGGTACAGTCTGCTCCTAAGATTGTATCTAATGAGAAGATGAAGGCTCGACGATTCGAGTTGGGACTTTGATAAGATATCCGTTCTTAGGTTTTCTTTCTGAAGCTACCCACTTATGCTGATGTGCCGGATAGAGCCATGATGGCTGAGATGGACCTGGCAGGAAAGTCAGGGTTGAAGGAGGTTATTTTCCCTCATAGTGGTAGTGTTGGTTCCTTTAAAAGAAAACAGAAGCGTGACGTTTCTCATGGTAGTTCTTGACAACAGAGTCATTCCATACCTTTGGTAGCAATGGGAGGGGCTTCATTAACTTTCTATCAGTGTTGAAAGCCAGGAAATTCTAAGATGGTTTGCACTGAGGCACCCAAGGATTTTAGCTCCTATGGACATTTAGGGAAATTACAGAAATTATGCCATCACTTCTCTAAAAAAACATAGTGGAACAGGATCATCAGCACCTCCAGAAACTGCGGGTCAATCAAATGCTTCACGTACAAAAGGGTTCCAGCCATAGGCATCCAGAATGAAGCTTCTTCATACAGTGGAAGAGTCGCCAGAGGTAGCTAATACAGGTCCTGCAACTGTGAGAGGTACCATTATTATAGCTTCATATTTAGTGACAGCACTTTTTGATATTGGTTCATCTCACTCGTTTATTTCAACCCTTATTGTTAATATGCTTAATCTACCTTTGGAACTTTTATCTTGTGTGATGGATATTACTACACCCCTTGGTACAATGAGAGAGAAGGGTCTTTGTAGTCCTGCTTGTGTCTTCTCTCTATCATATGTTGATCATTCTTGGAGTTTTTTTGTTCTGACATGAAATATTTTGACATCATATTCGGGATGGATTGGATCATTTCCAATAAATCCCGGATTGATTTTTATCTTCAATGGGTCTACATTACTACACCTAGTGGTGTGCCTCTTTTTTTTCAAGGAGAATGGGACCCAAGGTCAAGCAGAGCTGGACCCTCTTATCCAGTGTTGGGGAAAAGTATATCAGTGTTTTCTTTTGATCTGGAGAGAGATTCAATGTGTGGTGATCTTCCTCTAGTTGTCGCTGAGTTTCCCAACGTGTTTCCTTATGACTTATCTGGTTTGCCACCAGTAAGAGAGGTTGATTTTTCTATTGACTTAATTCCTGGTACCAAACCAGTTTCTATTCCCTCATACCGAATGGATCTAGCTAAACTAAAAGAACTGAAGTTTCAGTTAGACGATCTTCTTGAGAAAGGTTTTATACGCCCGAGTGTGTCACCTTGGGCAGCACCAGTTCTCTTCTCCAATAAGGCCAATGGTTCTCGTCTCTTATGTGTTGATTATCAAAAGCTCAATTGAGTTATGATAAATAAAAAATATCTGTTACCATGAATTGATTATTTGTTTGATCAATTGAAATGGGCAAAGTGGTTTTCAAAAATTGATCTTCGATCGGGTTACCATCAGTTGAGGATAAAAGAATCTGACATTTATAAGACCGATTTTCAGAGTAGGTATGGCCATTATGAGTACCTTGTTATGCCCTTTGGCCTAACAAATGCTCCTGCAGTTTTCATGGCTTTCAGGAAAAAGTTTTTCCATGAGTATCTAGATACATTCATAGTAGTCTTTGTGGATGACATTCTTTTCTACTCCAAGTCTGAGGAGGATCATGTGCATCATCTGAAAATAGTTCTGAGTCTTATAAAGAATCACCGACTTTATGCCAAGCTTTCAAAGTGTGATTTCTGGATTTGAGAAGTGAAATTCTTGGGACATGTGGTTTCAGAACAAAGAATATCAGTTGATCCTGAGAAGGTGAGGGATGTTATGACTTGGGAACAACCACAAAATGATTTCAAGATTCGGAGATTCTTGGGCTTAGGAGGATATTATCTCCAGTTTGTTAAAGACTTCTCAAAGTTAGTTTCTCCAACGACTACTCTGACTCGAAAGGGAGTGAAGTTTTCCTGGAATGATAAATGTCAGAGTTATTTTGTTGAGCTAAAGTGTCTTTTGACTACTGTGCCAGTGTTAAATATTCCTGAGGCTGGGATAGGTTATGTGGTCTTCTGTGATGCATCGGTTTTAGGTTTGGGATGTGTCCTCATGCAGGGTAATCATGTTGTTGCCTATGGGTCTCGTCACCTTAAGCCTCATGAGAAGAACTATCCTACCCATGACCTTGAACTTGAAGCATTAATGCATGCACTTAAGTGTTGGAGACATTACCTTTATGGAGAAAGGTATACTGTGTATTCAGACCACAAGAGCTTGAGTTATATCTTCTCTCAAAAATATTTGAATCTCCACTAAAGGCGTTGGGTGGAGTACCTGCAATCTTTTGACTATGACATTGCCTATACCTCAGGGAAAGGGAATGTAGTTGTAGATGCGTTAAGTAGGAAACTTCCATCATATGCTGTGAAAGAATCTTCAGAAGAGTGGAATTTGATGCCTCTTTTTTCTCGGTTGAATATTGGAGTTCAGTGGAAGGGGAATAAAATTTCTTTAGCCATTGTTCAGTTTACTTCTGCTCTCCTTGAGTTAATTCTTCAGGAAAAACAATTGGATAATGAATTCCATAGAATTAGGGACTATCTTTATGGTAGGGAGACCGACACTCATTGGACATTCTCCAAAGAGGGTGTTCTGTGTTATCGAAACTATTATGTTGTGCCGTTATCGGCAAGGAAGGATGTGATGGGGGATTGCCATAACTCTCAGTGGGTTGTACACCTAGAAACCACAAAGATGTTCTATGAAATGCGATAACAGTTCTGGTGGCCAGGTATGAGATGATACATTGCTGTGTTTGTATCTCCTTGCTATACATGCCATTATGTGAAAGATGAGAACCAGAAACCTTTGGGGTTGCTTCAACCACTTCCAGTCCCTACATGGAAGTGGGATGAAATCTCTATGGACTTTGTGGTTGGGTTACCTCAAACCCAGAGGAAGAATAACGTAATATGGGTTTTGATCCACAGGCTGACTAATTCAACTCACTTTATACCTATTCGAGATACAAATAAAGTTGAGGAGTTGGGAAATATCTATGCAAAAGAAAGTGTTCGTTTGCATGGAGTTCTGTCTGCTATAGTCTCTAATAGGGATCCTCGGTTTACTTCTCTCTTTTGGAGAGTCCTTCAGGGGGCACTGGGATCTCAGGTCTATTTGAGCACGGCCTACCATCCACAGTCAGATGGCCAGACAGAGAGAACTATTCATATCCTTGAGGATATGCTCCGTGCATGTGTTCTTGACTTTGGTGGGTTTTGGGATGATCATCTGGGGCTAGTTGAGTTTTCGTATAACAACAGTTATTAGTCTGTGATCAAAATGGATCCTTTTGAGGCATTTTATGGTCATCCTTGTAAATCTCCATTATGTTGGTTGGTGATTGGTGAAAGTTCTTTGGTAGGATCGAGTTTGGTCCAAGAGACGACAACTAAGATCTAGTTGATTCGTCAGAGAATGTTAACAGCACAGAGTCAGTAAAAGTCTTATGTTGATCATCGTTGTAGACCTTTAGAGTTATCAGTTGGTGACCTGGTGTTCTTGAAAGTTTCACCCCGATTAGGTCATCGATGGCTTGGGAGGTAAGGGAAGCTTGCTCCTTGTTTTGTGGGACCTTTTGAGGTTGTTGGTCATGTAGGGAAAGTTTCTTACCATTTAGCTCTACCACCACAGCTGATGTCGATACATAACGTGTTCCATGTATCGCAGCTGTGAATGTATCTCTCTGATCCATCTCATGTTTTGAGCTAGAGTGATCTTGAGATTGAACTAGATTTATCTGTGACTGAACGACCAGTCAGGGTTGTTGATTCTGA
This sequence comes from Viscum album, assembly GCA_963277665.1. Classification (NCBI taxonomy): domain Eukaryota; kingdom Viridiplantae; phylum Streptophyta; class Magnoliopsida; order Santalales; family Viscaceae; genus Viscum; species Viscum album. The sequence continues at coordinate 371,775,404 of OY728121.1, forward strand.
GACCAAGGTACTTCATGGGAAAATGATACCTCTGGTCCGTGTACTATGGCAGCATGGTTCTGATTCTCATGAGACGTGGGAAAGGGAGGCACTAATGAGAGATCAGTGGCCTTATCTTTTTGACATGAAGGTTTCTTCATAGGCTTTCTGGGGGCAGAAAGATCTTATGGTGGGGAGGTTTTAACATCACGTTACGTTTTTAGGTACTTTTGATGTTTCTAAGTACCTCTGTTTTGGAGTAGTGATGAATGGGAGAGTTAGGAGAACTTTAAATGTTGTTTTGGGGAAAAGGGTAAGTCGCACGGGTGGCGCACGGGTTGTCTAAACCGTGAGGCCAAAATTTACGTAGTTGGTCTTGGAGGCAGTAGCTTCCGCACGGTTTGTCTAACCGTGTTTCCAAATCGTGCTTGAAGGGTGGTCGAGACAGTATTTACCACATGGCTAGCGCACGGTTTGTTAAACCGTGCGAACTAACCATGCAGCCACTTAAATGAGATCCTTAAATTGTGGATCTCACTCGTTTTGCCTATAAGTGCCTCATTGTTTCTCCTAAGCAGCCATAACTTGGGATTTTGCTTCTCCTAAGGTCAGAGAAGGTTCTCCCATCATTCCAGAGGCGATCCAAAGTATCCTCTTGGTGAATCGAAGTCAGAATCTTGAGGTATGTGATCGTTATTCATCGTTCTTGATCGGTTTCTTAGATCTACTTAGATCTACTTCTCCTCTTCTCTCTTTTTCCTAGATCTACGCCTGTTATGGGTAGATCTAAGTACGTGTATGCCAAATATGATGATATTTGTTCTTGATCTTTCTAGGAGAAGAGATCTAAGGCAGGTTCTTGAAGAAGCAACCCGGTCTTCTTGAGCGTTCTCGACCGTTGTGGTTTTCGTCAAAACCTTTGAGGTAGGTGGTTCTGTCCCGACTTACCAAATTGATTATCATTTTATTTGATTGATTTATTTCAATTGTTGATTTAAATTCAATTGCTCAAATTTTCTTTCAATTAAATTGATAAAAACATGATTCCAGTGAATCAATATATTTGAAATGGTTTTGGCATGGAAATTTGGAAAACCCCATTTCCATTGAATTGGTTGTGTTTATGGAAATTTTCTGATTTAAATTGTCTAGTTTAAATTGTGGATTTTATGGAAATGATTTCAATTAAATTGTTGAATTTAATTGAGGAAATAAATAGTGTGATGATGGAATTGGTTTTGAATGGATTTCAAACTGGTGAAAATGGCTTAAAATGATTTGATAGAAACCCATTGGTTTTATATTGTGAAAAAGGAATGTTTTGAATAAAATCTGTTTTGGTTTTAAATGGAATGAAATTTGAACTTTTGAAATGGAATAATGGGATTGATTGTATTTTAAGAATTCTTAAAATAGTTCGCCCATCATGTAAGATCGCATGAAATCCTTAGGTAGTTAGTGAGTTATTTGGATACACTCTACGCTACGACAATGTTCAAAAACATACTTGCGGCGGGTCACATCCCCGATGGGTTGGTGATGAGTCTCCTTTGGCCAGTGTCATAGGGACATGTGTATACAGATTCTACTGAGTTCACATAGATAGTTAGGAATCCTATAGCAGGTTAATACTATCTTACCTTTTGGCAGATGACCATGTTGCTCGCTTTTTTATTTATATTTGAGATATAAATGTATGCCAATGCTTTTAAACTGCTTTACATGCCAACTGAATTTATATAAACTGTTTTATATAAATGTTTTTCTTAAGCCATTCTTTTAGAAATATTCCATCATTTATAAAGCCTTTTCTTAAAATATTTATTTCCATCCTTTGAAAATGTATAGAATGTTTTGTTAAAATATTCTTTTGAGTTTCCAAACCTGTTTATTTGAAAATTGAAAGCTTTTATTTGGATAATCTATATTTCGCATCTATTACATAATCTTTTGTGGTATCCTACTGGGCTTAGGCTCACACCCTACTTTTTCCTTCGGGTGTTTTTAGATTTCTTTCTTCTAGGCTTGAGAAAAAGAAAGGAATATCTTGGAGGAGGATCCAGCTATTGATATTCTCTTGGTGTATTGTTTACTTAGGGACTTTGGGGATGTTTTCCCCTTTTTAGTACTTGGGTTGTAGTACTTTGTCCTTTTTATACCTCTGTGTTTTCTGGTACATTACTCCTAGTGGAGTTTCTTTTTGATATGCATATTGTCTTGTTTCTTTTTCTTCCGCATTCTTGTGGAAAAAATTGTTCCCACTTGTATGTTGTACGATGCCAGGTGCTAGTCGTCGACCCGTGGGAATCGGGAACGACCTACGGGATATGTCAAGGCCGGCTTGGTTATCAGGTTACCAGGGTCACCGGGCTGGTTCGTGACAAAGTGGTATCAGAGGGAAGGTTAATCATCTTGCCTTGATGATAGTATGCATTTGAGTATTCTTGTCAGGACTTAGGAGGTAGTTTTCATTGAGTGTCTGGACAGCTCTCACCACAATGAACCTTAAGTCACCAGGGTTGGTTAGGGAAATATGACTTGTGTATTAGTTCTAGTATTTTCCATGTTTTTATTTGGATATAGTGGAATCCAAATATTGTTATCCCTTCTATTAAGAATGGTTTTTCTTGTTACTCGGTTTGAGTGTTAATCTATGTCTTTTTATGCTGTGTAGAATCATGCCTCCGAGAAGACATGGGAATCAAATACAAAAAGAGGTTGATGCTGAATCTCAGCAAGCGAGTCCTATTGTGGATCCGAGTATGGTTGAGGTGATTGTTCGCATTGTCCAAGCTCTAGGACAAGCACCACCTCCAGTTCCTGTTCAGGCTACAGCTATAGATCCTCATAGTGAGATTCTCCGAAGTCATTCTCAAGAGTTCCTATGCCAAAATCCACCAGTTTTCAAAGGCTCCACTAACCCTCAGCATGCTGAGGAATGGTTGAGTAAGATTGAACGCCTGTTTGGGTTCTTGGAGACACCTGATGTGATCGAGGTGAAGTGTGCCACCTTAATACTGGAGGGACCAAGTAGGAGATGGTGGGACACGATGGTGATGGTTGGGAAACATGACGGTTTGGAGTGGAAAGACTTTAGGGTTATTTTCACTAACTAGTTCTATCCAGAATCAATGGTGTTGGCCAAGGCTGTGGAGTTTTTCAAGCTTGATCAGGCCAACAAAACTGTGACCGAGTACTCAAATCGCTTTTTGGAGTTGGTACAGTTTTCTCCTGAGATTGTATCTAATGAGAAGATGTAAGGTCAAAGATTCGAGTTGGGACTTCGATCAGATATCCATTCTCAGGTTTTCTTACTGAAGCTACCCATTTATGTTGATGTGCTGGATAGGGCCATGATGGCTAAGATGGACCTGGCAGGAAATTCAGGGTTGAAGGAGGTTTTTTTCCCTCATAGTTGAAATGTTGGTTCCTTTAAAGGAAAACGGAAGTGTGATGTTTCTCATGGCAGTTCTCAACAACAGAGTCATTCCAGGCCTCCGGTAGCAATGGGATGGGCTTCATTAACTTGATATTAGTGTGGACGGCCAGAAAATTCTAAGAGGGTTTGCACTGAGGCACCCAAGAACTGTAGCTCCTACGGATGTCTGGGGAACTTACAGAGATTCTTCCATCACTTATCTACTCCACGTAGTGGAACAGGATCATCATCACCTCCAGAAACTGCAGGGCAATCAAATGCTTCACATACAAAAGGGTTCCAACCACAGGCATTCGGAATGAAGCTTCTTCACGCAGTTTAAGAGTCTCCAGAGGTAGCTGATACAGGTCCTGGAACTGTCAGAGGTACCATTACTATAACTTCATCTTTTGTGACATCTCTTTTTGATACTGGTGCATCTCACTCGTTTATTTCAACCCTTATTGTTAATCTGGTTAATCTACCTTTGGAACTTTTATCTTGTGTGATGGATATTACTACACCCCTTGGTACAATTAGAGAGAAGGGTCTCCGTAGTCCTGCTTGTGTCTTCTCTCTATCAGATGTTGATCATGCTTGGAGTTTTTTGGTTCTTGACATGAAATATTTTGACGTTATATTTGGGATGGATTGGCTCATTTCCAATAAAGCCTGGATTGATTTTTATCTTTGACGGGTCTACCTTACTACACCCAGTGGTGTGCCTCTTGTTTTTCAAGGAGAATGGGACCCAAGGTCAAGAAGAGCTGGACCCTCTTATCCAGGGTTGGGGAAAATTATATTAGTGTTTGCTTTTGATCTGGAGAGAGATTCAATGTGTGGTGATCTTCCTCCAGTCGTCGCTGAGTTTCCCAACGTGTTTCCTTCTAACTTCTCTAGTTTGCCACCAGAAAGAGAGGTTGGTTTTTCTATTGACTTAATGTGTGGTACCAAACCAGTTTCTATTCCCTCTTACCAAATGGCTCCAATTGAACTAAAAGAATTGAAGTTTCAGTTAGATGATCTTATTGAGAATGGTTTTATACACCTGAGTGTGTCACCTTGGGCAGCACCAGTTCTCTTCGCCAAGAATGCCGATGGTTCTCTTCGCTTATGTGTTGATTATCGAAAGCTCAATCGAGTTACGGTAAAGAAAAAATATTTTTTACCACGAATTAATTATTTGTTTGATCAATTGAAAGCGGAAAAGCGGTTTTCAAAAATTGATCTTCGATCGGGTTACCATCAGTTGAGGATAAAATAATCTGACATTCATAAGACCGCTTTTCAAAGTAGGTATGGCCATTATGAGTACCTTATTATTCCCTTCAGCCTAACAAATTCTCCTGGAGTTTTCATGGCTTTGAGGAACAAGGTTTTCCATGAGTATCAAGATACTTTCATGGTAGTATTTGTGGATGACATTCTTGTCTACTACAAGTATGAGGAGGATCATGTGCATCATCTGAGAACAGTTCTGAGTATTCTAAAGAATCACTGACTTTATTCCAAGATTTCAAAGTGTGATTTCAGGATTCGGGAAGTGAAATTATTGGGACATGTGGTGTCAGAACAAGGAATATTGGTTGATCCTAAGAAGGTGAGGGTTGTTATGACTTGAGAACAACCACAAAATGTTTTCAAGATTCAGAGCTTCTTGGGCTTAGCAGGATATTATCTCCAGTTTGTTAAAGACTTCTCATAGTTAGTTTCTACAATGACTGCTCTGACTCGAAAAGGAGTGAAGTTTTCCTGTAATGATAAATGACAGAGTTATTTTGTTGAGCCAAAGCATCTTTTGACTACTGTGTTGGTGTTAACTCTTCCTAAGGCTGGGATAGGTTATGTGGTCTTCTTTGATGCATCAGGTTCAGGTTTGGGATGTGTCCTCATGCAGGGTAATCATGTTGTTACCTATGGGTCTCGTCAACTTAAGCCTCATGAGAAGAACTATCCTACCCATGACCTTGAACTTGAAGCAGTAGTACACGCACTTAAGTGTTGGAGACATTACCTTTATGGAGAAAGGTTTACTGTGTATTCAGACCACAAGAGCTTGAGTTATATCTTCTCTCAAAAATATTTGAATCTCCGCCAAAGGAATTGGGTGGAGTACCTGCAATCTTTCAACTTTTACATTGCCTATACCCCGGGGAAATGGAATGTAGTTTTATATGCGTTAAGTAGGAAACTTCCATCACAGGCTGTGAAAGAATATTCAGAAGAGTGGAGTTTGATGTCTCTTTTTGCTCAGTTGCATATTGGAGTTCAGTGGAAGGGGAATGAAGTTTCTTTAGCTAGTGTTCAGTTGACTTATGCTCTCCTCTAGTTAATTCCTCAGGAACAACAACTGGATGATGAATTCTATAGCATTAGGGACTCTCTTTATAGTGGGGAGATTGACACTCAGTGGTCATTCTAGAAAGAGTTTGTTCTATGTTATCGAAACCATTACGTTGTGCCGTTATCGGCAAGGAAGGATGTGATGGGGGATTTCCATAACTCTCAGTGGTATGTACACCCAGGAACCATGAAGATGTTCTATGACATGCTGCGACAGTTCTGGTGGCCAGGTATGAGATGAGACATTGCTGAGTTTGTATCTCGTTGTTATACATGCCATCAGGTGAAAGCCAAGCACCAGAAACCTTCGGGTTTGCTTCAACCACTTCCAGTCCCTACATGGATGTGGGATGAAATCTCTATGGACTTTGTGGTTGGGTTACCTCAAACCCAGAGGAAGAAGAATGTGATATGGGTTGTGATCGATAGGCTCACCAAGTCGGCTCACTTTATACCTATTTGAGATACAACCAAAGTTGAGGAGTTGGGAAATATCTAGGCGAAAGAAAGTGTTCGTTTGCACGAAGTTCCGTATGCTATAGTCTCTGATAGGGATCCTCGGTTTACTTCTTGCTTTTGGAGAGGCCTTCAGGGGCACTGGGATCTCAGGTCCGTTTAAGCACGACCTACCATCCACAGTCATATGGCTAGACAGAGAGATCTATTCATATCCTTGAGGATATGCTCCGTGCATGTGTTCTCGACTTTGGTGGGTTTTGGGATGATCATATGGGGCTAGTTGAGTTTTCTTATAACAACAGTTATCAGTCTGTGATCAAAATGGATCCTTTTGAGGCATTGTATGGCCATCCTTGTAAATCTCCTTTGTGTTAGTCGGAGATTGGTGAAAGTTATTTGGTAGGATCGAGTTTGGTCCAAGAGATGACAACTAAGACCTAGTTGATTCGTCATAGAAAGTTGACAGCACAGAGTCGGTACAAGTCTTATGTTGATCTTCACCATAGACCTTTAGAGTTCTCAGTTGGTTACCATGTGTTCTTGAAAGTTTCACCCCAATTAGGTCATCGACGGCTTGGGAGGCAAGGGAAGCTTGCTCCTTGTTTCGTGGGACCTTTTGAGGTTGTTGGTCATGTAGGGAAAGTTGCTTACCATTTATCTCTACCACCACAGCTAACGCAGATACATAACGTGTTCCATGTATTACAGCTGCGAAAGTGTCTCTCTGATCCATTTCATGTTTTGAGCTTGAGTGATCTTGAGATTGAACCAGATTTATCTGTGACTAAACGACCAGTCAGGGTTGTTGATTCTGATACCAAGGTACTTCGTGGGAAAACGATACCTCTAGTCTGTGTACTATGGAAGCATGAATCTAATTCTCATGAGACATGGGAAAGGGAGGAACTAATGAGAGAGTAGTGGCCTCATCTTTTTGACATGGAGGTTTCTTCATAGGCTTTCTGGGGGCAGAAAGATCTTATGGTGGGGAGGTTGTAACATCACGTTACGTTTTCAGGTACTTTTCATGTTTCTAAGTACCTCTATTTTGGAGTAGTGTTAATGGAAAAGTCGGGAGAACTTTAAATGTTGTTTTGGGGCAAAGGGGAAGTCGCACGGGTGGCACACGGGTTGTCTAAACCGTGCGCCCAAACCGTGCGTAGTTGTTCTTGGAGGCAGTAGCTTCCACATGGGCAGCGCATGGTTTGTCTAACCATGCGGCCAAACCATGCGTGAAGGGTGTTCGAGACAGTAGCTAACGCACGACTAGTGCATGGTTTGTTAAACTGTGCGAACTAACCGTGCTGGAACTTAAATGAGATCCTTAAATTGTGGATCTCACTCGTTTTCCCTCTAAGTGCCTCGATTTTCCTCCTAAGCAGCCATAACTCACGATTTTGCTTCTCCTAAGGTCATAGAAGGTTCTACCATCGTTCTGGAGGCGATACAAAGGCTCCTCTTGGTGAATCGAAGCCAGATTCTTGAGTTATGTGATCGTTCTTCATCGTTCTTGATCTGTTTCCTAGATCTACTTAGATATACTTCTCCTCTTCTCTCGGTTTCCTAGATCTACACCCGTTATGGGTAGATCTGAGTGTGTGGATGAAAAATATGATGATATTTGGTCTTAATCTTTCTAGGATAATAGATATAAGGTGGGTTCTTGAAGAAGCAACACGGTCTTCTTGAGCGTTCTCGACCGTTGTGGTTTTCGTCAAAACCTTTGAGGTAGGTGGTTCCATCCCGACTTACCAAATTTATTATCATTGTATTTGCTTGATTTGTTTCAATTGTTGATTTAAATTCAATTTCTGAAATTTTATTTTAATTAAATTGATAAAAACTTGATTCCAGTGAATCGAGATATTTGAAATGGTTTTGGCATGGAAATTTGGAAAACCCCAATTCTATTGAATTGGGTGTGTTTATGGAAATTTGCTGATTTAAATTGTTTAATTCAAATTAAGGATTTGATGGAAATGATTTCAATTAAATTGTTGAATTTAATTGAGTAAATAAATTGTGTGATGATGGAATTGGTTTTGAATGGATTTCAAACTGGTGAAATGGATTAAAATGATTTGATAGAAACCCATTGGTTTTATCTTGTGAAAAAGGCATGTTTTAAATAAAACCTGTTTTGGTTTTAAATGGAATGAAATTGGAACTATTGAAATGGAAGAATGGGATTGATTGTATTTTAAGCATTCTTAAAATATTTTTCCCATCATGTAAGATCGCATGCAAGCCTTAGGTAGTTAGTGAGTTATTTGGATACACTCTACGCTACGACAACGTTCTAAAACATACTTGCGGCGGGTCACATCCCCGATGGGTTGGTGAAGAGTCTCCTTTGTCCAGTGTCATAGGGATGTGTGTATACACATTTTGATGAGTTTACATAGAGAGTACGGAATCCTATAGTTGGTTAATACTATCATACATTTTGGCAGATGACCATGTTGCTCGCTTGTTTATTTATATTTGAGATATAAATGTATGCCACTGCTTTTGAACTACTTTACATGCCAGCTGAATTTATATAAACCGTTTTATATAAATGTTTTGATTAATCCATTGTTTTAGAAATATTCCATAATTTACAAAGCCTTTTCTTAAAATATTTATTTCCATACTTTGAAAATGTATAGCATGTTTTGATAAAATATGCTTTTGAGTTTCCAAACCTGTTTATTTGAAAATTGAAATCTTTTCTTTGGATAATCTATATTTACAATCTGTTACGAAATCTTTGGTGGTATCCTACTGGGATTAGGCTCACACCCTAATTTTTCCTTCTGGTGTTTGTAGATTTCCTTCTTCCAGGCTCGAGCAAAGGGAAGAAATCTCTTGGAGGAGGATCCAGCTGTTGATCTTCTCTTGGTGTATTGTGTCCTTAGGGACTTTGGGGCTGTTTTTCCCTTTTTAGTACTTGGGTTTTAGTACTTTGGGCTTTTTATGCCTCTTTGTTTTCTGGTACAGTACTCCCAGTGGAGTTTCATTTTGATATGCATACTATCTTGTTTCTTTTTCTTCCGCATTCGTGTGGCAAAAATTGTTCCCACTTGTATGTCGTACGATGCCAGGTGCTAGTCACTGACCCGTGGGGATCAGGAATGCCCTTTGGGCTATGTCAGGGTCGGGTCGGTTATTGGGTTACCAGGGTCACTGGGCTGGTTTATGACAGATAAGAATAAAGAATGGATGGATGTCAATCGTCTGACAAAAGAGTATGAATATGGAGTGAAAGAGTTCATCAAGTTTGTAAAAGATCATGCATATGACCATTCTCAAATCCTTTGTCTGTGTTTATGTTGTTTTTATTCAATAAAAATTAGTCCAGAGGAGTTGGAATAGAACTTGATCTATCAAAAAATAGATCAAAGTTATAAATGTTGGAATAAACATGGGGAAAAGGAAAATGTAGCTAGTGGTTGGGATAAAACTCTGTTTTATGAATCATCTGATATGATTACAAATGTGGACAATAAAGAATAATGTATCAAGGATATCATTGTAGATGTGAATGATGATGAAGATTGTATTGAGGAAATGAAAAGTGAAATTGAATATGAACTTCTTAATTACCCAAAATTATTTTAGAAGTTAAAGAGTTGAGAAAAGACACCATTGTATGGTGGTTTCACCAAATATACAACATTTTCAGCAATACTGATGCTATATAATTTGAAAGAAGGAAATGGATGGAGTGGCACCAGTTTTATAGAATTACTTTCTCTCTTGAATGACATGTTCCCTAAATATAATGATCTCTCGAGCCAAACATATGACACTAAACGAATGATACGCTTGATGGTTATGGTCTCTAAAAGCATACATGCTTACCTTAATAACTATATATTGTTTTTCAAGGACCACAAATCACTTATAGAATGCCCAAAGTGTGGTGATTTTCAATACAAGAAAGATGAATCTGGTCCTATTAAAGTTGTATGGTACTTTCCAACCATTACAAGGTTTAGGAACCTATATGGATGTGAGGAGACTACAAGGAAATTGACATGGCACACAAATACAAGAAATAAAGATAGGAAATTATGTCACCCGGTAGACTCTCCTCAGTGGAAGAGAATTGATCAGGAGTATCCTAAATTTGGAAATGAGCTGAGAAACCTTCATCTTGGGTTATCTACAGATGTAGTGAATCCTTTTGGTTTTCAAAGAAGTACTCATAGTACATGGTCAGTTATGTTGGTAAATTATAACTTTCCACCATGGTTATACATGAAATGAAAATACATCATGTTATCTATGCTTATATCAATACCAAAACAATTAGGTAATGATATTGATGTTTATTTGGCTCCATTGATCAAGGATTTGAAATTATTATGGGATTCAGGTGTTACATTGTATGATGCTTACATAAATGAAGATTTCACATTAATATCCATGTTGTACAGAATGATAATTTACTTTCTTGCTTATGGAAATTTGTCGGGATATAGCATTAAAGGAACTCAAGAGTGTCTCATCTGAAAACAAGGTACATAGTTAATTAGGTTGAAACATTCATTAAAAACCATGTTTATAAGACATCGTAGATTTCTACCATGACGACATAAGTACCGATCTTTAACAACATCATTTGATAGAAGTTCATAATAATGTATAGTACCGTCTCTACTAACAAGTGATAAACTGTTTGAGAAATTAAAAGATGTGGACAATACTTTTGTAAACTATTTTCGAAAAACCTTATGAAAACCAGTTGGAAAAAGAGATTAGTTTTTTTTTTGAGTTACCATACTGAAATTTTCTATACATTAGACATTTTCTTGATGTTGTTCATGTTGAAAAAAATGTATATGATAGTGTCATCGACACATTGCTAAATACACCTGAAAAAAATGTTGGAATTAAGGATATTTAGACATGGTTTACATGGGAATACAAGAAGATTTGGCACCAGTGAAGGGTTAAAAACAAACTTTTCTTCTTACAGCTGCATACACTCTTTCTAGGCAGGATAGATATCAATTTTTCAATTTCTTGAATGACGTAAAGGTTCCATAAGGGTATTCATCGAATATCATGAACATCATTTCAATGAACAATTTAAAGTTAATGGGTCTAAAATCATATGGATGTCATGTTTTGATGCAATATCTAATGACTATAGATTTACATTTCATTTTTCCCAAGAATTTCTATCATACATTAACCAAGATATGTTTCTTCTTCAAATCTATATGAAACAAAGTTATAGACCTGATGAAATTGTCGACTATGGAAAGAGAAATTACCATCATATTATGTGAATTGTAAATGTTTTCCCACCAATATTTTTTGATATGATGGTTCATTTGATGGTTCACTTGGTGAGAGATATTTTACTATGTGGTCCAATACACTATAGATGGATGTACTCCATTGAATGGTATATGAATATTTTGAAAGGGTATGTCAAAAATCAAAATCGTCTAGAGGATTGTATTGTAGAGTGATGTATTGTTGAGGAAGCCATTGAATTCTATATCGAATACTTATCTGTTAGGTAAAGCATTAGTCTACCAAAATCTCATCACACTGGGCGGCTTGCGGGTGAAGGAATTTTTGGAAGAGATGTTGTCGCAATCAATATTACAGATCGGGAGCATGACTACCTTTAAGTTTTATATAATAGTTTAAAGTTTCCCCATATTTTGAAACCCACAAATAAATTCTTAGGAATTTTAATCCATCAGGGAATAAAATATAGATATCAAATACACATAATAAATAGTTTATAGGATGGTTTTAGGACCATATTTTAAAGGAGTTAGATGAAAATATGGATTCAATTTCAGAATGACTTTGATGGCTAGCTAGAGGACCAAGTGTGTATGTATTATCTTACAATAGTAATGTAATTAATGGTTATACATTCTATACAAATGATCATGATAAAGATAGTACCATATAAAATAGTAGAGTTACACTCGTGACTGAAGCGATGCATGTTTCTAGTACTAAGGAAAGAAATAAAATTTATGTGAATATGCCATACTTTGGCATCATCAAAAAAATATGGGAGTTTGATTATACAACATTCCAAGTGCTTATTTTTCAATGAAAGTGGGTTGATAATAGTGGTTCTATTAAAATAAATGAATTGGGATTTGTGAAAGTTGATTTCAGTAAGAAAGGGTATAAAGAAGAACCGTTTATAATGGCATCATAGGCAGTACAAGTAATTTATGTTCTAGATCCCACAAACTGAAAGAGGTCAATTGTTCTATTATCGACCAAAACCACTAAAGGATCATATGAAAATTCAACTAAGGATTACCCTTTCATTGGGACTTCATAATCATTTCACAGTGGTCCCAATGTAGATGGTGTTTTGTATATCATAGGAGACCACAATAAAGGGATTTAGATCGTATATAAATGGGTAAAATCTCTTCATACTTTAAAAAATAAAAAGAAAGCTCAATAAATAGGTTATATTTTTTTGTAACATACATCGTGTTACCTCACGTTATTATTTATTTACTACTGCATTTATGTACTCTAAATTAAATGTTAAACCACTTCTGTATATGATGACTTCCACATGTGATGGTTCTCCCAATCCTAAGGAATAATAGGCCTCTCAACTAGATGTTGCTTGTAGTGTAGAGGAACGACCATCTAAATGTGATGGTGCTCCCATTCGTGAGGAATAATAAGTTTATCAACCTGCTTTTTCTTCCAGTAAAGAGGTACAACGACCATTTTCACATGAAGATGCTACCACTCCATAGGAACGTATTAACGATGTCGATTCTGGGAAAATAGTTGGCAACGAAGGACCAACGATGCAGGAAAAAAAAAAGAAGCATCGTAGTTTGACGGTGTTAGAAAAAATCATTAAGGAGAAAGTCAAAGACATCAATTTTGAGGTCAGATGGAATGCAAGGGGCCAGCATGTTAACCCCAACAAATCTATGTTCAACATTTACATTGAAATCGTCACTCGACAATGTGTGCCTATTGATATAGATTTGTGGCACCAAGTTGTACTCAGGCTTAAGAAAATGATGTGTAAAGAAATTATGGTAACATTATGATATCATTTATTTATTTTACTAAAAATTAAAATAATAAAACATTGACTTAATCTTCATCATCCATTACAGAGTGCATTTATTGTAGATGACTCCCACAAGAAATATGTATTAATGCTTGCTAGAAGGATTCACAGAGGATTTATCAAAATATTAACAAGAAATCATCTTAAAGATGTTGAAGGGAAAATAAACCAACATCCACCACTTATCTATGCATACCTAATAACCCAAGAAGTGTGGGATGCATTTACTGGTCATCGTGTAGATGTGTCCTTTCAAGTACATTATGGCTAGTAATATGTTGTTTGATGATGCATGTATTCATCACTTTGATTGAAATTTTTTTATTTATGAAACAGTAATTGGGTGATGGAAATAAGGAATGAGCAGAAAAATTAGCGTATCCCTATCATAAAGAAAACATGGGGTATGCGTCACTTGAAAAAAAACCGGTACATATTTTAAATCCACCCTAATACTTTTATGTGATAGGAAACAACACTGTAATTATGTTCCTATGTTTATATGAAGATTGATGACTCCAAATCCAAAGTTGCTTCCATGCCATGCCATGCGTTATGGAAGGAGGCATGTGTAAATGAAGACGAGATACTAATAGATGAAAACACACAAAAAGTGTGGGAAACATGTGTAATTATTACATAATAAAAAATTGTTTTGATTTAAATCGCTATTACATAATAATGATCACTTATTTTCCTATATTTTCTATCCAACATAGTCAAAGGAATCAGCAATACTTGTACCAGATGAACACATACCATCAGTGGCCTTTAAGGGACCAGAAAAGTATGGTCGCGTCAGAGGTATGGGTTTTATGGTAACACCTTGAACATATTTTTAGAAAAAAACAAGATGAGGATCAAAGTGAATTAATAAAATAGATGAGAGAAATAATATCTACCCTTGAAGAATAATTCCAATGGAAGGGAGAGATGATATAAACTTTTATGGGGGGAGTAGAAGAAGAAACTAAAGAATAGCCACCGTGTGGAGATCCCTCCCCACCCCAACCAGCTATGGGGCGAGCCATTCCCCTCAAAGAGATATATTAGCTGAGGTAATCAATGTTCTAATAAATTTTTCTGTGAAATGTGAATCAAAAAGACATTGTTACCTTTCTTATACTAATATTCTATAGGGTGATAATGATTGTGATTTATATCTATCAACACCCACCCATCACCTTTTAGCGAGAGATATGGTGTTCAATATCCAAAACGACATTCTACACAGCAAACCACTTCCAACAGGGCATGTGCGAGTGTCAATTAGCATATCACATGAGCCAAGTGTCGAGTTACCTATTCCAATTCCTGAGGAAGATATTCATACGGTTGAAAAAGATATAGTAACATTCATCATATGGCCATCACATATAATAATAATAAAATTGATAAGAAGTTATTCATTTCAAAATTATTTCTCAAGCTAAAAATTTAAAAATTAATGAAAAAGGTATGAACTGATGAATGTTATTATAGACGGACAAAGGGAAGGGGAAAAATGAAAGAGATACTCAAAACCATCTAATGGATCGAACAATTGATCCAAAATATCTACTGAAAGCACCATTACCCCGCCCGTTCTATATCCACATTTACAATCATTGAAGGTTCATGTAGATACAAAGTTACAAGATGGTCATAATCACATATGTCACGACCCGTCCTTGGGGCCCGTGCCGTGACTACCCCAAGCCCGCCTTCCATAGGCCAGGCGCTGGCGACTAGCACCAAGGCGTAATTCCCGGTAAAAAGGGAAGGCATTGCCTTTGTAAAGTAAACAAACACCACAGAGAAAGCAAGAAGAAGTAAATACTAAGTAAAAACTGGGTACAATAGAAAGTGCGGTAAAGTATGTGGGCCAGAATACAAACCCAAACTGAAAGTAAAGTACAACTGAAAAAGAGAGTACAACAACTGAGAAGTAAAGACGCGGCGCCAAGTTGTCCATTGGAAGTCCCACCTGAAGGGTGGGTACAGATAGCCTCCACAGCTCCTCGGGTCCAGCCGTCCGCTCCGAGTACGCCCCACCCAGTGGTCCACCTCCGGGTACCGACCTGCTCCTCGTGCCTCAACCACGATCAGCGTTATCCGTCGTCTGCAACCAACACAATGTAGTGCGGGCATAGCCCGTGCAGGGGTGAGTATAAGCTACTCAGTAGGGACCCCGAGACCCCTGAAGGTCTCCCAGAATCCACAAAGGATAATCCAAAAAGGAAAGATACCATCACAAAGTAACATCCGACACTACTTAGGTATATTCCCATACATATACCTAAGTCATCAATTCTCGTTTGGCTCCAACATCTGAGCTCAAGTACAACCTAGTCCACAGAGGAAATCACAACCCGACCCACACAGGAAAGCATAACGTAATCCACACAGGATATCAAGTCAATCTTATCAAAGATAAGTATTGAAAGTCAAGATTCAGATCACACAGGTATACTTCTTTGTAAGACGATAGAGATGATCAGATGTAGCCACCGATTCATCTAAGCCGTCAGACCCACACAAGATCGATAAGTACTAACCCCCGCAATGACCCACAAAGGATCGATAGGTAACTAACCCCCACAATGACCCACAAAGGATCGATAGGTAACTAACCCCTGCAATGACCCACACAGGATCTGTAGGCGCTGGCCCATACAGGACCATTGAGCACTGACCCACACAGGATCTGACCCACACAGGATCGGTAGCACTAATCCACATAGGATCGCTGAGTGTTGTAGTCGTCGTCGTCGAATCCACGGAGGATTTCTGTACAGTCGTCAACGTCGTCGCAGTCGCAGCCAGCTCTAGGGTTCTCGCACACAGTAAGCTCGTTCGGGAGGGTCCGCTCCACGAGCCGAGGGGCTGATACATCAACTGACACATAGCTCGGAGTTGATGTATCCAAAAGTTTCGTATCGACAATAGGAACTCAACGTCACAGACGGCGTGTCAATCGGACGCCCGGTTTGAGAGTTATTGGCTTTTTCGTCCTAGGGGCCCGGTTGGTTTTTAAGTCAAAACCAACCTGACCATACTCTAACTGCATCCAAACCTCGATCGGAGTAATCCAAAAGGTCTGTCTCACTAAGAGGAATCCATCAAAGTTGACGGCACGTCAATCGGACGTCCGGAGCTCAAGTTATAAGTGTTTCTGCTCCGAGGGCCCGGTTGGTTTTGGGTACGAACCAACCCGGTCGAACCCAAAGTTCTCCAAAACCTTCAGTGTAATATACCGAAACGACCTTCTCGATCCAAGGATCACATCGTAGATGATAGTGCGTCGATCGAAGGTCCGCATCCCAAGTTATGGGCAACAGACCGAAACAGTCCGAAAATGGGGGGTCTGGGCCCGGTCCGACCCGGCCCAACCCCCCCCCCCCCCCGGGTCGGCCCGAACCGGGTCAACCTGACCCGGGTCTGGGTCCGACCCCGCTGGGTGCGGCTCGGCCCGAGGCGTCTCGGCGTTGGCCGAGCGGTTCGGCTCGGCGCTGGCCGAGCGGCCGCGCAAAAAGGGGGCGCCGCCCCATTGAATGAAACTGCGGCCCCCGTGTAGGGGCCGCTCCTTGCCAACGGACGCGGCCGAGCGCCGCGTCCCCACGCTCCGGTGGTCCGTTTTGCCTTCCGTCTTCGCCAGTGGTCCTCCCGGGATCTGGTCTTCACTGTGAAGACCTCAAAACACCCTTGCAGCCTGCTTCGTCGTCGCCTGCCGATCCGCACACCAAGAACGAAGAAACGGTGGGTTCGGACTTGTTCGTTGGTCCGCACCCACCGCGTTAGCGGTTCAAACGGCTTCCGACAAATTTTAAACACATGTCGATGATATAAATCACATAGATTTAATTGAACCAAAACCCCTACCTCAAGCATCGTCGAGCGGGGGTTCGTCACGGAATTGCACGTTGCGGAAGAAGGCGTCGTGGAAGGGGGATCGTCGCGTCGCGGAGAAAGGATTCGTCGGCGTCGCGTCGTCGATCTCCGTGGATTCGGCATTCTTGTCAACCTTCGTCAGAGGTCGGCATTCTTCGTGTTCTTCGTGTTCTTCGCGTTCTTCGTGTTCTTCGCGTTCTTTGCGTTCTTCGTCGAGGAAGGAGTGTTTCACGGCTTGAGTGATTTCTCCCAAACCCTCTCGCACAACCAACCTCTAATAAAAAAAATAAGACTTGTCTTATTTTATTAACTCACATTCCAACGATTTGAATTTCAAAAGAAAATTGAATCAATCAATTAATTGAATTAATTGAGGAGTTTAAACTGCCCAATTAATGAGGTGTTTATTATCTAGATTAAATGTAAGGGTTGACTTCATTAAAAGGGGGGTGCGAGTGCGTTACTTAATTAAAGGAGGGGGTTTGAAAAAGGTGGGGCTCGTGTGGGCCCCACCCCACAAATATCCTACCTAGTGGGTAGGATATTGTGGGTCCCACCTTATCCACTTAACTTAGCTTAGGTTAAGCAGCTTTAAGTAAAATAAAAATTGGTCGCACCATTTTTATTTTATTCAATTACTTAACCCAAAAACTTAAAAACCACCCCCGAGCAAACGCAACTCCGGAAATGGTGTTTCTAAGCAATTACCGACGCCGCGATTCTATCGGTACCCTCGGAATTCGATTCCGAGCACCGGTTCAAAAGTTAGAAAAACCCGCTCGTTCGTTCACTGAACGTACCCGAGCTAAACTTTGGAAAATGATTCCGGGCACACCGGGCCTCGGAATCAGGTGTCTTCAGAAACCGCGTTCTTGTAAAATCCCAAAGAAAATTAAGAAAAACAATTTCCCTTGAATTTTAAGGGTCTTTACATTACTCCCACCTCAGGGATTTATGTCCCCATAAATATACATCATAAACTAGGGAAACAAATGTGGGTACTGAGCACGCATCTGAACCTCCCGCTCCCAAGTGCTCTCCTGGAGGTTCCCATGCTGCCATATGATGCGTACTAGAGGAATTGACCGTCCATGTAGGACCCGATCATGCCGATCCTCAATATCCACCGGGACCTCCGTAAAAGTTGCCCCATCATCGACATCCAGCTCCCCATGGTCAATGATATGCATCGGGTCGTGCATGTATCTCCTCAATTGAGATACGTGGAAGACGTCGTGCACTCGGTGCAACTGAGGTGGTAGAGCCAGGCGATAATCCACCTCTCCTATCCTGTTGAGGACCTGGAATGGTTCGATGAAGCATGGAGACAACTTGCTACCTCGGCCAAATCTCCATAAACCACGTCAAGGTGAGACCCGCAAGAAGACGTGGTCACCATCCTAGAACTCCAGTGGCCTCCGCCTCCTGTCAGCATAAGACTTCTGCCGGCTCTGAGCTGTCCTCATCCGCTCCTGGATGACCTGGACCTTCTCTTTCATGGCCTGGACCATCGCTGGTCCCACAAGTGCTGACTCCCCAGGGTCTGTCCAGCACAGTGGAGATCTGCAAGGTCGGCCATACAACGCCTCGTATGGTTCCATATCGATGGTGGAGTGGTAGCTGTTGTTGTACGCGAACTCCACCAAGGGTAGGTGGTCCTCCCAGGTGCAACCAAAGTCGAGGAAACATGCGTGGAGCATGTCCTCGAGAGTCTGAATGGTCCTCTCCGTCTGACCATCCGTCTGAGGGTGAAAGGCGGTGCTCAGACGTAGCTGCATCCCGAACGCCTCCTGTAACCCCTTCCAAAGCCAGGAACTAAAGCGAGCAACTCGATTGGAGACGATAGATGATGGCACACCATGAATCCATACAATCTCCTGAACTTAGAGGCGTCTCAAGCTCTCCATTGAGCCCTTCTCTCTGATGGGTAAGAAGTGAGTCGACTTGGTGAGTTGGTCGACAATCACCCAAATGGAGTCGTGACCTCTGGAAGTACGTGGAAGTCCAGTCATGAAGTCCATAGATATGTTGTCCCACTTCCATTCCGGGACCTCCAAGGGTTGTACCAAGTCTGCTGGTACCTGGTGCTCTGCCTTCACCTGTTGGCAGGTGAGGAATCGAGAAACGAACTCTGACACAACCTTCTTCATGCCCGGCCACCAGTGTTGTCGTCTCAGATCCTGGTACATCTTCGCCACTCCAGGATGTACAGCCAAAGGGGAAGTGTGAAACTCTCTCAGCACTTCCTCCTGTAAAGCAGCTGGTACCAAGGTACGTCCTCTAAAAATGACGTCGTGCTCTCCTCCTAAAGAGAAACCATCAGGTGCCTATCCTAAGGATATATGTGCACTCCGCGTCTCACAGTCAGTGTCCCCACGCTGTGCCTCTCTAACCCGCTGTAGTAGTGGAGGAGTGACTGTGAGTTACTGAAGAAAGGCTGCTCCATCTCTATCCACGAAGGAAATCTACAAAGCGGCTAGCTGCTCTGTCGCCTCCCCAAGTAGCTGGATGCACGTCCTCCTACTAAGAGCACCGGCTACTACATTCCCCTTCCCATGAGTATAGACTATCTCAAAGTCATAGTCCTGGAGGAACTCGAGCCATCGCCATTGTCTCAGGTTCAGGTCCTTCTATGAGAAGATGTACCTGAGACTCTGGTGGTCATAGTAGACTGTAAAGCGCTCGCCCATCAGATAGTGTCACCACATCTTCAGAGCGAAGACCACTGCTGCTAACTCCAGGTCATGGGTAGCGTAGTTCTGCTCATGCTGCCTCAAATGACATGATCCATAGGTGATCACAGCCCTCTCCTACATCAGGACACATTCGAGTCTGGTCCTTGATGCATCGCAGTAGACTACGTACCCTACTCCCTCCTTCGGCAACCTCAAGATAGGCGCGCCGGTCAATATCTGTCTCAGCTCCTGGAAGATCTGCTGACATCTATCTAACCACACAAAGGGTTTCCCCTTCTTCTTCAAAGCTGAGAGTGGTACCGAAACTCTGGAGAAGTCTGTCATGAATCTCCGGTAGTACCCGGCCAGTCCCAAGAAACTCCGCACCTCCGTCACGCTCCTGGGTGGCTCCCAAGCTAGCACTGCCTCGATCTTCGCAGGATCCACCACAACTCCCGCCTCAGAGATGACGTTCCCTAAGAAGTGGACCTCACGTATCCAGAACTGACACTTCGAGAGCTTACCATAAAGCTGGTGCTCTCGGAGTCTGTCCAGTACAACCCGCAAGTGGTAGGCGTGCTCCTCCTCAGTCGTCGAGTAAATAAAAATGTCGTCGATGAAGACCATGAAAAATTGATCGAGGTATGGCTGAAATATCTTGTTCATGAGAACCATGAACACTGCTAGAGTGTTAGTCATGCCGAAAGGCATAACCAAGAACTCATAGTGCTCATACCGACATCTGAAGGTCGTCTTCTGTACGTCCCCATCTCGAACTCTGAGCTGATGATAGCCTGATCTAAGGTCTATCTTTGAGAACCACTGTTCCCCCTTGAGCTGATCAAAGAGGTCATCAATCATCGGTAATGGATACTTGTTCCTCACTATCACCTGGTTCAGGCGACAATAGTCGACACAAAGTCACAAGCTCCCGTCCGCCTTCTTGGCGAACAATATCAGGGAAGCCCAGGGTGAAACACTGGGTTGGATGAATCCCTTTCCCTGCAAGTCCTCCAATTGTACCCGTAGCTCTCGAAGCTCGGAGGGAGCCATCCGATATGCTGGAGTGGATATAGGGGTTGTCCCGGGGTACAAGTCAATATAGAAGTTTACCTATCTGCGAGGAGGTAGCCCTAGGAAATCGTCGGGAAAAAAGTCCGTATACTGATCCACCACTACAGGAAAACCAGGACTCTGCACGTAAACTGCTCCTAGGATGAGGCTAGCCATCTGATGAGTGATGGGCTGTCCTCTCCCCTGTGAGAGTCCATCCTATGCTGCGAAGGCTCCCTTCTCGTCGGTGAAGGTGAACCTGCTCTCATCGGTACATACACACCGCACCTTGCGCCTAATACAATCAATCTGAGCATGGACTGTAGATAACCAATCCATGCCCAATATGACGTCGTAAGGCCTTGACGCCACTACAAGAAGATCCCAGCCAAAGCTCTCACCTCCTAGAGTAAGCTCACACTACCGGCACCAGTGCGTAATCGTCGAGTCTGCTCCCGTAAGAGTCTCTAGCCGTAAGGATCGAGCCAACGACTCTGTCAGAATCTCAGAGCTCTGAACAAGGGAAGTGGCTATGAAAGAATGACTCATTCCTATGTCTATAAGAACTGCAGTAAGGGTGGAATAGACACATATAGTACCTCGAATCATCTTGGGTGCGTCATGGTCGTAGGCCTCCGCTGCCTGGAGTTGTGCCTGTCTCTGCCCGCCAGCTCCCTGTGGTCGGGGTGGACCTCCTGGTGGTGGTGGTGGTAGAGCCTGAAAGCGTCGCCCACCACCTGCTGCTCGGCCAGCTCCTCTTCCTCGTCCGCCTACTCCCTACGGACCTCCACGGTCGACCCTCTGCCTCTGCCTGGGTGGTCCCTCAACCGTCTACTGCTCCTCCGCACGGCGGGTCAGGAAGTCACGAGCCATGTGGCCCTGCCCGCCGCATGCGTAGTACTATCTGCCTCTCAAAAGACTGGCTCCATGCTGAGTGCCCTGCACCTCTGAGATAGTGTCCTGAGGTCGTCTGCCTAAGGGTCTGGTCTGCCTGGACCCATGTGTCATCCGCTGACTACCTGCTGCAGAAGACTCTGCTACGTGCCGCCCTGCGGTAGGTCTCACTGCTGATGTAGGCTCAGCAAGGAAGCTCTCGATGAGAAGGGCTCGCTCCAGTACCCCTTCCTGTGTCGGAATGCTGAGGGAGATCAGTGATTCCCTGATCTCATGCCTCAATACCTGCTCGAAGGTTCAGGCCCAGAAGAATGGGTCTCGTACCATGTCCGTCGAATAGCACGAGAGATCTATAAATCTCACCAAGTACTGGGTGACCGTCAAGCTGGTATGCCGCAGCTATAGAAGCTCCTGGATGCGCACCGCACGGAGGGTTGCTGGGACAAACTCTGAGTGTAAGAGGCTCTCAAAGTCCGTCCAGAGGAGAGATGCCTCATCGTGCACCTGGAGCATCAAGATCCACCATCTGCCTGCTGTCGCGTGCAGGAGGCTCGCTGCAAGGATCACCATGAGGTCTGCTGGTGTCCTCACTAACCTGAAAACTCGTACAACTGCCTTCAGCCAATCCTCGGCTGCCTGAGGGTCCATCTCCCCACAGAACCTGGGCGGTTGCTGACGCTAAAACTCGTGCAGTTCACTAAGGTGACGTGCATCATCAGCGGCTGGGGCTGGAAGCATCGGTGGCTCGGCGGGTAGAGGTACCGCCGGTGCCTCTACTGTCAAAGGGCCCTGTACCGAGGCCTCGTCGCTCGGTGGGATGTCGTCATGCACAACACTCGGAACCCTAGCTGGATACCGTCATGGGGCCATCCTGAAAAGAGACAGGTGCGCCACGGTCAAAACAGTATACCTGGTGAGCTGACACAAAGTAATCACAAAGAAAACATGAAACACACATGCAATCAATGTTTTCGTGTATTAAGTCAGAAATCAGAAGTCAGGGTCCTGGTGTATGGATACGTCGGTCGCCGCACCAACACTGGACTCCCTAGAGTGATATCCACACTCAATACTCTTAACACCATTGCTTCACGTAGAAAAAGATCAGAGTCCTGAGTTCTGCGGTAGAACCGAACTCCTTTGATACCAATTTGTCACAACCCGTCCTTGGGGCCCGTGCCGTGACTACCCCAAGCCCGCCTTCCATAGGCCAGGGGCTGGCGACTAGCACCAAAGCGTAATTCCCGGTAAAAAGGGAAGGCATTGCCTTTGTTAAGTAAACAAACACCACAGAGCAAGCAAGCAGAAGTAAACACTAAGTAAAAATTGGGTACAATAGAAAGTGTGGTAAAGTATGTGGGCCAGAATACAAACTCAAACTGAAAGTAAAGAACAACTGAAAAAGAGAGTACAATAACTGAGAAGTAAAGCCACAACGTCGAGCCGTCCACTGAAAGTCTCACCTGAAGGGTGGGTACATATAGCCTCCACAGATCCTCAGGTCCAGCCGTCCGCTCCGAGACCCCCGAAGGTCTCCCAGAATCCACAAAGGATAATCCACAAAGGAAAGATACAATCACGAAGTAACATCCGATACTACTTAGGTATATGCCCATACATATACCTAAGTCATCAATTCTCGTTCGGCTCCAACATCCGAGCTCAAGTATAACACAGTACACACAGGAAATCACAACCCGATCCACACAGGAAAGCATAACATAATCCACACAGGATATCAGGTCAATATTATCAAAGATAAGGATTGAAAGTCAAGATTCAGCTCACACAGGTATACTTCTTCGTAAGATGATAGAGATGATCAGATGTAGCCACTGATTCATCTAAGTCGTTGGACCCACACAGGATCGATAGGTACTAACCCCCGCAATGACCCACAAAGGATGGATAGGTAACTAACCCCCGCAATGACCCACAAAGGATCGATAGGTAACTAACCCCCGCAATGACCCACACAGGATCAGACCCACACAGGATCTGTAGGCGTTGGCCCACATAGGACCGTTGAGCGCTGACCCACATAGGATCGGTAGCACTGATCCACATAGGATCGCTGAGTGTTGTAGTCTTCGCCGTCGAATCCACTGAGGATTTCTGTACAGTTGTCATCGTCGTCGCAGTCGTAGCCAGCTCTTGGGTTCCCGCACACAGCAAGCTCGTTCGAGAGGGTCCGCTCCACGAGCCGAGGGGCTGATACATCAACTGACACATAGCCCAGAGTTGATGTATCCAAAAGTTCCGTATCGACAACAGGAACTCAATGTCACAGACGGTGCGTCAATCGGACGCCCGGTCTGAGAGTTATTGGCTTTTTCGTCCCAGGGGCCCGGTTGGTTTTTAAGTCAAAACCAACCCGACCGTACTCCAATTGCATCCAAACCTCGATCGGAGTAAGACAAAAGGTATGTCTCACTAAGAGGAATCCATCAAAGTCGACGGCACGTCAATCGGACGTCTGGAGCTCAAGTTATAAGTGTTTCCGCTCCGAGGGCCCGGTTGGTTTCGTGTACGAACCAACCCGGCCGAACCCAAAGTTCTCCGAAACCTTGAGTGTAATATACCGAAACGACAGTATCGATCAAAGGATCGCATCGTAGCTGACGGTGCGGCGATCAGAGGTCTGCAGCCCAAGTTATGGGCAACAGACCGAAATAGTTCGAAAATGGGGGGTCTGGGCCCGGTCCGACCCGGCCCAACCCCCCCCCCCCCCCCCCACACACACACACACTTGGGTCAGCCCGAACCGGGTCCGGATCCGACTCGGTTGGGCGCGGCCTGGCCCGGCCGGCGCGGCGCGGCGCGGCCCGGTGCGGCCGGTCCGGCCCGGGGCGGCTCGGCGCTGGTCGAGCGGCCGCGCAAAAAGGGGGCGCCGCCCCCTTGAATGAAACCACGGCCCCCATGTGGGGGCCGCTCCTTGCCAATGGACGCAGCCAAGTGCCGCATCCCCGCCTCCTCGGTCCCACGCGGTCGCGGGACCAGCAGCCTGCCGTCACGGCTTCAGTCGCGGCGGCCCTTCCGGGCAGCGCGCCGGGCGCCGGTGGGGTTTTCCGCGGACCACCGGACGCACTCCGGTGGTCCGTTTTGCCTGCCGTCTTCGCCAGCGGTCCTCCGAGGATCGTCTCTTCACTACGAAGACCGCAAAATGCCCTTGCGGCCTGCTTCGTCGTCGCCCGCCGATCCACACACCAAGAACAAAGAAACGGTGGGTTCGGACTTGTTCGTTGGTCCGCACCCACCGCATTAGCGGTTTAAACGGCTTCCAACAAATTTTAAACACATGCCGAGGATATAAATCACATAGATTTAATTGAACCAAAACCCCTACCTCAAGCATCGTCGAGCGGGGGTTCGTCGCGGAATTGCACGTCGCGGAAGAAGGCGTCGTGGAAGGGTGATTGTCGCGTCGCGGAGAAAGGATTCGTCGGCGTCGTGTCATCGATCTCCGAGGATTCGGTGTTCTTGTAGACCTTAGTCGGAGGTCGGGGTTATTCGCGTTCTTTGCATTCTTCACGTTCTTCGTGTTCTTCGCGTTCTTCGTCGAGGAAGGAGTGTTTCACGGCTTGACTAATTTCTCCCAAACCCTCTCGCACAACCAACCTATAATAAAAAAAATAAGACTTGTCTTATTTTATTAACACACAAGCCAACGATTTTAATTTCAAAAGAAAATTGAAACAATCAATTAATTGAATTAATTGAGGAGTTTAAACCACCCAATTAATGAGGCGTTTATTATCCAGATTAAACGCAAGGGTTGACTTCATTAAAAAGGGGGGTGTGGGTGCGTTACTTAATTAAAGGAGGGGGTTTGAAAAAGGTGGGGCTCGTGTGGGCCCCACCCCACAAATATCCTACCTAGTGGGTAGGATATTTTGGGTCCCACCTTATCCACTTAACTTAGCTTAGGTTAAGCAGCTTTAAGTAAAATAAAAATTGGTCGCACCATTTTTATTTTATTCCATTACTTAACCCAAAAACTTAAAAACCACACCCTAGCAAACGCAACTCCAGAAATGGTGTTTCTAAGCAATTACCAGTGCCTTGATTCCATCAGTGCCCTCGGAATTCGATTCTGAGCACCGGTTCAAAAGTTAGAAAAACTCGCTCGTTCGTTCACTGAATGTACCTGAGATAAACTTTGGAAAATGATTTCGGGCACATCGGGCCTCAGAATCAGGTGCCGTCAGAAACCGCGTTCTTGTAAAATCCCAAAGAAATTTAAGAAAAAAAAATCCCTTGAATTTTATGGGTCTTTACAACATAATTGATTTTGAAGAAAATATGTATGGAGAGAAATATCAATACTTCATTGGTGTAGAGAGTGTAAGTGAAATCCTCAACTATGAATGGCTAGGTGACTCATTTGTAAATTTATACATGAGGTATGTTTTCATGATTTGATTTTCCAAAAGCTGATATACTATATTAATTATGAATAAATACATTTCATATTTTTGGCAGGCATATATACGAAAAACAATTGAATGGATTTTCCCATGAAATAAAATTTGGACTCGTTATTCCTCACATATCCTCTATAGAAAAAATGAAAATTGATACCAATAAAAAGGATGAAATAGTGGTAGGTCTGATCAAATATTTTGAAAGAAAAATTTTAGAAGACATACTCTATTTAATACCAATGATGAAGGGGTGAAACTCTACAATTTAATCATATAAAATATATTTTCATTTCTTTCATTAGTTATTCCTTTTTTTGTTTTTAGGCATCATTGGATGCTCATTGCGGCAAATTTGGATACTCCAAATATTTATTTCCTGGATTTAATGCATGAATATCCAATAAATCATCCACACATGATAAAGTTTTTCAAATTGTAATATACTGCGTCCAATTTTTAGAACTAAAAATTAAGTTATATAATTTATATTATCTTTTAATGAGGATTTTGTTATGATAGGGTGGTGCATCAATATCATGAAAATCAAATAATGAGGCCAGGGGATAAGCACGAGGACCAATACAAGTACTATGACTAGAAAAGTATCAGGGTATATATAATAATATTTCACTATCCAAACACATATCAAAACAAATTACTTATTCTCGTCAATGTTTCTACAATGTTTGAAATAGATTAATAGAAAAGATTAAAGTTATTATGTTTGTAAATTTATGAGAGAGAGCATATTCCATAAACAAAATAGTATCCCTAAAGAGGTATTTTCAAAGATAATTACTATTTAATTTAAAATATTTATTAATCCATTGCGTATTTATATTTTTTTAGTACTACTATGACTGTCGAAAAGACTCATATTCACAAGATGATATAGATGTGCTCAGAAATGAATGGGTGTCATACCTAATAGAAGAACATACAAAAATAACATAAAAACATGACTTATATAGAAGTAATGGATTGTTTCATATTTATGTTTAATTTAATTCTTTTTATTATTACTCACATAAGAATATTTTTCTTATATAGGATGATTCCTTTGTTCGAGTTGGGCTGGTTTGTTCAAAACTGATCATGCTCATGAGAGATTAGACTTCGAGGCTGCCATTGAGATAATAACAACAAGGAAATGGGTTGAGAATGTATAAAGGTGAATTCCTACTACTTATGTAATTAATTAATTTTGTAACCATTTTACCTACTCAAAACCGAGCAAAAAAGAACAAGTGACTGGTATCACTCAAAGTGTCTCTTTTTATTTAAAATTGACATTACTTTTAGTAAAAAGAACAAGTGATATACTAAAAAATAATAAAATTAATTTGGATTGTTTTGATACTTTAGGAAAACGATCAATAATTAATTTTTTATGTATAGAAATCAACCACACCTCAATCTGATGCACGGTGTGGCTGGTATAACTCAAAGTGCATCTTTTTATTTAAAATTGACATTAATTTAAGTAAAAAGAACAAGTGACATGTTGAAAACCAATAAAATTCATTCATATTGTTTTTATAATTTAGTAAAATGATATAAGAGTCATTTGTAATGTGTAGGAATCAACCAAACCTCAATTCGATGCACAGTGTGACCAGTATGACTAAAAGTGTCCGTTATCAGTTTAAAATTGACATTTAGTTCAAAAAGTTTCACTCCCTAAAAACCAATAAAATGTACTCCAATTTTATTGATAATTTAGTAAAGATATTCATAGTTAATTTATGATGTGTATGAAGCAGTCTCACGTCAAACCGATGCACGATGTGACCGGTTTGACTCAAAATACGTTTTTTTCAGTTTGAAATGATAGTTTAGTAAAAAAACACAAGTGGAATACTAAAAACAGAGAAAATGCATTTGGATTGTTTTTATATTTTAGTAAACAATCTATCAGTCATTTGTGATGTGTAGGAATAATCCAAACCTCAATACGATGCATGGTGTGGCCGGTATAACTCAAAGTGTCTCTTTTTATTTAAAATTGACATTAATTTTAGTAAAAGAACAAGGGATATACTTAAATCCAAGAAAACGCATTCATATTGTTTTTATATTTTAGGAAAATGATCTATTATTCATTTTTGATATGTAGGAATTAGCCTCACCTCAATCTGACACACGATGTAGCTGTCATAACTCAAAGTGTCTCCTTTTATTTAAAATTGACATTAATTTAAGTAAAAACAACAAGTGACATACTGAAAACCAAGAAAATGGATTTGTATTGTTTTGATATGTTAGGAAAATGATCTATTAGTCAATTTTGATCTGTAAGAATCAGCCACGCCTCAATCAAACACACGGTGTGTCCGGTATAACTCAAAGTGTCTTTTTTTATTTAAAATTGACATTAATTTAAGTAAAAACAACAAGTGGCATATTGAAAACCAATAAAACACATTCATATTGTTTTTATACTTTAGGATAATGATACATGATTCATGTTTTATGTATAAGAGTCAATCTTACCTCAATCCAATGCATGGTGTGTTCTTTAGGAATAAAAGTATCTATTATCAGTTTAAAATTGAAATTTTAGTTCAAAATGTGTCACTCATTGAAAACTAGGAAAACATGCTCTGATTGTCTTGATAATTTAGTAAAATGATTCATAAGTTATTTTTGATTTCTATGAAGCAGTCTCATGTCAAACTGACACACGATGCGACCGGTGTGACTCATAATGCAGGTTTCCAGTTTGAAATGACATTTTAGTAAAAAAACACAACTGGCATATTGAAAAACAAGAGAATACATTCGGATTGTTTTGATATTTTATGAAAACAATATATTAGTCATTTTTGATAGGTATGAATCAACCTCAACTCAATACGATTCACGGTGTGTCCGGTATAACTCCAAATGTGTCATTATTTAAAATTGACATTAATTTTAGTAAAAGAACAAGTGACAAGCTAAAAACTGATAAAAAAACATTTGGATTGTTTTTATATTTTAGAAAAACAATATATTAGTCATTTTTGATGTGTATGAATTAGACGCACCTCAATCTGATGCACAGTGTGGCCAGTATAACTCAAAATGTCTCTTTTTATTTAAATTTGACATTAATTTAAGTAAAACCAACAAGTGACATACTGAAAACTGAGCAAACACATTCGGATTATTTATATATTTTTGAAAAAAAGATTTATTAGTCATTTTTGATGTGTAGTAATCATCCACACCTCAATATTATGCATGATGTGGCCGGTATAACTCAAAGTCTCTTTTTATTTAAAATTGACATTAATTTAAGTAAAAACAACAAGTGACATACTGCAAAACAAGAAAATACATTTGTATTGTTTTGATACTTTAGGAGAATGATCCATGAGTCATTTTTTATGTATAGGATCCAATCACACCTCAATCTAATACATGTTGTAACTGGTATGACTAAAAGTGTCTGTTATCAGTTTAAAATTGACATTTTAGTTTAAAATGTGTCACTCACTGAAAACCAAGAAAATGCACTCTGTTTGTCTTAATAATTTATGACAATGATTCATAAGTAATTTTTTATGTGTTTGAAGCATTCTCACATCAAATTGAAACACAATTTGACTGTTATGACTCATAATGTGTGTTTCTAGTTGGAAATGACATTTTAGTAAAAAAACACAAGTAACATACTAAAAACCAAGAAAATGCATTCATATTGTTTTGATACTTTAGGATAATGATCCATCAGTAATTTTTGACAGGTAGGAATCATACGCACCTCAATAAGATGCACAATGTGACCAGTATAACTCCAAATGTGTCATTATTTAAAATTGACATTAATTTTAGTAAAAGAATAAGTGACATACTCAAAACAAAGAAAACACATTAAGATTATTTTGATATTTTAGGAAAACTATCCATAACTAATTTTTGATGTGTAGGAATAAACCCCACCTCAATAAGACGCATGAAGTAACTGGTATAACTCCAAATGTGTCATTTTTGTTAAATATTGATATTTTATTAATGTATTCTTCATATTAATGTTTAATTTATTTATTTATAGTATTACTAACATAATATTTGTTTTCTTATATAGGAGGAATATTTTTATTGGATTGAGATGATTTTTTCATCAACTGATACCATGGGAAAACATTTTTGAGAGGGGATCATGGGCATCAAAAGATGAAATATTAATATTTTAGAATGTTTATTGGATAATTGTAAATGTAATTATATAAAACATTTTTTTTTGAAATGTAAATGGTAGTCTTTTTTATATATACCATGGGTGGAATTTTTTGTATTCATGATTTCAATTAAATGTATATAGCATTGTTTGAAATTATAGCATTGTTTGAAATTATAGGTTGTATATAACATTTGAAATCGCAAGTTTTTTCTCCTGGGCATGTTGTTATATTAACAACACATTACTGACAGCTAGGACTTTATCGATCCTAAAAATAGTACTGACAAAGGTGGCCTTTATGAGTGCTAAAAAAGAAATGATAAAGGAGGTCCTTTATCAGATCTTTTTTTAGCACGGATAAAGGACCCCCTTTATCTGTTCTTTTTTAGCACTGATAAAGGGGATCCCCCTTTATCATCATTGCGATTAACAGCGCTTTTGTAGTGCTTTTAAAATACAATTTACACGTTATTAAAGGGAATATGTGTAGTAGTGTTTCGTATAATTTATGATAATATATATTCATTATTTTGAATATTAAATCTTTATCACATCATGATTGTTCTTCTGTGTGACATAGTGTGTGACAATGTACTAAGAGTAGCTGTCACACTGAAATGTCATAAAAGTTCCCTGATATAATAAGAACCTAAAAGTGTCACGATAATATTCCTAAATATATGTTCTTTAGCTAGATGAAATCATTTGAGGGACACAAATGATAAAAACTATCAAAGGTAGAGACTCATAGGACTTTGACACACCTTCTCATATTGTATGCTCTTGGTAATATCCAGTGTATGATATTATGAAAACGAAACTTTCCAGTATGAAATCCATATTTATATGTGTCATTGGATGTTCCTATCTAAATATGTGTGTATTGATCCTTGGCCTTTAAGATTATTATTAATGAGTATTATAAGTCTCGTGCTTTGATGTATTGACGAAAACCGTAATAACATATGTTCATGGTGAAGTAGGATAAGTTGGGTGCATCACGAGTAATATTTCATTAATGAATAATGTGAGAAAGGATTTTTCCATTTTGTTCTTCAACAAAAGTTGATATCTCAAACCCTTGATAAAAATGATATAACCTAAATAAATTCACAGTCATGGTGTTCTGTAGGAAAGTTCAATTTTCAAAAATTCAAATAAAGAGACATTGAGCACATAGGTTGATGACGCCAATATGCAATCTAGCTGTTTAGAGATGTCATGATAAAGAGACTATATTGCACAGTAAATGTTTATATGAGGTATTATGTCATTGCGACATTAACTTACTTCTCTATGGGTTCCTTAACCTGTTGCTAGATGCTAACCTTAAACTTTGAACTGTTTCGTCTAATGCCACTAAGAAAGATACCTAGAGGGTTATACACTAAATGTATCCATAATCCAAGTTAAATAATATATTATTATTTAACAAGTTTAATAAATATTATTTTCACCCATGGTTTAATAATTATTCATGTTTTCTTGATTGAATATATTTCTTCGCTGATTATTCGAGATAATGTTATGTGATAAAAATATTTAATAAATTTTTATTTGTTATTTAGTGAATATAATATTTTTTTATTGTAGAATAATACGGTGATATTTATTTATTAAATAAATAGTCACTATTCAAGACCCGATAAATATTATGGAGGAATGAAAGATTGATTTTAATGGTCTGGTGAGAAATAATATACATTAAGTATTATTTGAATAAATAATATTTAATTTAATTTGTGAGTTCAGTGTGTGTTAATAAATAATATTAATAATAATATTATTATTATTATTATAGACATGAGGTTCCGTAGGGATTTTGGAAATAATAAGGTTTCATGTGCAATTATTATTTTCTAACCCCAGTGGTATATAAATCCAATTATATTATTTTTTATAGAGGAAATTCATTTGTTTTTTCCACAACGAGATCTAGAAATAATCATCTAAAATCCCTAAAGATCTTACTATTCAAGAAAGCTTTCAAGAATAGAGATTGATCCTCCTCTACCACCACTATTAAGTCTAGAGAGATCGAAAATAACCATTCCTTGAATCGATTCTAGAGATGATCAAAGACAAAAGATGAAATCATTGGGATCTATCATGATAGCACCTCAATATTCATACGACGATGTTTAGAGGTTCGTGAAACATGTGTGAATCTTCTTCAGAAGGAATCTACTCTTGATTCATACAACGTAACGACAATATGATGTAGAGATGTTGATAGATCCATCAACGAAGAAATAATTTCTCACAAGGTAGGTATTTAATTATTTAAATTAATTATAGATAATATGTGATGATCCTGCATTTTTGTTCCATAATTTTTCTATTGTCTATATTATTTGATTCAATTCTATTGATCATGATATTTATTGTCATGTAAATCTTAGATTAATCATTGATCATGACAAAAATACAAAGTTAGTCATGCCCTGTCATCTACTTCCATTGTATTCAGAACCCACAAGTGATATCAGAGGGGTCACATAATTATTTATAATTATTTAAAGATCATTGATTTATTTACACATTTATTATTAGTTTTCAATTCTTGTTTAATCATTATTTGATCCAAATTGAGAGATCTATTTTCTTCCTCTTTGTTTCTCACAAATATAACCAAATCGATTAATTTTATGAATGAAATAAATTCAAAGATCTCATCCAGAGGTGTCAAGGATTTTGATCAGACAACACAAGAGTACACATCATATAACCCAGAGGTATACGCCGTGTACTCATGTTTAATACACCCTGAATTAATTTGGAAATAATTCATGTCGTTTTCATTTATTATACACAATAAATTTAATCACACACCACATGTTCACCAAGACAACCTAGAATATGATCACCCAGAGTACACACCATGAAATTTTCATACACGGCGTGTAGTCCTTTAGCCACAAACAAACCATGTATCCTCTTACATGGTGTATATGACTAATGGCCATGTAACCTAGAGACTATACGTCATGTATCCCATGTACACATTGTGTACTCCAGTATTTGAAGGTACTGGGGAATGCAGCATAAGTATGTGGGATGAGGATTTAGAATTTTTGACCGATGATTGATGTAACAACATGACCCCCGGTGAAACACCGCCTCAGTTTAAGCCCGAGGACCACGCATGAAGAAAATTAAGCACAAAATAATAAACCATAAATACTTGGTTTGATCCAAAGTTGTGTTTGACATCTACTTGTTGACAGAAATCACTGCTTGAAGAATCCGAAGTCGAATTCCTCTAGATCATCCACATGCAATTCAAAAAACTACGAAAGTGTCAATCATCAAATTTCGGGTGCTAGCACGGAGAATCGGTTATGCCTTCAATGCCCCAATGATCACCGAATCAATGTAACTTTGATGCACAAGGGAGATATCGATCCGTTCTCCTGGATCCAGAGCTTCTCTCTCAAGAAAGCGGGAGAGGAGAGAGAAACTCTCAATAGATCACCATGAATAGTCGCCAATAAGAGACTCTTCTCACTCTATTTATAATGTGTTATGCAATTACTCATAAATGGCTTCCCAACCCTTGAATATCTAACACATTATATATACGATATATTATGACTATTGTACTGAGTCATAAATACCATTTATATTTTTATCACCTTATTGTAATATAATAAATATATTATGTGATAAAACCCGAGTTATTAACTCAACTCATCATTCCCATAAATATTAAATGAACCTTGAATATTTTAAACTAATATTCCTTCATATAATATTTTCCATGTATTAACTTTAAACCCTGCAAATACATATAATAAATAAATTCAATGTCAATTATTCTTAACTTGAATAATATGAATTTATTTATTCCTTTGGCGGTCGTACATCCTTGGAAAAACCTCAAACCCTAGTGGTGG
Organism: Viscum album; assembly: GCA_963277665.1. Lineage (NCBI taxonomy): Eukaryota > Viridiplantae > Streptophyta > Magnoliopsida > Santalales > Viscaceae > Viscum > Viscum album. The sequence goes on from OY728121.1 coordinate 371,809,661, forward strand.
AGTCTAGCATGTCCTATATACCTATTCTCTAGAATGGGGAAGATTCTTGAATACACCATTGTGTGTGACTCTTTATACCCTTATATCGATAGTAGTGAATAATATTCACATACCAATAGAGGAGTCTAGAAACCCATCAAGGCCCCTAAATAAATAATTAGTAGTCATAACAACAACAACCAACCTATGAACATGCACTATGTAATATAATCTATTTTTCTTTAAATATATCATAAAGCAGGATGCACACCCATATCATCGTCCTTTCCTACTTTATTATTTGGTGATCTAACTAGAAATATTTACCTTGGACTACCACAACCATGGATTTATCAATGTACTACCATCCTGGTCAATCAAACCTAAGATATATTAATTTCTCAACTTGGAAGAGAAAAATTATATCTTAACCATCCAACCAATACCATACCACCAATGATGCACCCAACACAAGCCACCTCGCCACAATTTCATTATTATGGTATTTTCCTTGCATCAAAATACACAATCAAATGTCACACATTGGTAATGATCTCAATTTAGGAGACTAATACACATGTTCATAGATAAGAACATCCAATGACACATGAAACATGTGGTCTTTCTATTGGAGGGTATTTAATTTGATCTCAACTACTAGAGATCACCAAGTGAAAACTTCATGAGAAAAAGTATCAATGCTTATAATCCCCCAACACCTGATAGTCAAACATCCACTATGTCCAATCAATATGATGTATCTAGACCATAGGACATATGTTTAAGAATGATTTCATAGTATCTCAAGGTTCTCATTATATCTTGTGATATTCTATAACCTTTTTATATGATAATTAATCTATGGACATTATCATTAAATAGTGGATGCTGAAATTTATACACTATAATAGTAAGTATACATCATATATATTCAACTGTATACACAATATGGCAATCAAAAGTACTGTTCAAGTTGGGTTTAGGGAACCCACTATTACAAAAATATTTTCCATGGAAGGATTATACGTCTAGTACTTAGGCATGTGTCATGGATAGATGGTGAGAATAATACATGATGTGCAACTGCAAATTACATGTCGTGTACTTTTATCAAATTACGTATAATTAAAAATTAATTTATTATACTATTAAAACTTTATCAACATGTGTTCTTTGTGATACTTAAGTTGATAGTACATGCCACATGACAAGTTTTATATATATAAATGTCTAATTAATTTCTACATAATGTTCAAATTTTCATATCGTGTATAAGTAGTACTACAATTATTACTCTATGTGCATTGAAGCATAACACACTATATAAATACCATGTGTTTTATGTGGTCATTAAGTTGATAGTATACACCATGAAATTACATTATAAATCATGTATTCCACATGTCGCAAGAGTAAATAGTATATAAGTATAATACACGTTGGGTGGTTTGGAAGAGTACTCACTGTGTTGCCTCCAAGACACATTTTTTTGTACGTAGTTAATTTTAAATAAATTTATTTAATTTTTTTAAAATTATTATGGATGTAAATATCAAGAAAATTTGGATGAGAATTAAGATAAAATAATTGATTAATTAAAGAAGATAATTAATTGATTCAAGCGTGATTTATTTTAAATAAAAATGATTAGAATTGAATGTTAATTTTATTAAATGCATAATTAATTGCATGCATGTGGATGATCATGAGCCTAGACCATACCTTTGTATCTTATTAGTTTCTTTTAACTTATTATTAAATTAAATTGTTTGTTTTCATGTCATTCCTCCTCTCATTATGTAAGGGCTTGCGTGTCCATGGTTTCTTTTATGTAAACCCCATAACCATCCTTTGCCCCTTACCTGAATGTGAGTAAAATCATATATAAGGGATAGATATCCTAAGCTAGTGGAGGTGGTTCAAGTTTGGTGCCGAGAAAAAAACAATCCAAGAGAGATACATAGGTGGATAGGTGGAAAACTGCAATACGAACCATAAATGGTTCAAGGTGTTTTTCTCCTAGGTTGATGGTTAGTTTATCATCTGTTAGATAAAATAACCATTAGTAAAAGCTCATGATCACACCAATTTATTATTTAATTTCTATCAAGTTGTGTGGTTATTTCATTATGGATGTTTTTTCATGATCACATGAATTAATGGATTAACATGCATGCAATATAGAACTAAAATAAATTTACTTATGCATAAACATTATTTAAGACATGGTTAATCACTTAATTAAATTCACTTAATATTAACAAGCATGAAATAAAGATAATAATTGAAATTTTACACATAAAATATTAAATCTCTAAATTATATATGTTAAGTTGGTATATCCTTCCACTACTGAAGTTAAAATCAAACCATAGTTCAAAGTGATTGACTAGCCAAAGTTGAGGTGATTTCAATTATTGGGGAATTATAACTTGAAGTTTTGGATTGACTTAACTTAGTTTACATCAAGGGTTAACTGAAAAATCAAGACTTTGTGTAACTGAGAATAAAAGGTTGAGGAAATACAATTTAAGGATTTCAAGATTGGGGAGTCCACTCAACAGATCAAAGAACTCTAAGTTAATGCAGTTGAAATTTGGAATGTCTACCTAAAACCCTTAAAATTGCTTGAATGACCAATGATTTGGTGATGAGAAGGAGAATATGGATCCTTGACACTAATAATGTCCAAGAAATAGGATATTCCAAAGCCAATGGCGAGGGTTATTGGGTTTTAATAAAATAGTTAGAGATTAATAAATATAATATTTATATATTTATCTAAATTTTATCAGATAAAGTACTAAAACTGTGTTCATATTATTTATAGAAACATCAATAAAAATGGATTTAAATATATATCTACACTAGCACCCAGATAAAACAAGGCACGCACCCAGTAAAAAACAAGAAAAGGGTACCTCAGACAACATCTCGGTCGCATGATATAGGTAAAACTAAAGCATGAAGCTGACCACGACCTTCTCCATGGCCTCTCTAATCATGATGACGACCACCTACACAGTAGCACTATGCTCTATGAGGACAAGGAGCATCCCAGGGATGTCCTATACCTGCCTCATATACTCCTTGCTGATCCCAAACTGGAGTAACATGCTTCTGTTGCCTCGGCTGGAACTACCTCAGAGGAGGATCCTGAAATGGAACAACTAGAGTACGCTAACTACTCATAAAGGTAGGACACTCTCACTGCTAATGACCTCATGCTCCATAAGAAAAAACATGAGTTTGGTCCCTTAGCATAGTACTGAGATCCACTTCCCATGGATAAATAATACATTGAGGGTTGGGACCTACCCACGGTTGATTTGAAGTTTTTCTATCCTGAAAATTGGGAACCCTAGACCACAAATATGCTTCATGAGGAATCTTGATGACTCCCCTCTTGCAATGATCTGGTTCTAGCTAACGTCCTATTGATGACCTCTCCTCTCACCAACGCCTCAAGATACATCTTCAGTATAAATGGGGTGACCTTGCATTGGATATCTAGACATAAAGGCTCCTAGAAATGCCTCTCTATAGACTCCTCATCAGGAAATAGGTTTAAATCATATCACAAAAGGTTCCTGAAATGGATCCTGAACTCTCACACATTGGATCTCCCCTACTGAAGGGTAAGCAGCTCTAGGTGACTGGCTGCCTTCATGGTAGAAGAAACAAACTCAGCTCTGAACTTGTCTTGGAACTCCTCCTATGAGACTATCGACTCCTCACAATCTCTGAGTAACAAGAACCACCACTGCCTCACTGCCCCCTGAAATATCATCACAACCAATGATAACCATTGTTCCTTTTGAGAACAGATCAAACTAAAGGCTATCTCAACCTCATTCAACCAATATTCTATGACTGCATCTAAAACGGAGCCCTCATACCTCTGAAGACTCTCACTCTAAAACTCTTGGAGTGTCCTCCTCCAAGTGCCATTGTTTTCAACCTCTAACCTACGGCGATCTTCTAGCGCAACTTGTTGAACATCTTCTGCATGAACCTGACGAGGACATGGACCTGTAGCCATGCCTAAAAAAGAACAAATAATTAGAGATCCTAAACTAGAATATTGAATAATTTAACATTAATTAATTTTTTTCTTTTATTAATTTTAGGTTAACCTATCCCAAGGTCTACCCATTCAAACACAGGTTCAAATAAGAATGATGCATGATCCTTTCATATTTCTCTACCCTACAACTAGTATCACCTCATTTAGTAGTCATTATAAGCTTAAAGGATAGTGTATCAGATCATATGGGTCCCCAAATACCCGTGTCTAAGTTGATCTCCCATGTTTATAATGCTTGATAAACTTAGCTGGCATTGTTTCTCTACCATCCCATGCAACATCACCTATGCCTAACTCTAAACTCTATACTATCCCTCAATCATACCTCTGATACCACTCTGTCACAACACTCTCCCCACAAGGTGTACCCCTCCTAGACTGTCAATGGGAGAAGAGAGATAGTGACACCTGAGTCCTACCTCCAGTAGGCCCTAGGTTAGCGACTAGCACTGAGGGTATAATAAATACACAGATGGAAGGAATTACCCTCTAAGAGAACGCATGTGAAAGAGAGAGATAAGAAAAACAGTAACTAACTCATGTTTATACACCAATATAAAATAAAATCCAAAGTAAACATATATAATGACAAGAAAGAACTACTAAAACTTAAATAAAAAACTAAAAGTACCAAAAGGAAATATCTAGACCTCCACCTAAAGATCCCCCAACTGGGACTCTCCCACCTTTTTCACCAGAGATGACTATATAGAAATCTAAAAAAGATATCCTTTTCTCACAACTTCTCTCATATCTAGATGTAATACTGAAATTTCTTCCATCACTCTCTAAGAATCAACAGATTCATGCACTGCACCACTACATGATCGCCTGCACAATGCATTGGCTTGGAAATTCCCCTTTCCAAGTGTATAAAAAATCTCAAAGTCATAGAACTATAAGAACTACATCCATCTACACTGGATAAATTTCATGTCATGTTGGTAGAAAACATACTTCAGGATCTTATGATCGGTGAATACCACAAGATTCTCACTGATGAGATAATGTCTCCAAAAATTCATAGAAAACACTACCACTAACAACTCGAGATCATGGGTGGCATAGTTACACTCATGGGGAAGTAACTACCAAGACCCATAATAAATGACTAATCTCTACTACATTAGAATACTAACCAACCCAAGATGAGAAGTATCACAAAAAACCTCAAACTGAACTCCTTTTGTTGGTAGAAAAAGAACTGGATCACTGACCAACTTACCCTTTAGATACTCAAAATAAATATAACATTGATCATTCCACAAGAACACTCTATCCTTTCTGGTCAACACTGTCAAAGGAGTTGTAACATAAGATAAATCAATTAAAAACCTCCTGTAATAGCCTGCAAGCCCAAGGAAACTTTGCACCTCTTCCACTACCTTGGGGGATGCCTAAGGTAAAACTACTTTTATCTTCGATAGATCCATAGCTCCTCCCTGCTGGGGTATAAAATTCCCTAATAAAAATTCTTATCAAGCCCAAAACTCATACTTTTACAACATCCCAAACAACTTCTCATGATGAAGAAATCCCAAAATGGCACGTAGATGCTCTGCATGCCCCTCCTCATACGTGGAGTGCACAAGGATATCATCGATGAAAACCACCAAGAAATTATCCAAGAACTCACAGAGCATAGTGTTTATTAACCCCATGAACATAGCTATAGAATTCGTTACATTGAATGGAATCACAAAAAAACTTGTAATACCCATGAAGACAATGGAAATTAGTCTTCAAAATATACCCATCCTTCACGTGCATCTGATGATATCCTGATCAAAAATCAATCTTCAAAAACCAACTTTCACCCTTCATTTGATTGAATAAATCATCTATCCATGGAAGAGGATAGCGGTTTTTCACTATCACTTGGTTCAAGCAATGATAATCGATACAAAAATGTAAACTGTCATCATCCTTCTTCACCAAAAAAGTTGGTGCACCCCATGGTGAAACACATGGCTGAACAAAACCACATTTAAATAGATCATTGATATGTATACATAGCTCTCTCAACTCAGAAGACTCCATCCAATATGGATACATCGAGATAGAATACATGCCTAGCTATAGTTAGATCTTGAACATGATCTCTATTCGAGAGGGTAACGCTACATTATCCTCCATAAATACATCAGGGTATTATTCTATGACCCTAGGAAAAACCGATTGCAGAACCTATGATGAACTCAAAATTAGCTCATTTATCAAGGGTGAAAAGGACAGAACACACCTATAACCCATTTGAGGGTCTCTCTATCCAAGAAACACTTCTGGCTCTCTATAAGGATCAAAGAACACAAACTATCTGCTGAATAAATCCATGATATCCTACACTGAATACAACCAATCCATGCTAAGGATGATGACATATAGTTGTATCTATAAAAATAGGAAATATCCATATGAGCAGTGTTTCCCCATCACTAGCTCATGGTCTACACGTACATTAAACAAGTTATCTTGACCTATAACTGGTGTAGCCAATGCTAAGGGCACTGGAAGCCTCTCTACCTCAATTAAAAAATCATGGAAGGGAATGTGATATGAAGAATTGTGTCACTCCTGGATCAAATAAGTCATACATCCAAGTAGAAAAAAAAAAGTAAAGGGTACCTCGAACGACTTTTAAATTTCCTGACGCTGGAAACACTAAATCATGAAGCTGGCCATGACCTACTCCATGACCTCTCTGACCATGCTGACGACCACCTCCATGTTTGCGCTCTACTCTATGTGTATGGGGAGCGTCTCGGGGGATATCTTCCACCTGCCCCATCTAAACTCTACTAATCCCAGACTGGATCAATCTGTTGCTGCTACCTCAGCTAGAACTACCTCAGTGGAGGATCCTAAAGCAGAACAACCGGCGCATGTTGACTGCTTAGAATGGTCAAGCACTCTCACTGATGATGACCTTAGTCTCCACAAGAAAAATGTGATTTTGATCCCTTGGAATAGGCATGAGATCCTCTTCCCCTAGAGAAATGAGACATTAAGGGTTGGGACCTAATCCCTTCTAATCAGAAGCTCTTCTGTCCTAACAACTGGGAACCCCGTACTATAGCTCTACTTTGTGAATAATCCTGACGACTCCCCTCTCATAACTATATAGTTGTAGATAATGTCCTCTCGATGACCTCTACTCTCACCAGCACCTTGAGATATGTCTGCATCATAAATAGGGTGACATAGAATTGGATATATGGATTAAAAGTCTCCTCTGAATATCTTTCCCTATCCTCCTCATCAAGAAATAGGTCTGAAGCATATCATGGAATGTTCCTAAAATGGATCCCAAACTCTCGCACATTGGAGCTCCCCCGCAAAAATGGTAATATGATCCTAGCTACTGACCGAATTCATGGTCGAAGAAAGAAACTCAACTCTAAATTGGTCTCGAAAATCATTCCATGATATTACTGACACCTCATGATCTCTATGGTACAATAACCACGACTGCCTCACTGCCCCTCACAGCATCATCACAACCAATGGTACCTAGTGCTCCTTCGGTGCACAGATCAAACTAAAGGATATCTCAACCTCCTCCAACTAATATTCCATGATTTCATCTAAAACAGATCCATCATACCTCTATAGACTCTAGCGCTGAAACTCTTGGAGTTTCCTCCTCTAAGTGTCGTCGTTGTCAACCTCTACCCTATTGTGATCTATTGGTGCAATCTTCTGAACATATTCTACACAAACCTGATGTAGACGTAGACCTGGATCTATTCTTATAAAATAAAAAATATTTAGGGCTCCTAACATAGAATAGGGAATAATTTAACATTGATTATTTATTTTCTTTTATTCATTTTAGGTTAATATATCCTATGGTCTACCCATTCAAACACAGACGCAAAGAAGAATGATGGATGATCCTTTCCTTGGTCTCTACCCTGTAACCAGTATCACCTCATTTACTAGTTGTTGTAAGCTTAATGTTATGTGAATAAGATCATAGGGGGCCTAAATAATCGTGTCTAAGCTAGTCTCTCGTGTTTACAACACTTGTTAAACTTAGTTGACACAGTTTCCCTACCAGCCCATTCAACCTCACTTGTGCCAAAATCCAAACTTCATCCTATCATGAAACTAGACCTCTGATGTCACTCTGTCATGACCCCCTCCCCACAAGGTTTACCCCTCTGGGACTGGTAATGGGAGAAGAGAGATAATGACACTCGATTCCCACCTCCAGTAGGCCCCAAGTTAGCGACTAGCACCGTGGGTATAATAAATACATAGATGGGAGGCATTACCCTCTAAGAGAACACATGCAAAAGAGAGAGATAAGACAGAAACCAACATGCTCCTATTCAGACACCAATATAAATGAAAATCCAAAGTGTGCATATGTAATGACATGCAAGAACAACTACAACATCAAGGAAAAACTACAATTACCAAAAGGAAATGTAAATACGGTGACGACCATGAAGCCCAAACAACTTCTACAAACCACAAGCTATTGGTAACCATCTTTATCTCCAACCTTCTCCTACTGACCTAAAAGAAAATATTTGCAGATACATAGGGTTAGTATAATAGTATACTTAGTAGGATCCTCCTCGGAGCCTCTCATGCAAGAAATAAAGAAATCATGCTAAAGCATAGTGAACAGCAAGTAAAACTAACTCATCACCTAAATAGATATACTAAGTTCTCAATCTCACCATGGATACTCTAACAAATTATTGCATACAAGAGCATATAATATAATAAAGAATATCAAGGGTACCCCACTACTGCTTCCCCACTGGTTTGTCGCTCTACCTCAACATCGCACGTCATGACCATCTCTCTCCAAAAAGGTTATCCCATAGACACCTGGGAAAAGTACCGCAATGTGAACCTTCTAAAACACACCACCACTTCGACATAATAAAAATTAACCATGTAGTTTCCAAGAGTCATCATAACCCATATACCGGGTATCATACATCAGGTATTATACATCATGCCATCACATCTCATACACCGAGTAAGGAACCTCAATCCATCATTGTCTATACAAGTTATACCTATAGTAGTCCTTAAGAAACTATATCCAAAATACATGTGTGTGAAATAACCACAATCCATTACATCCATCTACACACGTACATGAGAAAAAACCAATTGTCGTGCATACCATCATAAGTAACTACCAAGAGAAGAGAGTGGGCTAAAGGGGGTAGTCATCCATCCATCCTCCCACCGGGATGTTGGGGAAAACACCCCCCCCCCCCCCCCACCAGGGCTCAAAATCCCCAAGGTGTCAGTCATATTAACCAACAGGGTGGAGTAGCGTATAAAAAATTATATGATATAATATAACTCACAACCACACTATGAGGATAACCTAGTCTCAAACTCAACTACAGATAACATCTCTCGGACTCTCGGCTGCCATTGTTAAGACCAAATATCCTATAAGAACACAACCATTTAAAGAGATACATTAAATTATTTTATCACTTTTCATCAGTTTCACTTTATGTTAATTAATTATTTAACCATTAATTAACCATTAACAATTTTCGCATTACATTTCATTACCATTACAACAAATTCTCATGCCCTTCAGGCATAAGCAAACCAAGTACACAACTTCTCAAAATTATAACCTCATAATTTCATCCCAACAAGATCCAACACCATGGGTTAAACATTTATTCATTTATTAACAACATTACTTTACATATTACCAGGTACACTAGGAAAACACCCTAAGCTACCAAACAAGGTATACAACCAACCACATCCATCTCCCTCAAGAAGTGGATAAAGGAGAGAATATAAACAAACAACCTACCCATCATCCAAAAAACATATTCAAACAAGAATCCAACTTTCATATCAATAGTTAATCCTAGATTTAACCTATTCTTCCATCCCCGGTGTCCTCCCTGACACCCACATGCATAACCCGATGTATACCACTATCACAAGAATCAATTGTTACCACAAAAACCGGGCCTCCCCGCCCCATATACCAAAAAGTCCCTCAAGGCTCATCCATCCTAGGCTCACATCACATCCAATCCTCCCCACCCCATATACCACAAAATCCCTCTATGATCAACCATCCAGGCTCATATAACATCAAAAGTAGTATGAAAAAAACATAGAAACTGGGCTCTTAGCCCTAGAGCAAGGCATCTAGGCTTCACACACAATGAGCCCTCATGGTCCCAAAGCACAAGGAACTCAGCCTTTACAAGTATTCGGGAAACTCAGGACCTATAAGGCATTATCTTTTATCACACAACCAATTCTTATTCCATATTCACTACTGGAAAAATACCATTTACCAACGATTTGTAACCGTTGGTATAGGCCTCCAAACCGTTGGTATAGCCTATACCAACAGTTTGGAGAACCGTGGGCAAGTAAGCCATTGGGATAGGTCTATACCAACGGTTTTGATAAAACAGTTGGTATAGACCTATACCAATGGTTTTGAAAACCGTTGCTATAAGTAGGATGAAAATATATACCAACGGTTCCATAAAACCGTTGGTATATTTTTTTTCAAAAAAAACATTCGGTGGGATTTGATCCCAGGAACTCTACTTTATCTTTCAACGACCTTACCACTAACCTAACATGAATTTTGTGAACATAATTTCATAAATATATATATATATATTATCATAATTATTTTAAATTTTTATTTATATAATGTTCTCGGTAAGAAGATTCGATAAAAAATCATAGGACCTATACCAACGGTTGTCAAAACCGTTGGTAAAGGTCTATACCAACGGTTTTGAGTTTGGGGGGTGACGTTGGTTTATGGGAGACTTTTCCCAATGGTTTGGACAAACCGTTGGGAAAAGTGGCCACAAAGTACCCTTTCCCAACGGTTTGGCCAAACCGTTGGGAAAAGTGGTACCCTTTCCCAACGGTTTGGCCAAACCGTTGGGAAAAGTGGCCACAAAGTGGGCTTTCCCAATGGTTTTTACAAACCGTTGGTATAGAAGCATTGGGAAAGGTGATATTTCTAGTATTGATTGAATTAACTAATTCATTATTTATAGGTTCCAACTATGGGAAACCTAACCAGCAAGTCACCACAAGCTATCAAAAATTAATTAAACAATTAATTTAACATGTCTTTAATTCCTTTATTAACAAGAATCAGCATGCTTCACATATTTTTTCAATTCCATTAACACATGGAAGATCAATTCATTTAAACATGCTCACATCATTAAAACCAAAACACATCGGATTCATTAAACATGCCTCTTTAATATTTTAGACAAATAATTAATAAATAATTTCAGTTTTGCATTCTTTACCAATTTCCATCAAGAACAACATGTTAATCCAATAATGGCATAGATATCATACTGTCAAGAAAAATAAGAGGTAAATTTTAATCACTGTACAAAACAACAACATCATCATGTGATTGATATCAATTCTTTAATCTGGTTCAAGTAATTATTAGGTTAATTTCATTGTGATCTAAGGGGATAAATCATGTTATCTCTATGATTACACGTAAATAAATAGAGAAGCAATGAATCCCCTACCTCAAAAAGGGTTTCAATGTTCTTTGAACAAGAATGGACCAACACTGCGGATCCCGATCGCCTCTCCCGCAAGAACTGCATCCACCCTAGGATTTCGTGCCACAACTATGCCAACAAAAAACCAACAAAACTCCTTTAGAAACATGGATATCAAGTGCCATCACATGGAAAAGAGTAAATAAAGGGAACATATTGAAGAAACTGCAAGAACAGAGGTAGAACATACCTTCGATCAAAGACGGATCGAAGGAGGGAAGCTAGAGATCAATCCTTGACAAAGAAATCCCCAAAACATCGAAGAGGGGGTTGTCAGTTCACCTGGAATTCGGAGAGAGGTTCTACAGCCATAGGTTTTGACAAACCCAAGTGGATGAAAACATTTAAAACATACAACATCGAGGATTTACACGATATGTAATCCCCTTTCACGTCGTGTAATCCTTAGGGTTAGGTTTCCTTTAAAAAATGCATCTCCTTTTTATTTTTAAAAACCTGATTTATTACACGTCATGATCTGATCAAAACAAGTCATGAAACCTACTTTCATGTCATGTGAATATTTACATGATGTGATATCTCCCCGCTTCCAGCTTTTAGCAGCTAAACTCCTCCAGACCTCCTCTGAGCCTCCTCCGAGCACCTTGGTCTTTGGAAACACGCAAAGGGTCGATCCATGTGGATACATGCACTTACATTATCACATACCTATAATATATATATATATATATATATATAATAAATTACATGATAAACCTGATTCATTTAACTTGACTCGAAATTCCTGCTTAATATTAAACGAACCTGTATTATTAAAATAATATTCATTCGTTTAAAATTATTCCTAGTATTTACATAACTTGTAAATAAATTTAATAAATAAATTCAATACCAATTATTCTTTACCTAAATAATATGAATTTATTTATTTATCGATGATCGGTAACTTGGAAAACACTCGGACCTCGTGGCGGGTCCCACCATGTCTGATATACCTATTTAACTGAATATGATGGATTCTTGAATATGCTATTGTGTGTGACCCTATAGAACCTTATCTCGATAGTAGTGAATAAAATCCAAATACCAAGAGTGAAGTTTAGAAACCCATCAAAGCCCCTAAAGAGATAAGGATTTTCATAGAAAAAACAACCAACCCAAGAACATGTATTGTGTACTATAATCTTTTTGTCTTTAAATATCACATAAATCAAGATGCACACTTATGTCATCACCCTTTTTTTTTGCTTTATTATTTGTTGATCTAGCTAGATGGATTTACCTTTCGACTGTTTTTTCTAAAGAATTATTAATTTAGAATCATCCTGATCAACCAAACCTAAGATATATAACTTTCTAAACTTGGAAGTGAGAAATGTAGTTTCTGCGCACAATGAAAGTGTGGTTGGGTCGGTGCCCAACTTTAAATTTTATCATGATCAATGATTATTCCGGAATCAATATGATGATGAACGCCAGTATCCACAGAATAAAATCAAAGATTTAGATAAAGAAGAAAGAGGCAAGGAACCTTGAGAGAGGATTGACATATTTTGTTTATAATTAATTTAATTTAATTAAAGAAATACATCCAAGGTTTTCTTTCTTCATTGATGTGTCTAACCATAGATCTACAGTGAGCCTTTCGTTGCTATGTAGATATCAAGAGGAGATCACCTCTAGCGGTAATCCAAATGTACTCTGAAAATCTCTAGACGTCATCGAAGGAGTCTTCAGGTGCTAGTACAGAAGGTCCTTGTGCTTGTGTTACCCCCCCCCCCCCCCCCGATCTCCTTGAGAGCCGCTTACAAAGAATTCTCTGATCTAGTGGAGGATGTATGCTCTTATTCTTGAGATCATTCTTGGAGGAAAAAAGAATCTCTCGAGGCTTGTGATATTTTTCTCCAAAATTTGGTGCTCAACCAAAATTGGCTATCTAGCCTGTAGGTTTCCCCCTTGGGCTATTAAGAGAATAATATGTAACTGGGAATTTAATTCACTAGGTAATAATAAATAATTAGCACAAGTGTTGTTACTTATTTTATTATTCCATGTGAAACCCCATATCAAATAATAATAACAATACCATTATTTCCATGACACATGCTTAGCTTGTAAGTTACAATTAAATATTATTTTAATCAAATAATATTTAATATTATTTTCTCACGGGACCATTTAACTCGGCCTGCCCATCCTCCAAAATATTTATCAGACCTTGAATAATGACTATTTATTTATTAAATAAATAAATAAATCTCACTGCATTATTCACTGATAAACAAATAAAATGCGATCAGGCATACCTGAAAAATTATTAAACTTAAACTGGGAATAATATTTATTCAACTTGTTAATTAATAAATTATTTAACTGAGATTTCGAATACACTTAATGTGTGACCCTCTAGGCCTCTTTCTTAAAGGCATTAGGCGAGCCTAACTAAAGTCCAAGGTTGGAATCTAGTAACACGTCAAGAAACTTATAGAGAAAGAATTTAATGTCACAATGACATGTCACCTCATACGAACGCTTACCATGTAATATAACCCCTTTATCACAATATCTCCAATCGATCAGATTTCATGCCAGTATCATCAACTTATATGCTCAATAACTCATTCTTTGACTTTCTGAAAATAGAACCTATCTAGAGAACACCATGGCCATGGATTTATTTAGGTTATATCATTTACATCAAAGGGCCTGAGATATTTACTTCTATTAATGAACAGAAGGGATAAATACTTTCTTTCATTATTTATTAATGCAATATTACTCATGATGCACCCAACATATCCTACCTCACTGCGAGCATATGTCGTCACGATTTTCTCCAATACATTAAAGTATGTGACTCATAATATCCATTAATAATAATATTAAAGTTTAAGGACCATTACACATTTCTGCAGATATGAACATCCAATGACACTTATAATGTGGATTTCCTACTGTCGGGTCTCATTCTCATAATATCATACTAGATATTACTAGGGGCGTACACCACGAAAAGGTGCCTCAAGGTCCTATGAGTCTCCACAATTGATAGCATGTATCATTTGTGTCCCTTCAAATTATATCATTTGTCCATAGAACATTTATTCAAGAATAGTGTCTTGGCACTACCAGGTTCTCATCATAGCAGGGAACTACTATGACCTTTTAGTGCGACAGCTACTCTTAGGACATTATCACATGTTATATTATGCATAAGAACAATCATGATGTGATAAGGAATTTATTAATATTCAAAAAAATTAATATAAGTTTACCATAAAGTACAAAGAAGTTGGTTCTAGGGAACCAACTCCAACAGACTCCCACTTTCACTAGATCCAACTACTAATAACCTTCAATACACTAGACCTCGCATGATATTCATGTTTCTACTAAGATAAGATTTTAGTCAAGGGGTCCACCATGTTCTCCTCTATGGAAACTCTACACACTGCAACTTCACCCCTCTGATGAAAATACCTCAAGAGGTGATACTTCTTGAGTATGTGATTTTTCCATTGATGTGACATTGGATCCTTTGAAAGAGCCACCACAGTATTATTATCACCATACAATGTGATAGGGTATCTACTACTAGGCACTACATCAAGATCCTAGACAATGTTCTAAATCCAGATGGCTTCCTTGGCTGCATCAGAAGCTGGTATATATTCAGACTCCGCTGTAGAATCAGTAATAATTGGATGCTTTGAACTCTTCCATCTCACAGCTCCTCCGTTGAGACGGAAAAAATATCCTGATTGTGAATTTAGATCATTCTGGTCAGTCTGAAAACTAGCATCATTATACCCTCTGATAACAAGCTCCTTGTCTCCTCCATACACTAGGAATATATTCTTAGTTCTTCTCAGATACTTAAGGATAGCATTAACAGCAGTCCAATATTGTTCTCCTAGATCTTCTTTATATCTACCTACTATGCTCAGTGCATAAGAAATATCAAGTCTAGTACATAGAATGGCATACATTATTGATCCTATCGCCGGAGCATATGAGATCTTACTCATTCTATATTTCTCCTATTGTGTTTGGAGACGCATTTTCTTAGAAAGATGTATGACATGTGACACTTGAACCAATCCCCTATTGGATTTTTCCATACTAAATATATTTAGTATCTGGTCAATGTATGTACTCCGACTTAGCCCAAGCATCCTATTTGATCTATCATGAATGGTCTTGATCCCTAGAATGTAGGCTGTTTCACCTAAATCTTTCATGGAGAAGCACTTTTTTAACCAGTCCTTAACTGACTGTAAAACTAGTATGTTGTTTCCAATAAGTAATATGTCGTCAACATATACTACTAGGATAACGACCGCATTCCCATTAAACCTTTTTTAAACACATGTCTCGCATTCATTCTTACTGAAACCAAATTTCCTTATGGATTCATTAAATCGAATATTCCATAACTTGGATGCTTGCTTCAATCTATAAATAGATCTATGAAACTTGAAAACTCTTTTTGAATCACCTGGTATCACAAACCCTTCTGGTTGTTTCATATACACATCTTCTAGAAGGTTTCCATGGTTTTGAAATCCATCTACCAAATCTCATAGTCATGGTAATTTGTTATGGAAAGTATGATTCTGATGGATTTAAACATGGAAAATAGTGAAAAAGTTTCATCATATTCAATTCCTTGATGTTGTTTAAAACCTTTAGATTCTATCCTTTTTTATAGTTACTTACTTTACCTCCCATGTCCAGTTTCCTCTTGAATACTCATTTACATCCAACAGGCTTTACATTAACTGGTGCATCGACCAGAACCCAAACTTGGTTTTGATACATGGAATCCATCTCAGAATTCATAGCTTCTATCCATCTTGCAGCTTCTGATCTCTCTACCACCTCCTTATATGAGAGAGGTTCACCATTGTCCAACAATAATGAGTCACCATCCTCGATGAAAATAAAACCATATATCTCTCATTCCCTTACCTCTCTTACACTCCTACATAGTACTTGTGTTTTAGGAACTATTTCTTCCATGGGGACTTGTGGAACTTATTCCTATACCAACTCCTATGTATCTTGAGCATCAACTTCGTTAAAGTAAATCTTTATCCCACTATCCTTTTTTAGGATATTCTCCCTCTCAAGAAAGAAAACCTATCTAGAAATAGTCACTTTCTTGTAATAGGGGTTTTATAGGTAGTATCCCTTTGTTTCTATGGGATATCCTATAAAGATACACCTCGTGCCACAGGGTGCTAGTTTGTTGCCTGATAAAGACTTAACAAACACCTCACATCCCCATACACATGTATACGACAAAACGGATTTCTTTCCACTCTATAACTAGAAGGGGATTCTATTTACCACCTTAGTTGGTACTCGGTTTAATGTGTATGTTGCAGTTTGTAATGCATACCCCCAAAAGGATAACAGAATATTTGTATGACTCATTATCAACCTTATCATTTCCAACAAGGTACGGTTCCTCCTTTCACTAACACTATTCCACTGTAATATATTCTTCACCTTGATCTGATCGAAGATTCCTTATCTTCTTACCAAGCTGATTCTTTACTTCATTCTTGAATTCCTTGAATTTCTCAAAGGACTCGAACATATACCTTACCAAGTAAATATATCCATATCTACTCAATTCATCAGTAAAAGTTATTAAGTAAGAATATCTACCTCTAGCTTCTACAGGAAATGGTCTACACACATCAGTGTGTACCAATCCTAGAAGCTTTGTGGCCTTTTCACCATATCCACCAAATGGTGGTTTGGTCATTTTCCCTTATAAACAAGTGCGGCATCTATCAAGTGGTTTTATCTTAGAAGATTCTAAATAACCATCTTGAGAGAGCTTTTTCAAATGCTTCTCATATACATGACCAAGAAAGTGATGCCACAACTGGGTGTTATATGAGTCATGTGAACTTCATTCATTATCGATTGTGAACACTTGGTTTTTGTAATTTAATACATATATACCTCTATTTAAATGTGTCATACCATAACATATGTTGTCCTTATAAAAGAAACAACATTTATTTCTGAACTTGAAAGTAAATCCATCTATATGTAAACTCGATACAGAAATTATGTTCTTAGTAACACTTGATACATAATAACAGTATTGTAAAACCAAAATCATCTCGGTTGACAATGAAAGGTGGTATTCACCAATGGCAAGAGCATCCATCCTTGAACCATTGGCAGCTCGCAGATCCACCTCTCTATCAATTTTCCAAAAATATACTTGGTTCCTACTTTTGAATATATATGTGAGCACCACAAGCTATATCTAACACCCAATATGTAGAAACGGAAAGATTTCACTCGATAAAGAACACACCTTTGGCTTCCCCTTGCCTTTGGGTGTAGTTCCTCTTCCAGTGGTCTGACTTACCCCATGTAAAGAATATTGCCTCCTTTTCCTTTATCTGCCTTTGGATTTTCTTCTTATTTGTCGGATGGTGCTCGGGATCTTTAGACTATTTATAAATCTTAGGCCCCTTTGTCTTGTCCTCTCTCTTCCTATTCACCATAAGGACTGTGGGTTTGTCACACCCCATGTCCTTATCCACTTGGATAATTATGGTTAGAAGTTCCAATAAACTCTTATCATTATTGCTCATATTATAATTCACAATAAAACTTGAGAATGCCTTGTACAGTGATGATAGTATGAGATATATACGTAGATCATCCAGATATTTAATCCCTAAGATGTCCAGACACTCAATGTAGCCAATAATCTTGACTACATGTGGTCCAACTGGTGTAGACTCTTCAAGCTTAGTAGTGAACAAAGCATTGGAGATTTCATACCTCTCTTGTCTTGCCTTCTCTTGATAGAGTTCCCAAAGTTGATATATCATGCTATAAGAATACATTTCCTCATGTTGCTTCAAGACCTCATTGGTCATAGATGATAGCATGAGGCACTAAACATCCGTAGAATCATTCATATGTTTCTCGTACACAGAGAGCTCCTCATCACTTGCCTCATTCCTAGGCACAACTGGTAAAGGTTATTCCAACACATATAGTTTCCTTTCATGGAAAAGGATGAACTGAAGTCGTCTTTGCTACTCCTGAAATTAGTGTCGGTGAGAATGTTTTCCTTCTTGAGTATGCATCGTAATGATATGTTTGATGTAATGTTTAATGACGTTTTTACAAATAAGATGAATATATTTTTAGTAATTTATCTGATAAAATTAAGACAAATAAATAAATAAATATTCATTAGTCTCCCACTATTTTATCAAAACCTAATATCCCTCACCATTGGATTCGAAATATCATGTTTCTTGGATATTCTAGTGGCAAGGATCCATATTCCATTCTTATCACCCTAAATTTGGCTAGTCAAGAAACTTGAATGGTTTTTGGTAGGCATTCCAAATGCCAACTACATTAACTCTTGGCTCCTTGATCCCTTGAGTGGACTCCCCAATCCTAAAATCATTATTTTAGATTTCCTCAACCCATGCCACTTAGTTACACCAAGTCCTACTTTGGTAGTCAACCCTTGATTTAAACCAATTTAAGTCAACCAAAAACCTCAATTTAGAATTCCCCGATAATTGAAAGCGCCCCAACTTTGGCTGGTCAAGAACTTTGAACTATTGGTTCTATTATAACCAAAGTAATGGAAGGCTATACCGACTTAATATTTTATTAAGGGATTTTATCCTTTATGCGTAAATTTCCTCTTATTATCTTTTCATGTGATTGTTAATATTAAGTGTGTTATACTTAAGTGATTAACCATGTATTGATAATATTTATGCATAAGTCATTTTATTTTAGTTCCATCTTGCATGCTCGTTAATTCATTTAATTATGTGATCGTGATAATACATCCATAATGAATAACCATGAAACTAAAAAAAATAAAATAAAGGGTATGATTATGAGCTTTTATAATGGTTAGTTTATATAGCGGTTGATAAACTAACCCTGAACTAGGGTAGAAACACCTTGAACATTTTAAGGTTTATGTTTACAGCTTTCCACCTGTCCATCTTTGTATCTCCTTAGATTGGTTTCACCTCGGCTCCTAACTTGAACCATCTCCACTAGCTTGGGATCTCCATCCATTACATATGCTTTTAACCCACATGCATTTGAGGGGTAAAGGGGTTTTTACATAAAAGAAACCATGGGAATGCATGCCCTATATGTTAATGAGGAGAAGGCACGAAAGCCAATAATTTTAATTTAACAAATAAATTAAAAGGAAACCAATCACATATAAAGGTCTGTTCTAGCTCATGGTCATCCACAAACATGAAACGAATTAAACATTTAATAAAACTATAATTCAATTCTTTAATCATTCTTATTAAGATAAATCACACTTGAATTGATTAATTATTATCTTTAATTAATCAATCCTTTTATCTTAATCTTTTTTCTGAATTTCCTTAATATTCTCATCCATTATAATTTTAAAAAAAATTAATAAATTCATGTAAAATTAACTGTGTACATAACTTGTACCTTGGAGGAAACTCGGTGAATACCTGTCCAAAACAACTCAACATGTATTATACTTGTATACACTTTATTCTTTCTTACATGTAGCATGCACGCAAAATTATAATTGTAATAAAACTCATACATGATGTGAAGATCTTTGAACATTAAACAGATGTTAATTAAACATTTATATATATATATAACACCTATTATATGTTATGTCTCAGCTTTACACCCACACGATGGTACATGTCTCAAGGGTTACATAATATAATAATAAATTTTTAAATCTGCATAATCTGGAAAACGTACAAGGTGTGTAGATCCGACTACACAGCATGTACCCTCCTCACCATCCATCAGAAGTACACGCCTAGGGAAATGGTGTGTGAGGTGTTCTTTAGAAATCTTTGGAGTACACAGTATGTCCAGTGGGCCACACATCATGTAGACTCTACATTACACAGTCACCAATCGAACAAGTCGTGTATGAAATACACGACTTGACCCTGACCCGAAGGGACTACATGCCATGTCCTGTGGGCCACACAGCGTGTAGTCCGGCTAACCATGCACCAGTATATCCTGGTAAACACGTGGTGTAAGAGTTAACTACACCTCATATCATTAATGCACATGGCTTGAGTAATTTTTGAATTACTCCTGATGTGTTAAACACAACTACACAATGTGTGATTCAGATTACACATTGTGTATGGCAGATTACACGGTGTGTAACTCCGAATACATGGCATGTACTTCCATGTTACCTAGACAGAATCATCGGGGCCTACTGATGAGATCCTCAATTTAATTTTAATCATACAATTATTTGTTTCTATTAGATCTGCGAGAAACGAAAGATAAAGAACGAATCTTGAAATTCAGATTACAATAAAGATTAAACATGAATTTAAAAACTAAATTATTAAAGTATAAATCATCAATGAATTATTTAAATAATTATAAACAAAAATATAACCCCTCTGATACCAGTTTTAAGTTCTGGGTGCAGCAGAATCACGGTTGGGTCGGCGCCTAACTTTAAATTTTACCATGATCAATGATTATTTCATGATCAACACAACAATGAATGCCAGTTTCTACAAAATAAAATCAAATATTTAGATAAATAAGAAAAGGCTCGGAACCTTGAGATAGGATTGATATATATTTTTTATAATTAATTTAAATAAATTAAATAAATACCACCAAGTTTTTCTTTCTTCATTGATGTGTCTGACCACAGATCTGCAGTGAACCTTTCCTTTCTTTATAAAGATCAAGAGTAGATCTCCTCTAGCGGTAATCCACATGTGCTCCGTGAATCTTTGGGCGTCGTCAAAGGAGTCCCCGGGTGCTAGCATGGAATGTCCTTGCACTTGCATCGTCGACCCTCAATCACCTTGAGAGATGCTTCCAAATCATTCTATGATTTATTGGAGGATGGTCTCTCTTGTTCTTGAGAGAATTCTTGGAGAAAAAAAAGGATCTCTCAAGGCTTGAGATATTTTTCTCCAAAATTTTGTGCACAAACAAAATTGGCTCTTTAGCCTGTAGGTTTTCCCCTTAGATAATAAGAGAATAATATGTAATCAGGAATTTAATTCTCTATGTAATAATAAATAATTATCACAAGTATCGTTACTTATTTTATTATTCCATGTGAAACCTCATATCAAATAATAACAGCAATACCATTATTTCAATGACATGTGCTTGGCTTGAAAGTTATAATTAAATATTATTTTAATAAAATAATATCTGATATTATTTTCTCACAAGACCATTTAACTCGGTCCTCCCGTCCTTCGAAATATTTATCGAACCTTGAATAATGACTATTTATTTATTAAATAAATAAATAAATCTAACTGAATTATTCACCGATAAATAAATAAAATTCGATCAGACATACCTGAATAATTATTAAACCATAATCTGGAATAATATTTATTGAATGTGTTAAATAATAAATTATTTAACTGAGATTCCGGATACACTTACTGTGTGACCCTCTAGGCCTCTTTCTTAAAGGCATTAGGCGACCCTACCTAATGTCCAAGGTTAGCGTCTAGAAACACGCCAAGACACTCATAGAGAAAGAAGTTAATGTCACAATGGAATGTCACCTCATATGAACACTTACCATTTAATATAATCCCTTTATCAGAATATCTCCAATCGAGTAGGTTACATGCCAGTGTTATCAACCTATATGCTCGATAACTCATTCTTTGATTTTCCAAACATATAACTTGCATAGCGAATACCATGGCCATGGATTTATTTAGGCTATATCATTTCCATCAAAGGGCCTGAGATATTTACTTCCATTAATGAACAAAAAGGATAAATCATTTCTCACATTATTCATTAATGCAATATTACTCGTGGCACACCCAACGTATCATACCTCACTACGAGCATATGTCATCACGGTTTTTTCCAATAAAACAAAGTGTGTGACTCATAATATCCATTAATATATTAAAGTATAAGGACCATTACACATGTCTACAGATAGGAACATCCAATGAAACTTATAATGTGGATTTCCTACTGTCGAGTCTCGTTCTCATAATATCCTATTGGATATTACCAGGGGCGTACATCATGAAAAGGTACCTCAAAGTCCTATGAGTATCCACCCTTGATAGCATATATAATTTGTGTCCCTTCAAATAATATCATCTATCCATAGAACATTTATTCAAGAATAGTTTCATGGAACTTTTGGGTTCTCATCATAGCAGGGAACTGTTATGATCTTTTAGTTTGATAGCTACTCTTGGGACATTATCACATGTTATGTTACGCAGAAGAACAATCATGATGTGATAAGAAATTTATTAATATTCAAAACCATGAATATAATTTTATTATAAAGTACAAAGAATTTGGTTCTAGGGCACCAAATCCAACAACAAATCCTTTCTTGACCATTAAACCAATGTTATATCGCCAATGACGCACCCAACACAAGCTACCTCTCCATGATTTCAATGTCATAGTTTTTTCCTTATATCAAAGTACATGATCAAATGGAACACACTGGTAATGATCTCAAGTTAGGAGACTAATGCACATGTTTATAGATATTAAAAACCAATGACACCCAAAACATGTGGTGTTTCTATTGGCGGGTTTTTCCTCATGATCTCACTACTAGAGATCACCAAGTGTGAACTTCATGAGAAGAAGTCTCAATGCTTATGATCCCCCAGCACCTGATATTCAAACATATACTATGTTTAGTAAGTAAGATGTATCTATACCATAGGACCTTTATTTAAAATTAATTTCATAGTATCTTGAGGTTCTCATTATATCTTGGGATATGTTATAACCTTTTGATATGAAAATTAATCTATGAACATTACCATTAAATAGTGGATGCATAAATATCAACATTATAATGGTAAGAAAACATCATGTATATCTAATTGTATATATGATATGGTAATCAAAATTACTATTCAAGTTGGGTATAGGGAACCCACTATTACAACATGAGATACTTAAGGAATATTATTGTTCAATAAACTATCATCCAGGGAATAAAAATAAGTTAAAAGATGCATTGATCAAGAAGAATCATGGAGTTCTAAAAAATGAGGATTGAAAGGGATCTTGTGTTCATAGATCTAGTGAATACGGATATGGGAATTACCAAGAAAGGTGAAACATCACTAATTTTTCAATTGGTTTCCAAACCATATTTATTAGAGAGGTTTAAAATTTCTCAATTGGATGATGAGAATTTTTAAAGAAAAATTAAAACTATGAATGACGGGAAGTTGATAAACTTCATGTATGAGGATAGAATTATGAAATTTGGGAAGAGGCTTTGTGTTCTCTATTTACCCAAGCTAAAAAGGGAGTTATTTGATGATACACATAGCTCAAATTTCTCTATACACCCTGGTAGCACTAAGATGTATAGAGATTTGAAGGAACGTTTCTAGTGGGATAATATGAAGTGGGAAATTACTGATTATGTATCAAGATGTTTTTTGTGTCAACGGATGAAGGCTGAAAGACAACATTCTAGAGGAGTCATGCAACCTATTCCTATTCCTACATAGAAATGAGATGATATTATTATGTATTTTTTCACTAGATTACCCAAAACTCAAAGAAAGAATCATGCAATATGGGTAATTGTTGATCGACTTACCAAAATCTGCACATTTCCTCGCTATATGGGAGGATTTTCCACTAGATCGCCTTGCAAAAAAACTATATTAATGAAGTTTTAAGACTTCATGGAGTATCTATTTCTATTTTTTCTGACCGCAATCCATGATTTACAATGAAATTCTGGAAAATTCTTTAGAAATCTTTAGACATTGAACTTCTTTTGAGTATAGCTTATCACCCTCAAACTGACAAGTATGAAAGGACCATTCAAACATTAGAAGACATGTTGAGATCATGCTCACTTTACTTTCAAGTTATGTGGGGTCAGTATTTATCTTTGGTAGAGTTTTTTTACAATAATAGTTTTCATTCAAGTATTCAAATGGAACCATATGAAGCATTATATGGAAAGATATGTCATAAACCAACTTTTTGGGATGAAGTTGGTGAAAGAAATCTTGTTGTCCTAGAACTTTTTAAGGAAACAATAGAAAATGTAAATAATATTCAAACTCATATCAAAGAAACTCAAAGTAGACAAAAAAATTATGTTGATAACTGAAGAAAAGATTTAGAGTTTCAAGCGGGAGATCATGTTTTCCTAAAAGTATCTTCATGGAAGGGTGTTATAAGATTTAGAAAGAAAGGGAAACTAAACCCTATCTACATTGTAACTTTTGAAATCATAGAGAGAATTGGAGATATGGCATATCGTTTGGAAATGTTTCCTAGCATTTATAAAGTACATAATGTTTTCTACATCTCTTCGTTAAGGAAGTACATGCCAGACCCAACACATGTCCTCAATTCTGAAGGAATAGAATTGGAACCTGATTTATCTTACTATGAAGAGCCTATCTAGATTCTAGAAACTAGAGAACAGGTGTTGAGGAATCGAACAACTCAATTGGTAAAGCTACTTTGGAAAAATCATAAAATTGAAGAGGCGGTGTGGGAAATTAAGTAATTTATGATGAAGAGTGGTCTAAATCTTTTTATGAGGTGACATTTTAGAAATTTCAATGATAAAATTATTGTAGGAGGGGAGAATTTAACACCCCAACATCTTATGTTATGTCTCCTTTTAAAATTTAATATCTTCAATATTTTATGCTTCATGCAACACCGAGTTTAAAATCATAATATACTATTAAATATGACCATTAGAATAATAATGTGGTCATTAGGAATAGTAATATGACCAACATAACAGTAAACTCACCTATGAAAGTATAAAAAAAATTTGGGTATCTTATAAATGAAAACATGGTATATTTATATCATGGAATAAGTAAATAAATGTTTTAAAAATGATAAACTAAGTGTTGGTATTTTTTTGAAACATCGATATTTATTTATAATTTTATAATTAATTTAATAATTTAAAAGAAAAATTATTTTCATAAATTATATTCATAAATTATTATTTTTTTGTCTTATGATTATAAGATAATTTTAAGACCTTAATTAATTTTTTTGAGTGTCATAAAATCAGTTATAATTTTTAAATTTGAATTTTTTTGAATAAATAATGATTTGAATTAAAAATTAAATTTATTATATTTATAAAATTATTTTCAAAAAATGGATTTCATTTTTGAATTATACATATTGAAAAATAGTTATGGTGATTTTTTGTGATTTTTCTAAAATAGTTGAATTTTTATGAATAGTAAAATATGGTAATTTACAGTATATATACATTATAAGTTAAATACACTATTACTTGGGTCATCTATAATGTAAGAACCATAATCTATAACTTTACTTCTCTCCTTATTGTATTTAGTCATGGAATCATCATTATTTCTTATCTTGATCTAAAATAATAAACTAATGAATAAAATAATCAAAAAACACTTCTTTCCTTCACTATAAATACCACCCCTCGCCACCTCTTATCCTCACACATCTTAAGCCTTAAAGTCTATCCAATTTCTGCCAATTTACTCTCCCAAACCTCTCCACCACATATTAGTCTTACTGGTCTCACCAAAAGACCATTTCAAAGTTCCTTAAGGAGGTTCTCAAGGAGAAGAAGTCAAGAGGTAAATCCTTTTTCATTCTCTTTCAGTCTCTTTTAATTTCTATTCTTATTATTTTATCCTTACATATTCTATATAAACATGCATAATAACTCCAGTATCTTATATATACTATAATTTTATTATTTTAATGGAAGATTCATCATCAAACCCTTTTCCCTCCCCTTTTTGTTCTAAAATTGAAAACATCGTCCGAGATGTGCTGATTTACAGTCATCATGGATGATGTGACTTAATTTTCCATTACCTACTCCAAGGATTTTTATAAAACCATATTTATGGTTAAAAAATATTTTATTATACATATTATAAGTTATTCAGTGTCCTGGAACCAGTATATATACATGATATTCATTAATAAGACAAAACTAGTTCGTGACGATTGAAAAATTGCCAAAAATAATCTAAACGATTATCATTAAAGTTATATCTAATGAATCACCCCCATATATGATATATATATATAAGACTATTAAATCTTCTAAATGTTCATTAATAACATATAATTTCAATTATGTAGAATTATTTCCATTTTACATGATCTTTCATACATGTATACAAGTGAATCAATCACCAAAATCAAGGAAATGAACACTCTCAAATGATGAAATTGAATATTATAACCCATAAAAAAGGTCATAAATGAAATTAATAAAAGTATAATAAATAAAATACATATTTAATAGGTTCTAAATTAATTTATTAATCAATCTAATTTCATTATTCAGGACATTAAGTAAAAGTGCAGAACACTTTCAGACATAAGGTAATGGATTCTACATGAACCTCCATTTTTTATTTAGGTTATGATTTTTACTCTTTACCCCTATGTAATTATTTTTTATTTTTATATACTTCTTATAAATTCTATTTATATGTTCCAAACTCATGTATCCATATCATTTCATCATTCTTTGTAGGGAATTACATGATTTTATAAGGTTCCCTTCTCAATTCTTCCCGATAAACAAGACCGATTTATGGAAACTTCCCGATTTCTTACCCATTTTCAAGTGCAATCCATAATATGTTTTAATACACCACTATTTTTTTTAAATCACTCATTTAATCATGTAAATATATCACTTTTCATTTCTAGTTTTATACAAAAAATATGTCTTTAAATACTCATTAGTATTTTCACTTAAACCACACTAAAGCAGCTCATTTCTAAGGCTCTTAAATGATCTTTTTACATATTTTTACTTCAGTTAGAAATAATTTATACCTAAAATATAATTTCATTGTCCCTCCCTTTTATTTTCTGAGATATACATGTTTATATTCTGATTTCAAAACAAATACAAATGATTTTCCAAAAGAACTTTTCTTTCTAAAGTAAAAAAAGGGTTTTTCTCTTAAGAATTACTTAGTGGTTTTATTATAGTATTTTTCACCTATTTCAAAACCCTTTATTTAATGTTATTATTAATTGGTATTGATCTTTGATGATATCATCTACCATATTTTATTAAATGTTTTATGATCGGTTTGACTGTGGATGTTTTATCCTAATATCATTCACCATATTACTCAGAATGGTTAGTGATTATGTTTACTATTTGAGAAAGTTATTTACATTTCATGTGTATATATTGTTTATGTTTCATATCATTCATATGAGGAATTAATTTGACTTAGTGAGTGTCGTTTTGGGCTTGTTATAGCTCCTTGATTCATCAGTAGGTCTCATAATACAAAATGGATATGGATTTGGCCGAGGCCTTAACCATTTATTTTCATATGTCTTGGTTGAGGCCTCAAAAATATATTTTTGATGCTAGATATTATGCATTCCCTCATTATGATATTATTAATTGATAATCCATGTTATTTTTTGACTAGTACAATATTCATGGTTAAGTTTCATTCTCATGTGATTATTTATATGGCATTATTTATTCAGCTTTTATTCCTACCATATTTTGATCAAGATTATGTTCTAATGGAATGTGTTTTTAGTCATTAATCATGCCTTATTATTTATATTATCTTATTTTGTATTTCTTACCCTTACTGAGAATCTGATTTCACCCTGTTCTTTTGTTTTATTTTTCCCTAGTATGCAAAGATGTGTATTATAAATGACTTGCAGGGATAATCTAGAAGTTTATTGGTGTTTCCAATGGAGTTGCTTTGTTATTTTTCCTTCAAAGTTATAATGTAAAAATTATGTTTGTATATGGTTTTCCAAAGCTACTAAATTATTCAGTCCTTTGGGATGTGACTTCCTTTTTTATTATACCAATGTAATTAAAGAAAGGCATCAGCTTCAGCCTACTGGGGTCAGGGTCTTTACAATAATAGTGTTGATATTTATGCATCCACTATTTACTTGCTAATGTCCTTAGATTATTACTTATGTTAAAAGGTCATAACAGTTCCTAGGATATAATTAGAACCTCGAGATACTATGATATGAATCTTAAACATATTTCATATAGTCTAGATACATCATACTGACTAGACACATATGATGTCTGAATATCAGGTGTCGGGGGATCATAAGCATTGAGACTTCTTCTCATGAAGTTCGCACTTGGTGTTCATGAGTAGATGATATCATAAAGACTGACCAAACAATAGGAAC
Source organism: Viscum album (assembly GCA_963277665.1). Lineage (NCBI taxonomy): Eukaryota > Viridiplantae > Streptophyta > Magnoliopsida > Santalales > Viscaceae > Viscum > Viscum album. The sequence continues at coordinate 371,838,521 of OY728121.1, forward strand.
ATCACATGTTTCATGTTTCATAGGTTGTTCTGATCTGTGAACACGTGTAATGGTCTCATGACTTGAGATTATTATCAATGTATAGTATTTGATCATATACTTTGACGCAAGATGAAAACTGTGGAATTGGTTTCTTAGTGAGGTAGGTTGCGTTGGGTGTGTCATTAGTGATATGACATTGATTGTATAATCGAAAGAATTTTTTGCTTCCAAAAGGAAGTGATATCTCATACCTAGTTGGCCTAGATGGTAGTACCTTCAGTAAATCCATGGTCATTGTAGAAGAAGGTAGGTCTATCTAGTTAGGTCAACGAACAATAAATCAAGAAAGAATGATGACATGAAGTGTGAATCCTGCTTTATGAGATATCATGAGATAAAGAGATTATATTACATAGCATGCGTTCATAGGAAAGGTTGTCATTGATATGATTTTCCCTTATCTCATTAAGGGTCTTGATGGGTTTCTAGACTCTGCTCCTAGTCTGTGAATAGTATTCACCACTATTGTGATAAGGGCCTAGAGTTCCACACACTTAGTGTATTCAAAAGTCTATCTTATTCTAATGAATACGAGTTTAGGAAATGGTGGGACCCACCACGGGGTTCGAGATATTTCCAAGAATATACGATCACCGATAAATAAATAAATTCATATTATTTGAGTTTATAATAATTAGTATTAAATTTATTTATTGAATGTATTCACAAGTATTAAAGTAAATACATGGAAAAATATTATGCAAATGAATATTATTTTAATATTCAAGATTCATTTAAAATTTACGGAAATAATGAGTTGAATTACCAGCTTTTTTATCATGTAATATATTGATTATATTAAAAGTAAGTGATAAAAATATAAATTATATTTATGGCTCTATAAATCAGTTATATGGTGTCGTTTATAGCTTATTTAGTGGGAAATAAATATACAATGTTTGGGAGCCATTTAGGGTGTTTTTCACTTCACTATAAAAGTAATAGGAGACTCACACACCATGTACTATTCATCTTGTGATTTTGAGAGCTCCTTTATTCTCTCTCTAGCTTATTAGAGAGAGAATCTCTCATTCCAAGTTATCAATTGAAGATCACCATTATGGGTCGATAGAACAGTGTGCTGGTGATCTTCAGGACATCAAAATCGTTTTAAGATATCTATACTAGCACCCAGAATACTATGATCGACATTCTCGTAGACTTTTGAAGTATATGTAGATGATCTAGAGGGATCTAGCTTCAGTTCCATCGAGCAACGGTCGCTGATGAAGAATGGATGATGAACGCATCTTCAAATCGAACGAGGTATTTTTTTTATTTAATTTTCATTCTTAAATTTCTTCACGTAGGATCCATGGGCCTTCGTACTGGAATGCATATCACCAGACATTATGTAGTCACATTGATCTGGCAATGAAAATTTTAAATATGCATCCTAGCTGCTTCTGGTACACATCCCAGCACAAACAAATAGTGCTTCCATGAATGTTAGTTCATAACTACTTGGCATAGAGCCATGAGATGATATAAGGTTTTGATTAATGAGTCCCCATCAAAGCGAGGTGATTGGGTGTTGATGAGATGCTTGTAGGAATGAAGGATTAGGGCCTCCGGTAGGGTTTTGAGGTGCCCCTACAGTGAAAAGTGACATTGTGGAGGAATCAAAGTTTGACGGCGGACGCTCTAGTTCAAACTAGACGAGGTCGTTAGGTGTCGTGAGTGAGTTGAGTGTGGATTGTAAGAGTATAAAGTGTTTGTTTTATGCTGGAACCATGGAGGTTATGCTTAAGGAGTGGTGCAGGTGAAATCGTATGGTGGGGAGTGCACCATCAATCGTCAGAGTGAGAGATTCACGTTATATATTGGATATTAGCGAATGTGGTGGATTCCATTCTTAGAATCTGATAACGGGTTGTATTCTATGTTTTTTTTGTCACTCGGGTGAGAGTGGGATGGCCACGTCCAATCTATGATTTCAATGAAGAATGGAGCGTGGGTCATAGCAGTTGGGAGTTTCTTAGGTAAAGTGATAACAATGAAACTCCTATAGTAGGGAGATACATATCAATCACAGGTATATGAACTTTATGCTGGAAGGGTTGCGGGCATGTGGAATGAAACATGGAACGCTCATGGTGGCATCAGGATGTCAGTGAGGAACATATGAGGTGCATACCTAGATTCCTCAGGTAATGTTGAATAGAAAATTGAATGTGATGGTGGATCGAGACAGAGAATTGTCTTTGGGATCAGGTATGAATTAAAGTGATTTGAGGGTTCTTAGATTATAGATGCATCGAAGTGCGACAAGATGCAGTGGTGGTTTTGGACGATTGGGAATATAACTGAGAAATATCATCAAGAGTAGAGTATGGACTCCGGTGATAATGTTCAGGTAATCGTAGGATGGCTCCAGGCATAAAGGCATTGTAGCTGGGTAATTGGTAATGTGTCAGTAGTTGAAGTCGAGCGTTTTCAAAATGTGTCACTTGAGGATGATCTAAATTATGTTCCTGAATGGGTTTGGATATGGTAAGTTGAAAACCGCATCTGGTGTGTCATATTGGAGATGGAGGATAAGATTTAGGAATAAAATAGGGATTCAGGGTAAAACCTGGTATGTTTTGGACTTGTACATGGAGGGAGGTTATGCATCTATTTCAGTTTGGAGTTTGGTAACGAGGATGGGTATTGATGTCTGACTGGCGTTCTCTTTGGTGCTCTGGTGTAGTGAGTTGGGTACTGCGTCAGGTGTGTTGTTGGAGCATGGTTTTGGAGTTTCAATTAGTGATTCTGACAGCAAAAGTACAAAATCATCTTAATTGGTTCTTGTAAGATGAAGCTTATGGTGGGGAGCATCATAGGCCTGATAGATGTGTGAACGAAAAATTACATCAGTTTCTTAGGATAGATAAGCTCAGGTAAGTTTCATCCCAATGTCTCGATAATGACGATGGACGTTGGATCGGGTTTTGAAAGTTGGGGAACCTTGAGTTGGAAGTTGTGCCTTAGACATGCTTCAGGTGTTCAGAATGGAATGAGGTTATTGGATTTAAATTGATGACCGGTGTAGGATCATAGATGCAGGTGGATGACCACCAAGACTTCTCAAGAATGAGAAGTGTTATGGTGGGGAGTTTTTAATGCCTTACGTCGGTACGAACATTTGGAATTCAATAGGGATTTGAACTTTTCAAATAGTGGGCGGGGCATATTTTTTAAATGGGCTTTGGATTAAGATACTGAAGGTTGGAACACCCCAAAAATGTGTAATTAGACATGGAATGGGGCTTGAGAAGTAGTCGAGAGATCATGGAAGGATCTAGGAAGTGGGTGGTAGCTACAAGTAGCAATAGACCATCAACTGGTTGGTGGTGTCTGGCAGTGGAAGCAGCCACTACCTGTAGCCACTGACCAACCAATGGGGTTTTTAAATAGGGGAATTACAAAATTTCCACTTTGGGTTTTTGAGGAATCATCCCCCATCTTCCCATCTTGTTTGGTGTGCACGGCCTCCAGTAGCCATCTCCCTTTCTTCCTCCAACACCCCTTAGTTTGGGGTGCGTTTTGGGGAAATTCTTCAGTGATTTGAGGTTGTTATCGCCTTCCTCTAACCTCTTTTGAACTCCCCTCTTATTCTTCATAATTTTTGTTTCCCTGGTTAGGGTTTTTTTTGGAGATTCCACCAGAGCATAGTGGAATTGTCGAATCCCTTTGGGGATTATGCTTGGCTTGCGTAGAGGAGATCTCAAAACGGCATCTGTATGTTGTCACTCAATGTTTCATTAAGGTATAATGTTGATGTGAATTTTCTTAAGTTTTTCTTCAAATTGGTTTTTTATTAACCATGTAAGCAGTGTTGTCTCCTAGGGATTTGGCTCAGAATGTAGTTGGGGGTATGCTGCAGGTCTTTGGAGAGCAGTTTTTTGTGGTTTCGATGTGGTGAGAAATTTCATTATGTCATTTTCATTTATGTCATGTTGATTTTGGGTTTTAAATTAATTATAGTTTCTTATAATTAATTTTTGATATGTATTGGTGTGTGTTAGGATACGGGAGTTCAGGTGAAGTTCGGTTGAGCTAAGGAAGTCCTCGACAAGCCTTAGCAAGCTATCGACCCTTGGAATTAGAGTGTGAAAGCATCGAATATTGGTAGGTAATCCCTAAATTTTCCCAGTCTCATTTTAATTTTGTAAGTGCATGGGATGGTGGTCACACTGATTGTCGGATGATGACCATAGGTTCTAATTAAATGTTTTAAATTGAAAATTGGCCTTAGTTAACACCCTTTTACATGTTAGAGTCTTATGAGAAGGTGGTTCCTAGTGGAACACCATTGTGGTATATTAACCCTTGGATTTGGCTAATTAAATAGCCATGATGTGAAAATGGTTTCATAATGGTTTGGAAAATATAAAATTAGAATTGTTTCGAAACGGAAATGGTAATTGGTACATTGCACCTTGATTGTTTATTTTCATGATATGGTAATGATGTTGTTTTTATGTTCTATTTTAAAGTATATGTATTTTTGTGACTGATGTTTAAACTCAGGGTGAACATGACCCTCGAGTGGATGCTGAGACAGATGGTTAAACCCAAGGTGAACACGGTGTCCGAATGAATGCTAAGACTGATGGTTAAACCCAGGGTTAACATGTAACATCCCAAGTAAGTAAAGAATTGTGTATTTTTCATATCTATGTCTATTTATGAATTAGATAGTGTTTTAAAGTCTTAAAATGAGAATAAATCCAATCTTAAGCATAGAATTCTCTAATATTTTTAAAAGATTATTTTACCGCCTTTTGATGGCGAACCATTTTTAAATCTATCTTATGAAAATTTTATAAGCTCTATTTGTCAAAATAAACTTATTAATTATAATTGGGACATTGAAATTTACTTCGGATAATTTTTTGGTATTTTTCTGACAATGTTCATTTTTTAATGAATAGTGAAAAATACTGCATTTTACTTCAAAACTGCTTTTTCATCTAATTTAATTATATGGTTAGATTATCTTTATAATTGGTTTTAAATTTTAATTAGAATATATTTTTACCATTTAATCCATTGGTGGTCATTATAATTATTTTCACTTTGAAATTGGACATAAACAATTGTCCAACTTTTGATAGAAATTGTTTCTAAAAAACCCGCCATTTGTTTTGACAACGGGAATTATTTTTAAATTAATTATTGCAATTTATGTGTTTGGAATTTGGTAAAATGGATTCCGTATTTGGAATCAGAAGGTCCAAATTATGTAATTAAGACTCTTGTTTTTGGACATTATGAATAGTAACGACGGTAATTATCTTTAATTATCGTGATTAATTAGTAATCGGTTAGTTAAGGATAATAAAATAATATCATAATAATAAAAAATGACCCCAAAATATGTCCTAATTCTACTTTTTGTGTCATGGAAGACCATGGGATGTCTTGTTACAAACTTAGGGACCCCATGGAATCACTTTTGGGTGATAGTGACACTTTATCATTTTATTTTTAAAGAAATGAGAATATCACAAAAGTATGTAACACCTAAGTAAAACAATTTTAGTTTTGTCTCTGTAAATTATATCTTAGACTATAAATAGTAATTTTAAAGTTAGAAAGATTTCCTACATCATAGTATTTTTTTATAATTTTTAGACATTAAATAAATTAATTTTTTTATGACACCATGATTATGCAGCGATTACCTCATTAATGAACGATTTAATAAAATGAAAATATAATGTAAAATCTGAGACTTACACTTGTCAAAAAACTATTGTATGAGTATATTTCAAACCCTTATCACCTTATCCTTGAAATATATCAATTTGGGACCTTTAAAATCCGAAATTCATTTTAATATAAAGTAACATTTCTTGACTTTCTAAGAGTGTCTCTCCTCCCTCTTATAAAAGGCTCCCACCTCTACCACCTTACTCACGCCTCTCAATCCATTTTCTCAGCCAATATCTGCTCATTTTATCTCTCCAAATCCCTTTGTTCATCCTAGAATCCTTACCTTAGGCAGAAAACTCTTCAAGAAACCATTTTGGTTCAAACCAAGAGGAGTTACCCGATTTAAAGGTAATGTCTTCACTTGTGTTCTTTTGTTTTATTTTGCTTCTCCAACCCCCTAAACTCTTTTTATTCCTTTATTTTGTAACAACACCAGTATATTTAATATACTAGGATTTTTTATGAGAAGTATTCGAGCTACACTTACACACACCTTCGTCTAATGGTTAAAGAACATACTGTTTCTGTGGATGGCGAATTTATGCCTCACGAAACGATGATTGTTCAATCTTCTTTTAACACCTTTCATGGTGGCCATTAAGATTTCACTATATTTATATATGATATATATTATGTTTATTTTTCCTTACGCTTCTGTATTTTTCATTTATGGCATACCTTTATGGTTTCCATTATGGGTAAACGCGATATCTTCATTTTAGGAAGTGCGGACTACCGCCCCCTCAAAGTGATTTGATTCGTTAATGCCATATGTGGGACGTATAAAGGATGGAGTTAATGATATTATATATGATATTATACTGGAATTATAATATACCTCTATATCATTATGATTTCATTCCATTAAATATGAAATATAAATGAAAGTAGCGTTCATGCGTACGTACGGCTTACCGTCTCCATGAACGGTGCATTTCATTTCTTACCTCTAAATGTTATGTAATATTATAAATGATTTTATATACTGGATATATATGATATATATGATATCTACATCATGAATATAATTCTGGATATAATGGATATTTTACCACATGAACAACTTGTAATTATAAGGAGTTTATTTTTGACTCAAGTACCAATGATCGACAAAACGACCGTTATTAACTTAAATAGTTACATAGTGTTCATAACATGGTAATAAGTGATATAAAAGGAATAATGAACTTTAAAAAGGTTCTTAAGTAAGTAGAAATTAACTCAAGTTTATTATTCAGGAGATTAAAGAACGATCGAGTCGAGTCGGACACGAGGTAAGGGACTTCGTCTCAATCTCCTTTCATTGAGGCATATTTTGTTTTATACACAACCTTCTTTTATATGGTGTATAAACCCCTTTGAATTTTATGTTTATTCAAAAGGAATATTTTCTATATAAATCATTTTACTAAATGACAAAAGGGAATGTTTTTTCCGTACGTATACGGCGACAACGAATTCTCCACCACCGTGACCATTATTTGAGTTTCAGCTTCCTCTATAAGTCATAACTTTTTTAAATGAAAAATAAATACCATGTTTTACTTTTCTTTTATTTTGGTATTGAAAATGGTTTTGATAATGTTTTTATCAATGTGTTATTGATATCTTGTGATTGAAATGTGGAAATGTTATGTTTCCTTTATGCAAGTTTTATGTGATACGATTATGTTATGGTTCTTGGGCATTGTTTATGAAGACGGGTGGTTCCGTGATAAACTAAGGGATGGTGAGCCCGATATAGCTCTCCAATGCATTGGGTAATGCGAAGGGGTTAAACACTAAGGTTTCTCCGAAGATATTTAGGGAATATACTATGATGGGTATTCCAAACATAACCATGAGGGTTACTCCCTATGTAAGAATGTTATAAATGCCTCAATTTACCTTTATGTCTTATGATTTCTATGAGTTATTCATGATTTGATGAGGTATGTTAAAGTTCTTATGTTTTATGAGTAAAGTATGATTTCATTGATTCTTATGTATACATGGACTAATGTTTTCATTCTGTATTTTTATATACCTTACTGAGCTTTTTATGCTCATCCCAAGTTTTTAAATGTTTTTCACAGGTCAAGGGAAAGGTACATGATGTGATGATAGTGTCAAGGAAGTGTCATGAAAGAATCCATGTTTTGTTTTAAATATGTTTCCTTTGATGGGAAAAGTGAATATTGTCTTTAATGTTACCACCTTGTTTAAATGTGGAATGTAATGCATGATTTATGATCTAATTCTCTAAAACTCGAAACCTGAAAAGATCCTCAATGTGTAATCTTGTAATAACTCAAGATTAAGTAATGTTTAAGGTTGTGGCCTTATATAAAATGGCCCCCTGGGTGGATGTTGTAGATCTAGGTATGGGTATTACCCCTAAATGTCGTATGTTTGGCTGAGGATGGGTATATTACCCCTGATGGAAGATGGGTAGGAACAATCATCACGATGTTCTTAGAGACACCTCAACATTGGCTGAAGCATGTATATAACATTCTTAGGGTGTACTTGACCCCCAAGTTCAACATTTTATTTATGAATTTACTTTTAAATGTTTTAAAAGTGGTAATTGTACGTGTTTAGCTTCATCACTTCTACATAAATTGTTATCAAACAAGTTATATTTAGGAACGTCGTTAGCGGTGGCCTACTAAGTTGTACTCACATCCTGGTTGGGCCACTATGAAACTTGGGTACCTGAGAAGGCACAGTTATTGTTCACAGGTATAGGATTTAGTCAAGGCCTGATGTTGATGCATGTTGTTTCGGATACCTAGGTTGGAGTTGGATGATGGGACCGGGCAGGATGCGGGACCAGTTGTGGACAGGTTGTTGGCCTCGATTTTAATTTATTCTTTTAGTATTTTTTTGTATAATATTCCATGGGGGATCCAGTTGGTATGCTTGATCCATTCACTTATTATTTCATCTGATGTTTCATTTATTTATTGGAATTTTCCCTAGTTTTTGTGTTTATCTATATGTGAATATGTTTATTTCATATACATTATGTTACAACTATAATAATGAGGGTATATTCTCCTCATATTTGGTTCATAGGCCCTCGCTGCTAGTCGGCGGTCTCTAGCATATAGGGAGGCACACCTAATATTTGTAGTGTTCCACCGATCCAAGCACCAATCGATGGTTTGGGGAACCAAGACATTACAAAATCACTTAAAAATATCACATTTCCAAAGTGCATGGCATGTGTGAACTGTCTTAGCCCATGCACACTTCCTGTGAAACCCTCTAGTTATGCTTCTAACTCCTTTTCTAAGTTTTAATTTCATCATAATGAACAATATGTCAAACCCAAACAAAAATTACTTTTTCCCGACAACCCTTGGTAACTCAAGGCTTGTTATGAGAAGTGTTGGTCAGCCACTTACTTATAACATACCCCTTGAGATACAAAGATGTTATCCCCTATCTACCTTGACTTCTCTAAATAACATAAACCAAAAATAGGCTTTGAACTATTTTTATAAAAAAACATTTAGGGTCAACTAGCCACATCACTTAAGTCATCCTACTATTAGGCCCGAGGCACATTCCTGATAACCCTGGGATGGAAACTAGTGTTGGGGCGCCAAATATACTTGATTAGGAATGAATTTTCATGTTAATTAAAATCCAAGAAAGGGTTCATTTTGATAACCCAATGAAAGATTCCCATATATTGGTTAGTCATGTGAACTAAATAAGAAAAATTGAAATTAAATATCAAACCAAATATTGCATAAGAAGAAGAAAAAAACTCCAAACCAAAGAAATATAAACTCATTATAACAAACCAAATCTAGTTTCAATAGAAAACATAATCTCTATCCATTTATATACAATAAAAAAGGAATCCAAAATAAGGAGTGAATGGAATGGAAAGCCGATGAGTCCCTATATAAGGTACCTCAAAAAAGAAACCAAGGATTATATCCAATGCGACCCATATCCAGTAAATACCTAAGGTATCTCATGAGGTATCACTCACTTAAAGGATTTAATAAATCAAATAACACCTTATCACTTAAATTCCTTCAAAAAAACCACTCCATGATTCATTATAAATTACAAACCAACATTTACATAAAAGTATTTTCTAAGGATTAGATAAAAATCCAATAAAGGTATTTCACCAAGCATATTGTGTGCACCTTATATTTTCAAACCAAAAGTATGCTTTCTAGGAAAACCCCTTTCAATAAAATTTGAGAAAGCAAATAAAAACAAGTTTTTAAATTATAGCAGTCATCAAAGGCATCATGAAACTTCATATTTATATCAAATAACCTATAAAAACATTAATAATTCATGGTTCATAAAGTAAAGGGAGACATATAGATTCACCTTCGATAAAATGAAAAATTAATTTTTTTAAAAAAGTTATTTCGTCAATAGAGATGAGAAGAAGGTCCAATGAGATTACTAGAAGCCCTAGACATGAAAACCCTTTGTAAACTCATGAAATTCAAAACCCTAGTCCAAAATGAACATTGGTTGAAAAAATAATAGAAGAAGAGGGAAGAACATAGAGAAATAAGGGAATATGAGTTACTTAGAGTATTCTTCCACCTTGGTAATGATTTGGTGAAAAAATTTTATAGAGAATGGAGGGGATTTAAGGGGGTCGATGTGAGGGAAAGGGGTGGAGTGTTCTAGAATATTGAAGAAAAAAATAGGGATGTTTCCAATTAAATTCAAAATCAAATTTTTTAAAAAAAAAAAAGCTTTTAAAATGTTGTGTGAGCTCTGTACATGGATAGGGAGCTTGTGTACAGTGATTGTGCAACTCTCTACCTCAAAACACCCCAACACCATTTTCACTATTCATTGCATGAGCTCGTGCCTGAGCATGCACCCTACCCATTCATAATGAAAAACCCCTCCAAAAACATGAATTTTTACCCCAAACCTCAACCAAACCCCAAAATAAATAGTTAAAAATTTTAATGCCTAAAAATGAAATCATGGGTTTCATAGTAAAGAAAAACATGATGAGTCAAGAGAAATTTATTTTTCTTTTTTTTTTTTTTATTGTTTTTTTAGGATACAATTCACATATATATTATTAAAATTCAAAGAGAATATGGATAAAAATGGAATTATATAGAATATTTAAACCTTTAACAATAATGGAAAATTTTGAATGGTTCACGTAAACGAGTTTTTTTTGTATGAACAGATAAAATGGGAAGAAGGGTAATGGACTAAATATAAGAGGTAAATGAATATATCTCATAACTTATCAACCAGAGCTCTAATTCTAACTAATGTGAGATGCATGGGGTGGACAAATATTTACAGCATAGGATAAAGGATGAAGGATAAAGTGTGGGATCAGTGGAAGAAAATATTCAACTAATGCTAAGGAGTGTGGCGTACTATTTAAACAAGAACCAAAAGTGGATAAGTGGATCCAATTCACACAATGATGCACTTTGTTCAAGGTGTGAATTAGAGGTTTTATGATCATTGATCACAAATCTAAAAAGTATATCAACAAGGAAAGAATACACAAAGGTAAGTGAAGATAAATTGTTCCTCGCACAATGGATAGAGAAATAAACTCATAGTCCTTTTAAAAAAATCTTAAATGAATTAAAAGTGTCATGGTAATGACTATTTATAGTCAATGAGTGATATAATAGCTAATGTTTATCCTAAAAATTTAATGGTCAATAGTATAAATCAAAATGATACTTTACAAGAAAAGTTGTTCCAAGTCAAAAAGAAAATTTCCTGGAAATGTTGGTTTAAGTCAAAAAGAGACTTTCCCATAAAATGTATTTGAAGTAAAAAAAATGTTATTAAAAAATTTGGTTGAAGAAAAAAAAGAGACTTTCCCAACAAAGTAACACACCTAATTTTGACTTTGAATTTTGAATTTTGGATTTTGACATTAAATTCTGACTTTGAATTCACCTTTAGATGTACTTTTTAATTTGAATTCTCTTTTAACTATTGATTTAACACTAAATTTTCTTTTTGACTTATACATTTTTTCACCAATTCGCATGTGTTGGGACTGAATAAGTGATATTATGGGACTATTTGATCCATTCATGCATTGTGAGATGTCTTGGGCCTTTCATGCACCAAGATGGGCACCACTACTAGAAAATTGAGTAGTCGCATGTGCATAATCATGAAACTTCCCTTTGGAGATTGATAATGATACCAATAGAGACCACAAAATGGTGATTACTAAGCACTTAGGAAAACAAAATCCCCCCCTTTGCCCCTGATTCCAGCCCTTCGCACTGATGCTCCTCCCACGATGCTTTTCCCCACTAACGCTCCTCCCTTATGCAACTCTCGTATGGTTGATGCGCGACACCCATACGATGGATCTCCTCCCCACCATGAGTCCCCTTCTAACCAACGCTGCCACATATTTATTTTTTACCCTTGCCTGAAGGTGCCTCCCTTCCCCCTCTCAAGTCATCAAGCTGGTTGTCGCACTTCCACCCCTACCCGAGATATTTTGGGCTGAATTTCTGATGAAATATTCGTATAAGATTAAATATCACTCATAGTGGGTATTTATTTGGATTTATTAATTTTTGAAAAATAAGGTTTCATGGTTAATATGTGACTTATGGTTGTATTATTCCCGATGTGACTCCCCTCCCTAGATTCCAAAGAATTGCTTCAGTGGAATTTATATATCCATTGAGTTTTGAAAGTTTATGAGACTTGGTTGATGCTGTACTTGGAATGAAAAAATTGAGATATATGTGATTATTGAAAGTTACAAAAAAAATTGCAATATTTTGTGAATATTAAATTGTTGCTGAATCTTAAGTGAAATTTTTATCGCTAATTGCATTGTTTATGAATCTTTTTATAAATTAAGTGGAATGTAAGTGTATGCCAAGATGATAAAATTACATAGTTTTTTGAAAAAATATTTCAAATTAATTTTTTAACTTAATTTTAGGGTTCATATTTTAAATTTTTATTTAGTTTTAATATATAACTATTTTTTATGTTTTATTGATTGAAATTCCACATATTATAGTTAAAAATTCTTAAATTTTTTGAAAAAATAATTTTATTTAACTCTTTATTTAAATAAAATTCTAATAAAAGTAAGATATTAAATGCATTAGGTAAATTTTGTTTTTAAATAAATCATAATTAGAATGTTAAATAAATGAAATTTAATCATGTTTCCTACGTTAATATTTTTTAAATTGATAAATTTTTTTAGTATTGAATTGATTCATTTTGTGCATATTGTGTTTTTTGTAGATCATTTGGAGTGTAATAATTTTTTCCCTATTGAATTAGATTTTAATTTTTTTGGTTTTTATAATGTTGTATTTGACTACTTTGGTAAATTCATATCCATTGTATATAATAGTAAAATATATATTATTAAAAATATAATTTTTTTACTTTAAAAATATATTAGTGAAATTTATATTACTTGAATTAATATTATTAAGATTCATATAATTAAAAATAAGTTTCGTTTACTCATTAAAAGTATTTGATTGGACTATCAATTTAATAATTATTGTTCATATATCTCAATTATTTATTATTTTATAGATGCATATATGGATAAGAGATGGATTGATCTACTGAATAGATTTTCTATTGAATATTTTATGGGGGTTTATTAATTTATTAATTTCACCAGTAGATTTCAAACCGATTTGTCCATATAGAAAATTTGAAAATAGATATATCTTCAAATGAGATATCATGAGGGGAAATTTATTTTTGAATGGGTTTTTGAAAAACTATAAGAATTGGACATGTCATGGGGAATATTATGTTTCATGTCACCGATCATAAAATGTTCAAATGGATATTGATTCGATAGTAATTGATTTGATGAACATAATGATCAATGGCATGATACACTAGTTTCCTCCTAATAATAGTAACTTCGAGAATACTAATTTTTGAGGGAGTAAACCTTGTTCTGGTGTAGATGGATAATAATTGAAATTCTTTGACATTCTTGATGATAAATGTACCGAATTATATCCCAAATGCACTGGATTTAGTAAATTTTCATTTATTGTAGAGTTGTGACACTTGAAGGCCTTGAATTCATGGACAGACACCACCTTTGATATGTTATTGGTATATTGGTAGAAGGTACTCCCTATTAGAGTGAAAATTCTAGTTTTTTACTACCAATCTGGAAAGTTAACAGACATCCTGGGTTTCACATATGATACCATTGATTCATTCCCTAATAAATATATGTTATTCATAAAACAAAATGTGCAACTCAGTGCTTTTATTTCTTTTAACTCATCCGAGTGGAAGCAGGATGAGGTTAATCAAGGTCGTTGGATTCTTCCATGCAGGATATTGAACCATGAGAAGAAGATCGTCACAAATAAAATGTGTTGCTTCTTACTGAAACTTGAGTTTAAGAGAATATTCACATCATCTAAAATCACTAAATTGATGACATGGCATGCAGAGAAAAACAAGGAGGCTGATAAGTTAACTCAGCCATCAGATTTGGTGTGGCAGCAAAGGTTTTAACTCATTCGAGTCTATGGTTGGTGAAATCCATAGTATGTGGACAATGATGTTTGTTTCATAAAATCTTCACACGTGGTTATGTATGAAGAAATCATTTTTGTTACTTTCTACTCTTATTTATGGACCAAGAGGGGCCAATAATAAAATTGATGTTTACATGCAACTGTTGATTGATGGGTTTTAAAAAAATTGGGCAGAAGATGTGATAACTTTTGACTTGATATGTAATGAAATTTTTAGACTATCGGACACTTTATTGTGGATAATTAATGACTTCCCAACAAATTATAACTTATCAGGTTAGAGTATAAAAGGAGAATTTCCCTACCCTTGTTACAAAAAAAAATAAGAAATCAATATGGCTTCAAAACTGTAGAAATTGGGCATGCCTTGGTCACATATTATTTATTCCTCCACTAAACAAATAAATCATGTCAAGGGTTCAGATTTTAGCATATCATGACCAAGAAAACATTCACATGGTGTTTGATTTTCAGGATTTGTTGGATCTTGTGTTGTCTATTCTTATTGCAGATATACAATATAGTCATAATTGGAAGAAGTGGAGTGTCTTTTTTGAATTTCCTTAATGGAAAGAAAAAAAAATTAATGCACAATTTGTATGTTATGTACATTGAGAAAAATGTTTGTAATAATATATTGTGGGTCATTTGGGTGTCAATGAGAAATCAAAAGATAGTGTCAATTCATGAAATGATTTACAAGAAATGGCGTTGAAAAAACCTTTTCATGTATAGTTGGGTGATGATAATAAGACATACATATCTGTTGCACAGTACATAATGAGTAAAAATAAAAAGAATCACTTTTTTCTATTTTGAATATGGTAAAGGTGGTCTATGTTTATTGTTCTAATATTTCCAAGTGTAAATGTGGTGATCAAGACATTGTAGGGGCTAAAAAGTCAAGATAATCATACTTTACTTAAACAGTTAATTTCGATCACAATTAATGATTATTTTCCTACCAATGTTAGAGTTGTTGACTTAAGTTTATTGTTTTTTCAAAAAACTCTATTCAAGAAACCACTGCATGTGTGATTTGAAAAATCTGCATTATAAGATTATTATCACGCTATGTCATTTATAGAAACTATTTCCTCTTTTCTTTTTTGATATTATGGTCTACTCGACTATACATTTAAATGGTGAAGTCGTTGTTGGCAGTCCCATGAAATTTAAGTGGATGGATCTAATTGAACAATACTTGAATACATTGAAACAATATGTATGTAAAAAAAATCCTCCAAAATCTTCATATGCTAAGGGTTATTTGATGGATGGATAAACCTATTTTCATGTCACATATCTTAATGATATTGAAATTAAATTATATAAACCTTCCCATATTAACAAATTCCCAATTAAAGAATGGATGATGTTTGATATGACAATGATGAGCGGGTTCAAGGTCATTGATACATATTGTTAAACACTTCAACGGTTATGTCATTGATACAGCAAGTCATATAGTTGAACTATTATATGTCGTGGTTTTATATTTAATTTGTTCATAAAATATTACTATTCTTCAATTTAAGACGCATATTGTTAATTTGAAATGTGAAAGGCCCAGTGGCACTAATCATTATATCTAATAAGTTCATTTCAACTCATTTCATGAGCGGTTCAAGACTCATGTACATATATATAATTGAAACAATATTTATTAAAATGCATTTGAGGTTCATTTTCATGCCCCAACTTCTATTAACTCATGTGAAATTTGTAGGTTCACAAAATTAATGAATTAGGTACTCATACAGTGACTGGAGAATTCAATCAACTAGTTGATAGTCTATTTATTACGGATCCTAATTATAAGTGTTTGGATGCTAACAGATTTTGATTTTTCACTAGTGATGTAGCTATGAATTGAGCAATTAAAAATAATAGTATTTGTTATCTATCCATCGACACAAGTTATTATTATAGATTTTTGAGGGGAATCATTAAAGTTATCTATGATCATGGATTAAAATATACATTATTTAAGTGTGATTGCGTCAATATGGTTCTTGGAATGAAAGTTCCATTTCCAATTTATGTTGGTAAACTTTAATAATATTTTGTATAAAGATGACTAGGTAAGAAACAAGTCATTTATATTGGCATCACAAGAAAAGTAAATTTGATTTGTTACCACTGATTCAAACTAGAAAGTTATAGTGAAAATGTTTAAAAATTGAGTTTTTTTATTGAACAAGTGGGGATAATATTAATGTATTTCCTAAGAAAACTCTTGACTAAACCACTATAGTTGTATGAGAAGATATTAAATGGGTCATGGAGACCGTTGAAGGAGAAGCGGTCAATTTTCATTATCAGTGAAAGGTTTCCTATAACTTTTTTCATTTATATATAAAAATAATTCATAGTTTTTAAAAAAAATATGAATTATTTTTGATAAATTTACTCGGTTTAACTTTATTTTACTTTAAAAAATGTTGATATATCACATGAAGATTAAGGTTATTTTTCTAGTGTTAGTGGAATGTATGATATTAATTTTATGTTAATTTACTTTAATTATTCATATGTGTATTCTCCTATCAGTATCATATTTTTAATGAAAAAGTAGTTATTGTTTACCAAATTATGAATTTATTTTTAACAAGATCGTGTACATCTTCTAGTGGACATAGGGTCCCTAGTAGAAAGGTTTATGCTTGGAACTCTAGTACTAGACTAGAAGTCTTATTTGAAGACACCTTTCATCCATTTGGAGAGTGGGGGTTCATTAATTCATCAGTTGGGATATATGATATGATACTCCCAAATATTCCCTCTGACGACTCAAGAATGGACATCATTCCCTTAGGTGATGATCGAAAAATTATAGAGGGGGGTTCATGTAAGATTAAAATTTAAATTCTCATGATATTATTTATATTATTATTACAGGTAATGAAAAAAATGGAATGGGATAATTTGATATCTTATCCAGATGAGTTTCAGCCAATGTGTATATCAAAATTCTTAAAATTATGGAAAGATTACAAAGGACTGGTGAAAATAGATCATCGGGCAACATTTATGGGTGTGTTAGACATCTTAGAGAGAGTTTCGTCAAGTATTATTCCTACCTAATGGCATGATTTGGTTTCTTATCGGTCAAGTAAGGTTGTGATGTTGAGATTAATTTCTTTGAATATATTAATGACTTTAATGTTGTATATGTCTAATAAAAAATACATTAAATTTTGATGAAGTTTGGTCATCATTAACATAATTGATCAGTGTAGGGGACGCCTTCTAGACTTGTCACTTGGCATGTTCCACAACTTAGACATGATGCACATTTAGAATTCTTTTTCAATCAAATATTTAAAAGGTTATAAAAGAACATGCATATAAATATATAATTGGTGTTCTGCTTATGTAGTCACGCTAGCAAAGTGAGCCCACCTATCATGATCTCCTCCCTCCAAAGGTACCCCTCCTAGACTGGAAATCAAGGAAAATAGATAATGAACTCTAAGTCCCACCTCCAGTAGGCCACAGGTTTACAACTAGCACCGAGAATATAAAAATCTCACATATAGAAGGCATTACCCTTAATAATAATAAGGATCGAGAGATATGATAAATCAATTGTAAATCAACTCCATCACATAATATAAAAAAATTATCCCACAATGCATGATCAATATCAACAAATAAAGATAATATTATCCAAGTAAATACCAAAAGACCAGTCATATAGAAGCAGCTAAGCAACAACTCCAATAATCAAGCTAGTAATGTCCTACTTGATCCTAGAAATTCTCCTAGAAACCTAAAAAACTATTTACATATATTTATGGTGAGAAAAAAAAAATATACTCAATAGAATCATAGTCAAGGTCTCTCATTCACATGTGAAAAGGTAATACTAATGCACCAGTGAACAAACAGCAGAACCAACATACACCTAAATAGGTCAACTAACCAATCTCAACCTCATCATGGCATGCTCTCCAAATAATGCATCCAATATCAAGCGTCTTGTGCTATCATTCCTTCCATGCATATCTCATCACATATCCATCCATCCCTAGTGTGGATTGGGATGCATCCCTACCTATCTCAACCTCTCACAGGGTATAGTATTTGGTGGTAGCATCAGTTATACCACAATCTCATCCACGCAACCAATGTAGTAGGGTATCATGAACATGAAGGACATCAACCTTGTGACTTCCTACCACACATGAACCCCACCACAAATTATATCATTATGACTATTTGATCTCCAACACCAACCCATCATCATCGCTACCACTAAAGGAAGAGTGGGGAAGAGGGGCTAGTCCAGAAGCATCTGTTTACTGCAAACAGATTTGGAATTCTTGATAACATCTGTGATGTATGCAACGGCAGCGGTCACAATGAAGGCACATGTCCATATCAACATGCTTTCACTGTTGAAAAGAAAAGAAGACATCTGATGCCGTCAAAGAATGATGCAGCTACCTTGGGGAGAAATCAGAAGAATGTTGTGAACACACATTTCCCCAAGAAGATCTCAAGTATGGAAGTTGAGAAGACCCAAGATTTTAGATCCATGAAATTGAAGGGTCATTCATCCAAAAGAAAAAGTGGGATGAATCTCGGATGAACCCATGTGGAAAACCTAAACCAGCTGCAAAAGTTCCAAATGACATTGGTAATCTGGCCAGAAGATTTGAAAATAATAAGGAAACATGAAGATGAGAAAGCCAAGGCTGGTGACAAAGGAAAAGGATAACTTTCACATGATGAAGACACAATGCAGGAGAGATTGCAAACAAAGAGAAACACACGTGTCAAAGAAGTTCTGTGTGAGAGATGCAAGAAATCTGGTCACATTGCAAAAGGTTGCCTAACCTTAATACCAGAGCAAGAAGAAGTCCTTAAGAGGAGTAGGAATGTATCATTCATGATGGCTGCTAAGCAGAACAATTCTCCACACAAAGCAGAAGAGAATGTGAACAGAGCCATGCCACACCGACAGATGTCAGAACATATGTTCAAATGTGCAGGCATGAAGACTGGAGTGAACAGAGGAACTTGGTTGAGAAAAGAACCTCAACCAATCAAGTCTTCTTGATGAAGCAAGAAGGAACCACCTTAATCTCGTAATCATTTGTGTATTGTTTTTGTGCTAATAATGCAGGGAATTGAAGGTGAAGCATGCTCTCAGGGGGAGAACCTGAGAAGTAGTGAATGCTGTCAACTCTTGATAGCCAAGCTGAAGAAGTTTCCATCCTTAGTAGATTCTTCAATTGATATTC
Source organism: Viscum album (assembly GCA_963277665.1). Lineage (NCBI taxonomy): Eukaryota > Viridiplantae > Streptophyta > Magnoliopsida > Santalales > Viscaceae > Viscum > Viscum album. Next base: position 371,858,055 of record OY728121.1, read on the forward strand.
AAAGATTATGATGATGAAGGATCACTCTTGATGAAGATGATGAGGAGTGTTTCCCTTGAGGGGGAGAAGAATGAAGAAGCTTCCATAATCACTGTTTCAATCAATATCAACTCCAGGTGGACTCAAAAGTAGTTATTCTGTGAATTTCTTGAAGAACGCACCAATGGAGAACGTATGTCATTTCTCAATCTCTATCCCTTGGTTACTCAGATCAAAGATTATTCTACAAAGGGGAAGTAACTGAATTGATCAGTGACATAAAGAGAATGGAAGTGCCCCAAGGTCACTTATCCTGCCGATTTCACTTGAATATTTTTGGTCTATTTGCTTATGTGAGTGCAGGAGTTTCAGGTTGATTTTTCCCAACCATGTTTGTTTTTCTACCTGGAATAAAAGTGGTAAACCCTTGAAGACAAGATACATGAGTTATCATCTCATGTTGGTATCATGATCTGTGGATCACGGACAGCCTTGTTGACTTAATCAAATCCTCTTGTTTTCTACATCGAGCATTGCTCAAGTAGACTTAGAGTGAAATGATTAATGAAACATTGCTTAAGTATGGATTGAAACCCTCCCTACCATGTGCTTTGTATTTCTTGTCAATAAGGGGGAGAGAAAGTGAAATGAACGTTTGAAAAGAAAAGTTGATTGAATAGAAGAACGTTTGAAAAGAAAAGTTGATTGAATAGAAGATTCTCATTTTGACATTGACAAATTCATTTTAGAAGATGTATAAGGTATTGACAACAAAATACAAAGGGGGAGATTGTTGGAACCACCTTGTGTATAGGTTTGTATTTGTTGTCAATCGTTGTCAATGGAATATCAAAATGAAAGAGATCAAGAAGTACTCCAATAAAATGGAGGAATGGAAGCTCACAATGAAGGAGATCATGAAGTACTCCGATGAAGTAGAGGAGTAGCGACTCAGACGATTGTTGTACTGATCGTAAGTTCAAAGAACATGTGTCAAAGGTGATACATTGTTTACAACAATGAAGAATGTGGGGTGTGATCCATCTGAGGTCGATTAAAGAAGAATGAGGTGAGAACCGTGCAAGAGACTTCTTGAAGAATAAGATCACATGTTTTGCATGAAGTTGATCATGACGGTTGAAGAAGAAGACAATGTGCAATGATTGGAATTCTGCGATAGCCATGCACATCACATTGTCATAGAAGATGATGATGCTAAAGTTGTTCCTTCAAAGACTACATATCACAATAGTGGAGGTTGTGATAAAAGCAGAAGAGTTGCTGAAGTATACAGATCACCAAGAAGAAGCGCTGTTGAGGTGATCGTCCTTGTCGACAAAGCAAACAGACGACATACAAATTTGTTGGCAAAAGAGATTCTATGGAGGCAGGTCGAGTTCGCGGACTGTGGATAATGATCCATGTTTCATTCAAGGAACGTCGAAAAAGGAATGCATGAACTGGAGGCGGACAAAAAGAACAACATTGAAGGTGGCGCCGTTTTCCAGTGTTTGCCAAATTTTTGGGGTCCAAAATTTGGAGGTTGGTGAGCATCACGAAAAGAGGATTTCCAGGAAGATCATAATTTAATATGGCAAAGGAATGAGTTTCGCGAAGATGGGATGCATGGACTGGATTTCACGAAGACCAGAAGAATGGAGTCGGTGAGTCTTCGCGATTACGTCAAGCTTCGCGAACAGCAGCGGCTGGAGAGCTTCGCGGCGATGAAGGGCTTTGCGAGGGAGCTTCGCGGCGAAGGCGTGAAGGAATGTTGGGCTTTGCGAAGGTAGCTTCGCGGCGCTGTCGCGAAGGTATGTTGACGGTGATTCTTCGCGACTACGTCAAGCTCCGCGAACGGAAGATTGTCGTGGAGCTTCGCGATTTGGACAGAATTCCAGCAGAAACTTTGGAGCTTCGCGATTTGAGATGATGTGGCGTTGACTTCGCGTGGAAGGGACGAGGGTCGGGGGAATCGCCTATAAATAGAGGCTGACCCCCTCAAGAGAAGAAGAGAGAGCTCTCAACGAAAAACCATTGCTCTCGGTTCGCAAAGGTCACTCGCGAAGGTAGTTTTGCTTCGCGAAAGTTGAGCTTCGCGGCAGCTATCCGAGCTCCGCGAAAAGGTTGCGTCCCGCATTGGCTCATTGAGCTTCGCGAAGAGGCAGGAGCTTCGCGGCGACTTTCCCAGCTCCGCGAAAAGAGTTCGCCCCGCGTTGGCTCAGTGAGCTTCGCGAAGTGGCAGGAGCTTCGCGATATCCAAGCATTGCGAAGGCTTGAGCATCGCGAGAGTGCTTCGCGATTGAGCTTCGCGAAAAGGCAGTGGCTCTGCTCAGAATTGCTTGAGCTTTCCAAAATTGGGAGCCGTGCGAAGTAGGGTACTTTGTGAAGACCCTTTCCTAAGGTTGTTCGCCTAGTGGACAGGGGCAAGAGGAGTATTCATCAGTGGATGAAATCTGGACTTTGACAGAGCATCAATTATTGAGCAATCACACAAGTGATTGTGATTCAGGCAAACAAGAACAGGGGATCTAGTGCATTCAGTCATTGCACTAAAGGAGGATTGAACAGAAAAGTGCATCAACTCTGAACTCTGATGCAAGCAAAGTCTCATGCTGAACAAGAGACACAAAACTTCATGTCTATCCATTGAAGAGACTTTCACGTCTATAAACTGTGTGAGACTTCACCCAACGGCAGTGAGCCAGGGGGAGTCAACGGGAGTGACCCGAGGGAAGCAGTGAGCTATCCCTGAACCTTTGTAAAGGCAGTGAGCCTGAGCCAGAGTGACTGTGTCCGAACAGTTGTATCCGCAGCTAGTGAAACATAGTGGATTTAGGTACGACCGGCAACCTGTCGGCGTATGCTCCTTGGACGTAGCCCTTAGTGGTGAACCAAGTAAAAATGGCTGTGTCATCTATCTCTGCATGTGAATGTTTAATTGCTGATCATATCCATCATACATGTTTAAGTAGTTCCTACCAACGTGAGAACAAGATCCACAACTTAAAGAAGAAAAAGTTGTCACCCTGATTCACCCCTCCCCTCTCAGGGTGTCCTGGGGTCCTACATTAATATCATATAATTAAATAAACAATATTTTATCCTCAAAAATCTCGACTGGAAAACTACACGGCGTGTAATAATTAATACATGGCGTGTACTTGTATTCCATAAAACTACACGGCGTGTACATTTAATACACACAGCGTGTACTTTTATTTTTCCATTTTTCTCCAACACATTTATTAAACCTTGAGTAATGTCTATTTATTTCTTAAATAAATGTAACTGCATTACTCGCTAACAAATATATTATTTCGCCCGCAATATATTCTCTCGAATAACTAGTGTCGAAATAAATGCAATCAGTGGCATTTGGCGGAGCCTGCCTAAAATTCAAGGTTAGCGTCTAGCAACACTCCAAAGCACCCATAGAGAATGAAGTTAACGTCGCAATGACGTGTCACCTCCTACGAACGCTTACCGTGTAATATAATCTCTTTGTCTCGATATCTCCAATCAAGCGGGTTGCATGCTAGTATCATCAACTCATGTGCTCGATTATTCTTTCTTTGACTTCCCGAAATTGAACTCGCTCATACCTTACCATGGCCATGAATTTATTTATGCTATATCAATTTCATCAAAGGGCCTGAGATATCTACTTCCGTTATGGAACAGAAGGGACAAATCCTTTCTCGCATTATCTATTAATGCAGTATTACTCGTGACGCACCCAACGTATCCTACCTCGCTGCGAACAGTGTGTCGTCACAGTTTTCGTCAATACATCTAAGTGCGCGAGTTGTAATACCCATTAATAATAATCTTAAAGTCTAAGGACCAATACACACGTCCGCAGATACGAACATCCAATAACACTATGAAATGTGGATTTCCTACTAGCGGGTCTCGTTCTCATAATATCCTCTTGGATATTACCAAGGGCACACACCATGAGAAGGTGTCTCAAAGTTTTATGAGTTTCCACCCCTAATGACCTGTATTATTTGTGTCCCTCAAATAATATCATCCGACCATATAACATATATTCAAGAACAGTGTTATGGCGCTTCTGGGTTCTCATCATAGCAGGGATCCGCTATGACCCTTTAATGCAACAGTTGTCCTTAGGACATTATCACATGCATTGTCACGCAGAAGAATAATCAAGATGTGATAAGGCTTTTATTAATGAATAAAGTACAAAGTGGTTGGTTCTAGACCACTAACTCCAACAGACTCCCACTTGGACTAGAGTCAACTGCTAACAACCTTTAACCCGCTAGCTCTCACATGATATTCATGCTTCTGCTGAGATAGGCCTTTAGTCATGGGGTCCGTCACGTTATCTTCTGTGGACACTGCTCACTGCAACTTCACCCCTCTGATAGAAATCCCTCAAGAGGTGGTACTTCCGGAGTATATGCTTTGTCCGTTGATGTGACCTTGGTTCTTTTGCAAAAGTCGCTGCTGCAGTATTATCACAATACAATGTAATGGGATCTTTACTGCTAGGCACCACATCAAGCTCCTGGACAAAGTTCCAAATCCAGACGGCTTCCTTGGCTGCATCAGAAGCTGCTATATATTCGGACTCCGCTGTAGAATCGGCGACAAGTGGCTGCTTTGAACTCTTCCAGCTCACAGCTCCTCCATTGAGACAGAAAACATATCCAGATTGCGACTTCATATCGTTCTGATCTGTCTGAAAACCAGCATCAGCATACCCTCTGATGACAAGCTCCTCGTCCCCTCCATACACCAGGAACATATCTTTAGTTCTTCTCAGATACTTAAGGATAGTCTTAACAGCAGTCCAATGTTGTTCTCCTGGATCTACTTGATATCTGCCTATCATGCTCAGTGCATACGCAACATCAAACCTGGTACATAACATGGCATACATGATGGATCCTATAGCCGAAGCGTACGGGATCTTACTCATCCTATCTTTCTCCTGTTGTGTCTGGGGACACATTTTCTTAGAAAGATGTAAGCCATGTGACACTGGAACCAATCCCCTCTTGGATTTTTCCATACTAAATCTCTTTAGTATCTGGTTAATGTATGTACCCTAACTTAGTCCAAGCAGCCTCTTGGATCTGTCACGAATGATCTTGATCCCTAGAATGTAGGCTGCTTCTCCCAAGTCCTACATGGAGAAACACTTGTTCAACCAGTTCTTAACTGACTGTAAGACTAGTACATCGTTTCCAATAAGTAATATGTCGTCAACATATACTACTAGGATAACGATCGCATTCCCATTAAACCGCTTATAAACACATGGCTCACATTCGTTCTTAATGAAACCAAATTCCTTTATGGCTTCATCAAATCGAATGTTCCGTGACCTGGATGCTTGCTTCTATCCATAAATGTATTTCTGCAACTTGCAAACTCGTTTGGCTTCACCTGATTTTCTAATTCATTCTTGAATTCCTTCAATTTCTCTAAGGATTCTGACTTATACCTCATTAAGTAGACAAATCTGTATCTACTCAAATCATCAGTAAAAGTAATGAAGTAAGAATATTCACCTCTAGCTTCTACTGGAAATGGTCCACATACATCCGTGTGTACCAATCCTAGAAGCTCTGTGACCCTTTCACCCTGTCCACCAAAAGGCGGCTTGGTCATTTTACCTTGTAAACAAGCGTGACATCTATCAAGTGGTTTTAACTCAGTTGAGTCTAAATAGTCATCTTGGCAGAGCTTCGTCAAGTGCTTCTCGTTCACATAACCAAGGCGGTGATGCCACAACTGGGTGATATATGAGTCATGTGAGTCTGTTTCGTTATCGATTGTCAACACTTGGTTTCCGTAATTTAATACATACAAACCATTATTCAAATGTGTCATACCATAACATACGTTGTTCTTATAAAAGAGACAACCCTTATTTCCAAACTTGAAAACAAATCCATCCATATCCAAACAAGATACAGAAATTATGTTCTTGGTAACACTACGCACAAAATAACAGTTTTATAAAACCAAAATCATGTCAGCTGGCAATGAGAGGTGGTAGACGCCAATAGCCAACGCAGCCAGCCTTGCGCCATTGGCAGCTCGAAGATCCACCTCTCCTCTGGCAATCTTATTAAATCTACTTGGTTCCTGCATTTGAATACAGATGTGAGCCCCACAAACTGTATCTAATACTCAATGTGTAGAAATAGAAAAATTGCACTCGATAACGAACGCACATTTAGCGTCCCCACGCTTCTGGGTGCAGTTCCTCTTCTAGTGGCTCTGCTTGCCACATGCAAAACACACCGCCTCTCGTTCCTTGCTCTGCCTCCAGATCTTCCCCTTCTTGGAGGGACGGTGCTCGGGGGCTTCAGATCGTTTATAAGTCTTTGGCCCCTTTGTCTTGTCCTTCCTTTTCTTGTTCACCATAAGGACTACAGGTTTGTCACGCCCCATGTCCTTGTCAACCTGGCGAATCAAGGTCAGAAGCTCTGACAGACTCTTCTCATTGTCGCTCATGTTATAGTTGACAATGAAGCTAGAGAAGGTCTTGGGCAGTGATGATAGGATGAGATCTGTACGCAACTCATCCGGGAATTTAATCCCTAAGATGTTCACGCGTTCAATGTAGCCAATAAGCTTGACTACATGAGGCCCAGCTGGCGCAGACTCTCCAAGCTTCGTGGTAAACAAAGCATTGGAGATCTCATACCTCTCTTGTATCGCCTTCTCTTGGTAGAGATCTTTAAGGTGAGACATCATGTTATACGCGTCCATGTTTTCATGTTGCTTCAAGAGCTCATTAGACATGGCTGATAGCATGAAACAATGGACATTTGTGGCATCATCCATGTGTTTCATGTAGAGAGATAATTGCTCATCACTAGCCTCTTTCCCAGGCGCAACTGGAATAGGCTCTTCCAGCACATACAATTTCCTTTCGTGGCGAAGGACGACGCGTAAACACCTCTGCCACTCTTGGAAATTGGTGCCGGTGAGAAGGTTTTCCTTCTCGAGTATGGTGCGCAATGATATGTTTGAAGTCATTTTTTTATCGTTTCTACAAATTAAGATGAGCAAAGGTTTAGTACTTTATTACAAAAATTGAGAGAAATAAATAAATTAATACTTATTAGTCTCCCACTATTTTATCGAAATCCAATAACTCTCACCATTGATTTCGGAATATTCTGTTGCCTGAATATTCTAGTGGCAAAGATCCATATTGCCCTTCGCATTACCCCAACTAGGGTTGGTCAAGCAACTTGAAGGGTTTTAGGTAGGCATTCCAAATGTCAACTGCATTAACTCGCAACTCCTTGATCCGCTGGGTGGACTCCCCAATCCTGAAATCCTTTATTTTGGATTTCCACAACCTTTGTCTATTGGTCACACCAAGTCCTGCTGTGGCAGTCAACCCTTGATGTGAACCAAGTCAAGTCAACTCAAAACCTTGAATTAGAATTCCCCGATAATTGAAAGCACCCCAACTAGGGTTGGTCAAGCACTTTGAACTATGGTTCGATTCTAACCAAGATTATGGAAGCCTATACCGACTTAATATTTCTTTTTGAGAGATTTTATCCTTATACGTAAATTGTCATTTTATTATCTTTGATTGCATGCTTGTTAATATTAAGTGGGATATACTTAAGTAATTAACCATGTCTAAGATAATATTTACGTATAAGCCGGTTTTATTTTAGTTCTATCTTGCATGCTCATTTAATTCATTAATTGTGTGATCGTGACAACACACCCACAATAAATAAATCATGCAACTGACAGAAATAAAATAAATGGTATGATCATGAGCTTTTCTATTGGTTATTTTATCTAGCGGTTGATAACTAACCCAAGACCTAGGGGAGAAACACCTTGAACCTTTCGGGTTCGTGTTTACAGCTTTCCACATGTCCACCTTTGTATCTCCTTGGATTGGTTTCACCTTGGCTCCTGACTTGAGCCGCCTCCACTAGCTTGGGAACTCCATCAATTACATATGCATTTATCTCACACGCAGGTGAGGGGTAAAAAGAGGGTTTTACAAAAAAGAATCATTGGGCGCGCAGACCCTACATATTAATGAGGAGATGGCTCGCAGGCCAACAAATTTAATTTAAATAAATAAATTAAAAGAAACCATTCACATACAAAGGTTTCGGTCTGGCTCATGATCATCCATACATGCAACAATATTTACGCATAAATAAAACTAGTATTCAATTCTTTAATTGTTCTTGTTTAAGATAAATCACGCTCGAATTAATTAATTATCTTTAATTAATCAATCCTTTTATCTTAAAACTCTTTTCTGAATTTCCTTAAGATTCTCATCAATCATAATTTTAAACAAATAAATTCATTTAAAATTATCCTTGTACGTAACTTGTACCTTGGAGGCAACCCGGTGAATTCTCGTTCATTACGCAGATGTTAAATTAAACACATATATATAAAACACATATCACGTGTTGTGCCTCAGCTTTACGCCTGCACCATGGTACACGTCTCAAGGGTTTGTATAATATAATAATAAATTTTAATAAATCTGCGTAATTTGGGTGAGTACACGGCGTGTAGTTCTGACTACACGGCGTGTACTTTTTCTTCATCGTCCATCCGAAATACACGCCCGGGGACATGGCGTGTCAATGTACTTCAGAAATTTCCGGAGTACACGGCGTGTTCTTTTGGACACACGCCGTGTAGTTTCCGCGTTACACGGTTTCCAGTCGGGCAAGCCGTATACGGGGTACACGGTCCAACCCAAACCCGAAGGGACTACATGCCGTGTTCATTGGACCACACGGCGTGTAATCCAAAAACCGTGTGTCACCTGTTTCTGGTCAACACACAGTGTCATAAATGACTTCAATACACGGCCTGATTTGGCGGATCGGTCAATGCATTGAACCTAGACTACACGGCGTGTACTTCTGAATACACGTCGTGTATTCTGGTGTTGTACGGCCAGAAACGTTTGGCTCCTCCGGATGAGTTCCTCTATTTTATTTTAATCAAAATTAAAAGAAAAATTCGTTTCTGTGAGGTGAACGAGAAACGAGAGGAGGAACAGATCTCGAGATTCAGATTTCCAGAACGATTAAACATGAATTGAAATAACTAAATTATTAAATGCGTAAATCACCAACGAAAAACTAAATAATTATAATCAACGATATGACCGCTCTGATACCACTTGTAGGTTCTGGGCGCAGCGGAAGCGCGTTGGTGGGGGTTTGCCCAACTTTAATTTTAACGTTAACAACGTTCAATCTGAGATCTGTCACGATTTAAAACGCCGGATCTTCGAAATAGAACGAACGGAAAAGAAAAGAAGAGTCTCGGAACCGTTGAGATAGGATCATCATATGTTGGTTATAATTAATTTAATTAATTCATAAGAATTACCTCGATGGAATTCTTTCTTCGTTGGAGTCTCCGGTTACGATTCTGTAATCTGTCGTTGCGTCGTAGAATCCAAGTATAGGATTCCTCTAGCGGTGATCCACACGTGTTCCATGTATCTTTGGACGTCGCCGAAGGGATCTCTGGGTGCTAGCGTGGAAGAACCTTCGCTTGCGATGTCCGCGTTCGACCGCCTTGATCCGGTGGAGGATCCTGCTCTCGTAACTTGAAAGCGTTCTTGATGAGAAGGGAATTCTCTCTTGGCTTGAGAGTATTTCCAAAAAAAAATGTTGTGCACAACAATGGCTAGATCTCATGAGAATAATGTAATAGGGATTTATAATACTTAGAATAATAAAATAAATTAATTACCCAAAAGTATTTAATCATTTCATTTAATTCTTAACAATACCCCATGTCATAATAATGATAGTTGACTATCATTATTACTTGACATGCGCCCAGCGTATTACATTTAATATCATTTAATTAAATAAACAATATTTTATACTCAAAAATCCCGACTGGAAAACTACACAACGTGTAATAATTAATACACGGTGTGTGCTTGTCTTCCATAAAACTACACGGCGTGTACATTTAATACACACGGCGTGTACTTTTATTTTTCCATTTTTCTCCACCACATTTATTAGACCTTGAGTAATGTCTATTTATTTCTTAAATAAATGTAACTGCATTACTCGCTAACAAATATATTATTTCGCCCACAATATATTCTCTCGAATAACTAGTGTCGAAATAAATGCAATTAGGCATCCTTAAATAATTATTAAACCACAGTCGGGAATAATATTTATTTAACTTGTTAAATTAATATTTAACTGAGATACATGGACACACTTAGTGTGTGACCCTCTATGCCTCTTTCTCAGTGGCATTAGGCGAAGCCTGCCTAAAATCCAATGTTAGCAACACGTCAAGGCACCCATAGAGAAAGAAGTTAACGCCGCAATGACGTGTCACTTCCTACGAACGCTTATCGTGTAATATAATCTCTTTGTCTCGATATCTCTAATCAAGCGGGATGCATGCTAGTGTCATCAACACATGTGCTCGATTATTCTTTCTTTGACTTCCTGGAATTGAACTCGCTCATACCTTACCATGGTCATGGATTTATTTAGGCTATATCAATTCCATCAAAGGGTCTGAGATATCTACTTCCGTTATGGAACAGAATGGACAAATCCCTTCTCGCATTATCTATTAATGCAGTATTACTCGTGACGCACCCAACGTATCCTACCTCGCTGCGAACAGTGTGTCGTCACAGTTTTCGTTAATACATCTAAGTGCGCGAGTTGTAATACTCATTAATAATAATCTTAAAGTCTAAGGACCAATACACATGTCCGCAGATAGGAACATCCAATGACACTATGAAATGTGGATTTTTTACTAGCGGGTCTCGTTCTCATAATATCCTCCTGGATATTACTAAGGGCGCACACCATGAGAATGTGTCTCAAAGTTTTATGAGTCTCCACCCCTAATGACCTGTATTATTTGTGTCCCTCAAATAATATTATCCGACAATAGAACATATATTCAAGAACAGTGTTATGGCACTTCTGGGTTCTCATCATAGCAGGGATCCGCTATGACCATTTAATGCAACAGCTGTCCTTAGGACATTATCACATGCATTGTCACGCAGAAGAATAATCAAGATGTGATAAGACTTTTATTAATGAATAAAGTACAAAGTAGTTGGTTCTAGACCACCAACTCCAACAGTAATAACATCAACCTCTCAATCTGAGGGAAGGAGACGTACATTGAGCTATCACTGCCATAAAATATCTGACTTACTATTTTAGATAGGTGAATATAAAAATAATATGATTTGATCATAATTACACAAATATTCTAAAATATCCTTAATGCTATTATTTCTTAATATTGTATTTGAGTCATTTGAAACCGGAAAGAGACATATTCTTTATATTTCAATCCTCATTCACATTTATGTTCAATTTTCATTTTCCTTTCCTTTCTCATATCAAAAGGTGACTAAAAGTACTATTTCTTTCTTGATATGAGAAGGGAAAGGAAAATGAAAATTGAATGAAAATGAAAATGAGGATTGAAATACAAAGAATATAAATATGATCGTAATTTGACAGTGCAATGCCAGTGGCAACAACAAAAACCAACATGTGTGCTTGAGAGGGATAGCTCAAAAATTAGTCTAAAGCATTTCATGGGATCATCATTATATAAGCCACCATATTGAATTTAATACTATCAAAAGCTTGTGAGGAAAGGAGATGGAAGTTTGTAGCATACCTTGGGGAAATAATATTTGAAAACCTGTGTCATTATGGTGTACTCCAAGCTTTAAGATTAATTATTTCAAAACAACCATTCCATAGACACTGTTCTCAATATAGGCCGGTGATGAACCAATCGGTAGCAATAAAAATGAACATGAATGACTCAATAAATTTAAAAAGCTAATGGCGCTTTCTCTAATAGTCTGCTAGACAAAAACTACATAAATGGCACTTTGATTTTATTTGCTTACATAAATGTTGATGTCTATGAAATTGACCTGAATGATTTAACAAATCAAATGTGAGATTTTTAAATGTTTTAGAGATTGATTCTACTTCCCATGATAAAATTTGATAACCATGCATTTTTTAATCCATTTTAACACTTGATTCACTAGATTTTCATAGGCAGTCTTCCTATCACATAAAAATGAAGCACACACTCACCTCTCCAAAATTGATAAGCATGCATTTTTTTATCCATCTTAACACATGATTCACTGGATTTTCATAGGTGGTCTTCCTATCACATAAAAATGAATCACAAGCTCACCTCTTCAAATTTTGTAGACAGGTAAAAAATGAAAAATGATACATGATCTCTTGAATTAGATGTAATATGGGAAAGAGTTTGAAAGAAAATCAAAGCCTGGATATTTTAAAGTCTTTGGATTTAATGTTTAGGAGATGGGCATGTATCCAATGAAGGGTTTGAACCCCAAGTTCCCACTGTAATAGAAAATATAATAATTAAGATAAATATGATGTCAAGGAAGATGAATGTATTTTTGAAGATACTCCTCTAACAGTAAACCCTACACAGACTACAACAGGAGGTCATTGATTGTGGAATATTCATTAAATGTTAAATTTGATGAATGAAGTCCTTTTTGAGAACTTCAAAAATTTATTAATTAATTGATGATCTTAACGCAGGATGAATCGGATGAGCTTATTGAAACAGAACTTGTATGCAGTCTAGGACTTTATAATCGATATATTAATGTTTTGTCTGGAGACAGGAAGTTTTACAAAAAAACATACCACATAAAATATAGTAGGTGAAATTGGAACTGGCACTAAACCAGAGGAATAAATGGATGTGAGATCCTATATTTTCTATCTTAGCTTGAACACGTAAACGTTAATGAAAAAATGAACGAAAATTAAGTGATAGATATAACAGAAGATTTAAGACAGCCCATAAGAAATTCAGTTTCCGAATTTGTTGATAAGCCAGGAGATCATCTCGTACAATGTACAAAATCAGTCTAAAAAGAATTTAATAAAAATGGACATATGATAAAAATTAATCCTACATTAGTTTCTCCATGATATAATCAAGAGAAGGAAATAGATACTGGTGAAACTTCTGCTCAAATTGCTAAGCTTGAGGCCACACAAATCCAACTTATTTTTTGTATTTTTGTATCACAAATGAACTTAAACTATTTCAAATGGATTCTAAATGTGTTCTCTTAAATGGATGTATAATTGAAGAAGTTTTTGTAAAACAGCTACCACATTTTTAACTAATCATATTCATAAATTAGCAAAAGTTAGTTATAGTTTAAAGCACCCCGCGGGTTTGGTATGAATAGAATTCAAAATTTTGTCTTAGATATGGTTTTCAAATGGATAAAAACATGCTCAACTATTTTCATAAAGTTTTTAAAGATGTTTTAAATATGGTTTTCAAATATGGTTTTTGTAGGATGAAATCTCATACCTCAATGAGAGCTCAAGGATACGTAGGATTATTCAATAAGAAGCCAACTCAATAGTAGTGCTGGAGGATCAAAAGAATCTCATTAGTGGCGGTGATCATGATACGGTATCCAATGAATCTCAGTAGTGATGATGGTCATTGCTCGGTATCCAGAGAATCTTAGTAGTGACGGGGCTCTTGGTTTTGATTTGTCGAAACTCTACATTCTTGGATTTCATAAGTTACAGTGAAGTTGACTTTGATGCCTGTTGAACTGATAAAAAAAGTACTAGCAGTACTGTCTTGCTAAACAAATCTTAATTGTCTTGGAGTTATCAAAAACAGCAATCAGTTGCAATATCAAAAACGGCAGTACATGGTAGAAACACCTAGTTGTTATGCACGCATCCAGTGGATAAAGTAAACTTTATCTAACTTTGGTTTATGCTTCGATACAACTTGCATAACGAGATATCATACAAGTGCAATTTCTATATCAAAAAAATTTATGCATCACTCAAGAACAAAACACATTGATGCAAGACACAACTTATTGAAGGATCATGCACAAAATAGTGACATATTTGTTTCAACTGATTTCCAATTGATGCAAAACACAACTTATTGAAGGATCATGCACAAAATGATGGCATATGTCTTGAGTTCGTTTCAACTGATTTACAGCTTCCCAATGTTATTAGATGTTGCTCATTTTGATTTTATTAAACTTAACATTGGTATGTTAGTTGTTGCAAATCAATCTATTTTATTTTTTATTTTTTTAAGTATCGTATCATACATATGATATGATAGGAGTGCGGGGTGTGGTTTGTCGTAGTGTGCAACTGCCCAGGGGTAGCTATGTAATTACTCTTACAGTTGTTAGGAGGTTGTTAGTGGTTGTTAGCCAGAGATTGTATTGTAATAATTGTAAAAGGTTGTTAGATGGGTTGTTAATTGTAGGATGTTAGCTATATAGTTAATATCAGTTGTACAGAACTCTAGAAAGTTTTGGCTGATAAATAGATCCTTCTTTATAAGCTGGCAGGGGGTGAGGGTTGGGACTACGAACTGTTTTTAGGAAAGTATTCAGCTGTGCATAATCTATGGTTGTGGCCAGGCCTCGGAGAGCAGCGCCTCTAGAGGATTTCTTCTTCTTATATCTCTTTTTCCTTCTGTTATTTCTGATGTTGTTAATAGAAGTTCCTTTGTTTTCTCTCTCTCTCCAAATTGATTCTTATCAATTGGTGCTTTCATTGATAGATTTTTAGAGAGAAAATCAAGTAGTAGTATCTTGACGGAGAACTCAAGAGGAAACAATGAAGGCGAACGCAACGGCCTAAGCGGTGCTGAAGATTCTTGATCGTCAGTGTAGTCCTCGCAGTAGCTTATGTTATGTAGCAGAGGAGTCCAATTTGAAACAAATTCTTCATCGTTCTTGTTTGTGACAGCTGATCCCGGTACGTCCAGCATCAAAGGCAAACAGCCCACAGCAGTGGAGGGCATTTCACAGCACAGAAACTTGAATCCTTCACGCAGGAGATCTTCTACTTCATCTCCATCCTACTGAGCGCTATGGCAAAGTGAAGAAATAACAGCAGACGCACTAGAAACAGGTGGTTCTGGTTCACGCAATGTTGGAGGACACAATAGACGCGGTAGTTGCAGCAAAGGAAAGCATCCCGCATCAAGAGGAAAGCGACTCGCAGTGGTGGAAACTTGCAGCAAACTGCTTTCCACGCACATGGAGGAACAAATGCGGATGATCTGGACAAATCTGGCTAAGCTAACCAGGAGCTTGGAGGAGAACTCAATGCAAGAGAAGATTCTAGATTTTTCTACTAAGGATCCCGAAATTCTGATCGTAGGGGCTAAGGCATATTTCTCGAATCGGCAAACTCCAGAAAAGATGAAGGTACCGATGATGAAATTGTGCATGCAAGGTATGGCTTGGGTTTGGAATTTCATGTTGGAAATGAATAAGAAAAGGCTTACCTTGATGCACTTCAAAGAAGTGTTGAAGCACGACATTGGAAGAAACGGGGGACTCCAGTTCTGTACAATTGCAGCGTGAGATGCTGCAAGTGGTGCCCATGCAAGTGCATTCTTCGGATGAACCGATTATTCAGCCCCGTAATCCAATTCCACGACACTGATGCCCGAGATGAAAATTGCGCAAGAAAGAACAGCTTTCACCAGTTTCATTGTTAGTCATCGAGAGGAATTTCCGAAATTAGAGAAAGAGATGCAAGCTGGTGCTTTCTCAGAACGCCAGGAATTTCCAAGGCTGATCCCGAAAGTTAAAAATGAGGTTGTAAGTTTGACTGATGTTGGAGGCTTGGAGGGACTACTGTTTGCACGGGAACCGAACAACAAGGGAAAGTAGTATGGTTCCAATTCAGTTCGGTTTGAAGCACCAACGAATGTAGATTCACGCGAGCTGAGTGTCCAACTGCGAGTAGAAATTGTTGGTACCGGGGTTCGTAAAGAACCACACCATAAAGAGCATCAACTTGGAAGAAACCTTCTTGCGTCTAGAGTTGCATGGTTGTTGGGGCCACCGCCGAAGCCACCACCAGAGGATTTCGTTCCTCCAATGTTGTTAAGGGGTTGTTGTTCCGACGCTAAAGTAGACGAGCTGTGATATTGGAGTTCCACCTTGAGAACAAAGTGGCATTTCAAGAGGATGGTAATGATAGGAGTGAGGGGTGGGGCTGGTCGTAGTGTGCAACTGCCCAAGGGCAGCTATGTCACTACTCTTATAGTTGTTAGGAGGTTGTTAGCGGTTGTCAGTCAGGGGTAGTATTGTAATAATTGTAAAAGGTCGTTAGATGGGTTGTTAATTGTAAGATGTCATCTATATAGTTAATATCAGTTGTATAGTACTCTAGAAAGTTCCAGCTGATAAATAAATCCTTCTTTATAAACCAGCAGGGGGTGAGGACTGGGACTATGAACTGTTTTTAGGAAAGTATTCTGCTATGCAGAATCTGTGGTTGCGACCAGGCCTCAGAGAGCAGCGCCTCTAGAGGATTTCTTCTTCTTCTATCTCTTTTTCCTTAGGTAATTTATGATGTTGTTAATAGAAGTTCCTTTGTTTTTTCTCACTCCAAATTGATTATTATCATGATATCTCTTTATCCTATATATGATATAATATCTTTTTATTGATGCTTGTTTGTGTTATGCATTTTTGATACATATGGTGCTAATGTTGTGTATAAGATAAAACCTATAGAAGTTTTCTCTAATCATTGTGTTATTTCCCATTGTCGACATACGACAACCTTTCCATACATACGATAAAATTTGTAAATCATGATGAAAGTATCGAGCATACAAGATGATAAATGGAAACACAAAAAAACAATAGACTCCTGTGAAGACATTGATAGAATGGTGATTTTATAATATGTATGGACAGGCATCACTTTTACACCCAAATTAGAACAATGGATTTCTAGCAGCATGCCCCGATTTTTCAATGTTGCCCAAAATGAATCAAATATACAAAATGGCGTGTTTATTTGAAACTAGCAAGGGCCACCTCCTTCGTGAAAAGGAAAATTTTCAAGACATTCAATTCACCTTTAGATATTTGTGTTTATTGATTAGGCAGATGCTGAACCAATATGTCCCAATACGAATGAATATGAATTCAGAACCGGACATTCAATTCAACTACGTGTATTTAGATGACAGAGAGATATAATTGAAAGAAATTTATTTAAATCCAGTTTTAGCAGACATTCTATTAATCACAGACGCGAATTAAACCCGGTATAAAAGAGAAAAATGATAGCTGAAAAAGAACACCAAAGGAACCAATTAAGTTTGATTTCCTTTTCATTTCAGTCTTCTCTAAAAAAATTAACGAGGTTTATGTAATCATGAGAAAACCAAAAACTACCTAAAATAAGATTAACAAATGAAACGTTGAATAAATATACATGCAAACACACCTGGTATTTCAGCATGAGAAGCCCAAAGTGCTCCCAAAATTATCAAGCGTGAAGAGCTCCCAAAATTATCAAGCAACTGACAAAATTACACTGAAAAGCTCGACTGGAAAATTAAACTTTCCTGCAGCAACTGATAAAATTTTAGAATTACATTTGTATTGAAATTCATGCGAAAGAATTCTCTATGTATTTTCTTAATATAAAATCCATTTAATTAATCTATTGAAAAATTATGCTTGAAACTTTAATTGGATTAATTTTTCCAAATCGTCAATTGAAAAATTATGCAGTGCAATTATGCTCTTAAAATTTCTAACTATGATTTTGCAGTGAATTTTTTTAATGAATTTCCAAACAGATTTTTTCAGTAGAATTATGGGGTGTGATTTACTACTAGTTTTTCCCACCGAAAAATCACACTGAATTTTTCATATGGAATTTTCTATTGAATTTATCCAACAGATATATTTCTATGTTTCCATGGAACATTCATTAAAAATTTCAAACTTGTTATTTTTCCATTGAAGAATTTCATTATGATATTCCAATGAGTTTTTTTTATGAATCCTTTCATGGAGCATCTGTCCACTTGAATTTCCGGTAAAACTTTCCACTAGTATTTTATAGTGAAATCTGTATAATGAAATTTCCCATTGAAATTCACTAGTATAATTTTATTTATGAATATTTCACTGGAATTTTGCGGTGGAATTTTTCCAATGTAATTTCCGGTGAAAGTCCTCACTGAATTTTATTTATGAATATTTCATTGAAATTTTTCTTTGCAGTTTTCAACTGAAAGGTGAAAATGTCCACTGAAATTTATTAGTTGAGTCAGTGAAATTTCCAGTGAAAATTTTTCATTGAATTTTTCTATGGAAGTTATTATTGAAATTTTGCTGTCAAAGTTTTCAATAGAACTAGTGAAGTTTTCAGTGAAAATTTATTTTAGACTTTTAAATTGAAAATTTTCAGTAATAGTTTTCATTGGAATTTTCCACTGAAGTTTATATTTGAATTGGTGAAATTTTTAGGGGAATTTTTCATTGGTGTTTTTTAGTTTTTAGTAAATCAGTAGAATTTTCATTTGCAGTTTACACTTTAATTTTCTGATGAAAGTTTTTACTGAAATTTTTCAATGAAAGTTTTCAAGTGGAAGTTTCTAGTTTGATCAATAAAAGTTTCAACTAAAATTTTCCTGCCAAAGTTTCCGCTTGAATTTTTGAGTGGGCGCTTGCTGAAATTTTCAAGTGGAAGTTTCCATTGAATTTTTCCAGTGAAGACTCAAAGGTTTATAGGGAAATATTATCGATTAATCCAAGTATTGAAAACACTTAGCAACCAAAAAATCTGAGGTCACTATGCCTTTGAAACTGAAATCCTATGAAACTGGAAATGAACAACATGTATCTTACATCGGAGTATGCTACTATTGTTGCCTTCGTTCAGTGCTTAATGAATATCACCAAGGAACAACTGAAAGGATCTTCCCTCTAGGGCATATCCACTGATTGCATCGAATAACCCAAATGATTTGGGAAGGACATTACAAACCTCCACAATACGCTAGTATGTGTTGGAGTTGGTGCCCTAAAACCAACTACTTTGTACTTTAGATTACTTGTAAATTCAAAAAAGTGAATATCAACACCTTGTCACATATTGATTGTTCTTCTGCATAGCATCGATATGATAATTTCCTAGAGTATCTGTCACATCAAAATAGGTCATAGCGGTTCTCCGCTGTGATGAGAACCGTTAAATACCATGACAGTATTCTTAAATATAGTTATGTGGTCGGATAACGTTCCATGATGGGACATATAGAATGTTAACTGTCATATGCAAGTACTAGTAAGAGGATAAGACTTCATCACATGAAGTTCGCACTTCGTAATCTCCAAGACGAAAGATTATGAAAACTGACCAGCTAGTAGGAATTTCGCATGTTTTGGTGTCATCGGATATTCCTATCTGTGAGCATCTGTGATGGTCTTTTGACTTTAAGACTATTATTAATACATACTACAACTCGTGCATGTAGATGTATTTCTTAAACCATGACAATACAGTTCATGACAAAGTTGGAACGTTGGGTGCATCGTAAGTGAGGTGTTATTCGGTGTTATTAATGAATAAGTCGATGAGAGATTTGTCTCTACTCTCTTTATAGAAGTTGATATCTCAACCCTTTGATTGAAATATAACCATCCAATTAAATTCCATAGTCATGGTGTAACGACGTGTTTATTTCAAATAGGAGGGTGATGAGACCTTCTGGCTTGTTCTCGCTTTGATTTTTGCCTCCTTTTGACTTTTGGATCCTTGTTGGCTATTTGGCCTGTTTTTCAAGATGTTTTTTCATCTGTCGATGTATTGGGTTACTCCTTTTTCCCTTCAAAAGGAGATTTTTTTCTTTATCAATATAAGGGGGCTTGTCCCCTTTACCCTTTTAAAAAAAAAACATATCAAATAAATAGCTTGGCGACACGGACGTACAACCTGTTTGATGATATATTGTGACAAAGAGATTATATTACACAGTGAACGTTCGTATGTAGTTGTCATTGTTACGACATTAAGTTATTTCTCTTGAGTGACTTGATCCGTTCCTAGACAGTAATCCTGGACTTTAGACAAGTCCGCATAATGCCAACGAGAAAGAATCCTAAAGTGTCACACACTAAATGTTTTTTTGATCTCAATTAAATTATATTTGAATTTAATTATTGAAATAAATATTATTCTGAAGACAGAGAAATAATTTTATTAATGTTTTATTGATCACTAATATTCTCAAGGTAATAAATAATTATTTATTAACTAATAAATAATTTATTTAATTACGTGAATATTTAATAAATAATTATTCATTGGGTTGGGAATACAATATTTATTTAGCAGAGCAAGATCGTGTCTGGTGATGAATATTTATTTGCAAGCCAATAAACAATATTTATCATTGCGCGAACTAACGCACACCATAAAATAAAAATATTATTATTATTATATTGTATAAGGTTTGTTAAAAATTATAATATTATTTAAGGATCAATACACAATTAAATAAAAAATTTAATTTAAACCCTAATTCTATAAATAGATGGTTATGTCTATTATGTAGGGTTAATTGAGATTTGAGAATAGTTGTGCACAACAAAATTCTCTCTCTATTCCTCTCATATTATTCTCAAAAACAAGAAATACTAGAGATTGATTCAAGCTCAAAAGAACTAGAAGTGATCAACACAAACAATGCGAGACAATTGATTTGTCGCGCTAGCACCCAAAAATCAATTGGTGTCGCTCGAAGATCAAAGAATCACATGTGGATCATCGCTAAAGGGATTCTACATTTGAATCTGTATAACACATCAAAGGTAATGCTAAGGAGGATGGTGTTGCACTTATCACCATTCTATGATTTTGATGATCACAAACACCCTTAAAGTATTTAATATTTTCTCTCAAGTTATGTACAACTAGCTTGAATAATGACTACGGTGCAACACATATCACCACGCCACATATCACCACGCCACAGAAAAAGGACTACGACGCAGTCCTAAGGACCGCGACACAGAAAGCCACTTACCCTTACGCAAGCTTTAGAAACCTCAGTTTATCCTTACGCAACTATTAGACCACCTTTACACCAGTATTAGTTTACCCTTACGTGGGTAATGGAAGACCCGATCTACCCTTACATGAGTTGGGATCGACCTTTACGCGGGCTTTATAACTTACGGGTTACCTTTACGTGAGTACCCTTACGACTTAGCTCTCTGGACCACGACACAGCCTAGCTTGGTCAAGTTACGTTGTGAGATTTTTGATAAAGTTTCCAGCGGCAATACCACAGTCAAAGTTCAATTCCTACAATCTTGGTCAACTCTACGCTTTAAGGTGTGCTCTATGTCATAATGTTTTATTTGCAGGAGTTGTCCGCACCGAAACTCAATGGCAACACCGCAACGACCTCAAATTTAGTAGAACCACAAAATGTCTCCACACCGAAGCTCAAACGCTACACCGCAACTACCTAAATATTAAAAGAACCATAAAAATGGTCCTATGAAACTCTACACCACAGTGTCTTTGCCTACACCGCAAAGCTATCTTCCACGACGTAGTGATCCCTTCCACGGCACAAAAGGTTGCGATTCTGAATGCTTTAAATGCTGATCAAAATACACTAAACTTGGATGTCTTTGGCTTAAAGACTCCTGATGTATTCTAGGACATTACCAAAACTTTTGAAACCTGTAAATAGAGACCTTTGGAGTCTTTGACAGTCTAGAACACAATTATTGACAACAACGTGCTCATTTTCTCTACGATCTTCATAGATTTTCAAGCTCTCTAAGCTCTCTAAGCTCTCTTTTTAAATCTTCTTTATTTCCTTGTGTGCCTTATTGTATATCTTTCTCACTCTCATTAATTTCTCAATCTCTCTTAGTGTTTCATCAAATTATTTGAGAGATTATAGACTAAGCTACAAAGACTCTCTCCTCTTTCTTCATTATTTGGTGCTTACTGCCATTAAAGTAAAGGACCGTGGTTTTCTTTTCATTTCCTTTAAAAAAGAAAGGGACCACTTCTTTCAAGGTTTCTAGCTTCACCGTTAAAGTGTCAGTGTCTATTGTATTGAGTTTCTTGCTATAACCTAAAAAACAAGGAATAGTTTTGGTATCTTGGCTACTATTAAATCCAAGAAACTAATACATTAAATCCTCAAATTATTGATGCGAGAGACGTAGAGGTACCATTGAGTACTATTGCAGAAATTTCTTACCAAATATCTTATTTCATTTTGTTTCCGTATTTTCAATTATTTATCATTTTCAATCATTCATTTATTTAAATTGTTTAATCCATCAATTAAAGCTTAAATGCTTAATCATTTTTTTTCATTCGCTTAATCAAATCACTCTTCCTTTTAATCTTCCGCTTATTTTATTCTATTTAATTATATTTTTGTGCTATCAAACTTTGATTCTTTTATTTTTATATTCAAAAGGTTTTAATTTCTTCATTCTTTTATAAAGAAGTTTTTAAAATTGGATTGTTTTCCTTTAATTTTTAAAGAAAAATTCACCCCCGTCTTTCCATTTTACGTATCTCCGACCTACATTTGGTATTCGAGGAGTTTTTATTTTCTTAATTTCTTTATTTTCAAATTCTTTCAAAGTTTTTATTTTCAAAATCTTTAATCATTTCTTTCAAATAAATATCACTTTTTTTAAATGGTTTTTTCAAAACACCCATGGTGGTCCCGAAGGACAACCATTGGGTCGCGCTCCATTTTTTTATGGTATTAATTATGTTGATTGGTAATCTAGAATGTCTATTGGTTATCCCATTTATAAAATTGTTATGCATGGCTATACTCTTTCATCTCATAGAGAATAAAAATGGACCCCTAATGATATTTCTACTTTTGAATTAGATGGTAAAACTATGAATGCATTAAATTGTGGTTTAAATGTTAATGGGTTTAATAGAGCTTCTTCATACAAAACCGCACACAGAATATGAAAACTATTAAAAGTTATGCATGAAGGTACAAATAAAATTAAGGATACTAGGCTTTACATGTATAGACAAGACTTTGAGAGTTTCTCTATGTGTCCTAACGAATATATCACTTCTATGTTTACAAGATTCATTAATATTTGTAATGATCGAAAAGCTCTTGGTCACACTTTCTATAGAAACGTTGGTCAAGAAAATCATTTGGGTTTTACCAAGCATCTGGGCTCCAAAAGTCACTGCGATCCAAGATGCTAAAGATATCAAAACTATGTTGGTTGAGGAACTCATAGGTTCTCTCATGACATATGAGATAACCATGAAGAGACAAGCTAAAAAGAAGGCAAAGGAGGTAAAGGAAACTAAAATAAAAATTGTTTTCAAAGAAAACAATGCCGACTCATCCGAGAGTGGCTCCACCATTAACAACTTTACCAAGATGATGGGAAAGCACAATAAAAAGAAGAGATCCTTTCAAATTTTCAAAAATAAAAATAAAAAATTCAAGGTAATTTGTTTCAATTGCAAAAAGAAGGGTCACATCAAGCCAGATTGTCCCTTGAACAAGAAAAAGGTGAAAGATAAGAAGCAAGGTAAGAAAGCTTTAAAGGTCTCAACTTGGAGTGAAAAGGGAGGGACTCAATTTCAACATACAAATCAAGCAAAAGTCTCAAGTGTCTCATGACACATATTGAGGATAGAATCGAGGTTAGCTCCAAAATCTCTCTCTCTCTCTCCTCATCCCTCTTCTTATTATTCTACTTCTTCTAGCTCTTCTTTAACTTATAAAGATCTTGTTAATTCTAAAAATAAACTTCAGAATTGTTTCCGTGATCTTCTTTCAAAATTCAAAGATCTTAAAAAGAAACAAAAACTTATTGTTTTGAGAAAAGGTCAACTTTTAAAAGAAAAAGAGGATTTACTTTTAAAAACAAAAGATCAACCAAATATTGAAAATTTGGAATTTCAAATTAAATATCTTAAAAATAATCTTTCTCGTTTTACCCAAGGGGGCGAGCATTTAAATAAGATTTTAGGTTCTCAAAAACCTATTAAAAATCACTACGGTTTTGGTTTTCCAAAACAATCCAGTTTTCCCAATCATTAAAAAAAGACAAATTTTGTAAAGGTAATTTCTCAAAATAAATTTTGTAATTATTGTAGGAAAGTTGGTTATCTAGTTTATGGATATAATCCTAAAAATGCTAGATATGCTAGACTTAAAAACATTTATCTTTCTTATCGTATTTAAAATGGAAAAACTTGTTCCAAACAAGTGTGGATTCCAAAATCTTTATTAGCTAACTTAAGTGGATCCAAAATACAGGTAACAAAAGCTATAGTTTCCTAATATTTTGTAGAAAAATAGAAAAACCTGAGAAGCTGCATGGTATATGGATAGCGGGTGATCAAGACATATGTGTGGTGATCCTTCTAAAATTCAATCATCTTGAAGATTTTGATGGAGGATACGTCACCTTTGGAGACGATTCTAAATAAAAAATTACCGATATATGTATGACTGGTTTAACTCTACTCATATTAAAGATGTTTTATTTTTTAAAGGCTTGAAGCATAATTTACTAAGTATTAGTCAATTATGTGATAACGGTTTTAAAATTACTTTTAAAATTTATTTTTTAAAAGTTTGTAATTCCAAAGGAAACCCTTTATTTTCCGCATCCAATTTTCAAAATGTTTATATTATTGATTTAAAATCTCTACCAAGTCAAAATGTTAAGTGTTTAAGTGCACAAGATAATGATTCTTAGCTTTGGCAGTGACACCTTGGTCATTTTAATATTCATTCTCTTGTAAACTCAAACGTAACCAACTAGTACGAGATTTATCGAAATTTTAAATAAAAAATAACTTAGTTTGTGAACCTTGCCAACTTAGAAAGCAACCCAAGTATTCATTCAAACATAAAAATCTTATTTCCACTTCTTAATCCTTATAACTAGTCCACCTTGACCTTTTTGGACCAACTCTAGTTGCTCGTGTCAGAGTTAAACATTACACCTTTGTAATTATCGATGACTTTATAAAAATTACATGGGATTTCTTCATAGCTCATAAGAATGAGGCTTGTAATGTTGTAACCTCCCGACCCGGATGCCATGCAACGGTGCCCCGAGTTGATCAGTCACATAACTTCAAGCGCGCCTCCCCGTACGCCAGAGGCTTCCGACTAGCAGCGAGGGTCAGATAAGGCGATCATGAGGAGACTTTACCCTCTTTTATCAGAGTAATACACCACCAGAAATAAATAAAAAATTTCGGAAGAATATATAACCATAAACAATACCAATATCTCAAGACAATCAAGGCAGGAGATACAATATTCAAACTAAAGCAAAAAAACATGTCATGCTAATGTACGTGTCAAGTGTCTAAAATGCAAACTCAAAGAAAGACACTGACGACTCCCAGCAGGTCTCGAACCACGTCCGGTTCCCTCAACCATGCTCCATCCCGACTCAGTCATCTAATACAAGGTCTTTACCCTTAACTTGTCCTACATCCATGAAATCTATTCAGGTACCGATTAGGCAGCCCGATTAGGATGTGAGTACAAGTCAGTAATCCACCACCAACGGTGTCTAAAACAAATCCAGACAATAACAAATGCATGTAGTTGTATAAAAAAATAATTACAATACATAAGTAAATTGTTATCACATTATCAATTAATCTTTATTAAACCACATAAACCATCGAGTTTCTGAGGACACTCGTACCTCAATACCTACTTTGGCCCGCACCGGGTATGAACCATGTTACTTATTCAATTCAAATTTCATTATAGCACATGGGATTATATTATCTTTGTCACTTCAATTGCATTATTACGAACACTTGGAACCATAGTCCAATGCCAGTGTTGGGTGTAGAACGTCATGTCTAGCACCCCATGACTATTTGGAGCATCGATCTCTGTCTCACACCATTTAGCATGTTTGGGTGTAGAACGTCATGTCTAGCATCTCGTTTATCAATCATGCATATATATCATGAGTGTAAAACATCATGTCACCCCATTTCTCAATCATACATATATGTAATGGGCGTAGAACGCCATGTCTACCACCCCATTTATCAATCATACATATATGTCATGGGCGTAGAACGTCATGTCGAGCGCTCCGTTTCTCAATCATACATATATGTCATAACATATCACATTATCACATATATCTCATTATCACATGTTTTCACAATGTCACACCAACCAAGATTAATCAACATTAATCTTATTATCACAATTAACCACTACAAACTTCCATTAACCAAGATTAATCAACATTAATCTTATTATCACAATTAACCACTACAAACTTCCATTAATTAATTCATAAATTAATTAATCCAAGTCCATTAATTAATTCTACAATTAATTAACCATATCTATCTCATTAAATAATTCACCAGTTAATTAATCATATCTCTTTTATTAATTAATTCAACAATTAATTAACCACACTAAGTTCATTAATTAATTCAATAATTAATTAATCCTCTCAAAATCTTAACATCCAATAATAAATTCACCAATTAATTATTCTCAATTCAAAATTCAACAATTCAAGAATTTAATAATTAACTCAGCAATTAATTATTCTCAATTCTCCAATTCAATACCTTGATAATTAATTCATCAATTAATTATCTCAATTCCACAATTTTATTATTCAATCAAATCTCTAATTCCACAATTTATTAATTGACCACATTAATTAATCAAATTTAGGAATTCCAATTGCTAAACCAACCCTAAAAATTCTACAATCACATACACGTATTTGATATCAAGACTATGGGATTTGAATAATAGATCACCTACCTCAATTCGTTGACAAGCGACCGTCCAACGGAAATCCCCAAAATCGAGCAGCACGACAACGTAGATTGGGATCCAGATCTAAAACCCTAAATCAAGATTAAACAAAACAAGACCCCTTAATTCTATATCTAGATCCACAAGCCAAGATCTAGATCTAGTAAAACATAGAATAACTTCCCACCAAAAGCACGAGAGGAGGAGGATGAACGGAAAAGCAACGGGATGGGGTCCACTTACCGGGAGGGATGCAGATCTTCGATTCGAGCTTCAAATCGCGAAGAACGGAGATCGGGGAGGCTTGGAATTCGTTGGGAGAGCTCCAAAATCGTGAAAGACCACCTATGGTCAAATGGGGGTCGAATGGGGTGAGTTTTGAGGGTTCGGGTAATTTAAAAACTAATTTTCGGGCCAACTTAAATCTCACGCACAATTTGCTGGGCAGAGGTGCACAGTTTTCCCTAACCATGCGCCTCTTTTATAGGGGTGCACGGTTACTCCTAAGAGGACGCACGGTTAGACAAATTTTGCGCCAACCGTGCAAATCTCCACTATCCAAGGTTGCACGATTTGCTGGGTTGAGGTGCACGGTTTTCCCTACCCGTGCACAACCCTCTTTCTTTCATTTTTCTCAAAATTCCACCCAAACACACCCCAAGTTATAACGCAAACAAAAAGTACTCAAATAAGGACAAGAGTACCTAAAATGAACCTCGAGTCAACTTCAGAAAAGGTCGGAATCTTACAATCTCTCCACCTTATAACATCTCCTCCTCGAGCTGCACTCTCAAGCATCCCTAAGATTCCGAGTCGGAAAAGATTAGGACATTGAGCCCTCATATCTGCTTCTCTTTCCCAAGTTTCCTCCTGCACACGCCCGTGTTTCCACAATACACGAACTATTAATACAGTCTTTCCCCACAACACTTTCTTACTACGATCCAACACACGTATCGGATGCTCCTCAAAGGACGCATCTATCTCAAGATCAACCTCATCCACATCAATCACATGAAAAAAGCCAGGGTGATACCGCCGAAGTTGTAATACATGAAAAACATCATACATAGGCCCGTATTTCTGTGGAAGAGTCAATTGGTATGCCACTGACCTGATACTCTTCACAACCTCAAAAGGTCCAGTAAACCTAGGCACCAACTTGCCCTGTCTTTGTATCCTGCGGTGACCCTACCTAGGCGACACCCAAAGGAATACACGATCACCCTCTGCAAACTCTAGGGGTCATCGATGTCTATTAGCATACGACTTCTATCAACTCTGAGTCGTAGTCATACGTTTCTGAATCAGTTGTACCTACTTTGACGTCTTCTGCACGAGACTCGGTTCCAACATCTCAGACTCACCTGCCTCCATCCAGCATAAAGGTGATCTGCATAGCCTATCATAAAGTGCCTCGTATGGTGTCATTTGTATCGTTGACTGAAAATTGTTATAGGCAAACTCCACTGGTGTCAGGTGCTTCTTCCAAGATCCTCCAAAGTCAAGGACACAAGCTCGCAGCATATCTTCAAGCACATGTATAGTACGCTCTGACTGTCCATCTATTTGTGGGTGGAAAGTTGTACTTAAAAAAACCTATGTATTGAGCGCCTTCTATAAGCCCTACCAAAAGCACGAAGTAAAGCGCGGGTCACGGTCTGATACAATAGTCTGTGACACCTCGTGCAAATGGACTATCTCTTGTACATACAAAACTCTCAGTTGCTCCACTGAGAAAGTCTCCTGTATAGGTAAAAATGTGTTATACTTTCTTCATTAGATCCACAATCACCGAAATAACATCATTCTTCTGAGGCATCCTCAGAAGACCCACCAAAAAGTCCATAGTCACGTCATCCCACTTCCATTCTAGAATGGACAGTGGATTTAGCAAACCTTCGGGTCATTGATGTTCACTCTTCACCTGTAGATAGGTGAAGCATCGTGTCACAAACCTTGCCATTTCCTTTTTCATGTCTGGCCACTAAAACTGTCATTGTAGGTCACGGTACATTTTGGTCACACTTGGAAGTATCACCCACTTAAAGGCATGAAACTCATGCATCAACTCCTCTCGCATGCTCGTAGGAACAACAACTCGTTTCTTGACATAGATGGTTTCATCCTCATCTAGGCTCCAATATGAAGGTGACTCCCCACCTTCAAGGCTTTCCCTCAAGGTCAAACACTCCGGATCCTCATATTTTTTGTCTTTGATCCGGCTCAAAAAGAGTAGACTTCGCTGAAACTGATACGAGAGTCATCTGATTCTCTCCTAAACCACTACATGCATTTCAGCTAGTAGAGTCATCATCTTCCACTCAACACTAGATTCCTGAACTACCTGAGTTTGTGTCTTCTTGATTAGAGAGTCGGCAACATTGTTCCCCTTTATGGGCGTATATTCTAGCTCAAAATCAAGACTTCATATACTCAACCCATCTCCGCTACTGAAGATTCAAATCTTGTTGCGATAAGATATACTTCAAGCTTTTGTGATCCGTATACACTGTAAACTTTTCACCTAAAAGATAATGTCGCCAACACTTCAAGGCATAAACAACTATTGCCAACTCGAGGTTGTGTGTAGGGTAGTTCCATTCATGAGGCCACAACTGTCGAGACCCGTACTCCAAAACTCGATCTCCTTGCATCAACACTGTTCTGAGTCCGATCTCAGAAGCGTCACAATACACCGTATACTCCTCACCTGGCTCGGGTAGGATCAATATCGATGTCGATATCAAGCGCTTCTTCAACTCCTGGAAGGAATTCTCGCATGCTTTTGAACATTCAAACTTTCCCCCTTCTTGTTCAAGCCCGAGAGCGGTGTTTCCAATCGGGAAAAAGTCCTGGATGAATCTCCTTTAGTATCCAGCTAACCCCAGAAAGTTTCGCATATCAAAAACATTCTTGGGTTGCTCCCAAGATACAATTGTCTAAACCTTCTCTAGGTTCACTAACACGACTTCCTCTGAGATTATGTGACCCAAGAAGTGTACCTGATTGATCCAAAACTGACACTTAGATAGCTTGGCGTATAGTCGATGCTCACTTAATGTACTCAGGATGATGTCAAGATGTTGGGCATGGTCGTCATGAGTCTTGGAGTACACCAATATGTCATCCACAAATACAAAAACAAACCGGTCTAGGCACAAGTGGAAGATTTTGTTCATCAAGATCATAAACATTGTTGGTGCATTCGTCAACCCAAACAGCATTACAACAACTCATATAGGTCATACCTGCTTCTGAAAGCAATCATTGGTATATCAGAAGTCCAAACTCTCAGTTAATGATACCCTGATCTCAAGTCGATCCTTGAGAATACAAAATCTCCTCTCAACTGGTCAAAAATATCATCGATACGCAGAAGAGGATATCGGTTCTTCACAGTCATCCGGTAATCAACGCACAAGCGTAAAGTCACGTCAGCCTTCTTAGCAAACAGCACTGGAGAACCCCAAGGCGATGTACTCGAATGGATAAATCCCTTATCCTCTAACTCCTCCATCTGAGTCTTGAGCTCTTGAAGCTCTGTCGGTGCCATTCTATAAGGTGGAATAGATACTGGCTCAGCCCCCAGCATGAGCTCAATGGTGAATTCCGCATCTCTCAGATGGTAGCCCTGATAAGTCTTCAGGAAACACATCCTGGAACCCTTCAACTACTGGTGGAAAGACATATTGCTTCAAACCTTCATCATCCAGCAATAAACTAGCAACCTGGGCTGTGAACTCTCCCAGTTATTGTGTAATTGGCCCTACTCGGTCTGCCTGGATATCACTCTCCACGTTTAATATAATGGTCACCCTTAAGAAATGTAAAAGTAACTCTCCTCTGATAACAATCAATGTGGGATCGTTACGCGACTAACCAGTCCATACCCATAATTAGGTCGACGCCTGATATATCAAGAATATAAAGATCCTGGAGAAAACGGTACTCCCCGATCTCGAGAGAACATCCCTTGCACAAACAAATGTCTCTAGATCATACTCCCAACAGTGTATCTATCATCATAACCCCGCTTACAAACTCAACGTCAGGCTCAAACCATTAACAAATTTTGCAGATATAAAGAAATGAGAGGCATCGGTATCAAATAAAGCACTAACTAAAGTAAAGGCTACAAGAATAGTACCTCTCATTGTCGATGTTTCAGCCTCACTATCCACAAGTGTGAGTTGTACCGCATGCAACTGTCTTGCCCCTCTTCCTTGTGATGCAGTCTGACTCCCCTGTGTCGTACTACTCTGCTGATACGGATGCTCTTGCCCCAAAGCTCCACGTCCATTGCTCTACCTCCTCGGCCAGTAGATTTCCAGCTGCCCGACTAATATGGTGCAGAAGACCCTCTTCCCGCACTCTGATTTTGTCTAGCTCCTCCATCACTAACCGTCTGTCTCAGGTTCCTGCAGAACCTCTGTAGATGTTTCATCTTGCCGCAGGCTTGGCACTCTCCGTGTGGTCAGGGACAATGTTTAAGAAAGTGTCCCAGATTACCGCACTTGTGGCAAAGCACTTGGGTAAGATCCTGAGTAACTGACCCCCCTAAATGGTCACTCTCCTTCCCACTAGTCTAGCTAAAGTTGTCATAGTGACGCTTCCTGCTCACATAAGTCGTACCCTCTGGTCGTCACCTCAAAAAAAAACTTCTTTAACCAAAAGAGGTTAACTTGGGACTTAATCTCACACATAATTTCGTCCTGGAAACGTCTCGCCGTAGTTGTCTCATCTCCTGCCAATGTTGAAGCAAAGTGTTATAGGTCTATAAAGCATCCAGCATAGTCCATCACGAACATGCTCCCCTGAGTCAACCGTGAAGGTTCCGGGCGCAGCGGCGGGACGTCACGCAACTTATTGAAGGATCATGCACAAAATGGTGACATATGTCTTGAGTTTGTTTCAACTGGTTTACAACTTCCCGATGTTATTAAATGTTACTCATTTTGATTTTATTAAACTTGACATTGATATTTAAGTTGTTGCAAATCAACCTATTTGATTTTTTATTTTGTTAAAGTATTGTATCGTAGATATGATACCTCTTTATCCTATATGTGATATAACATATTTTCCTTGATGCTTGCTTGCGTTCTGCATTTTTGCTACATATGACCCTAATGTAGAGATATAAAAGTTCTCTAATCGCTGTGTTATTTCCCGTTGTCGACATACGACAACCATGTGAGCCTGTCATACATATGATAAAATTTGTGATACTCTGTCTAAACAACTACTTAGAAAATCATGATGAAAGTATCAAGCATACAAGATGATAAATGGAAACAAAAAAACAATAGACTTGTGTGAAGAGATTGATGGAATGATGATTTTGAAGGACATGTATGGACAAACATCGCTTTTACACCCAAATTAGAACAATGGGTTTCTAGCAGCATGCCTCCATTTTTCAATGTTGGCCCCAAATGAATCAAATAAACAAAATAGTGTGTTTATTTGAAACTAGCTAGGGCCACCTGCGCCGTGAAAAGGAAAATTTTCAATACATTCAATTCATCTTTAGATATTTGTGTTTATTTGTATATTGATTAGGCAGATGTTGAACCAATATGTCCCGATACGAATGCATATGAATAACTCAGAACCAGACATTCAATTCAACTACAGGTATTTAGATGACATAGAGATATAATTGAAAGAAATTTATTTAAATCCAGTTTTACTAGACATTCTATTAATCACAGACGCGAATTAGACCCCGTATTAGAAGAGAAAAATGATAGTTGAACAAGAACACCAAAGGAACCAAAAAAGTTTGATTTCCTTTTCATTTCAGTCTTCTCTAAAAAAATTAACGAGGTTCATGTAATCATGAGAAAACCAAAAACTACCTAAAATAAGATCAAGAAATGAAACGTTGAATAAATATACATGCAAACACACCTGGTATTTCAGCATGAGAAGTGCGAAGAGCTCCCAAAATTATCGAGCGCAAAGAGCAAAAGAAAACTACAGCAGAATGTGAGATTTTCAAAGAAAGGCCATCGGGTGGCACAACCCACGAAACAGGGAGCACTAGGTTTAATCGACAACAACTACAGTCAATTCTAAAAATATATATTTCCAGTTCGGTCATGGAAACCGAAATAAAAGCAAAACCCTATGCCTTTTCATTACAGAACTAACATACCTTTTTTTAAAAAAAAAAGAGAGAAATATGATTAAGGTCGACACAAAGGATAAATATTCGAGTAGGTTTTTGTTAGCTCTTTTTTCCAAAAAAAAATCACCAGTCCACTGGGGGTTTTCATAAAAAATTAATTAAAAAAACAAAGTGAATCGGACCAGGCTATCGTCTCCTGTTACCCAAAACTCCAACCAAGATCATGACACCTATGGGGGTGCAAATCACGGTGGTCAGGCATGTTTGTTCAAAAAAAAATCAACCAGCCTGTTTAAAAACAAACAAACAAATTATGCGTCGCCATCAATAATAATGATTTCTTCTGTTTTAAAATCAATTATATTTTTTAAATAAACAATGTTTTTGTGTTGAAAATGGATTTTATGACGTTTAAAATAAATAAAAGAATAACAAATTTTTTCTTTTAATTAAAATGGTTACGTTTTTTTTTTAAATATGTAAGAATTTGTTTTTTAAAAGGTGTAAGAAATGTTTTATGATTGCAATATTTTTTAATGGGGTTATTTTTTAAATGATTCAAAAATTATTATTTTCTCCAAACAGTAATTTTTTTTAAAAAAATTGTAAAAAATTATATTTTTTTATAAACATACAATTTTTTTTTAAATCATAAAAAGTTACCTTATAAAAATATAACAGTTTCACTACTCTTCGTAAGAAAAATTATTTTTCTAGAGTATAGAAAATGTGTTTCCGTGAAAGTAAAAAAGAAATTTTTTTTTGAAACTCGTAAAATGTCACTTCAAAATTCCATGAAACAAATTTAGAGAAAAATATCTGTGTAAAAGTCCAAGTGAAAATTACACTTAATGGAAACAATTAAAATTTATCAAAAAAAATACAGTGGTCATTTTGCGCAATTATCTACTGAAAGTTACACTGAAAAGGTGGAAAATTGAACTTTCCGACAACTAATAAAATTTGAAAAGTACAGCAGTGATTCATGCGAAAAAATTATCCATGTGTTTTATTAATATAAAATCCATTTAATTATTATATTGAAAATGTATACTGAAAACTTCAATTAGAATAATTTGTCTATGAGCATCAATTGAAAAAATTTGCAATGCGATTATGGTCTGAAATTTTCAACCATGATTTTACAATGAATTTTATTTTAGACCATATTTTTTCAATAGAATTATGCTGGGTAGTTTTCTACTGGTTTTTATCATTGGAAAATGACACTTAATTTTTAACGTGAAAATTTATATTGAATTTTCCTAACACACACATATATATATATATATTTTTGCGTGTTTTCATAGAACGTTCGTTAAAAATTTCAGACTACTTTTTTTTCCATTAAAGAATTACACTGCGATATTCTAGTGTTTTTTTATGATTTTTTTCATGGAACGTTTGTCCACTCAAGTCTCCCGTAAAACCTTTTGCTAATATTTTATAGTGAAAACTTTATAATGAAAATTTTAAGTGAAATTAGTTATTGTAATTCAATACTACAGATGAATCATTTATTAGGGCATAAAAAGAATTTTATCAACATTAAAAAAACATTAACACTTCTCGCTTAACATCGGAAAGAACGCTAATAAATTTTATCAACACCGCAAAGAACGCTAATAAAGATACTCTTTATCAGCACTGAAAAAAACGACGATAAAATGAGTTTTTATCACCGTTTTTTCCAACGCTGATAAATACTCTCATTGTTAGTGCTAAAAAGGTGTTTATAAAAGTAGAGTTTATTGTCACTTACAATTTTTCTTAACACTTCTCGCCCAACCCACCACCTTTTCCAACGCCGCACCCCACCACCTCAGAGCATCAATTGGAAATTTTTGCAGTGCGGTTAGGGTCTAAAATTTTCAACTGTGATTTTACAGTGGATTTTATTTTTGACTGTGATTTTTTCTATAGAATTATGCGGTGTAATTTTCTAGTAGTTTTTTCCATTGGAAAATGAAACTTAGTTTTCTTGGTGGAATGTTATATCAAAATTTTCCAACATATCTTTTTTTTATGCAAGCTTTCATGGAACATTCATTAAAATTTTCAAACTTATATTTCCATTGAATAATTTCACTATGATTATTGGAGTTGGTGCCCTGTAATCAGCTTTCACTACCACAAATCTGAGCAAGGGATGCGCCGGTTTTTATCAGCGGTGACCAAAAAACCCTAACAAAGGGGGGGTCTATGTCAGTACTAACTAAAAACGCTGATAAATTTACCCCTTTTCAGCGCTAAAAAAAGCACGGATAAATCTACTCTTTATCAGCGCTGAAAAAACGCTGATAAATGTGCACTCTTTATCAGCGTTCTTTTTAGCGCTGATAAATGGTAGATTTATCAACTCTATTTTTAGCACTGATAAAAGTTTTTAATAAAAAATATTATTAATTTATATAAAATTATTATATTTGTATTCAATACATTAAATAAAAAATGCATATTTATAATTAATATATATTTTTTAATAATCAAATATATATATATTGTGTTTAAAAAAAATATTTATAAGATTATAATTAAATAAATATATATTTAAATAATTATAAGATTATAATAAATTTCATTAAATAATAAATATATTTATTATGTTTATAATTGTATATTTATAATTATATATAAATACTTTTTAAATATATATATTTATATATAATTATATATATATATGTGTATAAATAAATATATGTTTTCAATGAATTTGGTAAATAAATATATTGATGTGTGAATATAACTGGAGTTCATATGTTATGTATTCATCATGAATGTTCATTTACACATTACACCATCGTTACTATTCATGTTGTCCATATATATGCGATGACTCGTTTCTTATTATTTATACTTTACTAGGTATATATCTATATATATTTATAATTATATACAAATATTTATAATTATTAATAAATATATATATATATATATATAATTATAAAATTACAGTAAATATATTTATTATACTTGTAAAGTTATAAATATATACAATTAAATAAATATATTTATAAGTATATGTTTTTTTCTTACTTTCATTAAAATAAATATCCTCATTTCGTGTTTCAAAAGCGTTTAATCACTAATTGGACTTTTCAATGGTTTTTTCTAAATGAATATAGATATAATTAAATAATTATAAAATTATAACAAAGATATTAATTATATATAATTATAAATATAATAAATATATTTATTATAAATTTATAATTATAAATAAATATATATTTATTATAAATATAAATATAAAGAAATAAATATTTATTTATTTATAGTTATAATTATATATATATATAATTATAAAATTATAATAAATATATTTATTATACTTATAAAGTTATAAATATATATAATTAAATAAATATTTTTATAAATATACAGGAATATTTATAAATAAATACAAATATTTATAATTATAATTATAAATAATATAGATATATTTAAATAATTATTAAATTATAATAAATATGTTAATTACATATATTTATAAATTTATAAATGTAATAAATATATTTGTTATAATATTATAATTGTTGATATATATATATATATATATTTGTAATTATAACTATAAATAAATATATATTTATTATAACTATAAATAAATATATATAAATTTATAGTTATTAAATAATTATAAAATTATAATAAATATATACAAATATTTACAATTATAATTTTAAATAAATATAGATACATTTAAATAATTATAAAATTATAATAAAGATATTAATTATACATAATTATAAATATAATAAATACATTTATTATAAATTTATATTTATAAATAAATATATATTTATTTATACTTATTCTTATAAATGAATAAATATTTATTTATTATACAAATATATATATATATATATATATATATAATTTATTATCATTATAGTTTTATCAACACTTTTTATTTCAACGCTGATAAAACATACCTTTATTAGTGTTTTTTAGCTAGCACTGATAAAAGGTTTACCCACTTTTATAAGTAAACCCTAACAGTCTCCTTCTCTCGCACGCCTCAAGCTCTCACGGGATCCGAACCCTGTCGTCTCCTCCTCCTCCTCTTCCTTTGTTGCCGACTCCTCCTCCTCCTCTGCTGCCACTGACTCCTTCTCTATCGCCACAAATCCATCCTCCATCGCCGTGAAAGCTCTCCTTCGTCATTGTGAAGCCCTCCTCCGCCGCGAAGCCCTCCTTCGCCGTGAACATCACCTTTGCTGTCAAACCCCATCTGCTGCGAACCTCACTTCTGTCGCGCGTTGAACCCCACCTCCGCCCTGAACCCTTCCTTTGCTGCGGACCCACCTCCTCTGCGTACCCCACCTATGGTGCCGAACCCCACCTTTGATGCGATGCCCTTCTCTACGAACTCACCTCTGCCGCAAACTTAGTGCCTCAGGTGCCACCACTGTGAGTATTCTTGTAATGCTCTTGTATTTCCTTTGTATTTTCTCATTGTACAATTTTCCATGTCTGTAACTTTTCTATTTCCGATCAAGGATATTGATGAACTTCTAGGGCTAGAATATGTATTGTCCCAATCATCGTGTTTGATGAATTCCTGGTGTAGAGTTGTCGTTGATCATCATATTGAAGTGGGTATTGGTGCATTAGATACCCATTTCAACCAATGAGATAATAATCAATGAATATTCGGGATTAGAACTTGATACCTTGCAATAGATATGTAGTCAAAGATGTTTTGGCACTAGTGCATAAACAGTTTTCAAATCTTTTTTTATGATTTTTCACGTTGGTTTTGAAGCGACGTTATTATAGGGGACATAATAAATAACCTTATAATGTCGATTAATTAAAACCGATGTGAAAAACAAATGACGCACCATTTATCACGTCGGTTATTGGATAACCGACGTGAAAAACAAATTACCCACCATTCATCACATCTGTTATCCAATAACCGACATGAAAAATAGTGTGTAATTTGTTTTTCACGTCGGTTATCCAATAATCGGCGTGCTTTTTTTTAAAAAAAATATATATATATACATTGATTCATCCTCCACCATAACATCATCCGGAAAACAGCGGAAAATACAGCAGAAAAGGTAGCAAAAGACACATACAATTTACGCCCCGCCCGAATGGCCCGAAGGCCTTCTTTTGTATTTTATTATAGATAATCCCCCTTTTAAGGGATGAAGGGGAACCCGTACATGACCTGTAGGCTCAAGACACAAGGCCCAACATGACTCGCAATACATTACCTGAAGGCCCAAACGCATACTATACCCAATACATGACTCGTAGGCCCAACCCACATGAACTGCCCCTCCCCTAGCTTCTGCATCATTGATCACCTAGCTCTCCACCTTGCATTGCTGATCGACAAGCATTGCCCCGTACAAAGCTGCACGGTGCCTGGTCCCAATGACGGTTGCCATACCCTCTCATTCTTTCAATCCGGTAGCTCTGCATCTGGTAACTGCTAGTATTGTTGCTCTGATCCTCTTATGGGGCCTTCTCTGTGTGAACTGGACTACTCCATGGTCTTTGTGGCCCGAAGGTCCTGAGGCCCGAAGGCTTTTGATGACCCGAAGGCCCTGGAGACTCGTAGGCCCAAACCAGTGGCCCAAATGCCCGAATTGGGTGAATAGTTCTTGCTGCTACAGTACTGAACAATACCTGCTACAATACCCGGAAATCCACCTCCACCCGGTTTTGAACCTGAGTCTCTTGAATGCCAAGCAGGAGCCCTTACCACTCGGGTACAGGCTCGTTGGCAAAACGTGGTTGTCATTTAAGTCCCCCTCTTTACCCGTATGGTGGGTTCGCCAACCCAGGGAGATACACGTTCCCCAGCTAAGCAATGGCGTTGAATAGCTCTGTTCATAATATGAACAGTGTCCGAGCCTGGCGGGACTCGAGCCTGTGCCAGTTCCCCCGGACAGCGAAATGGCCCAACTGGTGAACCACTCGACTAACGCCATGGGGGAAAAACGTGGTTGTCACTTGACTTGAATTTTCAATAAAACATATTAAATATTACAGAAAGCTTTATACAAAAATATAACCTTACGAAACTTTGTAACTGTCCCGATTGAAATTATTTCATACATGAATCTTAAAACATAATATTCACATTCACTTCTACCTTGTTGTTTATGACACTGTTTCAAAGAGATTTTAATTCAAAATAACATTTTTAATTAATATATCCAAAATTTATTAATTGTAAATGAAAATTCACCTTAGCCTTTACAAATTTGATCTTGGCGCTCTTTTTTTGTCGTCTTTCTAAAGAAATTTAATGCCCTGTTTGAAAATAATATGAATATAATAAATTTTATTCACTATAATATAAACAGTTTTTAAAATAAGCAAACTTATGTATTCAATACATTTTTAAAATTTTCTCCCACTTTACTATGGATAGAGCATAACTAATACAATGTCTTCTCTCTTGGACAAAAAACACCCAACATCCAATGACCACTGATATAAAATAAAATTTATTACGAGTTGCTAATATGTTAAGTGATATATAACACAATGTGAGAAAAAATATTTCACACCTTTCAAGATATGGAAACATCCAACACTGAATGATGACATTATTCTGAAATCTTTCAGCTATATAAACTGTTCTTTCAGCATCGGTCATTGTCAAAGCTATAGGTGTAACATCCCAAGTAAGTAATGAATAATAGATATTTTTATCTATGTTTATTAATGAATTAGATAGTGTTTTAGAGGCTTAAAATGAAAATAAATCCAATCTTAAGCATGGAATACACTAATATTTTTAAAAGATTGTTTTACTGCCATTTGATGGCAAACTATTTTTAAATATATCTTTTGACAATTTTATAAGCTATTTTTGTCAAAATAAACTTATTCTTTATGATTGGGACATCAAAATTTACTTTGTGTGAATTTTTGGTATTTTTCTGACAATGTTCATTTTTTTATGAATAGTGAAAAATACTGCATTTTACATCAAAACTGCTTTTTAATCTAATTCATTTATATGATTAGATTATCTTTTGAATTGGTTTTAAAGTGAAATTATAATATATTTTTACCATTTAATCCAATAGTGGTCATTGGAATTAATTTCACTTTGAAATTGGACTTAAACTAGTGTCAATCTTTTGATACTTATTATTTCATAAAAACATGCTATTTGCTCTGACACCGGGAATTAATTATTAAATTAATTAATGCAACTTATATGTTTTGAATTTTGTAAAATAGACATCATTTTTGAATTCAGAATATCAAATATAGCTTTGGGTGAAGTTTTGGTATTTTTCTGAAAAACTTCAATTTTTGATGAATAGTGAAACCACTAAGTGGTACTTATAAAAACTGATTTTCCATTTAAATGAAATTTTGCCACCTTTGTGTTTTGAATTTCAAAAATCCGACATACATGGTTGTCATTAAGAAGTAAAATGTGGTCCAATGGGATTAAAATAAATTTTTGGTGAATAGTAACTTATTAAGTTTTTAATCGCGATTAGTGGTAATTAGTGTAGTTTAAGGTAACAATAATGTTTTAATAATATGAAATGACCTAGACACATGTCCTAACCTTATTGGATGTGTCATGGACAACCAAGACAATCCATGGGTCAACTTGGGGACCCCATGGAGCCACTTTGGTTGGGAAATGACACAAATAACCTTTTATTTAATGTAAAAGTAAAAATGACACAAACATAATATGTTTTACGAAAACAATTTTTAAATGGGGTTATACAAGTCAGATTTTGACTATAAATATTCATTAGAAAGCTAAAAAGATTTCATACATCATAGTAGTTTTTTTATAATTTTTAGACATTAAATAAATAAAAG
Source organism: Viscum album (assembly GCA_963277665.1). Lineage (NCBI taxonomy): Eukaryota > Viridiplantae > Streptophyta > Magnoliopsida > Santalales > Viscaceae > Viscum > Viscum album. The sequence goes on from OY728121.1 coordinate 371,898,724, forward strand.
TATTTATGACATCATAATGATGTAGCGATTACCTCATTAATAAAGGATTTAAATAAAATGAAAAGATAATGTAAATTCTATGACCTACACCTGTACAAGACCATTGGGTGGGTATATTTCGAACCCTTATCACCTTAGACTCGAATTATATCAATGTGAGACCTTTTAAATCCGAAAATCATTTTCAAATAAAGTAATATTTCTTTACTTTCCAAGAGTGCCCCTCCTCTCCTCTTATAAAAGCCCCCCACCTCTACCTCCTTACCCACACTCCCAAAGCCTTTGGATCAGCCAAACTCTGCTCATTTTGTCTCTCCACTTCACTCTATTACTCCTTGAAGCCTCACTTTGGGCAGAAGTCTTCCCAAGGAAGCCTTTGAGCTCAAACCAAAGGGAGTTACCCGATTTTAAGGTAATGTCTTCACTTGAGTCCTTTTGTTTTATTTTGCTTCTCCAACCCCCTAAACTCTTTTTATTCATTTCTTTTGTAACAACTCCAGTATCTTCAATATAATAGGATGTTTTTATAATAAGTATTTTAGCTACACTTACACACACCTACATCTAATAGTTAAAGAACATACTGTTTCCGTGGATGGTGAATTTATGCCTCCCGAAACGATGATTGTTCAACATTCTTTTAACACCTTCAAAGGTGGCCATTAAGATGTCACTATATTTATATATGATATATAATATGTTTATGTTTTCCTTAAGCTTCTGTATTTTTCATTTTGGGCATACCTTTATGGTTTCCATTATGGGTAAACGCGATATCTTCATTTAAGGAAGTGCGGACTATCGCCCCCTCAAAGTGATTTGATTCGTTAAATACCATATGTGGGACGTATAAAAGATGGAACTATGATATTATATATGATATTATACTGGAATTATAATATACCTTTATATCAATATGATTCCATTCTATAAAATACGAAATAGAAATGAAAGTAGCGTTCATGCGTACGTACGGCTTACCGTCTCCATGAACGGTGCATTTCATTTCTTACCTCTAAATGATTATGTAATATTATAAATGCATGTATATACTGGATATATATGATATATACATCATGATTATAATTCTGTATATAATGGATACATTATAATTATAAAGGGTTTATTTTTTACTCAAGTACCAATGATCATTAAAACGGCCGTTATTAACTTAAATAATTACATAGTGTTCATGAAATGGAAATAAGTGATATAAAAGGAATAATGAACTTAAAAAAAATGTTCTTAAGAAAGTATAAATTAACTCAAGTTTATTATTCAGGACATTAAAGAACGATTAAGTCAATTCGGACCCGAGGTATGGGACTTCGTCTCAATCTCCTTTCATTGAGGCATATTTTATTTTATACACAACTTTATTTTATACGGTGTATAAACCCCTTTGAATTTTACATTTATCCAAAAGAAATCTCTTTTATACGAAGCATTTTACAAAATGAAAAAAGGTAATGTTTTTGTCGTACGTATGCGGCGACAACGACTTCTCTACCGCCGTGACCATTATTTGAGTTTCAGCTTCCTCTACAAGCCATACCTTCTTTTTAAAAGAAAAATAAATACCACGTTTTACTTTTCTTTTATTTTGGTATTGAAAATGGTTTTCATAATGTTTTTATATCAATGTGTTGTATTGATATCTTGTGATTGAAAGGTGGAAATGTTATGTTTCCTTTATGCATGTTTTATGTGATACAATTATGTTGAGGTTCTTGGGCATTATTATGAAGACGGGTGGTTCTGTGATAAATTAAGGGTGGGTGAGCCCGATATAGCTCTCCAATGAATTGGGTAACGCGAAGGAGTGAAACGTTAAGGTTTCTCCGAAGAGATCTAGGGAATATACTGTGATGGGTATTCCAAATGTAACCAAGAGGGTTACTCCCTACGTAAGAATGTTATGAATGCCTCAAGTTACCTTTATGTCTTATGATTTCTATGATTTATTCATGATTTGATGAGGTATGTTAAAGTGCTTATGTTTTATGGGTAAAGTATGATTTCATTCTTATGTATATATGTACCCATGTTTCCTTTCCATATATCTTTATATCCCTTACTGAGCTTTTTATGCTCATCCCAAGTTTTTTTTGAAATGTTTTTCACAGGTCAAGGGAAAGATACATGATATGATGATAGTGTCAAGGAAGTGTCAAGAAAGAATCCATGTTTTATTTTAAATATGTTTCCATTGATGGGAAAGAAGAATACTATCTTTATGTAACCACTTTGTTTATATGTGGAATGTAATGCAAGTTCTATGATCTAATTCTCTAAAACTCTAAACCCGAAAAGATCCTCAATGTGTAATCTTGTAATAACTCAAGATTAAGTAAGGTTTAAGGTTAGGGCCTTATAATAGGAGAAATAAATTGTGGGTTCATAAATCTATATACATCTGTCTTTTCATTCTCTTTACACATTTTATATAGATACCTAATACAAAGCAGACATAATTATAAATTTTCAATAAATTAATGGAACAATCAAATTTTGTTAATCGACTTACATGGAAAAAATTTGCATCATGTTGATGCCCAATTGATCTCCAGCTACAGGCTTCATGATATCATTTTTCAAAATTCCCACAGCCATTGCACGCCCACAAACAATAGCATCAAATGGAATGTCATATACTTCCAATAACAAATTTGAGTACGTTGATAATCGATCGAGACTATTAGAATTTGTATCTAAAGTCATAACACTTTGAATTTTTTGTTGTCTATACAGTATTTCTTTACCTTTAAAGTATTCATGTAAAAAATTAGAGAAATATATAAACTTTAAAATGAGAAAACAAATTTACTAACAAAATGGAATAAAATATAATATATATACATACTTCTATGGTAATATGTCAAAGTAGTCTAGATGGATAAACTAAAAAATGATCGATACTTTGTCCATCTGTATTCACTTCATCTGCAGGACATGGTATTTTTGTTGATCTATCTATAATATCTTGTACAATGACCCTATGATGCTCTATCTTAATCCGACGATGATGAATGATATCAGAGATATAATATATCATCCCATATGCAACAATATGATGAGGGTCATCAACATATAACTCACAGTAACTTAGAAGCTATAGAGGAGGGGGTGTTAGGGTAGGATAAGAAGGAGTGGGGTCTGGAAACACAAATGTGTGGGTAGGATAAGGAGGAGGAGTGGGATCTGCTGGCGGAGGTGGAGGATTCATATCGACAAGCCAAAAATGTCCTTACATGCCTGAAAACATCACCTGTACTGAAGATCTAATCCTGTCATCCATCATCACTTGAATATCCTAAACTTTTGCTTCCAAAGATTCTATTTTTTTTATAAACATGCTCCTTTGAAAAATCTTCCGAACGTGAAAACACTTTTCTTACCGATACACCTACCGGGTATCCTCATACAAGACCTAGGTGTTCGAGCTTTTCTAATGTTGCAGCTAAAATATTCTATCTACCCTCAGCAATAAAGACCCCATATGTGCTCTGCTCCTTAAGAGAATCTTGTATGGAATATTTGAAAAAATATGTAATGAATCACAATATATAAAGAGTTTATTTAACTTTAATAAATAAATAAACATCTTACAATCTTATCAGCTACAACTCTTGACTCTTCTGTAAGATATTTTTTTCTCATTCAAGCCCTCTCCCATTTTTCATGTCTTGCGGGGGGGGGGGGGGACCTCTTCAGATCCTAATGACTCAACTCTCATCTTTTGAAGTTTTTCTTTTAGCATGTGTTCTTACAATAATGTATACCCCCCCAAGATAATGTATAAGGGTATACATTTCTAGCTTGAATCTTCTAATTATATCTCCTTGATTGTTGTAAATTAAGAATTAAGAATAAAGAAATCATTAACGTAGTCATTAATATAAAAAAACATCTAAAAAGGTAACATTGCACTTACTAAAAACTATTATCATCATCTACTTTCAACAAATTGTTTCCATGTATCTTCATCTATAAATGGATATATATCACATGGATTTTCATGCTGTCTATTCCCAAAAATGAATTATGATATGAGGGATGATTTAAAATATCTCAATCTCCTAGCTGCTAATGATAAACATTTCCTCCTGACTCCTCTAGTTTCAGGTATATCATATGTCATCTGATAAGAAGGGGAAAACATATATTGCTATAAATATTTCAAGATAAGTAAAATAATAACAAACAAGATTACCAAAAAGATACCCCACAATAGTGATAATGTCTTTTTGTCAACACTTCACCAATCTTCAAACAAAATACTAACTTTTCTTTTAGCCTGTACTGATACAAAAGTCTTGAATTATTTTGAATTTGGACCTATTGGAATATCATTATCATCAAAGTCCATTGATAACCTCTGTTCTTGGATACGAGCAAATGATAATTTTGGTAAATGTGTGGTGCCACATTTTCTAACCCCGAACTCTTTTCCCCCCTATGGAAGTAGATGTCTCATGTAAAGAAGGATGAAGAGACTCATCAACAAGAGCATGTGTAAGTTCCTACCCAGAGGTATGAGTATGATCATCTCCAGAAATATGTGGTGGATTAGAGGATTGATCTGTCATTATCCTAAAAATCAAAGCAACATCAATTAGTATAAAAATATACAAATCCAACAATTACATACAAATGTAAATAAAAAATTAACAATTATCAAACAAAAAGAAAAGTAAACTAAACGTAACACATTTTTATTCATATTTGTTATAGTTAACTAAAATACTAACAATATTAATGAGAGATGAAATGACATTAATGAATGAAAATTACACAATATTAATGAGATATGAAATGACATAAATTAATGAAAACTACACAATATTAATGAGAGATGAAATGACATAGTAAAAATTCACCAACTTAATAAATCATTTTTACAACAAAAATAATTCTTTTATAATATACTCTTATATAATATATTTTTTTATTTAAAATGTTAAATTTAAAATAATTGGTTTTCAACAAAATCAATTAATATATAAGTTACTTAAGGGTAAACATGGAAAACTAAACAAAACTAAACTAATATAAACAAAAAATTTAACTTATTAGTTATAATACATGTTTTAATAAATAAAATCAAATTAAAATATCTAATTTATGAAATTTTAAAAATTAAATCATAATTAAACATATGTTACTTGTAATATTAGGAATGTACTAAGATTTTCCCCCAAATTCCTTCATCATGATCGTTCTGTATGACAAAAACCATGTCTCTGATGCGTTCATCAATATTATTTGTTAATCCTTCCATGGATGTTGGGATCTCATATAAATCATCATCTTTTTAAAGTTTATCATCACCAACGTACTGTTTTTTTCCTTGTAAAACAATAGACCACTACATATCAAATTGATCAAGAACATAGAATTTTTTTTTGCATGTGTTTCCATGATAAAAGGATCATTTATATATTCTAATTTATTCAGATTAACTAGTGCCATTCCAAATTCATAGTGTCAGACACTGTTGTTACCGATAAACCATTTACACTTAAACACTAGAACTTGAAATTTAATGTAATAAACCTCCCATATTTATTCAATGAATCCATAATATCTGGTTGATGCAGAGATTGAGTTTTTGTATTTGGCAATTGAAAAATGAATTACTTTTGCGAACACCGATACACTACTATTCTAAACCGCACTTCTGTTGTCCTAATATTTTGTATAAAAAGTATAGCCATTAATGTCATACCCAGACCATGTTATCAAATTTAAACTTGGACTGCCTACTAACCATCTCAATGTTTCTGATGCATCTGGTTTCACGGTCTCTTTAAACCACGACAAAAAAGTTTTGTTATGATCATTCAAAATTCACATATCTTTATTTTTTGGATAACTTTGTTTCAAGTAATTAATATGCAATGTTATATATGGTTGAGTATCATCTATGTTATTAGAGATATATAACTATACATTATTTATATGTTCACCTATGAAAAATTTGACTTTCAAGCCATGAATCCCCTTTCCCCTAAAATTAACCCATTCATGGTGAGATGTAGGCAAACTGATGTGCTCCATGTCAGACAAATAGCTTGTACAAAACTCTACAACCTCCTTAGAAATATACTTCTCAATAATGGATTCTTTAGGTCAATATGGATTCTTAACATAACCCTTCAATATATTCATATACCTTTCAAAAGGATACATCCAACATAGATATACAAGTCCACAAAACATTATTTATCACACCAAATGAACCATTAAATGCATCATGATATAAAAAAATATGGAGGAAAATACATTTCCAATTGAAAAAGTATAGAAACCACTTATTTTTACAAAATGTTCAAAGCATTCAAATAAATAACCTTATTAAAAATTGATTTTAAAAAATAACACACCTTTATGATAGTCATTCTGACATGGGTGAGAAATATTCCACGCAATGCAATGGGTAGGAGTTATTGCATCATGACGTGACAATCATGATATTTCACACCTATCAACTTCAAATCCTTTAAATACAATTTTTTTTTACATTTGAATAATAACCATGTGACACTTTGATACCATTAATACATTTATAAAAGCTAGTTTTCTCCCTCTTGGAAAAGTTATGACAAGCTGGGGGTAGGAACATTTTCCTTCTATCAGGAGTGGGATCCAACTCTAAATATATTCTCATTGAGAGTAAATCTATTCTTGTATTCAACCCATCTTTAGTCTTTCCATTAATATCTAACAATGTTCTAATCAAAATTTCATAGATATTCTTCTACACGTGCATGAAATCAATGTTATGTTTCACCTCATGATATCTCCAATACGGTAGCTCAAAAAATATTGACCGTTTCTTCCAAATATTTCTATCATTACCAGATTTATGTGTCTTTCCAAATGTCACATCAATGTTTTTTACCCTCTCAAAATACTGATCAGTGGATAAATTTTTTGGAGCAATATGAAATTCCTATGAGCCATTGAAATCCCTTTTTAATCTTTTATAAGAATCATACACCCTTATACCTTCCTCCCATAATAGTTTCAAATCATCAATTAATGGTGACAATAAAACATCAATATCATTTATGGACTGTTTTGGTCCATAGATCATTAAACTCAACATGACATATTTTTGCTTCATACAAAATTCAGGATATGAGTTATAAATTAACAATAAAACAGGCCATGAACTATCTGTGTTACTAAGTCTTCAATGTGGATTCATTCTATTTTTTCATAGTATAATTCTAAGATTTCTAACTTTATTTCTAAATGTAGGAAATTGATGATCAATTTTCTTCCATTGTGGAAAATTAGATGGACGCTTTATTTTTCCATCACATATCTTCTCATCAGTATTACATATTAACATTTTTTCATCATGTGAATTAGAAAATAAATGTTTCAAATGATGAATTATAGGAAGATACCGAAATGCTTTGGAAGGGGTCTTTGAAACTTCTAAATCAGCCCGTGTTTTTTCTTTCAACTTATACCGTGATTTCCCACATTTAGGACACTCTGATAGAAATTTATATTCTTTCCCACATAGAATACAATCATTCGAGAATACATGTATTTTCTTATACCCCAATCCCATCGGGAATAATATTTTCCTGGCCTTATAATGTGAATTTGGAATATTGTTATCTTAAGGAAGAATGAATTTCAACAATTGTAGCAGTTCTATAAAACTCTTTTCACTCCATCCATGTTTCACCTTTAGGTTTATCAATCTTAACATTGTCAATAAAACTATATATTCCATATAACCCAGATATAATGGTTTTTTGAAATCAAAATATAAATGCTCAATTGTCGGTTGTTTCTCAATTGCCTCTAATTCAATATCAGGAATCATTTCATCAGGTTTATTAGATTTATCATCTTACAAAGCACCATCATCAATAGATCTGAAATTCTTCCCAGTTTCACTATACTAAATCCAAGGGATGTAACTCGAATTAAAACCATGAAAAATTAAATGATCTTTGATCTCTGTACATTTCAAATTCTTCAAATTTAAACATTTCAGTCATGGACAGAAAAACATGTCTTTGTTTGGAACATTTTGTTTAGAAAATTCCAAAAAAGCATCAAAACATTCCTCATATTCAACACCTATTTGAGGTGCATTAATCCAACTTTGATTCATTGTATATAAAAAATATCAAAAATAAATATAAAAAACAAAGGTAGTAATTTATAAAATATTGAGATTATAAATGACATAAAAAAATATAGAAAACCAAGAATGGAAACATTAGAATGAAAATAGAAAATTTTGATAAGAAAATTCATTCACGTAGAAGGAATTACAAAATAGATTCCTTTAAAAAATGTATCAATTAAAAATAAATGAATATAACCTTATGAAATTATTAAAAAATATGTAAAATGATATCAATAAAATAATATAAATAAAAACATACATAGAATGAGAACAAATAATTCATATTTTATTATTTATAAAAATAAAAAATTTATTCTATATTGTAATTAATAATATAATCTAATCATAAACTGAGTCTTAGCTTAAAAAAATGTCTCATTAAACCTTGTTTGATGGGACTTCATACAGTAAATTGTATTCTCTAACATGGTACCTGGTTGTTCTGCTACTTTAAAAAGTAGACCCATCACCCATTCAACCCTTTTGCAATACCCCAAAGTACCATTGAGATGCATGAACATGCATAAAAACACCACCTAAAGATGCTCGTATTCTCAAAATTTTCATGAGTATCATTTATCAAATCACCATAACTTCCAAACAAGGAATTCAATCTCACTAAATTGAAGAGAACAACTAATTCATAATAGAAATAAAATTAGGATCAACTAATTAACACATTATAAAATCAGGAACAACTAATTCATACTAGAAATAAAATTAAGAACAACTAATTAACACATTATAAAATTAGGAACAACTAATTCATATTAGAAATAAAACCAAGAACAACTAATTAACACATTATAAAATATATTCAAACCTTTAGGTGAGGTAGTTAGAGACGAGTAGATCTATAATTGAACGTGTAATGATGAATCTGAAAAAATCTGAATTTATGAAGATGGTAATGTGAGAATTAAGAACACAGTTATAAATTCAAAGCCAAAGAATGAACAAAAAGAGAGAAATGAATTTTTTTGAGACTTAATTTAGATTTATATTCGATGCATAACTCGAGGTCGATGAAACCCTATGGCTCGATTTAGATCGTAATGTGAGATTTGGACCACCAGATCAAAGAAACCAGAGAGTTAGTGCTTCAGTGAGAGAGAAACAAGAGCTTCGTTGCGATAATGGACTCAGTCAATTCATAAATTTTTAAAAGATTTTTCATGTCGATTATATTCTAACCAACGTGAAAAATGGATATTATCATCTCTTTCACATTAGTTAAATTATAGAACCAACATGAAAGAGCATAAGATATCCATTTTTTCATGTCATTTATAAATAACTGATGTGAAAGTTGTGCCATAAAAATAGTTTTTCTACTAGTGTGGGTGTGGATCTGGGATACCTAGGATCAAATCTATGGATCCTAAAAATAAATTAGGTAAAATAAACATGTTTATTTGATTTAAATTAGATTGATAATAAATATATTTTTAGTTTCTTGAGGATTTTCATTGTTGAATTTTTAATTTTTTTTACATTGCATATTTATTTCCAAAATGTCATTATATCTATATATAGTGCATCTTATTTTATTGATTTTTATTTCCATTGAAAATGAAATACATAAGTAAATTTTAGATTTATATATTTTTATTAATAAAAAATTAAAATAACTAATAAATAATAAATTTGAGTGACATGAAAACTGTGAGTCTAGTTTGTGACTAAAATTAAAACCCCATGTAGTGATGTATCTACTATGTCAATTATTTTCATCGATGGGTGGAATTATATTTTTTGAGGGTGATGATTATGTCTATATTGGAGAGTTGGATATGAAAACTAGTTATGTAGGACCTATATTTATGTAGCTGTATAGAATCACATCCCATTTTTCTAGAGTAATTTTGGATGATAAAGAGAAACATTATTCAGTATGGCCTACTATCATTGACAAGTTCCTAGATTTATTTTACAAGGACTTATCTATGTTACTACCCAAGTGACAGGTTGAGTTTACAATTGTGATCTTACCATATGTGGAGAATATATCTATTCCACCATATAAGATGGATCTTGTAGAGCTATGAGAGAAGAAGGCTCAATTAAATGACTTTGAGGTAAAGGGGTTAATATGAATGATTATATCACCTTGGGATGCCTTATTTTTTCCATAAAAATTCAAATGGATCATTGAGAATATTTTTGGACTATTAGAGGTTATTCTAAGTGATATAAATGAACTTATATCCACTTATACGTATTGATGGACTATTTGATCAACTTAGAGGTGCTAAAGTGTTCTCTAAGATCGATTTGATATGAAGTTATCATTAGTTTATGGTGAGGTATTATGATATACCACATACTATATTTAGGAGTACATATGTATTATATGGGTATCTAGTGATGTCATTCAGTTTAAAAAATACAATGGTAGTGTTCATGGTTAAGATGAATTGGGTCTTCCATCCTTATTTAGATAATTTTGTAGCCATATTTTTCAATCATATCATCATGTATTACCAGTTGAGGGAGGAACATTCTCAATATTTGGAGATCATTTTGAGAAAACTTAGGGAGCATCAACTATATTCCATGATCTCAAAGTGTATTTTTTGGATTGATAATGTACACTTCATGGGAAAAATGATATTAGTGGATAATGTATTTTTAGAACTTGAGAAGTTCACTTCATGGGGAAAATGATATTAGTGGACAACATATTTTTAGAATCTGATAAGTTCAATGTTATATTTTATTTATAGAGTCTAAATAATTTTTTTGAAATCCAAATATTTTTGGGAATTTCCAATTATTACGAGAGGGTCAACCAGGATTCTTCCTAACTGGAAGCGTTAAGAAGGCCTTAACCAAGAATGTGGTATGGTTACTTTGCTTATATGTTCATGAGAGATCCTTCTAAAATATTAATGAGATATTGATTAAAACACCAATATTAACCATAAATGAGCTGGGTAATGAGTATGTCTTATATTGTGATGTATAAGTTGTCAAGATTTGAACAGATCCAGTCCATGATGGTCATGTGATTGCTTACGGGTCCAGAAAATTAATGAAATATGAGAGAAACATCCCAAATCCTTTCCTAGATTTGGAAATAGTGGCGATTTCCATGATGTGTTATTGGTATTATCTTTAGGGTGATATATTTTTGGAATACACTAAAAAAGTGATTGAAATATATTTAATCACAAAGTAAAATGAACCATTGATAGCTGATAAGGTTTGAGTACCGATATTCCTTTAACTTTGACCTAATATACACCCTCAATAAGGGGATTTTTTTTCTAATACACCGTATTGGATGGATCAAGATTAGGTAGTACATGATTCAATTATCAAGTGGAATATGGTTTCCCACTTTGAAGAGATGTGACTTTATGCTCAAAATTATCATGGCCAAGTGACACTTATGTCTTTATCTATCACTTATTCACTCCTCAGTAGTATTACAAGAGTAAACTATAGGATTTATACTATTTATTCATGAGAGACATGATAAACCTTTTATAAATTTATATTTTATAAAATGTTGGTTATTTTTTATTCATGTATCCTTTATAAAGTGCCTCTCTTGGAATTTATGTCTTTATGAAAATGAATAAGTGGATCTTTTAAAATGATTCAAGTGTCTTGAAATGTTTCTTAAAAAATTAGATGTGTTTAACATACCATTTTTTTTGTTTTAAATAGATTTAAAATGATTTGAAAACTTGGCATAGACTTAGGTTGCATGCTAAGTGTTTGTCAACTCACCTGACTGGTTTTCATAAAGTGATGTGAATGTTTTGAAAGTGTATGTAATGATGGTTTCATTTTAACAAGGGGTGTGTGAAGTTTTAAAAGAAATTTTGTAAAATATAGAGGGTTGTCGCTCATTTTAAATGATTAAGATTATTGGATCATGAAGTTTATTTGAATTCTTAAAAAAGAGGAATTGGGGTTTTGTGAAAGAGTGTTTGAAACTGATTGGTTTATTTTAAAAAGGGCATGTTATTTTAAAGAGGAATTTGTGTAAATGGTTGTTTTTTAATGGTATTTAAACTCTGATTTTATAACTAGTTTTCAAAGGACATCTGAAATGTAATTTTTTTTATAATATTTTAAGTTTAGATTTTTATAGAATCAGGAAAACCATTACATTATATAGGGAATAAAAGTAGATCGATAATAACACCATGGAAAGGGTAAATGTATTTCAATAACTAGAAGGATTATATTTTAGTTATATTTTCTATCCTGCTGTAAAGCATATAATAATTCAGGTGGTTCTCGACTTGGTTTCAATTAAAGGTTTATTTCTAGAACAAATGGATGTCATGATTATATTCCTTCATGGAGATTTAGAGGAAGATATCTACATAGTTTAACTAGAAGGTTTCATGAAAAATGGAATAGAAGGTTCAGTTCTAGTCTCAAATGGAGTTTTTTTGGACTTAAGTAGGCACCAAGATAGTGTAACTAGAATTTCAATGCTATTATGGTAGAATTAATGTTCATGTAGTGTAATGTAAATAATTGATACTATATGAAGGTGTATTATGAAGAGAGTTTTGTCATTTTACTTCTTTACATGGATGAATTTCTCTTAGTTGGACCAATGGAGGAAAGACTGGAAGAGTTGAATATTGATTTATCTAGAAGATCCCAAATAAAGGACATTGGTTCTGGAAAGTGGATATTGGGGATAAATATTGAAGGAGACTTAAAGTATATAACTTTTTTTTAGCCTTGGTTAATTTTTATATCAAAGTTTTGTGTATTTATTTTTTTAAATATTAATATTACCAAATAAAATAGGATGGATATGAATAAATAATGGATGGATGCTAATCGTCTGAAAAAAGAGTATGAAGATAGAGTGAAAGAGTTCATCAAGTTTGCAAAAGATCATGCATATATCCCTTCTCAAATCCTTTGTCTGTGTTTAAACTGTTGTTATTCAAGAAAAAATAGTCTAGAGGATTTGGAATAACACTTGATATTTCATGAAATATATCAAAGGTATAAATTTTGGAATAAACATGGGGGAAAAGTGAATATAGCTAGTGGCTGAGATAACACTGCATTTTATGGATCATCTGATATGATTACAAGTGTAGAAAATGAAGAAGACTATATCGAGGATGTCATTACACGTGTGAATGATGATAAAGATCGTATTGAGGAAATGATAAGGGAAATTGAAGATGAACTTCTAAATTGTCCAAAATTGTTTGAGAAGTTAAAGAGTTGTGAAAAGATACCATTGTATGGTGGTTTCACTAAATATATAGCATTTTCAACCGTACTGAAGATATATAATTTGAAATCAGGAAACAGATGGAGTAACACTAGTTTTACAAAATTACTTTCTCCCTTGAATGACTTGATCCCAAAATATAATGATCTCTCAAGATGAACATATGACACCAAACGAATGATACAATCAATGGGTATGATCTCTAAAAGAATACATGCCTACCTGAATGACTATATACTATTTCACAAGGACTACAAATCACTTAGAGAATTCCCAGAGTGTGGTTCTTCTAGATACAAGAAAGATGAATCTGGTCCTATGAAATTTGTATGGTACTTTCCAATCATTCCAAGGTTTAGGAGCCTATATGGAAGTGAGGAGACTAGAGGTCAATTAATGTGGCACACAGATACAAGAAATAATGATAGAAAACTATGTCACCTGACATACTCTTCTTAGTGGAAGATAATTGATCACGAGTATCCTAAATTTGGAAATAAGCCTAGAAACCTTTGTCTTGCATTATCTACAGATGGAATGAATCCTTTTGGTTTTCAAAGAAGCACTCATAGTACATGGTCAGTTATGTTGGTAAATTATAACTTTCCACTGTGGTTATACATGAAATGAAAATACATCATGTTATCTATGCTTATATTAAGACCAAAACAACCGGGTAATTATAGTTATGTTTATTTGGATCCATCGGCCGATGATTTGAAATTATTGTGGGATTCATGTGTTACATTGTATGATGCTTACATAAATGAAGATTTCACATTGAGACCCATGTTGTATGGGGTGATAAATGACTTTCCTACTTATGGAAATTTGTTAGGATATAGAATTAAAGGAACTCAAGGGTGTCCCATTTGCGAACAAGGTACAAAATCAATTAGGTTGGAACATTCATTGAAAACTGTGTTTTTAAGACATCATAGATTTTTACCCCGATGACATAAGTATCAATATTGGACGACATCATTTGATGGAAGTTCCGAAGGATGTATAGTGCAGTCTCCACTAATAAGTGATAAACTATTTGAGAAAGTAAAATATGTGGATACTACTTTTGGTAAACCATTTTTGAAAAACCTTATGAAAACTGGTTGAAAAAAGAGATCATTTTTTTGAATTACCATACTGTAATTTTCTATATGTTAGACATTTTCTTGATATTATGCATGTTGAAAAAATGTATGTGATAGTGTCATCGACATGTTGCTAAATGCACCTGAAAAAAAGGATGGAATTAATGCTAGTTGGACATGGTTGACATGGGAATACGAGAATATTTGGCGCCAGTGAAGGGTGAAAAACAAAATTTTCTTCCTCCAACTACTTACACTATTTCCAGGAAAGAGAGATATCAGTTTTTCAACTTCTTGAATGACATAAAGGTTTTAGAGGGGTTTTCATAGAATATCATGAACATCATGTCAATGATCGATTTAAAGTTAAAGGGTCTGAAATCACATGACTACCATGTTTTGATGCAAGATCTAATGACTATAGCTTTATATTTCATTTTCCCCAAGAATGTCTATCATACATTAACCAAGCTCTATTTATTCTTCAAAGCTATATGCAAAAAAGTTATAGACCCAACGAAATTGCTGACCATATAAAGAGAAATTTCCATCATATTATGTAAATTAGAAGTATTCTTCCCACCAAAATTCTTTGATATGATGGTTCATTTGATGGTTCACTTAGTGAGAGAGATTCGACTATTTAGTCCTGTACACTATAGATGGATGTACTCCATTGAATGATATATGAAGATTTTGAAAGGGTATGCCAAAAATCGAAATTGGGAGGAGGGTTGAATTATGGAGTGATATATTATTAATGAAGCTGTTTAATTCTGTACCGAATACCTGTCCAGTGTGGAAAACATTAGTCTACCAAAATCTCATCACACTGGACAACTTGCGGGTAAAGGAATTTCTGGAAGAGATATTGTTACAATCAATATTATAGAGCAGGAGCATGACCACCTTTACATTTTATATAATATTTTTGAGGTTTCCACATATGTTGAAACCCAAAAATAAATTCTTAGGCATTTTAATCTATCAAAGAATGAAATATGGATATCAAATACACATAATCAATAGTTTATAAGATGGTTTTGGGACCATATTTTAAAGGAGTTAGATAAAAATAAAGATTCAATTCCAGAATGACTTTGATGGCTAGCTAGAGGACTAAATGTGTATGTATTATCTTACAATGGTTATATAATTAATGGTTATAAATTCTATATAAATGAGCATGATAAAGACAGTACCATACAAAATAGTGGAGTTACACTCACGGCTAAAGCGATGCATGTTTATGGTACTAAGGATAGAAATCCAATTTATGTGAATATGTCATACTTTGACATCATAAAAAAAATATGGTAGTTGGACTATGCAACATTCCAAGTGCTGATTTTCAATGAAAGTGAGTTGATAATAGGATTTCTATTAAAATAGGTGAATTGTGATTCATGAAAGTTGATTTTAGTAAGAAAGGGTACAAATATAAACCATTTATAATGGAATCACAGGTAGTACAAGTATTTTTTGTTCCAGACCCCACAAAATGAAAGTGGTCAATTGTTCTGTTATCAACCAAAACCACTGAAGGTCCAGATGAAAATTCAACTGAGGATAACCCTTTCATCGGGACGTTGTAATCATTTCACAATGGTCTAAATGTAGATGGTGTTTTATATGTTATAGGAGACCATAATGAAGGGATTTGGATCATCGATAGAGGGTTCAAATCCCTTAATCATTTAAAATAGAAAATGAGAGTTCAATAATCAGTTTACATTTTTTTATAATATACATCATGTTACCTCATGTTATTATTCATTTGCTGCTACATTTATATAATCTAAATTAAATGTTAAACCACTTTTGTAGATAATGACTTTCCGCATGTGGTGGTTCTACCAATATCGAGGAACAATAGGCATCTCAACCTATTACTTCTCGTAGTGTAGAGGAACAACCTTCTATATGTGTTGGTGCTCCCATTCCTGAGGAACAATAGGTTTCTCAACCTGCTGTTACTCCCAGTGAATAAGTACAATGACCATTTGCACATTCCAATGCTACCGCTCTAGAGGGACATATTAACAATGTTTATTCTGGGAGAATGGTAGGTGATGAAGGACCAACGACGTAGAAAAAATAGGATCACTGTAGTTTGACGGTGTTAGAAAAAATCATTAAGGAAAAAGTCAAAGGCATCAAATTTAAGGTTGGATGGAATGCACGAGGCCAACATATTAACCCCAACAAGGCCATGTTCAACATTTACATTAGAATTTTCACTCAAAAGCGTGTGACTATTGATATAGATTTGCGGCACCATGTTGTTCTTGGGCTTAAGACACTGATGTGGAAAGAAATTATAGTAAAATTATAATATCATTTCTTTATTTTACTAAAAAATAAAATAATGAAACATTGAATTAATATTAATCATCCATTAAAGAGTGCATTTATTGTAGATGACTCCCATAAGAAATATGTATTAATTATTGCTGGAAGGATTCACGGAGGATTTTTCACAATCCTAACAAGACATCATCTTAAAGATGCTGAAGGGAAAATAAACCCACACCCACCATTTATCTATGAACACCTGATAACCCAAGAAGTGTGGGATGCGTTTACTGGCCGTCGTGTAGATGTTTCCTTTTAGGTACATTATGTATAGTAATATGTTGTTTGATGATACATGTATTCATCACTTTGATTGAAATTTTTTATTTATGAAACAGTAACTGAGTGCTAAAAATAAGGAATAAGCAACAAAACTAGTGTACCCATATTGTAAAGAAAGGATGGGGTATGATACACTTGAAAAAAATTTGACACATATTTTAAATCCACCGTGATACTTTTATGTGATAGGAAACAACACCATAATTATGTTCCCCTATTTATATTAAGATTGATGACTCTAAATTCAAAGACACTTCCATCCCATGACATGTGCTATGGAAGGAGGCATGTGTAAATAAATATGGGATACTAATAGAATAAAACACTTAAAAAGTGTGGAAAACATGTGTAAGTATTATATAATAAAAATTTGTTTTGATTTAATTTTTTATTACATAAAAATGATCACTTATTTTTCTATATTTTCTATCTGACATAGTCATAGGAATCAACAACACCTGTATCGGATAAACACATACTGTCAGTGGCCTTGAAGTGAATATAACATCATGTCCATGTCAAAGGTATGTGTTTTGGGGTGACACCCTAAACATATTTTTAGAAAGAAAACAAGAGGAGTATCAAATTGAATTAATAAAATAGATAAGAGAAAGAATATCTACCCTTGAAGAATAATTCCAATGGTAGAGATATATGATGGAAACTTTTATGGGGGGGCAAGGAGAAGAAGAAACTTAATAACAACCGCCATGTGGAGATCCCACCCCACCCCCACCAGCTATGAGGTGATCCATTCCCCTTAAAAATATGTCTTAGATGAGGTAATCATTGTTCTAATAAATTTTTATATGAATTTTGAATCATAAATACATTGATACCTTTATTGTACTAATATTCTATAGGGTGATAATGACTGTGATTTATATCTATCAACACCCAACCATCACCTTGTAGCGAGGGCTACAATGTTCAATATTCAAAAAGACATGCTACACAACAGACCACTTCCAACAGGGCATGTGTGAGTGTCTATTAGAATATCCTATGATCCAAGCACCGAGTTAACTATTCCAATTCATGAGGAAGATATTCATACGGTCGAAAAAGTTGTTGGAACATTCATCGTATGGCCATCACATCTTATAAAAAAACATGTCAACAAGGAGGTATTAATTTCAAATTTATTTATCAAGATAAAACTTTAACAATTAATGAAAAAAGGTCTGAACCGATGAATGTTATTACAGACAGACAAAGGGAAGGGTAAGAAATGAAATATCGACTCAAAACCATCTATAGGATAGACCAAATGATCCAAAAGATATACCGAAAGCACCATTACCCTGTATGTTCTATATCTACACTTAATATCATTAAAGGTTCATGTGGATAAAAAGTTACAATATGTTCATAATCACATAGTTTATTTTGAATAAAAGATGTATGGAAAGACAGATCAATACTTCATTGGTGTTGAGAGTGTAAGTGAAATCCTCAACTATGAATGGTTAAGTAGCTCAATTGTAAATGTATACATGAGGTATTTTTTCATGATTTGATTTTCTAAAATCTGGTATACTGTGTTAATTATGAATAAATACATTTCATATTTTTGGTAGGTGTATATATGAAAAAAAATTGAAGGGATTTTCCCATGAAATAAATTTTGGACTCGTTAGTCCTCGTATCTCCTCTACAGAACAAACGAAAATAGATACCAATAAAAAGGATGAAGTAGTGGTAGGTCTGATCAAATCGTTTGAAAGAAAGATTTCAGATGACATACTCTATTTAATACCAATGATGCAGGGTTAAAACTCTACAATTTAATCATATAAAATATATTTTTATTTCTTTCATTACTTATTCCTTTTTGTGTTTTTAGGCAGCATTGGATACTCATTGCGGTAAATTTGGATACTCCAAAGATTTATTTCCTAGATTCAATGCATGGATATCCAATAAACCATCCACACGTGATGAAGTTTTTAAATTTGTAATATACTAAATCCAATGTGTTAGAACTAGAAATCAAATTATATAATTTATATTATCTTTTAATGTGGATTCTGTTATGATAGGGTGATGCATCAATATCGTAAAAAACAAGGAATAAGGTCAGAGGCTAAGTATGAGGACCAAGACAAGTACTACAAATAGAAAAGTATCAGGGTATATATAATAATATTTCATTATCCAAACACATATCAAAACAAATTACTTATTCTCCTCAATGTTTCTACAGTTTCCGAAATAGATTAATGGAAGAGGTTGTGGTTATTATGTTTGTAAGTTTATGAGAGAGATCATATTCCATAAAAAAATAGTATCCCTAAAGAGGTATTTTATAAGATAATTACTATTTAATTTAAAATATTTATTAATCCTTTGTGTATTTATATTTTTCTAGTACTACTATGACTTCTAAAAAGACTCATATTCACAAGATGATATAGACGTGCTCAGAAATGAATGGTCAACATACCTGATAGAAGAATGTACATAAATAACATGAAGACGCGACTTACATAGAAGTAGTGGATTGTTTCATATTTATGTTTAATTTAATTCTTTTTAGTATTAATCACATAAGAATTAATTTCTTATATAGGTTGATTCCTTTGTTCGAGTTGGGGTGGTTTGTTTGAAACTGATCATGCTCACGAGAGATTGGACTTTGAGGCTGCAACTGATATAATATCAACAAAGAATTAGGTTAAGAATATATAAAGTTTAATTCATAATACTTATGTAATTAATTAATTTTTTCATTATTTTACCTACTCAAAACTGAGTAAAAAGAACAAGTGACCGGTATCACTCAAAGTGTCTCTTTTTATTTAAAATTGACACTACTTTTAGTAAAATGAACAAGTGACATACTAAAAACTAAGAAATTTAATTTGTATTATTTTTATACTTTAGGAAAATGATCCATAAGTCATTTTTGATGTGTAGGAATCAACTGTACCTCAATTTGATGCAGGGTGTGTCTGGTATGAATCAAAGTGTGTCTTTTTATTTAAAATTGAAAATAATTTAAGTAAAAAGAAAAAATGACATACTAAAAATCAATAAAATTCATTCATATTGTTTTTATAATTTATTAAAACGATCCATGAGTCATTTTTGACGTGTAGGAGTCAACCACACATCAATCCGATGTACGGTATGACCATTATGACTAAAAGTGTCTATTATCAGTTTAAAATTGACATTTTAGTTCAAAAAGTGTCACTCACTGAAAACCAAGAAAACAAACTCTGATTATCTTGATAATTTAGGAAATAGATTCATAATTCATTTATGATGTCTATGAAGTAGTATCATGTCAAACTGACGCATGATACAACCGATATGACTCAAAATACATGTTTCCAGTTTGAAATGATAGTTTAGTAAAAAAACAAAACTAACATACTAAAAATTGAGAAATCACATTCAGATTTTTTTATATTTTATTAAAATGATCTATTAGTAATTTTTGATGTGTATTAATAATCCACACCTCAATAAGATGCTTGGTGTGACCGATATAACTCAAAGTGTCTCTTTTTATTTAAAATTAACATTAATTTTAGTAAAAGAACAAGTGACACACTGAAATCTGAGAAAACACATTTGAATTGTTTTGATATTTTAGTAAAATGATCTATTAGTCATTTTTTACATATAGGAATCATTCTCACCTCAATCTGATGCATGGTGTGGCTGATATAACTCAATGTGTCTCTTTTTATTTAAAATTGACATTAATTTAAGTAAAAACAACAAGTGACATACTGAAAACTGAGAAAACATATTAAAATTGTTTTGATATATTAAGAAAACGTTCTATTTGTCATTTTTATGTTTAGGAATCATCCAAACCTTAATCTGATGCATGGTGTGGCCGGTATAACTCAAAGTGTCTCTTTTTATTTAAAATTGACATTAATTTAAGTAAAAACAACAAATGACATACTAAAAACTGGGAAAACACATTCAGATTGTTTTTATACTTTAGTATAATTATATATGAGTAATTTTTGATGTTTATGAGTCAACCTCACATCAATCCAACACAAGTTGTGACCATTATGACTAAAAGTATCCGTTATCAATTTAAAATTGACATTTTAGTTCAAAACATGTCACTCATTGAAAGACAAGAAAACACACTCTGATTTTCTGGATAATTTAGGAAAATGATTCATAAGTAATTTTTGATGTCTATTAATTAGTATCATGTCAAAACGACACATGATGCGACCATTATGACTCATAATGTGTGCTTCTAGTTTGAAATGACATTTTAGTAAAAAACACAACCGACATACTGAAAACTGATAAAAATCATTCGGATTGTTTTGATATTTTAGGAAAACAATATATCAGTAATTTTTGATAGGTATGAATCATACTCACCTCAATATGATGCACAATGTGTCTGGTATAACTCCAAATGTGTCATTATTTAAAATTGACATCAATTTTAGTAAAAGAACAAGTGACATACTGAAAACTAAGAAAACAAATTTGGATTGTTTTTATATTTTAGAAAAACTATATATTAGTAATTTTTGATGTTTATGAATTAGAAACACCTCAATACGAAATATGATGTGGCCGGTATAACTCAAAATGTATCTTTTTATTTAAATTTGACATTAATTTAAGTAAAAACAACAAGTGACATACTGAAAACCTAGCAAACACATTCAGATTATTTTGATATTTTTGGAAAAAGATATATTATTAATTTTTGATGTGTAGGAATCATCCAAAAATCAATAAGATTCATGATGTGGCCGGTATAACTCAAAGTGTATATTTTTATTTAAAATTGACATTAATTTAAGTAAAAACAACAAGTGACATACTGAAAAATGGGAAAACACATTCATATTTTTTTGATACTTTAGGATAATGATCCATGAGTCATTTGTGATGTGTATGAGTCGACCAAACCTCAATATGATTCATAGTGTGATTGGTATGACTAAAAGTGTCTGTTATTAGTTTAAAACTGACATTTTAGTTCAAAACATGTCACTCACTGAAAACCAATAAAATGCACTTCAATTGTCTTGATAATTTAGGACAACGATTCATAAGTATTTTTTGATGTGTATGAAGTAGTCTTGCATAAAACTGACACATGATGTGACAGATATGACTCATAATTCATGTTTCTAGTTTGAAATGCCATTTTAGTAAAAAAACACAAGTGACATACTAAAAACTGAGCAAACACATTCATATTGTTTTGATACTTTATGAAAATGATCCATTAGTAATTTTTGATAGGTAGGAATCATCCTCACCTCAATAAGATGCACAATGTGACCGGTATAACTCCAAATTTTTCATTATTTAAAATTGATATTAATTTTAGTAAAAGAACAAGTGACATACTCAAAACCAAGAAAACACATTAATATTATTTTAATATTTTATAAAAACTATCCATAACTCATTTTTGATGTGTAAGAATCAACCCCACCTCGATAGGATGCACAATGTGATGGGTATAACTCCAAATGTGTCATTTTTATTAAATATTTACATTTTATCAATGTATTCCTTTATATTAATGTTTTATTTATTTATTTATAATATTATCAACATAATATTTGTTTTCTTATATAGGTGGAATATTTTTCTCGGGTTGAGATGATTTTTTTCAGCAACTGATACCATGGGAAATCATTTTGTAGAGGGGATCACAGGTGTCAAAAGATGAAATATTAATGTTTTAGAATGTTTATTGGATAATTGTAAATTTAATTATAAAAAACATTTTGTTTAAAATGTAAATAGCAGTGTTTTTTTATATACCATGGGTAGAAATTTTTGTATTCATGATTTCAATTAAATGTATATAGCATTGTTTGAAATTATAGCACTGTTTGAAATTGCAGTTTGTATATAGCATTTGAAATTGAAAGTTTTTTTCTTCTGGGAATGTTGTTATATTAATAAAAAATTGCTTATGGGTAGGCCTTTATCAGCACTAAAAATATCACTGACAAAGGTGGCCTTTATTAGCACTAAAAAAGAGATGATAAATGGGGTCTTTTATCAGTACTTTTTTTAGCATGGATAAAGGACCCCCTTTATCATCATTGCGATTAACAATGTTTTTTTAGTACTGTTAAAATCCTATTTTCACGCTATTAAAGGGAATATGTGTAGTATTATTTCATATAATTTATGATAATCTATATTCATCATTTTGAATATTAACTTCTTATCACATCATGATTGTTCTTCTGCATGACATAGTGTGTGATAATGTACTAAGAGTAGTCGTCACACTGAAATGTCATAGTAGTTCCCTGATATGATAAGAACCTGAAAGTGTCACAATATTATTCTTAAATATATGTTCTATATCTAGATTAAATCATTTGAGGGACAAAAATGATAAAAACTATCAATGGCAGATACTCATAGGACTTTGATCCACCTTCTCATAGTGTATGCTCTTAGTAATATCTAGTGTATGATATTATGAAAACAAAACTCGCCAGAATGAAATCCACATTTATATGTGTCATTGGATGTTTCTATCTACATGCGTGTGTATTGATCCTTGTCCTTTAAGATTATTATTAATGAGTATTATAAGTCATGTTCTTTGATGTATTAACGAAATCCATAACGACATATGTTCATGGTGAAGTAGGATAAGTTGGCTGCGTCACGAGTAATATTTCATTAATGAATAATGTGATAAAGTATTTGTCCATTATATTCTTTAACTAAAGTTGATATCTCAGACCCTTGATAAAAATGATATAACCTAAATAAATTCATAGTCCTGGTGTTCTATAGGCAAGTTCAATTTTCGAAAAGTCAAATAAGGAGACATTGAGCACATAGTTTGATGACACCAACATGCAATCTACTTGTTTAGAGATACCATGATAAAGAGATTATATTGTACAGTAAACATTTATATGAGGTATTATGTCGTTGCGACATTAAATTACTTCTCTATAGGTGCCTTAGCCTATTGTTAGACACTAACCTTGAACTGTTTCGACTAATTCCATTGAGAAAGAGACCTAGAGGGCCATACACTAAATGTACCCATAATCTGAGTTAAATAATATATTATTATTTAACAAGTTGAATAAATATTATTTTCACACATGGTTTAATAATTATTCATGTTTTCTTGATTATAGATATTTCTTCACCAGTTATTCAAGATAATGTTTTGTGAGAAAATTATTTAATAAATTTTTATTTGTTATTTAGTGAATATAATATTTATTTTTTTATTAGAGAATAATACAGTGATATTTATTTATTAAATAAATAGTCACTATTCAAGACCCGATAAATATTGTGGAGGAATGACAGACTGAGTTTAATGGTCTGGTGAGAAATAATATACATTAAGTATTATTTGAATAAATAATATTTAATTTAATTTATGATTTCAGCGTGTGTTAATAAATAATAATAATATTATTATTATTATTATATACATGAAGTTCTGCAAGGATTACAAAAATAATAAGGGCGCATGTGCAATTATTATTTTCTAACCCCAACGTTATATAAATCCAATTTTATTATTTTTATAGAGGCAATTCATTTGTGTTGTGCACAACGAGATCTATAAAGAATCATCTCAAATACCTAAAGATCTCACTCTTCAAGAACGCTTTTAAGAACAAAGATTGATCCTCCTCCACCACCACTATTAAGTCTAGAGAGATCGAAAAGAACTATTCCTTGAATAAATTCTTGATATGATCAAAGATGAAAGATGAAATCATTGGGATCTATCATGATAACACCTGAATATTCCTATGAAGACATTCATAGGTTCGTGAAACACATGTGAATCATCGTCAGAAGGAATATTCTCTTGATTCATACAACGAAACAAAAATACGACGTAGAGACGTTGATAGATCCATCAACAAAGAAAAAATTTCTCACTAGGTAGGTATTAATTATTTAAATTAATTATAAATAATATTTTATGATCCTACATTTTGTTTCCAGCATTTTTCTATTTTCCATATTCTTTGATTCAATTCTATTGATCATGACATTTATCACCATGTAAATCTCAGATTAATCATTGATCATGAAAAAAATCTAAATTTAGGCATGCCCCATCCTCTACTTCCATTGTTTTCAGAACCCAAAAGTGGTTTCAGAGGGGTCGCATAATTATTTATAATTATTTAAATACCATTGATTTATTTACACATTTATTATTAGTTTTCAATTCTTGTTTAATTGTTCTTTGATCCGAATTGCGAGATCTACTTTCTTACTCTTTGTTTCTCATAAATATAACCAAATCGATTAATTTTATGAATGAAATAAATTTAGAGATCTCATTCAGAGGTGTCAATGAGTTTGGTCAGACAACACAAGAGCACACATCGTGTAACCTAGAGGTACGCGCCGTGTACTCATGTTTAATGCACCCTGAATTAATTCAGAAATAATTCATGTCATTTGCATTTATTACACACAATGAATTCAATCACACACCACATATTGACCAGGAAAACCTAGAACATGGTCATCCAGAGTACACGCCATGAAATTTTTGTACACAGTGTGTAGTCCATTAGCCATATACAGACCATGTATCCTCTTGCATGGTGTACATGACTGATGACCATGTAACCCATAGACTACATGTCATGTATCCCATGTACACATTGTGTACTCCAGTATTTGAAGGTGCTGGGGTATGCAGTGGAAGTTGGTGGGTTGAAGTTTTATAAATTTTCATCGATGATTGATGTAAAAATACCATATCCGAAAAAAAGAACCTCGGTTTAAGCCCGAGGATCACACATGAAGAAAATTAAGCACCAAATAATAAACTATAAAAACCTAGTTCGATTCGAAGTCATGTTTGACATATGATTGTCGACGACGATCACTTCTTGAAGAATATAAAGTCAAATTTCTCTAGATCATCCACATGTGCTTCAAAAACCAAGAAAGTGATGATCGTCAAATTCCAGGTTTTAGCATGGAGATCTGATGATGCCTTTGATGCCCTAACGATCACCGCATCAACGTACCTTCAATGCACGAGGGAGAGATCGATCTGATCTCCTAGATCCAAACCTTATCTCTCTAGAAAGTGGGAGAGGAGAGAGAAAATATCAAGAGATCACCATGAATAGTCACTGACAAGAGCCTCTTCTCACTCTATTTATAACGTGTTATGCAATTACCCAGAAATGGATTCCTATCCCTCAAATATATAACACATTATATAAACGATATATTATGACTGTTGTACTAAGTCATAAATACCATTTATATTTTTATCACATTATTATAATATAATAAATATATTATGAGATAAATCCCAAGTTATTAACTCAACTCTTCATTAATGTAAATATTAAATGAACCTTGAATATTTTGAACTAATATCCCTTCATATAATATTTTTCATGTATTTACTTTAAATCCTGTAAATATATATAATAAATAAATTCAATGTCAATTATTCTTAACTTGAATAATATGAATTTATTTATTCCTTTGGTGATCGTTCATCCTTGGAAAAACCTCAAACCCCAGTGGTGGGGCCCACTATGTCCTATATACTTATTCACCAAAATAGGGCAGATTCTTGAATACGCTATTATGTGTGACCCTCTATACCCTTATATCGATAGTAGTGAATAATATTCACAGACTAAGAGCGGAGTCTAGTAACCCATCAAGGCCCTTAAAGAGATAAGGAGTAGTCATAAAAACGACAACCAACTAATGAAAGCACACTATGTAATATAATCTCTTTATCTTTAAATATATCATAAAGAATGATGCACACCTATGTCATCGTCCTTTCCTGCTTTATTATTTGGTGATCTAATTGGACAGATTTACCTTGTACTACCACAACCATGGATTTATCAATGTACTGCCATACTGATCAAACAAACTTGAGATATATTACTTTCTCAACTTGGAATCAAAAAATTATATCTTGAACATTCAACCAATAACATACCACCAATGATGCACCCAACATAAGCTACCTCATCACAATATCATTATCATGGTTTTTCTTTGCATCAAAATATGCAATCAAATGACACACATTGGTAGCGATCTCAAGTTAGGAGACTAATACACATGTTCATAGATAAGAACATCCAATGAACCCAAAACACGAGGTGTTTCTATTGGAGGGTCTATCCTTTGATCTCAACTACTAGAGATCACCAAGTGTGAACTTCATGAGAAAAAGTTTCAATGCTTATGATCCCCAACACCTGATAGTTAAACATATATTGTGTCCAATCAATATGATGTATCTAGACTATAGGACATATGTTTAAGACTAATGTCATAGTATCTCGAGGTTCTCATTATATTCTGAGATCTGCTATAACCTTTTGATATGATAATTAATCTATGAACATTATCATTAAATAGTGGATGATAAATTTTATACATTACAATGGTAAGTATACATCATGTATATATAACTGTATACACAATATGGTAATCAAAAGCACTGTTCAAGTTCGGTCTAGGGAACCCACTATTATAAAAAATATTTTCCATGGAAGGATTACACGTTGAGTCCCTAGGCATATTCCGTGGATTGATGACATGAATAATACATGACATGTAGCTGCAAAGTACACGTCGTGTACTTTTATCAAATTATTTATAATAAAAAATTAATTTATTATACTATTCAAACCTTATCAACATGTGTTCCATTTGATCATTACGTTTATACTACACAACACATGATTAATTTCTACGTAATGTTCAAATTTGAATATCATGTATAAGTTGTATTGCAATTATTACTCGACGCAAATTGAATCATAACACGCTACATAAATACCATGTGTTCTATGTGATTATTAAGTTGATAGTATACACCATGAAATTACATTATAAGTCATGTATGCCACATTCCACAAGAGTAAACAGTATATGAGTATAATACACATTAGGTAGTTTGGACGAGTACTCACAATGTTTCCTCCAAGACACATTTTTTTGTACGCAATTAATTTTAAATAAATTTATTTAATTTGTTTAAAATTATGATGGATGTGAATATCAATAAAATTTTGATGAGAATTAAGATAAAATAATTGATTAATTAAAGAAGATAATTAATTGATTCAAGTGTGATTTATCTTAAATAAAAACGATTAGAATTGAATGTTAATTTTATTAAATGCGTAATTCATTGCATGCATGTGAATGATCATGAGCTTAGACCATACCTTTGTATATTATTAGTTTCTTTTAACTTATTATTAAATTAAATTGTTGGTTTGCATGTCATTCCTCCTCTCATTATGTAAGGGTCTGTGTGGCCATGGTTTATTTTATGTAAGCCCATCAACTATCCTTTCCCCCCTTACCTACATATAAGTAAAAGCATATGTAATGGATGAATATCCTAAGCTAGTGGAGGCCGTTCAAGTTTGGAGCTGAGACAAAACCAATCCAAGAGAGAAACATAGGTGGATAGGTGAAAAAATTCAACACGAACCATAAATGGTTTAAGGTGTTTTTATTCTAGCTTGATGGTTAGTTTATCATCTACTAGATAAAATAACCATCAGTAAAGGATCATGATCACACCACTTTATTATTTAATTTATATCAAGTTTCATGGTTATTTCATTATGGATGTTTTGTCACGATCACTTGAATTAATGGATTAACAAGCATGCAAGATATAACTATAATAAATTGACTTATGAGTAAACATTATTTAAGACATGGTTAATCACTTAAGTAAATACAATTAATATTAATAAGCATGTAATAAAGATAATAATTGAAAATTTACACATAAAATATTAAATCTATAAATTATATATATTAAGTTGGTATAACCTTCTACTATTGAAGTTAAAATTGAACCATAATTCAAAGTGATTGACTAGCCAAAGTTGAGGTGATTTCAATTATTGGGGAATTATAACTTGAATTTTTGGATTGAATTAACTTAGTTCACTTAAAGGGTTGACTAAAAAATTAAGAATTTGTGTAACTAAGAAGAAAAGGTTGAGGAATTCCAATTTAAATATTTTAGGATTGGGGAGTCCACTCAACAGATCAAAGAAATCTGAGTTAATGCAGTTGGAATTTGGAATGCCTATCTAAAACCCTTCAAATTTCTTGATTGACCAAAGTTGAGGTGATGAGAAGGGGAA
The DNA here is from genome assembly GCA_963277665.1 of Viscum album. Taxonomy (NCBI): domain Eukaryota; kingdom Viridiplantae; phylum Streptophyta; class Magnoliopsida; order Santalales; family Viscaceae; genus Viscum; species Viscum album. Next base: position 371,927,983 of record OY728121.1, read on the forward strand.
TATGGATCCTTTCCACTAATAATGTATAAGAAATATGATATTCCAAATCCAATGGTGAGGGCTATTGAGTTTCAATAAAATATCAGGATATTAAAAAATATAATATTTATTTATTTATCTAAATTTTATCAGATAAAGTACTAAAAATATGGTCATATTATTTATATAAACATCAATAAAAATGGATTTACACATCACTGTGATCCATACTTGAGAAGGATAGCCTTCTCACCAATAAAAACTTCCAAGAGTAACAAAGGTAATTACACATTATCCTATGAAATGAAATGAAATTGTATGTGTTGGAAGAACCTATTCCTGATGTTCTTGGTAAAGAGGATAATGAGGAAGAGTCATCTCTCTATGAGAAACATTTGAACGGTTCCACAGATGTTTATTGATTCATGTTATCATACATGAACAATGAGCTTTTGAAGTAATATGAGGACAATGATATATATAACATGATGTCTCACCTTAAAGATCTCTATTAAGAGAAGGCAATACAAGAGAGATACGAGATCTCCAATAATCTGTTTACAACTAATCTTGGAGAGTCAGCACCAGTTGGGCCTCATGTAGTCAAGCTTATTGGATACATTGAAAGCTTAAACATCTTAGGGATTAAATTTACAGATGAGTTGCGCATAGATCTCATACTTTCATCACTACCCAAGTCCTTCTCTAGTTTTATTGTTAATTATAACATGAGTAATAATCATAAGATTCTTTAAAAACTTATTACTTTGATTCTCTAAGTGCACAAGGACATGGGGCGTGACAAACCCTCAATCCTTATGATGAATAAGAAAAGGAAGAATAAGGCGAAGGGGCCCAAGACTCATAAAAAGTCTAAATCTCTTAAGCATTGTCCTTCCAAGAAGATAAAGATCAAGAGGTAGGGAAAAGAAAAGGAAGAAATATGTTTTTCATGTGGAAATCAAGGCCACTGGATGAGGAACTACACTTAGAAGCAAGGGGAAGCTAAATGTGTGTTCATTATTGAGTGTAATATTTAAATATATACACATTGGGTATTAGATACAGCTTGTGGTGCTCACATATATATCTAAATGCAGGAATCAAGTAGATTTTGAAAGATTTCTAGAGGAGAGTTAGATTTATGAGCTTCCAATGGTGTGAGGCTAGCTTCTCTAGCCATTGGTAACTACCACCTTTCATTTCCAACAAGAATGATATTGGTTTTAAGAGATTGTTATTATGTACCAACTATTACCAAGAACATAATTTATGTATCCTTCCTAGATAAATATGGTTTTATTTTCAAATTTGGAAATAAAAGTTGTTTCTTTTAAAAAGATAACATATGTTATGGTATGGCACATTTAAATAGTGGTATTTATATATTAAATTATGAAAACCAAATATTGATAATAGATAACGAATCATGTTCACATGAATCATATAACACCCAACTATGGAATCACCATCTTGGTCATATAAATGAGAAGCGTTTGACAAAGCTCTATCAATATAATAATTTAGAATCTTTTGAATTGAAACCACTTGAAAGTTTTTATGCTTTTTTATAAGGAAAAAAGACCAAACCACAATTCAATGGATAGGGTGAAAGGGCCACAAAGATTTTAGGATTGGTACACACTAATTTATGTGGACCATTTTTAGTAGAAGATAGAGGTGGGTATTATTACTTCATAAATTTTACTGATGACTTGAGTAGATATGATTATGTCAACTTAATGAGGTGTAAGTCTAAGTCTTTGAGAAATTAAAAGAATTCAAGAATGAAGTAGATAATAAAATTGGAAAGAAGATAAATAATATTACATTTAATTAAGGTTGTGAATATATTAACCAAGAGTTTATAAAATTTTTACAGGAGTTTGAGATTATATCTCAACTCACTCCACCTTACACACCGTAGTAGAATGGTGTTAGTTAAAGGAGTAATTTTACCCTGTTAGACATAGTAAGGTCAATGATGATTCATTCCGATCTTATATTATCATTTTGGGGATATACATTACAAACTACGACATATACACTAAACCAAGTACCAATTAAAACAGAAAATGGAATTCCCTTTGAGTCATGGAGTGTAAAAAAACCTGTTTTGTCACATACATGTGTATAAGGTTGTGGAGAATTTGTTAAGGCCTTCTCAGGAAACAAACTAGCACCCCGGGGTACAAAGTGTATCTTTATAGGGTATCCTAATGAAACAAAGGAATACTACCTACACAATCCCCCAGATAAGAAAGTGAATGTCACTAGAAAATCCATCTTTCTTGAGAGGGGGAACATCCTCAAAAGTGATAGTGGGAGCAAGATTGACTTAGATGAAGTTGATGCTCAAGATAAACACAATTTGGTACAAGAATAGATTCTATAGGTCCCTATGGAAGTATTTCCTAAAACACAAGTACCACGTAGGAGCACTAGAGAGGTAAGAGAACAAGAGATATATGGTTTTCTAGTCACTGAAGATGGTGACTCATTATTAGTTGAAAATTATGAACCCATCTCCTACAAAGAGGTAGTAGAGAGCTCAGAAGATGTAAGATGGAAATAAGCTATAGATTTTGAAATGGATTCCATGTATTAAAATAAAGTTTGGGTTTTTGGTCTATGTTATAGTTGATGTAAATACCATAGGGTGAAAATGGGTATTTAAGAGATAGTTGGACACAAAAGGTAAAGTAAATACCTATAAAGCAAGGTTAGTGGATAAAGGGTTTAAACAGTGTTAGGGAATTGACTACGATGAAAAATTTTCACCAGTTGGAATGTTTAAATCCATAATAATTCTACATTCTATATCAGCTTACCATGACTATGAAATTTGGTAGATGGATGTCAAAATAGCTTTACTTAATGGGAACCTTCATAAATATGTCTACATGACATAACTAGATGGGTTTGTGACTCCAGGTGATGCCAAAAGGATATAAAAGTTGTATAAACCCATTTATGGATTGAAACAGGCATCTAGGTCATATAAAATTTGATTTGATGAAGCTATAACAAAATTTGGATTCATTTAGAATGAATGTGAGCCATGTGTTTACAATAGGTTTAGTGGGAATGCAATTGTTATCCTAACGGTATATGTTGATGAGATATTACTTATTGTAAATGGAATACCTATCTTATAGTCTATTAAGGACTTGTTAAACAAGTGTTTCTACATTAAGTAAATAGGTGAAACAATCTATATTCTAGGGATCAAGATCATTCATGATGGATCCAAGAGGCTGCTTGGACTAAGTCAAAGTACATACATTGACCAGATACTAAAGAGATTTAGTATATAAAAATCCAAGAGGGGATCGGTTCCAATGTCACATGGTATACATATTTATAATAAAATTTGTCCTTATACACAACAAGATAAAGAGAGAATGAGTAATATCCCATATGCTTCAGTGATAAGATCAATCACGAGCATGGTAGACATATATCAAGATAATATAGGAGAACAACATTGGTATGCTGTTAAGGCTATCCTTAAGTATCATATAAGAACTAAGGATATGTTCATCATGTATGAAGGAGTCGAGTAGCTAGTCATCAGTGGTTATAATGATTCTAGTTTTCAAATAAATTATAATGATCCGAAGTCGCATTCAAGATATGTTTTCAGTCTCAACGGAGGAGCCGTGAGCTAGAAGAGTTCAAGGCAGCCAATTTTCATTGATTCAATAATGGATTTTGAGTATATAATGGCTTATGATGCATCCAAGGAATCTATTTGGATAAAAAACTTTGTTCAAGATTTTTATGTGATACCTAATAGTAAAGACCCAATCACATTGTATTATGATAATACTAAATTTGTGGCTCTTACAAAGAGCCAAAGTCACACCAACAGATAAAGCACATACTCCAGAAGTATCAACTCTCTATGGATTTTTCTCAGAGGGGTGAATTTTTTGTAAGAAGATTTCCCAAATAAGAAAATGTGATAGACCCCTTGACTAAAGTCATATCTCAGCATAAGAACATGTATCATGTGAGAGTTAAAAGACTTAAGGTTGTTAGTAGTTGGCTCTAGTGAAAGTGGGAGTCTGTTAGATTTGGTACCCTAGAACCAACTTAAGTTTACTTTATGATAACATATATTAGTTTTTTAAATATGAATAAACTCCTTATCACATCATGATTTTTCTTATGCATGACGTAGTATGTGATAATGTCCTAAGAGTAAATATCACACTGAAAGGTCATAACAGTTCCCTGCTATGATGAGAACCCAGAAGTTACATGAAAATATTCTTAAATATATGTTATATATCTGGATAAAATAATTTTAGGGAAACAAATGATACATGATATCATGGGTGGAGACTCATAATACTTTGAGTCACCTTCTCATGGTGTATAACCTTGGTAATATCCAGTGTCAGATATTATGAGAACAAGACCTTCCAGTAGGAAATCCATATTTACATGTTTCATTTGATGTTACTATCTAGAGATGTGTGTATTGATCCTTAGACTTTAAGATTATTATAATTTGTGTTATTTTATGTATTTATTAAATCTGTGATGACATATGTTCATGGTGAGGTAGGATACGTTGGGAGCATCACAAGCAATATTTCATTAATGAATAATACGAGAAAGGATTTTTTCCTTATGTTCTTTAATAAAAGTTTATATCTTAGAAAATTTGATGTAAATTATATAGCCTAAATAAATTAATGACCATGGTTTTCTATAGGCAAGTTAGATTTCTAGAAAGTCAAAAAAAGACACATCGAACACATAGGTTTATGGCACTAGCATGAAACCTGCTTGATTAGAGATATCGAGATAAAGGGATTATATTACACAGTAAGAAATTGTATGAGGTATTATGTCATCATGACATTAAATTTTTTCTCTATGGGTTCCTTGGAATATTGATATATCCTAACCTTGGACTTTGGGATGTTTTACCTAATGCCATTGAGAAAGAGGATTAGAGGGTCACACACTATGTGTGTCTATAATCTCAGTTAATATATTATTACTTATTATTTAACAAGTTAAATAAATATTATTACTACATGTGGTTTAATAATTATTCATGTTTTCTTGACCACTATTATCCCTACTAGGTTAAATACCCTGAGGGGGGGGGGGGGGTTAGGGTGTGATTGATTAAAATAACTGCCCCTTTGCATATTATTTCATCTTTAAACAAAATACTCTTCTCTACCTTTCTTGTAGAAATATATGAATAAAAATTAAATCATGAGTGAGACACAATAATTTTTACTTGTTTCACCCTCACTAGGCTACGTACAAGGAGCATACAATGACAAAGTGATAATGTACCGAATTTACTATAGATAACTGCCAAATCAAGGTTTAGACTAGATCACTTCTATGCCCAAGATAACTAACTTTACAAGGGTTAGGGATAGTTCACTACATTCCGAAGGGTCACTCCCTAACTCTCTTTTGATGGATCACTGCTGGTAGAAAGGATCACCTTCATCCTCTTCCTTTGTTCACTGCTATACAAAGGATTCAAACTTGTTTTATAGACATGTAGGTCACTTCATTATCAATAATGAATGTGTATAATTAATTATAGGTAGATGATCTATTGAAGTCCTAATTTCATTCACTTGATGAATACCAATTCACCAAATATTTACTGGGAAATCCCTTTTCAACACTTTCATGGTGCTAACTACCTTCGCAAAGCTTCTTACTTTCACAAAGTTCATTTAGCCTTAATGAAGTCCACAACTTTCACGAAGCTTGCCTCATTTGTAAATATAAACCATCCTTAATGAAGAAACCTCATTTTGCAAAGCTCAAACAATTTCACAAAGATCACTTATCCTTCACAAAGCTCACAAATTTTGGTCAGATTTTTATAGCCTTCAAGAACATCAATACTTTTGTTATTCTTACAACTTCAGTAATCTTTTATAGCCTTCACAAAATTCCTTTATTCACTATATTTTTTATAATAAAAACCTTCATTAATATACTTCATGAATCAAAAGCCTTTTAATCTTTTTTAAGTCTTTCTCTACTTTTTTTGAGGGGGTAGAAGCCTATTTAGAGGCGTTGCCTCCCATTCCAGAATCTTTCATCTACATCATCAACTTTTCATGAATTACCCCACCTCTATTTGTGAATATCACTATTTCATAAATATCCGTGGAAATTTCCATTTTCTAAAGTTTCTCGTAGTCACATAGAGTACCATCAATCCTTACTAAATTCATGATGCTCCACTCCTCATAGTCGCAGAGATGTTTTGTTTTTCTTCACGTGTTAGTGATTCTACACACCTTCAAAAAACCTAGCCTTCGCGACACCGAATGCCTTTGTGAAGCTCCTTAAATTTGAAAAACTCTTATCCTCATGAAAATAATGCCATTTCCATAATTTTATGATTCATTCATGGAAATATAACTTTTATGATGATTGAGAAAACCTCCAAATTTTGGACCCCAAAAATTTGGAGAACACTGGAAAACAATGCCACCTTGTATATGCAATTTTCCGTACTGCCTCCAAGAAATCCATTCCTATATCTTGGATCCTTTTCATCTTACCTTGTTAAAAATATATCTAGAACTCCACAACTAACCATGGGAACCTTCTTTTTCAACAAACACAATCAACCAAAAAACACCACAATGTTACCTTGAGCGATTTTTGTTCAACAATCACATATATTCCATCACCAGTTATTTGAGAGAATATTATGTGAGTATAATATTTAATAAATATTTATTTTCTATTTAGTGAATAGAATATTTATTTATTTATTGTTAAATAATGCAGTGATATTTATTTATTAAATAAATATTCATTATTCAAGGCCCGATAAATATTGAGGAGGAATGACGGACAATGTTTAATGTTCCGGTGATAAATAATATATATTGAATATTATTTGAATAAATAATATTTAATTTAATTCATGAGTTTATCATATGTCAATAAATAATAATAATAATATTATTATTATAGACATGAGGTTCTATAGAGATTATAGAAATAATAAGGGCGCATGTACAATTATTATTTTCTAACCCTAATGGTATATAAACCCAATTATATTATTTTTTTCATAGAGTCAATTCATTTGTGTTGTACGCAATGAGATCAGTAGAGAATACTCTAAAATACCTAGATATATCCCTCTCCAAGAATGCTCTCAAGAACAGAGAGTGATCCTCCTCCACCACCACTCTCAAGTCTATAGAGATCAAAGTGAACCCTTCCTTGAAGCAATTATCGAGGTGATCAAATATGATTGACATAAGCAATAGGATCGTTTGGGATAGCACCTGAAGATTCTTATGGTGACATTCATAGGTTCATGAAACATGTGTGGACCACTACTGGAGGGAATCTAATCTTGATTCCTATAGCACAATGATAACATGATGTAGAGACGTTGACTGATCCATCAATGAAAAAATAATTTCTCATAAGGTAGTTATTTAATTACTTAAATTGATTATAAATAATATATGATAATCCCATTATTTTGTTATGGAATTTTTCTATTTTCTATATTCTTTTATTCAATTCTATTGATCACAATGTTTATCATTGTGTAAATATCAGATTAATCATCAATCATGAAAAAAATCCAAAGTTGGGCATTCCCATCCACCACTTCTACTACACCTGAAACCTACAATGATATTCTAGCATATTTTTTTATTAAATTTTTCATGGAAAGTTTTTCCCCTTAAGTATTTGGTATAACCTTTCAATAATATTTTATAGGAAAAATTTTATAATGAAAATTTTCAGTGAAATTAGCTAGTGTAATTCAATACTACAGATTGATCATTTATCAGCATGAAAAAGGATTTTATCAGTGCTTAAAAAACACTAAATTTGTAAATGTCTTTAAAATCCCATCACTTTTATCAGTGCTAAAAAAAAACTAATAAGGACACCCTTTATTATCACTGAAAAAAGTAATGATAAAGGGGGTATTTATCACCATTTTTTTTTCTAGTGCTAATAAATACTCATTTTACCTGTGCTAAAAAAACACTGATGAAAGTAGGGTTTATCAAAACTAATATTTTTTAATGCTTCCCACCCAACCCACCAACTTTACTAATGCTCGAACGCACCCCCAACTACCCACACATTTATCACTACTTGCCCTCACCCTGCAACCTACACGCACCTGCCTGGATTTGAACATGTGACCTCCACCTCTACGCCTTTGTTCTCTTTCCACTATTATATGTTATTTTCTTCTATATTATATGATATATATTTTTATTTATTTATATTTAGATACATATTTTATCCATATATTTATTCATATATATATATATATAATTATTTTTAAATTCATTTATAGTATATGTTTGTGTGTATGTATTTTTGTGTATGTATATTCATATACATACATATGTGTGTGTATATATAAATATATATATATATTTATATATATTAGTATATACAAATAAATTTAAGGTTCTGGGTGCAGCGGAAGTGCGTGGTGGATGATAGGATAATTAAAATTTCTTTTAATTTCAATTTATCATAACCCCAATAGAGGATCTTTCACGTTAAGTTTATAATTAATTTATTTAGATTGGAAGAAATCAATTACCTTTTCTTATATTTCTTTCTTCTTAGTTGATGTCAATCATCCAAAAAAACCCTTTTAGGTTGCCTTTGTTGCACTTGTGAGGATCCAAGGGTAGGATCCCTTTAGCAGCAATCCACATGCACTCCAATGATCTCAGAGTAATGCAACTTGATCTTCAAGTGCTAGCACAAAGAATCAAATGTCTCGTGTTGTTCATTATTGATTTATTTTCTTCAGTTTTGAAGAAACATCTCTTGCATTCTCATTCTCATTCTTGAGAGGGAGAGAGATGGAGGAGTCAAAAGAGAATTTGTTGTGCACAATAATTCTTTTTTTATTACACCCATTACACAATATACATAACCGTCTATTTATAGAGCTAGGTTTTAGGTTAAAATAATTATTTAATTTTATATATACTATTAAATAATATTATAACCTTTAATGAACCCCATGAAACATAATAATAATAATTATTATTATTATTTTTCCATGTGCACCATCTTGCGTAAATGATAAATAATATTTAATTTATTGTAAATAATTATTTATCAGTAGACATGGTCTTGGTCTGTTCAAATTCCTTAGTATTTATTGAATACATGAATAAATATTTTATTCATAAATAAATATTTTATTCATATACCGGTGGATAAAAATTTATTAAATATTAAATAAAATAAATAAATATTTTTTATTCATATGCCGATGAATAAATATTTATTTAATTTATACAATTAATATAAATTGAATAAAATTATTCCTCAGTATTGAGAATAATATTTATTACATTAATTCAATTCAAATAGAATTTAATCAAGATCAATATAAACACTTAGCGTGTGACCCTCTAGGATTCTTTATCATTGCCATTAGGCTGGTTTACATGAATTTCAAGATTACTATTTAGCAACGAGTCAAGATACCTAAGAGAAAAAAATTAATGTCATAATGTTGATAACCATGTATGAATGCTTATTGTATAATATAATCCCTTTATCAAAATATCTCATCAAGAAGGTTGAACATTTGTGTCACCAACCTATATACTTGATATTTATTTCTTTGACTATCTGAAATAAACACTTCATTACACCATGAATATGGAATTTAATGTGATGACTATATTCCAATAAAAGGGTTGAGATATCAGCTTCCATAAATATGGAAGAGACAAATCCTTCCTCGAATTATCCATTAATGACATGTCACTCATGTCGCACCCAATGTATCCAACTTCACCATGAACTGTTATCATCTTGGTTTATGAAATTCATCTAAGTATGTGAGTCATAACAAGAATTAATAATAATATTAAAGTCTAAGGAACATTACACATGCTCTCATATAGGAATATTTAATTACAACAAAATATTCGGAATTCCTATTGGAAGGATTGTTCTCATAATCTCTTATCCTGAAGATTATCAAGTGTGAACTTCATGAGAAGAAGCCTTATATTCTTATGAGTACTTGCACCTAACAGTTTATATACTATGTGTCCGATTATAGTATGTTATCTAACCCCATAACATTGTTTAATAATATCATCATAGTACATCAAGTTTATCATCATAGTGGGGAACTACTCTAAACTTATCAATGCAATGTATACTCTAGGACATTATTACATTAGAGTCACGAAGAACACTGAAAAATATGTAATACAGTTGGTCTTAGGACACCAAATCCAAAAAACCCACACTTGGACTAGAGCCAAATGCCTATGACTTTCAGTCCGCTAGACGTTACATGATAATCATATTTTTTCCGAGTCAAGGCTTTAGTCAAGGGGTTTGTCACATTGTCTTCCATGGAAATACTTCTCACTACAACTTCTCATCTCTGAGAAAAATCCCCCAAGAGATGATACTTCCAAAGTATGTGCTTCATCTGCTGATGTGAACTTGGATCTTTTGAAAGTGCCACCGTTGCAGTATTATCACAGTAAACTATGATAGGATCTTTACTGCTAGGTACCACATTGAGCTCTCAGACCAAGATTCAAATCCATACCACTTATTTAGCTGCCATAGAAGCCACAATATACTTGGACTCTATTGTAGAATCTTCAACCATAACCTTCTTTGAGATCTTCCAGATCACAACACCACCATTCAAAGTGAAAATGTACCCCATCCATGACTTCATGTCATCTTGATCAGTTTGGAAACTATCATCTTCATATCCTATGATGACTAGTTCTTCATCAACTCCATAAACCAGTAACATATCCTTAGTATACCTAATATTATTAAGGATAGTCTTAACTTCCATCCAATTGTGGTCACCTAGGTCATCTTGATATCATCCTAATACACTTAATGCATAGGAAACATCTAGTCAATACATGAATGACACAATCACGGATGCTTATTTAATCCTTGCCATTATGTTTCTTTCCTCATGTATCCAAGGACACATTTTTTTTGAAATGATGAATGCCATGTGATGCTAGAAATAATCCCCTCTCGGATTGTTTCAAACCAAATCTATTCATTATCTTGTTAATGTATGTACTTTGACTTAGGTCGAGAAAACTCTTGGATCTATCATGATGGATCTTGATCCTAAGAATATATGTTGCCTCGCCCAAGTACTTCATAGAGAACAATTTATTTAACCACACCTTAATAGGCTGTAAGAGTGGTATTTCATTTCCAATAAGTAATATGTAATCAATATATACTATTAAAAAATGACCACACTCACACTAAACCATTTATAGACACAGGAATCACATTTGTTATTTATAAAATTAACAAAATTCTGGTATGGCCTCATCAAAACAAATGTTCCATGAAACAAATTCTTACTTTAATCTATAAATGGATCTTTGTAACTTGAATACCTTTTTGGCATCCTTTAGAATCACAAACCCTTTGGGTTGTGTCATATAGAAATATTCCTAAAGGTTCCCATTAAGGAATGATATTTTGACATCCATTTTTCAAATCTCATAATCATGGAGGGCTGTAATGGAAAGTATAATTCTTATGGATTTTATCATTGTAACTGGTGAAAATGTTTCATCGTATTCAATGCCTTGACATTGTTTAAATACTTTTTCAACCATTCGCACCTTATAGGTAATGACTTATCCTTCCATTTCTAGTTTATTCTTGAATACCCATTTTTAACTAATGGGCTTTACATCTATTGGAGGGTCTACCAAAATCTAGTCTTGGTTTTGGTATATGGAATCCATTTCAAAATTCATGGATTCTTGACACTTGGAAACATCTATGCCACTTACTACTTCCTTATAGGTTAAAGAATTTTTATTATTAACTAATAATGAGTCACCATCCTCAGTGAATAGAAAACCATACTATTATAGTTCTCTAACCTCTCTAGTACTCCTACACAGTAATTGTATCTTTGGAATAATTTCTTCTTCCATGGGTCTTTGTGGAATTTGTTCTTATGCCAACTCTTGTGTATCTTGATCCTAGACTTCATCAAATTCTATCTCACCCCCACTATCTCTTTTAGAGATAATATCCTCCTCAAGAAATGTGGGATGTCTTTGAACCACAAACTTTTTGTCTGAAAGGTTGTATAGGTAGCATCCCTTTGTTTCTTTGGGATATCCTATAAAGATACACTTTTTGCCTTGGGGTGAAATATTATTACCTAAAGAGGCCTTAAAAAATGTTTCTCAACCCCACAAGATAACATGAGTTTCTTTCCATTCCATAATTGGAATGGTATACCATCTATTTCTTTAGTTGGAACTCAGTTTAGTATGTATGTTTCTATTTTTAATGCATATCACCAAAAGGATAATGGAAGAATCATCTAAATCATCATTGATCTCACTATGTCCAACAAGGTTTGGTTCTTTATTTTTCTTACACCATTCCACTAAGGCATATAAGGAGGAGTGAGTTGAGATATTATCCCAAAATCTTATAATAATCAATGAAGTCTTGATTAAGATATTCCCCACCATGGTCTGAGCAGAGTTTCTTAATCTTATTACCAAGCTGGTTCTCAACTTCATTCTTGTATTCCTTGAATTTATCAAAATAATCTGAGTTATACCTCATTTAGTATACATATCTATATCTACTAAAATCAACAGTAAAAGTTATGAATTATGAGAACCCGCCCCTTACATCAACAGGAAATGGTCACACACATTGGTTTGAATTAATTTAAGAATTTCTTTAGCTCTTTCACCATTCCCACTAAATGGGGGTTTGGTCATTTTTCCTTATAAACATGCATGGAATACACCACATGGTTTTAGTTAAAAATAATATAAATATTCATCTTGATGTAATTTATTCAATTAGTTTTCATTTACATGGCCTATCCAGTGATGCCAAAGTTGGGTGTGGTATGATTCATGTGAAGTAACTTCATTATCGATTTCCATTATTTGGTTCATGAAATCCAACACATAAAGACTGTTATTTAAATGTATCTTACCATAAAAAAATATATTTATAAAATAAGCAACATTTATTCCCAAATTTGAAAATAAATCCATCTATATATAGTCTAGAAATAGAAATAATGTTTTTAGTAACTGAAGGAACATAATAAAAACCCTTTAAAACCGAGATCATTCTAGTCAACAATGTGAGGTGGTAGCCCCGGATAGCTATAGTGGTAAGTTAAGCTTCATTGGATGCTCATAGATCTACCTACCCTTGATCAATATTTCTAAATCTACTTGGTTTCTGTATTTGAATACATATTTGAGCACCATAAGCTTTATCTAATACCAAATTTGTAGAAAAAAATAAATTTCACTCAATAACAAATGCACCTGAAGCTTCCCCGTGCTTCTTGGATGGATGTAGTTTTTCTTCTATTGTCCCATATTTACACATGAAAAAACAAACAATATCATATTCCCTTGATTTCCCCTTGATCTTCCTCTTATTGGAATGGCATAAAGAAGATTTGGGATTAACTATATTATCTTTCCCTTTATGTTTGTTCACCATAAGGTTAGAAGGATTTTCATGCTTCATATCCTTATCTATTTGGTGAAGGAGAGTAAGAATGTTTAGCATATAATCCTAAATTTTTTTCATATTAAAATTCACAACAAAGATAGATAATATTTTAGGGAGAGATACCAGAATGAGATAGATGCCCAGTTCTTCAAGGAGTTTAAACCCTAGAATCTTCAGGTGCTCAATGTAGTCAATGAGATTGGCAACATGAGGCCCATCTGGGGTACACTCTCCAATCTTTCTCTGAAATGTTTCCTTGGATATCTCAATCTACTAATATCTAGATCTATCATGGCAAAGACCACATAGGTGCTAAAGCATGCTATACACATCCATGATTTCCTGAGACTTCATGAGTTCACTAAACATAGACAAAAACATAAAACATTGAACGTAAAACACATCACTAAAATGTTTTTTGTAGGTCAATAATTCTTCATCACTTTCCTCTTTATCATGCATATCGGGCATTGATAATTCTAACATGTAATATTTTCATTCACGGTGCAACACAACCCGAAGCCGTCTAAACCAATATTAGAAGTTACTGCTAGTTAAGAGATTTTCTTTCTCTAATATTGATCATAGGGATAATGTGGATGATAAGCTTTACATTTTTATTCTACAATTAAAATAGAATATTATTAGTAAATTTCTTGATTTGAAATTATGTGAGAAATAATTAATTTATTTTTATTAAATCTCCCACAATTTTATCAAGTTACAATAGCCCTCACTATTGAACTCATAATGGTTAGTTTCTATGAAATTCTAGTGTCAAATATCCCCATTAATTTTCTTAATGATCCATAATTTGGACATGAATACCATAAGAAAGTAATTAGGTAGGTGTTCTTTCCAAATATGAGCTTACAACTCCTTGATCTGTTGAGTGGATTCTCCTATCTTGAGATCCTGACTTGGATTTCCTCAACACTTGCCTCCAAATTTGTATTGAACAGACTTTTTCCATTAAAATCAATACAAGTTTGGTTAAGTCAACCCAAAACTCTCATGATAACTCCCTGATAAAAGTAAGTGTCTAGACTTTGTCCATGTACTATACTTAGTTCTATGGTTTCATTCCCAATCAAGTAATGGAAGGCTTAATATAAATTAGTATTAGGTTAAGGGATTTTAATTAATTATGTATAAATTTCATCTTTTTTTATCCCTTACACATATTGTTAATGTTAAGTGGATTTTACTTAATTAATTAACCATGTTGGATAAAAAATTTACATATAATTAATTTATTTAATTTCCATATTTTTATATTAATCCATTTATTTATGTGACTGCAGTCTTGAAAACATAAAATAAATAATAAATAGATATAAATAAATAAATAAATTAAATTAACCAATCACGAGATTATCTAACAGCTGATTTAATGAGTGAACATTAAATCAACATATGACCTTGGATAATAACTCTATTTTCCAATCTTGGCATGAGTTAGAACATTTCACTTGTACATCTATTTATAACCGATTTGGCATCATCATGCTTCCATCTTGAACTGCCTCCACACACCTTGAGATGCTCCATTAATTACAAGTATTTATTACTCACACATAGGTTAGGGGAACTAAATGATTGGTTAAATGGGATTACATAAATATCCTTATACATGAAGGTCCTACATAATAATGGAGGGAGGGATAACTCGTAGTCCATCATTTAATATAATATTAAATAATTACAAACCCATGAAATAAATTAAATTAAATTAATTCCAATGCATACATTGGTCTTGGTTAGGCTCATGATTGGTCATACATGCAATGAATATGAAAAATTATCTGGTTATCATTTATTTCTTTATTTTTTCTTTATTATTAAGATGATCACACTTTCATTAATTAATTAATTAATTAATTCACTTTCATCTTAATGATCATCCAAAATTAATTGGAGAAACCCATTATTTATGTCATTTATTGAAAATAAACAACAAAACCAATAATGAAATACTTATTACAATAAATTAATTGACCATTTAAAATTATTTTAAACCGTTCTTAAATTTTCAAATACACAATGATGTTCCAATCAATAAAGTAAATTTTTTATTACTAAATTTTTTAAATTTAATGTTATTTTAATTCTATCCTTTAATGGGAGACTACATGGCATGTACATACCAACTACATGTTGTGCATCTTAGTTGCTTTGTATCCAGGGTATAGGCTTGGTTCTGTGGCGTGTACCTTGGCCAAACTACATGGAATGTACAGACCAACTACATGCCATGTATTCCGCTTTCCATGTGTCTGGGATGCACTCATGGGTATTTGGCATGTGTTTTGGATATGGGAATTGATAAACTACATTCCATGTACACTAAATACACATCGTGTATATCATAAGTGCTCTAGGTTTTTAGTCTAACACTGTTTTAACCATGTATAATGACCACATAGATTGCGTGATTTGTGCTGCTAACCCATGTAGACTACACGATTTATACTCCAATACACACCATGTAATCCAACAACCATGTGCTAGGTTGGCCAGTCAATACATAGCACACACTACATATAATTAACCACGTGGTGAGCCATGTATCCCTCGGTGCATCCAGATGTAGTGCACTAAGGTACACATTATATACTTTTGAGTGCACACTGTGTAGAACTGTCTTATTAGAAAAAAAATTGGTAGTTCCTGATGGAATTTTTTATCGTTCTTCATATTTTATTATACCTTTAAGAAAATTAAACACTGAACGAATATGATTAATATGTCAAAACATGATAATTCAAATCAGATTAAATAAAAAATAACATGAAATGAAAATATTACCACAATTGCGTATAGATTAACAATCAAATAAATAATTATAAATTTAAAAGTGACCTCTCTAATAACACTTGAAGGTTTCAAGCATAGCTGAAGCGTATAGTGGTAGATGGGATAATTAAAATTTATTTTAATTTCAATTTCCTGGAACCTCAATAGAGGATCTTTTACGTTAAGTTTATAATTAATTTATTTATATTAGAAGAAAGAAATTACCTCGTATTAGGTTTCTTTCTTCATAGTCGATATCGATCATCTGAAAAGACCCATTTGGATTGCCTTCGTTGTGCTTGTGAGGATCCAAGGGTAGGATCCCTCTAGCTTCAATCTACACATGCTCCAATTATCTCCAAGAAATTCCACTCGATCTCTAGGTGCTAGCGTGGTGAATCAAATGTCTTTCATTATTCATTCTTGATCACTTTTTCTTCAATATTGAAGAAATATATCTTGTGTTCTTGTTCTTTTTCTTGAGAGGAATAGAGATGGAGGAGTCAAAAGAGAATTCACCGTGCACAAAAATTCTCTCTTTTTTGATTGCACTCTTTATAAAATAGACATAACTATCTATTTATAGAGCCATATTTTATGTTAAAATAATCATTTAATTTCATGATATCCATTAAATAATATTATAATATTTAATTAACCCCATTCCACATAATAATAATAATAATTATTATTTTGTGGTGTGCGCCTTCTTGTGCAAATGAGAAATAATATTTACTGTCTTGTAAATAATTATTTATCACCAGACACAGTCTTTGTCCATTCGAACACCTCAATATTTACTGAATACCCAAATAAATATTTTATTCATAAATAAATATTTCATTTACATTCCAATGAATAAATATTTATTAAATGTTCAATAAAATAAACAAATGTTTTTTTACATGTTGGTGAATAAATATTTATTTAATTTATGTGATCAATATAACTTGAATAAAATTATTCCTCGATCTTAAAAATAATATTTATTCCATTAATTAAATTTAAATATAATTTCATAGAGTTCAATAGAAATACTTAATGTGTGACCCTATAGGATTCTCTCTTATTAGCATTAGGCGAGCCTGCCTAAAGTCAAAAATTACTATATAAAAATGGGTCAAGGCACTCAAAAGAAAGAACTTAATGTCACAACATCAACAAACACATATGAATACTCACTGTGTAATATAATCCCTTTATCATGATATCTCATCAATTAGGTTTCAAATTCGTGTCACTAATATATATGCTCGATATTAATTTCTTTGACTATCTAAAATAAACACATCGTTACACCATGATCGTGGAATTTAATGTGACAATTTTATTCTAATCAAAGGCTCAAAATATCAACTTCCATAAAGATGGAAGGGAAAATCCTTCCTTGACTTATCCATTAATGACATGTCACTCGTGACACACCCAACATATCCAATTTCTCCATGAACTATTATCATCATGGTTTATGAAATATATCTAAGTACACGAGTTGTAACATGCATTAATAATAATTTTAAAGTCTAAATACCATTACACTTGCTCGTAGATAGGAATATCTGATGACACCAAAACATATAGAATTTATATTAGATAGCATGTTCTCATAATCTACCGTCTTATAGATTACTTAGTACAAACTTCATGAGAAGAAGAATCATCTAATTACGAGTACTCACACCTGACATTCTATGTAATATGTGTCACATCTAATACATTATCTAACTATAGAACATTATTTAAGGATATCTTCATTGTGCTTCAAGTTTTTCATCATAGTGGGGAACTGCTATGATCTTATCAATTCGATTTATACTCTAGGAAATTATTACATTAGATTCATGAAAAATAATGAAAAATATGTAATAATAATATTATTAATATTAAATACATTGAATATACATGTAATAAAAATAAAAACATTAGGTCCTAGGACACCAACTCTAACATAAATATATATCTGTTTATTAATACACACATATATTCGTATATAAACATTATTTGTATAGGTATATACACATTAATATAATTTTAGTTTAAATAAAATGGATAATTATTATTTATTTACATATGATTTATATATTTAAGTGTATTTTACATATAAATATATTTAAGTATTTATTTATATAATTAAATTTTTATATGTAAATATATACAAATTTGTGTGTGTGTGTATATATATAATTATAAATGGAACTAAAATATAAAAAATGATGAAATATGAACTCCAAAATATCCATATGAAATCAAGGTATGATAATAAATTCAGTCTTCACCGAAAAAATACAAGAAGATTGTAACAAACTGACCTGGTATACCCTCACAAACTAGCACCTAACCTAATCTTCCACATACTCGAAGGGTGTTCCCAATCCCCACAGGCTAAAGACTAGCACTCATCTATCAATAAAGATTAGAGGGAATAATTTCTTCTAATACAAATCACATGAAAAGGCATATATATACCCAAACAACAGTACCAAAACCTTTTTTATGTCAGTTTTTTAGCTTTTTAACGTCGGTTTTGAGGCGACGTTATTGCGAGCGACGTAAAAAATATGATTTTTACGTCAGTTATTTAATAACCAAAGTTAAAAATGACTTTTGACATCGGTTATTAAATAATTGAAATAAAAAATGTTTACCATATTGTAGATAAATTTCTAATCTTTGATTTTGCAGGTCGTAGAGCTCAAACGGAGTTACGGATCAAAAGCTATAACCATCAGAAGTTTGATATATTTTTTTCGAGGAAAGATCGAATGAGCCAACCGTAGAATTGTATTAGAAGAAATTTTATAATTCGAAGGAATATTTGTAGTTTTACTATTATATAAAGAATTATACATCAGTATAATAAAATAATAATCATCAAATGGTATATAAATTAAGAAAACTACTCATAAAAAATATAAATCATGGGAAAATAATTACAAATACATTGACGAGATCGTGAAAAGAATAAATAGTGGATTCACGTGGAAGATCAAACAAGTTGAGTTGGTGTAACAATTATGGTTTAAATAAATGATTTTTAAATGGTATATCAATTAAGAAAACAAATCATAAAAACCATAAATCATGGATAAACAATTAAAAATACCTTGACGAGATCGCGGAAAGAAAAAATAATTGATTCACATTGAAGATCAAACGAGTCGAGTTGGGAGAACGATGATGGTTGAAAGAAATTATCGTTAAATTAGGATATGGGTATAATGAAAACATATAATTGAGATGATAAAAGAAGATGCAATATTAAAAATTTTAGGCGGCAATTGGAAATTTCGATGCCGTGATGTAAAAAAATTGAAATTTCGCGTTGGTGGGATATTAAAATTATCTTTCACATTGGTTTTATGATAACCATAATGAAAAGATATTAAAATTTTCACTTATTTTTCACATTTTTTATTTAATAACCGACGTGAAAAATTAATTTTAATCACTTTTTCACGTCGGATATTAAATAACCGACGTGAAAAATCAATTTTCTGACTTTTTCACGTCGGTTATTTAAAAACCAAGGTTAAAAGGTATTTTTCACGTAGGTTATTAAATAAAAAACATGAAAAATGTTTAAAATAATTTATGTCATTTCCCAAGCTTCGATTTGATAGGTCATGGAGCTCAAACGGAGTTACGTATTAAAAGTTATGACCTTCGGAAATTGGCCTTTCCTAAGACTTCGTTTAGAGATGATCAACTTCCAATGTCCATAACTTTTGATCCGTAACTCCATTTGAGCTCTGTGACCTATCAAATCGAATATTGGGAAGTTATCTACATGTTTGTAAACATTTTTCATGTCAGTTATTAAGTAAACGTCATAAAAAATTAATTTTATTTTCCTTTTCACGTCGGTTATTAAATAACCGATGTAAAAAATCAATTTTCATGACCTTTTTCACGTCGGTTATTAAATAATAGATGTGAAAAATGTTTACAAAAATGTATTTTATTTTCCAAGAATCGATTTTATATGCCACAGAGCTCAAACGGAGTAACGAATTAAAAGTTATGGCCTTCAGAAATTGACCTTCCCTAAGACTTCATTTAGAGATGATCAACTTCCGATGCCCATAACTTTTGATCCGTAACTCCGTTTGAGCTTCGTGACCTATAAAATCAAAGTTTGGGAAATAAACTACATTCTTGTAAACATTTTTCATGTTGGTTATTAAATAAATGATGTGAAAAATTAATTTTGATCACGTTTTCACATTGATTATTAAATAACCGACGTGAAAAAGTCCGAAAAATAGATTTTTCATGTCATTTATTATATAACCGATTTGAAAAATAAGAAAAAATGGATTTTTCACGTTGGTTATTATATAACCGAAGTGAAAAATGAACAAAAATGGATTTTCACATCGGTTATTATATAACTGACATGATAAATCGATTTTCAGAGATTTTCACGTTGGTTCTAAAAAACTGACATGAAAAAAGGTGATGTTAAAAATAGTTTTTGTACTAGTGAAAATAGAACAAACCAAAAAAAGAATAACCAGAAAGATATATGCCATAACTGAAATAAAATAATAGAAGTGATACAACTCAAAACAGCTAAGCTAAACTCCAAGGTACATGTTAGAAAACAAGGGCAACCAAAATAGAAACCAGCTACTCCATATGATATTTTGGAAATATCCCACCATATCACCACCAAATACCATACACAACTGATAGAAAACTCACCCCCTCACTGTAGCACCTTTCCTTTCCCTGCATCAAAATATATAACCAGGTCTGCACACCAATGAATGGGTGTGTAGGGTGTGATATAAATAGGCTTAGTAGGATCCCACCTAGGTATTAAATATCAAGTACCTATAAAAATAATCCCATTATGCTCATTTAATAGAAAACATGACATGATAAGAAATAAAATAGTTTAGTATCAAAAGCATGGTAAATATTTCCCTTTCTATAAAGATCTAAAACAAACCAGGTAAAAATAGTTTCAAATGACAATTTCTTTAATCAAAGTAAAAACATGCATAAAAATCCAATATAGTAAAAACTAAACACAATGGTAAACAGGATAAGGATCATAATAGGATTGGCTAGCAGACTACTCATACCACAATCAATGAAAAACATGCACTAAATTCCTTAGAACACATACCTAATAAGTATAGGAACTCCCCATGATTAGAACCCTAACAATGTCAATCAATTCCCTAAAATAATGAGCCTAGGGAGAAGAGGAACACCCCAAGAGTGAATCCCCCAACAATATAGTGGACGATGACCCTAATATATGCTTCCCACATAAGTGTAAGATCTTGGGTTTTCCTATGAGTTAATTTTTTTTGGGTTTAAATGATTTCTTATGGCCTAATTGGAGTGAACAATGAGATCATGGGTGCATCGAGGGTTTTTAAGGCTTGTTTGGAGCCCGAAGTATGAATTTTTGGAAAATACAGATCGGCCACACGGTTTGGAGAAACCATGTGGGACAGGACGCACGGTTACCCCTAACCGTGTGGGGCTTGACAGTGAGGTGTTGGAGGTCTCACAGTTTTAGGAAACCATGAAACCTTAGGCACACACTTTTGTGGGCCATATGTAGTTTTTAGTAGATACATGAATCATAGTTTGAACATGATTAGTCAAACCATGCCCATGAAACTATGTGAGGCCCCTCTTAACACAGTTAAGGGTGTATGGTTGGAACACGGTTTGACCAAACATGTGGCCAAGCTGTGCTTCCCAATGTTTCTTGGGTAAATTACCATTTTTCACTTAATGAGTTTATAACCTAAACCTATTCTTTTATTTATTCCTCCAAACAACCGCTTCATGTTGGGAGCTCTCCTTTGAAGCCAAATTCTAGGCTTATCTCCTGATTCTCCATTCTAACTCGAAATCAAATGTTGTTGGTCTCATTAGATTCATGTTGGTAACTTCTTTGATCATATTGTTTCATTATTCATTTGACTTCACATTGAAGGAGTTATCTAGGTGCAAGATAATATGCCCTATTTTCAGTTTCTTTTTCCATTATAAATTTTTCTCTCAATATGGACTGAATCAGAGATTGATACTGGATGAGTGATATACTATGTACATATGGTAGGTGGTCTTTAATTTTTTCTTGGGTTTTGGTATTTTATAAGCATATTTTATGTTGTGCCTCACGCCCGAATTTTTGGAGGTTCCCTTTTAATTAATTTAATGGTTGAATTTAATGAATTGGAACCTATTAGGGATTCAAACTTTTTTACTTTGAGATTGTTGTAGGTTGTTTCCCCAACCTAGTACACCCATGGGGTGTGCCTTTGTATCTTCCTATTGTTCTACCACCCCATTGGGTATGTGAGTGATCACCTAGTTAGAGGGAGGCTTTATAAATTAAATGAACTAAATTGAATTGATTAAAATAAGGTTATGCCTTCTTTGACATGTGTTTACATGATGTAAATTGTTTTTATTGTTTAAATGGATTTTATATCAATTGTGGAAATGGGTTGGATGAAATCATAGAATTTAATTGATTATGAGATTATGAATTTAATGAGATGATTATTTGATTATGGTAGTGGATTCGTTATTTGGTATTCCTTGGATCTTGATTCCATTAGATTCCATGGATATTTCTCCCATGGATCTTATTTACAATAGTGGATGCCTTGGACCTGTTTCCTCAGGTCTTGATTCTATAGGATTCCTTAGGCCTTTCTACCCCTTGGAACTAGCTTTCTTATAATCGCATTGGACATGTGTTGTTTACATGATCCATAGACTCCACCCAATTCTTTATCGAGTTTCCATTGAGATTCACTTGGGACTCTATGTGGATGACTTGGTCTTATAAACCTTGGATCCAACCTTGTGTGATCTAACAATTTTTATTATACGAAAAGGTTG
The DNA here is from genome assembly GCA_963277665.1 of Viscum album. NCBI lineage: Eukaryota > Viridiplantae > Streptophyta > Magnoliopsida > Santalales > Viscaceae > Viscum > Viscum album. The sequence goes on from OY728121.1 coordinate 371,951,194, forward strand.
TGATGAATGATATATTTATAGGATTATAAAACATGGTCATGATGGATGTTTAAAATGGGTTGTATGACATTTCCATGGTGGATATTTTGACATGATTACAAATATCCCTGGTATGGGTATCAACTTATAGTGATTGAATAGACTATATTACACATGTATTTATATTTTTACCACTCCCCTTATTTATGGGAGCCTGATCTTTGTTTGCAGGGAGCATTATTTGGCTTGACAGTATCAATTTACAACTATTACTTTTTCCTTGGGTGTTTCACCCATACTACTGTCATATCTGTTATATACTGCACACTACTTTAGCTTGTTATACACAACCTGGATTTTTTATAGAAATCATTGGTGGTGGACTAATCATTGTTATCTCACACCCTGTTCAGGCTTCTGTTGGGTACCAGAATAGACTTCATAGATGTAGGTAGAGACCGGGGAAAGCGACCATTGTAAGATGCTTGATATGCTATTTATTAGAAGCAGGAGAGCACATGACCGAGCTAGTATTGTGATGCTAGCTTGGATAATCCTTTTTGGTCTTTTTAGTATTTTGATACATGTATTGTATTGGATTCTTGTATACCTATTTTCTAGATTTTTGGAGACACGACATGACACATCATTTTGTATATGAGATTACTTCTCTCATTGTTTATATATTTCTTTCTTAGATATTTATATTCCATCTAGTTGATTTATTTCTTCCATTATTGACTAATATGTTTACTAATGATATGCTACACTATGATATAGGGGCATAGTCTCCCCACATACTCGCCCTAGGACCTCACTTCTAGTCAGAAACCTTTGGCATACAAGGAGGTGTGCTTGAGGGCATGTGATCCACCGGCTCGGGGAAATGTTTAGTGGCATACAGACCATGATGTTACAAAGTGGTATCAGAGGAGTTTTTTTTTCTTACCTTATTATTTTGTGAAAATATAAAGGGTATTAGGAAGGAATTGAAATTTGGTAATGAGATTCTCCTAGGAGTAGCTAACCCACGTATATGAAAAAACAAAATTTCTTAGAATGGAATATGTTTTCTTTATTTTTCTTATTACATTTTATTTGATTCCTCCATAGGGCGATGCACTTAAATTGTGATGTTATCATTGATATAATTGAGAATAATTTTACCATTTACCAATTATATGAGGGTATGCATCTCATGCATAATTTTAGGAACCTGTTAGGATTCACAGTTCATGAATTATTCCATGCAATATAGGATGCATTTCTTGACTGTATGACTTTATGATATGTGCCTTGTGTGATATATCTTTTATCCTTCTAGTGTTATTGCAGGTAATTGAGAAACATAGTTGGTACTTAGAGTTCCTTCCATAACCTAAATATTGTTTTCATAATTAGTCTACAAAAGACACCCTAATCATTTAATTATGTCATACTGAGTCATGGAACATTGGTCGCATGAACTAGAATGTGTTATGATTCAGATTGATTGGATTCCATATTTCAGTTCATGAGGTGTATGGAACCTTATGGATAGGAAGTGGTGAACCATTTGGTTCAACCATATAAATAGAAACATGAAATGAATATGAATTTAAATGAAATTAAAATTGTGAAACAGAGAAATTGATTTATACTTGGATTTAGAGTGGGTAGTAGGTAGTGTCTCTAGTTATGTTTATGACCGTTCCTTTTTACCCAGTCCTAGATTTAGGAGCAGGTAGAGGGGTGTGATTTGTTTATAGGTAGTTTTTTACCTATACTTCATTTTTTAACTGTGATATTTTCATTATAAATCTTTTCTAAGGTATGTGTTTGGCATTGTAGAAACATGATTCCATGATGGACCCTAGTCATATGCCTATAGGGTGTCGGTGACCACAGTTTGGAGGTGGGGAGTCATAGGATACTAATATATCCTCCTATAGTTCCAGCTAAAAAACCAGTGGTTTTACCAGACATAAGTGATGAGGCACAGTTCCATGAGGGTTTTCTATGCTATATACAGACTTTTTAAGGAGCATTGTAGCCTACATTATCTATGGTAGAGCTGTCACGTGTGTTCCAACAACAATGTCCACCAACATTTTTGGGGATTGGAGGTCCACAGGCTACTGAGCTATGGATTGAGACTAATTTTTTGTTCTTTGAGAATTTGGAGACACCTCATGAGAGGAGAGTGAAGCTCATGACATATATTATTTAGGGAGCAGCTAAGTGTTGATGGAATGTTTTGAACTAGGCTAATATGCTGTGAGATATCATTTGGATGGATTTCCAAATTGGGTTTTACAATTAATTTTTCCTTAATACTTTGATAGAAGAGTGGGCTAGTGAGTTTATGTGTCTAGAGTAGGGCGTAATAAAAGTTATGGAGTATTCGACACACTTTATATAGCTCTAGTGTTTTATACTGATATACCTTGTTGATGAGCTATTGAGGGTGAGACGCTTCAAGGAAGGTCTCAGACATGCCACTCGATATCAGGTCAACGTGTTCAGGGTAAAGACTATTATTGAGATAGTGAATAAACCAAATATTATAGAGCAGATCCCAAGGGAAGCTGGGGGAGTAGAGAAGAGAAACGTAGTCTCTCGGCCTAGTGGTTCAGCTTCCAGTGGTAGGAAGTGCTATTTTAAGACCTCTCTTGAGGGGAGTACCATCTAGGATGGTTGTTCTTGTAGTGATATTTTTTGTCATTAGTGTAGAAGATGGGAGAATATGAGGAATAAATGTGACCGATACCTAGTTGAGTGTTGAGCTTGCGGCAGGATAGGCCATGTGCAACGTTTCTACATGACCTTACCTCTAGTAGTTAGTGGAAGGGTTTCAGCTCCGACTCTAGGTTCAGGATTGGGTTTCATAGATCCATGACAGGTTGGGAGCTAGAATAGTGTCAGTCATTTAAACTGATGTGGTATTCATGGCTAAGGCATCTAGAAACTAGTTGTACTTAGACAATAGAGTGGTCCTACTTCGAGTAGTGAGGTTGTTTCACTAGACCATGGTTCCGGCCATATATATTCTGTGAAACCTACACCTGATGAGTAGAGTGTTAGGTCATATACAATGAAAGGTGTGATCTTAGTAGAATCTACTATTATATCTTCTCTTTTCAATACAAGTGCATCCCATAGTTTTATATATGTACCTATGGTGGTGAGTCTTGGGCTCTTTGTTTAATTTTTTGAGGGTTTCATGAAACTTGATACTTCATTAGGGATCATAATAGAGAATGTATGCCAGTGAAGGGAGTTACCTCTTGAGATTGGTGGGTGTAACTTTGTATGGGATATTTTTTCTCTCAAGATGACTGAGTTCTTCATCATTCTCAGGATGGAATGACTAGTTTCTTATCGAGCCTATGTTAATTTCTATCACTAGAGGGTGACTTTCACATCACCATATGACAGATGTTTTATTCACAAGGGTGAATGGGATGTCCAAGTGAGCCAAGATGAAACAGAGCATTATGGGATGGGTGGGATGATAGCCCAGATTTCTATTTTATATCTATATGACCAGGGATCATGTCAGGTAGATTTATTTTCAGTGGTTGATCATTTTAGGAACATTTCTCCAAATGAATTTTCTAGTTTAACTCCTAAGGGAGAGGTGGATTTATCCATAAAAATAGTTCTAATAGCTACACATGTATACATTCCTCCTTGTAGGATGACTACTACAGAATTATAGGAGTTCAAGAGGCAGCTATCAAAATTAGAGAAAAAGGAGTTTATACGACCCAATGCTTCTTTGTGGGATTTGTCGGTCCTTTTTTGAAAAGGAGGACGATACCCTTAGGCCATGTGTGGATTATTGAAAATTTAACCAGTTGATGGTTAAGAACCGATATCCATTTCCATAGATAGATAAACTTTTTGATCAGCTTCTAAAAGCTCAAGTGTTATCTAAAATTGATTTGAGATCTAAATATCATCAGGTTCATTTTCAACCTGCAGACATACCTCATAAAAATTTTCATAGTAAGTATGGTCTATATGAGTATCTAGTTATGTCTTTCAGTCTCACTAATGTACCAGTAGTTTTCATGGCATTGATGAACCAAGTTTTCCATCCTTATATAGATTAATTTGTGGTAGTTTTCATGGATGATATCTTGGTGTATTATCACAATTGACACGACCATGCCAAACAACTTGAGATATTTTTGGATACACTAAGAGAGAATCATTTATATTCTAAGATCACAAATTTTCACTTCTATATGGATAATATTTACTTCCTGGGTCATATTATCTTAGTGACAAGAGTATCAGTTGACCCAGAGAAGGTGAGAGATGTAGTTTCTTGGAAGAAACCTAATAAATTCTTTGATATATGGGTTTTCTTGGGGATATATGAATATTAAATGTGTTTCATACAAGAGTTATTATTATTATAATCATAATTGAAGAGATTGACTAAGAAGGGTGTGAAGTTTGTATGGAAAGATATATGTGAGATGATCTTTCAGAAGATAGAAGGGAGAATTACTTCAGTACCAATTCTGATTCTTCTAGATCCGGGAAGGAGCTACACTATGTATTATAATGCATTAGGTATTGGGTTAGGAGTAGTTCTGATGTTGGGGGATAGAGTCTTGGTGTACATGTCTCATTAGCTGAGGTCACACAAGAGGAACTACCCAATGCACAATCTTGATTTAGTTATAGTTCTTCATGTTTTTTATTTTTGGAGACATTATTTACTGGGAGAACATTTTGTGGTGTATATGGACCAAAAAATACTCAAGTATATATTTACACAGCGTGATCTAAATTTGTGGAAGTGAAGGTGGGTGGAATAACTATATTATTTTGATTTTGAGCTTGCCTATACACCTAGAAATGGAAATGCAGTGGCTGATACACTGAGTAGGAGGACTCAAATACAGGTAGTTTAGGATTCCAAAAGTGAGTGGTATCTTATGGACTTGTTCTCAAAGATGCACTTGTAGGTGTAGGATGGACAAAGATTTTTTTTATTTCGCCTTTAACTATTACCTCTACTCTTCTGGATAGAGTGAGAATGATAAAATTATCAAATTCTAAGGGCCTAGTTCTACATGAGAGTGTGGCAAGTGAGGACTCACCTCCTGGTTGGACTGTAAGATGTATCATGATTTACATCTCTAGTATTGGTGGTCAGGGATAAAACATGAGGTAGTTGGTTTTGTCATGAGGTGTTCCACTTTCTAGAAGGTTCATGTGGAACATCAGTGACTAGTCATAATTTTATAGCAGTTACATATTCCTGAGTAGAAATGGGAAGATGTCATAATGGATTTCATGACTGGTTTTTTGAGGTCACCTTGAGGCAGTGATTCCATTTTGGTTGTAGTGGACAGGCTCACAAAATTTGCTCATTTATTTCCAATCAGGGATACCTTTTCAATGGATGATCTTGGGAGGTTGTATATCTGTGAGATAGTATGAATTCACAGGGTTTATCGGAATTTTTTATTGTATCGAAATTCCTGGTTTACATCTCATTTCTAGAAGAGTCTGCAGAGGGCGTTGGGCACAAAGGTGCTTACGATCATGACATACCACACTCAGACTAATATCCAGTCAGAGTGCACGATTCAGGTGCTTGAGGATATGCTAAGAGCATGCGTCCTAGATTTTTTGGGATCTTGGGAGAGTCATATGTAGGATCGAAATAAAGATGTAGATTCTCAATATACAAGAGGGGGGGGGGGGTGAATTTTATACTTTAAAAATTCCTTTGGAACCTTTAAAGTTTGTTACAGATAACTATGTTTTCCTTAGATAAGGAAATATCTAAGTTTAACAAAGTTAATCTAAGAAGATTCACAACACCTCTAACACAAATTGTAGGATTGGAACTAAGGTTTACAATATGATATTATATCTTAAAGCGTATAGAATCTAAACTTATCAGAGTACAAGTGTAAGGAATTACAAGAAGGTGCTTTCCTTACAATATAGTATGCAGCGGAAAAAACAAGTAGTAAAACTACAAGTAACAAGATATAAGTCTTTTAACCCAAAGAGAAGGGTATACAACAACCTTGGATAAAGGTCCCTTGATTTATACTTTCAAGTAAGTCTGTCTTACCCACACCAGGGTAAGCCCTCGATACGAAGATCAGAATCTCTATCTTGCTATCCCCGTAAGCCCTCAACTTCAAGGTAGTTGGAACCTCTGTCTTCCTCAGTAAGGAAGCCCTCAAACTTCAAGGTAGTCGGCACCTCTATCTTCCTATCCCCAGAAGTCCTTGAATGTAATCACCAACATTCGGAGTCGCACAAAGCAATCTGAATGAGCGGTTCAGTACGCACAAGGCATGAAAAGATTCTCACTCTAGAAATCACCTTACCAGCATGTGGTCTCTAGATCAATCAACTTCTTGTCTTACGTACGAGCTCTTTCAAATGAGCTCCTATTTATAGGAAAAATTCCAACGGTCGGCTCCCTCTACCAACGGTCATATTTTCCATGAAATTCGGAGGGACCTGTACATGTGTAACTCAACCAACAGTTAATTAGAAACAGATTAGACGACATCGTTTTATAAAAATCCATGTATAACTGAATGCACGACATAGTTTTAAAATGAAGCATATGTAAGTAAAAAAGACTAATCAATATTTCAGAGTGTAAGCAAGTCAAAAGTTCGGAGTCTAACCAAAATGAAATTCGGAGTCTATGCTAAGAAATGTTCGGATTCTGTTTTATAGGAATTCAGAGTCTGGTTTCACCAGAGATCAGAATTTGAACTTGCAGAGTTCGGAGTCGAACTAGTAAAATTTCAGAGTTGAACTTTATGAGAGTTTAGAGTCGAACTAGTAAAATTTCAGAGTCGAACTACTTAAGAGTTCAGAGTCGAACTACTTAAGAGTTTGTAGTCGAACTACTTAAGAGTTTGGAGTCGAACCGCTTAAGAGTTCGGAGTCGAACTACTTAAGAGTTCAGAGTCGAACCGCTTAAGAGTTCGGAGTCGAACCGCTTAAGAGTTCGAAGTTGAACTACTTAAGAGTTCAGAGTCGAAATACTTAAGAGTTTAGAGTCGAACTTCATAAGGGTTCGGAGTCGACCTCACAAAAGTTCGGAGTCCAGAATTCGGATTGGAACTTTATTACAGTTCACATCCAGAATTCGGATCCTAAAAACAGAATGCTCCAAATCTTTACATTATATGACTTTTGGAATTTTGGGTATGAATCCGGTTTTTATACTAAGGAAAAATATTTCTATGTATAAGAAAATATGGATTATGGTAACTTTACTTAAAGAAGTAAATTTTCCTTATGAAGGTAAAATTTATATTTTCTTAAGTATAAGGTGTTTGTGATTTTCAAAACATAAAGGAATGGAAAATTCATAAGGAAAACCTTATTGACTCAACAATCTCCCCCCTTTTGGAAAGCACAAACATCCTTTTGAAAAATCATATAAGGATTTTGAAAATTTTCATTAGGCTTTGAAATTAAAACTTATCTCCCTTTGTTCTTGAATAAAAAGGAATACAACTAACTCCCCCTTAGGCATTGAAACTCTAAGGATTGTATTCTGAGTTTCCGGAGTGGAGTTTTCATTATTTTAAGAATGAAAAACTTCGTAGTGGGAAACTCCCCTTTAAGAATATTTCTCTTAGAAATTTTCCTTTCTCCTCCTTAGGAGTAGTTCTTTTTCCTTCTCCCCCTTTGTGATTTTCAAAAACAATTGAAGGGAATGGAAAACAAAATATGGTACCTGAAACATTAGTATATGACAAGATACAACCAACAAAATAATCATTTCATTAGAGTTAGAAAATTTTACAAAGAAAGACAATTACAATAGAAGATCGGAGTGGGTTCATTTGTCTTCCTTTTCCTTCAGAATGAGCTTCTTTAACAAGGTTTTGAGTTTCTTCAAGTCTATTTGGTCTTCCTCACGTTGCCTCTCCAAGGCTTTTACCTTTTCTTCTTGGATTTTTAAAGCTTCTGCCTGAGCCTCCAAGGCTTATTTCTGCAAATTTATTATCTCATCTTGATTTTCCATCTTCTGCTGAAACTCAATCCAGAAATCTCTTTCTATTTTCCAATTTTGAGATACTGAGTTAAGATTCCCATTCAGGTCCTTGACCTGTTGATTCCGAGAATTTTGCTCCTGGGTCAGCTTTTCATAAATCTCGTTAACCTTTTTATCCTCCATTTCAAAATAATTTTGAACTTCAGCCTGAAAATTATCAAAGTGAACTAAATCTTCATCAACTCTCTTAGACCACTTGGTTACCTTACTGCAGGACTTCCTATGCACATCATAATCGATAAGAAAACTTTTCTGTTCAGATTCCAACTTTACAAACTTATCCATGACCATGGATAAAGAATCCTATTTCTGATTCATAGTTTGTTGCAGCATCTGGCATCTGGAATCTATTGTTGGAAGAATCAGAATGGTGTCCACCAACTTTCTCAGAGATTGAACCACAAAATCATGCCCATGAGATGATGATTCCGAATCAGAAACTTTGCTTGGAGACTGATCTTCTTCAGCTTGCACCAACTTTCTTCTAGAGGTGCCACCAACCTCTTTCTTCCCGATGACATCTTTTATAGGTGTCTCCATGAGAGTTTTATTCCCCTTATCAGCTCTCGGAACAGGTTCCTTATTAAGGGATACTTCCTCGGATTCAGACACTTGGATAATTTGGTCTTCATCAGGTTTCTATTTTTCTTGTCCTTCCTCAAGGAAATTCCTCTCATAGGATTCTTCCTCATCATACAAGACATTCTCTTCTTCTTCTTCTTGCTGTTTCTTGCTAGCTTCCTCATATCCCTTTCCTAGAGTAACTAACTTTGCGGATTCAGCCTTATCTTTATAGTCCTGTACTTTCTTGATCAGGGTATCCAAATCTTCACTTTCCTCTTCTTCTTCTTCTTCTTCAACTTCTTCCTCTACTTCCTCAACTTCTTCAGCAAATTCTTTTTTGGCCTCTTCAACTACTTCTTTACCCTTGTCCTTTTCCAGAGTGACATTATTTTTGGATGGAGTTTCTGGTAAAGAAGGTTCAAAATCGAACATTTCCGGAACGGGAAGCAATTCAGAAGCTAACTCTGAATCTTTCAGCAAAGATTGCACCACTTCAACTTAGGACATATTCTTTTTCATTTTCTTATCCTTCGCTTGTTTCTCTAGCTCCTCCGCAGCTTTTTCTTTTAAGGCTTTAGCCTCTGCAGGGTCCAATCCGAATTGTGGATCCCCTTCCTTCCTCTTTTCTTTATCTTCCCTCCACTTGGCTTCCACTTCATCTGTATATGTTTTCTGCTTCTTTGACTTAGGGGGAGCAGATTGAGTTTCCTTAACCTGATTATTTTCTTCATCAGCAACCACTTCCTTAACCTTTATTTTCCTCATTTGATTTTTGGATGGTTCCGGATTCTGTGATTCTTTCTGAGCTGCTTCAACCTCTTCCACAGACAGAGGGTAAAATTCTCCGGATTCACTGGAAAAACCCATCTTCATCCTCTTCAGAGTATCATCACTGACTAGCATAAGATTGAAATTCCGAAATTTTGATTTTCAAGAAACCATGAAAGATTCTAATCACCGAACTATCAGCTTAGATAGTAAGGCAGGGAACATGATAATTTGAGCTCTCAAATTTCCTTCTTTGATATTCTTGATCGTAACCAAGACATGCCTCATCAGATTTATCTTTCTTAGATTTACCAAAAAATCTAAGATATAGATATCACTTTTCTTCAGATTGTCTTTATCACCTCTTCTTGGAACCAGAAATCCGTGCACCCAAAGATGAAGAATTCTATTGTTCGGAGTGAGAGGAGAAATCTTGATAGTTGAATCATCCTTAAGCCCAATACACTTCAGTGCCTTCTCCTTGTTGAAACTTCCTTACACATCGGGAAGTTTGTGTGAGAAAAATTCAGCTTCCCCTTCATATAACAAACCAACCAAGCTCGCGGCCTTGGTGTAAGAAATCTTATAAGTCTTCCCATATGACTTGAAAGAAAACTACTCTCTTCCATATTCCATCAGGAAGGAAACAGACTCATAGAACTCGGTCAGCAAATCAGTATAAACCGGATCCTGTTTATCTGATTTTTCTACGCAGACATCTTCCCATCCATTCAACTTTATATTCCTGGAAATAATGGAATCAAGCATATAGAAGTCTGGATGAACTAACCTTTCTCTAAATACTAACCACTTAGAAATTGGTTTCGCAGTTGACATATCTTGAGATGTTGCTTCAACAGACATTCAGAGTGAAGAAATATGAAAGATTCAGATCGGCTTTGTAAAGTTCGGAACCGGCCTTAAGAAGAGCAGCAGGGCTTCGAGATGCAAAAGCTTGAAAAACTAATGTGGGACGAGTCTCGGGGTCCCCTTTATATAGGAAAAGGATGTGACTGTTGGTCTTCCAAAATCCATCTAACGGTTGAAAAAGCTTTGATCTTATCTGACGGTTGAGAACAATCCCGCAAGAAAAACTTTGACTCTGATCTTTTGAGGTTTTTTAAAGAAAACATTCGGATTTGAAGAAAACTAGAATCCGATCTTTTAAAAACTTAGAAAAATACCAGCAAGAAAAATATGATTATGAAACTATAAGTAAGGAAAACACAACTCTCGGATTGGCTAGAAACATTGTTCGTAATTGGTAAAATTCTTCTAGTAGAAAAAGAAATTTTTAAAAAATTTCATTACGAAAGTTCCAGTCCGAAAATCTCGTTACGAAAACTTCAGTCTAAAAATATCCATTCCGAACTCTCCATTACAGAAGTTTTCAGTACAAAAATACCATTATGAAAAATCTAGTACGAAAAGATTCATTCCGGAAGTTTTGAGTATGAAAATCTCAATCCTGAAAATTTCAGTTCCGGAAATTCCCATTCTGGAAATTTTAGTTTCAGAAATTTCCATTCCAGAAACTTTAGTTCCTAAAAGTTTGAAAAAATTAACTACGAGGATTTAGTTATACTAATTTTGAAAAATAGATTCCAAAAAATTTTAGTTACACTAACATTCAAATGTACCCCCCCCTATGGGAAGGAGTTTATTTCTGTTAGGAGAATTTTTCAACAATAAGTTAATGAAGAATGATTACCTTACGGTTATCATTCCAAAATTTTGTTTAATGTATTCAAATCTATTGGAGGGTAATGATTTCGTGAAAATATCAGCAAGTTGATCTTGCGTTTTGATAAACTGAAGAATGATATCTCCTTTAAGTGTGTGATCACTAAGAAAGTGATGCCTAATATCTATGTGTTTTTCATGAGAGTGATGTGCATGGTTATTACTTAGGGAAATGAAACTTGTGTTATTACACAAAATTTGAGTCTTAGTAAAACTCAGGCCATAGTCTGTGAGTGTGTGTTGCATCCACAACACTTGAGCACAACAACTTCCAGCTGCTACATATTCAGCTTCAGCAGCGGAAAGTGCTACAGAATGTTGCTTCTTGCAGGACCAAGAAACTAACGAATCTCCTAAGAAATGAAAAGTTCCAGATGTACTTTTCCTATCTATTCTACATCCACCAAATTCATCATCTGAAAAGCTTTTTAGAATAAAATCATTTTCAGAAGTATAAAATAATCCTAGATCCATGGTTCCCTTAAGGTAGCGAAAAATTCTTTTTACTGCTTTTAAGTGAGATTCCTTAGGATTGGATTGATATCTTTCACATAAGCATACTGAGAACATTAAGTCTGGTTGACTAGCTGTTAAGTAAAGTAAACTTCCTATCATACCTCTAAAATATGTTTGATCTACTGGTTTCCCAGCTTCATCAAGATCTAAAGAGTTTGAGGTACCAATGGGAGTACTTATACTTTTAGTATTGTCATAACCATACTTTTTGAGAAGATATTTAATATAATTATGTTGAGATATATAGGTTCCTTCTGGTTTTTGAGAAATTTGAAAACCAAGGAAAAAAGTTAACTCACCCATCATACTCATTTCAAACTCAAATTTCATTAGATTTGCAAAAGAATCAGTTAAAGATTTCCGAGTTGAACCAAATATGATGTCATCAACATAAATTTGAACAATCAAAACATTTTTCTCATCTTTATTTATAAAAAGGGTTGGATCTGCATTTCCCTTAACATAGATATTTTGAAGAAAAAATCCCGTGAGTCTATCATACCAGGCTCATGGGGCTTGTTTAAGACCGTACAAAGCTTTGGTAATTCTGAAAACATGATCAGGATGTTTCGTATCTTCAAAGCCAGGAGGTTGTTCAACAAAAACTTCCTCTTGAACAAAACCGTTAAGAAAAGCACATTTCACATCCATTTTAAAAAGTTTAAAATTGAAGAATGCTGCAAAGGCAAGTAGAATACGAATAGATTCAAGTATAGCTACTAGAGCATAGGTTTCTTCATAGTCTATTCCCTATTACTGATTATAGCCTTTAGCAACGAGTCTAGCTTTATTCCTTACTATGACTCCATTTTAATCACACTTGTTTCTGAAGACCCATTTTACCCCGATGATAGAAGTTTCCTTAGGTCTTTCAACCAAGGTCCAGACTTTGTTCCTTTCAAATTCATTTAGTTCATCTTGCATAGATTTGATCCAATCATCATCACCTAAAGCTTCATCAGTGATTTTTGGTTATAATTGGGAAAGAAATACTAGATGTTCTACTTCATTTATTAAGGAACTTCTAGTCCTTACAGGTTGATTTACATCACCAATGATGCTATCACTGGGATTATTCTTAAGAAACACCTGATTTGGGTTTTGTAAAGTCTGTTCATCAACATAGGGTAGAAAGTTTTCTGGGGTAAATGTTCCAGAAGTATCTTCTTGAAAATTTTCCTTATCAGAAGGATATTCTATCAAAGGTTGACAATCAGTTTTTGAAAACAAATCCGAGGATGTAGGTTGGGATGGTTTGAAAACGAAAGGATCAGACTCATCAAATTTTACATGCACTGTTTCTTCAACAGTACAAGTATTTTTATTGAAAACTCTATATGCCTTAGAAGTTGTGGAGTAGCCTAAGAAAATTCCTTCATCAGATTTTGGTGCGAATTTATGTAAATTATCTTTAGTATTCAGAATGAATACTTTGCAACCGAAAACCTTGAAGTAGGAAAGTCTTGGTTTTCTACCATTCCATAACTCATAAGGAGTTTTATTAAGAAAAGGTATAATCAAAACTCAATTTATAGTACAGGAAGCAGTACTTACAGCTTCAGCCCAGAAATATCTAACTATAGAATATTCACTCAACATGGTTCTAGTTATCTCTTGATGAATTCTATTTCTTCTTTCAACTACACCATTTTGTTGAGGAGTTCTAGGTGCTGAAAAGTTGTGAGTAATACCTTTTCTACTACAAAAAGTTTCAAAATCAGAATTTTGAAATTATCCTCCATGATCACTAGGAATAGTTTTCAGTGGAAGGTTTTTCTCATTTTTAACTTGTTCTCTAAAACTTTTGAAATAAGAAAAATCTTCAGACTTCTTGGTTAGAAAATAGACCCAAGTAAATCTGGTGTAATCATCAACTAAAACAAACACATAGTATTTGCCTCCAATGCTTTTGGTTTGTGTTGGACCAAAAAGATCCATGTGCACTAACTGTAATGCATCAGTTGTTGAGATTTACCCGATTGATTTAAAACTAGATTTATGTTTCTTGCCATATTGACAAGGATCACAAACTTTAGAAGAATCAAATCTAAGCTCTAGTAGATCCTTAACTAGTTTCTTCTTAGAGAGTCTACATAAGTTCCTAAGGTTACAGTGACCTAGTCTTCTATGCCATAACCAGGAATGATCTTCCATTGCACTTAGTCAAGGTAGGTCTTGACTCCTGATGTCTTCTAAGTTCAAAGTGTAAACATTCTCTTTCCTATTGGCTGAGAGAATAAATTCTTCCTTGGAATTGTGTACTAAGCACTTATCATCCCTAAAATTCACAAGGTAACCTCATCACATAACTGACTTATGCTATGAGGTTGTGCTTAAGACCCTTAACAAATAAAACATTTGAAATCAAAGTTTTACCTAGAAGAATAATATTACCAATACAAAAAATTTCTCCTTGAGCATTATCTTCGAAAGTTATCTTTCCTCCTTTCGTTTTGATAATCTTTTCAAAATATCTTTTGTTACCAGTCATGTGCCGGGAACATCCACTATCAATTTACCATGTATTGTTATTGGTACTTCCTCTATTTTCCTGAAAATAAGATAGGAATTAGACTTTCGGAATCTAAACTTGCTTGGATCCGTGATTTCCAGACAACAAAATTTTAGGAACCCACATCTTCTTTTAAAAATATGCCCTATGAAAACCTAAAGATTGGGTTTTATTTAAAGAGAAGTTCTTTGCCCAGTGACCACCACATTGAAACTTGGTACAAAATGGGGCACTTTGTGGAACAAAGTTGTTGTTACTAAAAATTGGTTTTGCATGGGTATAACCAAATCCTGATTTTTTTCTTAAAGGTCGTACTTGAGAATGTATTTTATCAAAATTTTCTTTACCATGGGTAAAGTTTGATAAACATTTCTTTAAGGAAAAGATTTCGGACTTGAGTTTTATAACCAAGTTTTTATCTTCAAAATCATTGGATTTAGAACTAGAGCTAGGCTCTATGATACTTTTCTTAGAAATTACTTTTTCTAACTATTTAGAAAGTTTGTTCTTCTAAGAACTTACTTTCTCAAGATTTTTTGAAACATTTATAAAATCAGTATTTTTCCTATCAAGATCATTAGAAAGATCTGATATTTCTTTTGTAAGAATAGAATTCCTAGAGTTTGCCTTATCAAGTTTTTTATTGAGTTTAGAATTCTCAATTTCAAGAAGTTCAACAAACCTAGAAACTTCTTCATAGGTAGGTAAAGTATTTTCTTCATCAGAAGAGGATTCTTCATCAGAAGAGTTATAATATTCTTTATCATTAGAATTTAAAGAAACATTGGTAAATGATTCAGCATTTCGTACCTTAGCCATAAAACAATGATTGTTTATAGGTAATATGGATATAAGACCAAGATTCTTCTGTCCTGAGGATTCATAATCAGAAGATTCATCTGAAGAGTCACCACCACTGGCACTCCAGGTGTCATTTTCTTTCAGAACTTTCTTAGCTTTGGTTTTGTAGTACTTCTTTCTATTCCTCTCAGAATGCCTTTCTTTCCTTTCTTTATTTTTGAGCAAAGGACAATCTGGTCTAATATGTTCAGCTCTCTTGCATTCATAACAAGTGACGTCTCCATCTTTCCTATCTTTACTTTACTTTTTCTTATACTTGGACTGGAAATTTCTCTGGCCAACTATCTTGTTCATCCTTCGAGCAAGATTTGCTAACTCATTTTCTGAGATTTCACTTTCACTAGAATCTGATTGAATAACCATTTTCTTAGACTTGGACCTGGTACTCTCTCTGGAGTCGTAGCTTTCATATGATTTGATGTTGTTGTAAAAGCAACAGTACCATTCCC
The DNA here is from genome assembly GCA_963277665.1 of Viscum album. Taxonomy (NCBI): domain Eukaryota; kingdom Viridiplantae; phylum Streptophyta; class Magnoliopsida; order Santalales; family Viscaceae; genus Viscum; species Viscum album. Next base: position 371,966,633 of record OY728121.1, read on the forward strand.
ATTCTTCTTCTTGATGTTGTCATCATCTCTCTTCATTATTGTTTCATGTTGGAGAAGAGTTTCAAATAACTCATCAAGAGAAATTTGAGTGACTTTCCTGTTCTCATCTATAGCTGTTCTCTTTGATTCCCACTCATTGGGCATAATATCAATTATCTTATCCACAAGGGCTTCATCATCTAAACATTTTTCTCCCATAGACTGTAAGCTGTTAACTATAGTCATAAATCTCTATTGAACTTTGCATATTGGTTCACCATATGGAAAATTGAATCCATGGTATTCAACTCTAAGTAGAGATCTTCTAGTCTCAATTACTTTAGAAGTGCCAAAGTGTGTAACCTCTAACTTCTTCCAGATACAATTAGCAGCTTCACAGGAAGAAATTTGGCTATATATATTTCTATTCATTGAACATAGTAAAGTATTTCATACCTTATAATTGAGTTGATTCTCTTGCTTTTCCTGGTTTGTGAAAGTTCTAACTTCCTTATCAGGAATTTTATAATCACCAATAAGCATAACGAAGTTGTCCACTCCAGTATTGAAAACAAAAGTCTTCATCCGATCTCTCTAGTACTCATAGTCTTTACCATCAAAGATTGGTGGTCTCGTAGGATTTAGATTGTCAATAGAACCAACATTAACTCCTTCCATTTCAATAAAAACTTGGCAACCAAACCAGTGAGTAGACACAGTTCGTAACCAAAAAGTTCAGAATGAAAACGTTCGGAATGAAAAGTTTCGGAATGAAAAAGTTTGTAATGAAAAAGTTTGGAATGACAAACTTATACGTGAGTATAAGTATTTTAGAGACCTCATCTGATACCAATTTTAGAACCGAAATAAAGATGTAGATGCTCAATATACAAGAGGGGGGGGGGGGTTGAATTGAATACTTTAAAAATTCCTTTGGAACCTTTAAAGTTGGTTACAGATAAATATGTTTTCCTTAGACAAGGAAAGATCTAAGTTTAACAAAGTTAAACTAAGAAGATTCACAACACCTATAACACAAATTGTTGGATTGGAACTAAGGTTTACAATATGAGATTCTATCTTAAAGCTTATAGAATCTAAACTTATCAGAGTACAAGTGTAAGGAATTACAAGAAGGTACTTTTCTTACAATACAGTATGCAACGGAAAAAACAAGTAGTAAAACTACAAGTAACAAGATATAAGTCTTTTAACCCAAAGATAAGGGTATCCAACCACCTTAGATATAGGTCTATTGATTTATAGTCTCAAGTAAGTCTATCTTACCCACACCAGGGTAAGCCCTCAATACGAAGATCGGAATCTTTGTCTTTCTATCCCCGCAAGACCTCAACTTCAAGGTAGTTGGAACCTCTGTCTTCCTCAACAAGGAAGCCCTCGAACTTCAAGGTAGTCGGCACCTCTGTCTTCCTATCCCTGGAAGTCCTCGAATGTAATCACCAACATTCGGAGTCACACAAAGAAATCTGAACGAGCGGTTCAGTACGCACAAGGCATGAAAATATTCTCTCTCTAGAAATCACCTTAACTGCGTGTGGTCTCTAGATTGATCAACTTCTTGTCTTCCTTACGAGATCTTTCAAATGAGCTCCTATTTATAGGAAAAATTCCAATGGTCGGCTCCTTCCTCCAACGGTCATATTTTCCATGAAATTCAGAGGGACCTGTACACGTGTAACTCAACCAATGGTTAATTAGAAATAGAATAGATGACATTGTTTTATAACAATCCATGTATAACTGAATGCACGACATCATTTTTAAATGAAGCATATGTAAGTAAAAAAAACTAATCAATATTTCGGAGTGTAAGCAAGTCAAAAGTTTGGATTCTAAGCAAAATGAAATTCGGAGTCTATGTTAAGAAATGTTCGGATTCTGTTTTATAGGAATTCGGAGTCTGGTTTCACCAGAGATCAGAGTATGAACTTGCAGAATTCGGAGTCGAACTAGTAAAAGTTCGGAGTCAAACTTTATGAGAGTTTAGAGTCGAACTAGTAAAAGTTTAGAGTCGAACTACTTAAGAGTTCAGATTTTAACTACTTAAGAGTTCGGAGTCGAACTCCTTAAGAGTTCGGAGTCGAACCGCTTAAGAGTTCGGAGTCGAACCGCTTAAGAGTTCGGAATCAAACTGCTTAAGAGTTTGGAGTCGAACCACTTAAGAGTTTCGAGTCGAACGACTTAAGAGTTCGGAGTCGAACTACTTAAGAGTTCAGAGTCAAACTTCATAAGGGTTCGGAGTCGACCTCATAAAATTTCAGAGTCCAGAATTCGGATTGGAACTTTATTACAGTTCACATCCAGAATTCGGATCCTAAAAACAGAATGCTCCAAATATTTACATTATATGACTTTTTGAATTTTGGGTATGAATCCGGTTTTTATACTAAGGAAAAATATTTCTATGTATAAGAAAATATGTATTAGGGTAACTTTACTTAAAGAAGTAAATTTTCCTTATGAAGGTAAAATTTATATTTGCTTAAGTATAAGGTGTTTGTGATTTTCAAAACAAAAAGGAATGGAAAAGTCATAAGGAAAACCTTATTGACTCAACAATCTCTCCCTTTTTGGAAAGCACAAACATCCCTTTGTAAAAGCATATAAGGATTTTGAAAAATTTCATTAGGATTTGAAATTAAAACTTATCTCCCTTTGTTCATGAATGAAAATGAATACAACTAACTCCCCCTTAGGAATTGAAACTCTCTGGATTGTATTCTGAGTTTCTGGAGTGGAGTTTTCATTATTGTAAGAATGGAAAACTTCGTAGTGGGAAACTCCCCCTTTCTTTAAGAATATTTCTCTTAGAAATTTTCCTTTCTCCTCCTTAGGAGTAGTTCTTTTTCCTTCTCCCCCTTTTTGATTTTCAAAAAGAATTTAAGGGAATGGAAAATAAAATATGGTACCTGAAACATTAGTATATGACAAGATACAACCAACCAAATAATCATTTCATTAGAGTTGGAAAATTTTACAAAGAAAGACAATTACAACAAAAGATTGGAGTGGGTTAATTTGTATTCCTTTTCCTTCGGAATGAGCTTCTTTAACAAGGTTTTGGGTTTCTTCAAGTCTCTTTGGTCTTCCTCACGTTGCCTCTCCAAGGCTTTTACCTTTTCTTCTTGGATTTTTAAAGCTTCTGCCTGAGCCTCCAAGGCTTCTTTCTGAAACTTTATTATCTCATATTGCTTTTCCATATTCTGCTGAAACTCAATCCGGAAATCTCTTTCAATTTTCAAATTCTGAGATACTGAGTTAAGCTTCCCATTCAGGTCCCTGACCTTTTGATTCCGAGAATTTTTCTCTTGGGTCAGTTTTTCATAAATCTCGTTAACCTTTTTATCATCCATTTCAAAAGCATTTTTAACTTCAGCCTGAAAATTCTCAAAGTGAACTAAATCTTCATCAACTCTCTTAGACCACTTGATTACCTTACTATAGTACTTCCTATGCACATCATAATCGATAAGAAAACTTTTCTGTTCAGCTTCCAACTTTACAAACTTATCCATGACCATGGATAAAGAATCCGATTTCTGATTCATAGTTTGTTGCAGCATCTGACATCTAGAATCTATTGTTGGAAGAATCAGAATGGTGTCCACAAACTTTCTTAGAGATTGAACCACAAAATCATGCCCATGAGATGATGATTCCGAATCAGAAACATTTCTTGGAGACTGATCTTATTTAGCTTGCACCAACTTTCTTCTAGAGGTTCCACCAACCTCTTTCTTCCTGATGACATCTTTTATAGGTGTCTCCATGAGAGTTTTCTTCCCCTTATCAGCTCTCAGAACAGGTTCCTTATTAAGGGATACTTCCTCGAATTCAGACACTTGGATAATTTGGTCTTCATCAGGTTTCTGTTTTTCTTTTTCTTCCTCAAGGAAATTCCTCTCATAAGATTCTTCCTCATCATACACGACATTATCTTGTTCTTCTTCTTGCTGTTGCTTTCTAGCTTACTCATATCCCTTTTCTGGAGTAACTAACTTTGCGGATTCAGCCTTATCTTTATAGTACTATACTTGCTTGATTAGGGTATCCAAATCTTCACTTTACTATTCTTCTTCTTCTTCTTCAACTTCTTCCTCTACTTCCTCAACTTCTTCAACAAATTCTTTTTTGGCCTCTTTAACTACTTCTTTACCCTTGTCCTTTTCCGGAGTGACATAATTTTTGGATGGAGTTTCTGGTAAAGAAGGTTCAAAATCGAACGTTTCTGGAATGGGAAGCAATTCGGAAGCTAACTCTAAATCTTTCAGCAAAGATTGCACCACTTCAGCTTCAGACATCTTCTTTTTCATTTTCTTCTCCTTCGCTTGTTTCTCTATCTCCTCCTCCGCTTTTTCTTTTAAGTCTTTAGCCTCTGCAGGGTCCAATCTGAATTGTGGATCCCCTTCCTTCATCTTTGATTTATCTTCCCTCCACTTGGCTTCCACTTCATCTGTATATGTTTTCTGCTTGTTTGACTTGGGGGGAGCAGATTGAGTTTCCTTAACCTGAAGATTTTATTCATCAGCAACCACTTCCTTAACCTTTCTTTTCCTCCTTTACTTTTTGGATGGTTTGGGATTCTGTCATTCTTTCTGAGCTACTTCAACCTCTTCCACAGAAAGAGGGTAAAATTCTCCAGATTCACTGGAAAAACCAATCTTTATCCTCTTTAGAGTATCATCACTGACTAGCATAAGCTTGCAATTCCAAACTTTTGATTTGAAAGCAACCTTGAAAGATTCTAAGCACCTAACTATCAGATTACATAGTAAGGCAGGAAACATGATAATCTGAGCTCTCAAATAGTCTTCTTTGATATTCTTGATCATAACAAGACACGCCTCATCAGATTTATCTTTCTTAGATTTACCAAAAAATCTAAGATATAGATATCACTTTTCTTTAGATTGTCTTTATCCACTCTTCTTGGAACCAGAAAGCCTTTCACCCAAAGCTGAAGAATTCTATTGTTCGAAGTAAGATGAGAAATCTTGATAGTTGAATTATCCTTAATCCTAAGACACTTCAGTTCCTTCTCCTTGTTGAAACTTCCTTGCACATCGGGAAGTTTGTGTGAGCAAAATTCAGCTTCCCTTTCACATGACAAACCAACCAAGCTCACATAATTGGTGTAAGAAAGCTTATAAGTCTTCTCATATGACTTGAAAGAAAACCACTCTCTGCCATCTTCCATCAGGAAGGAAACAGACTCGTAGAATTCAGTCAGCAAATCAGTATAAACCGGATCCTATTTATCTAACTTTGCTACGCAGACATCTTCCCATCCATTCAACTTTATATTATTGGAAATAAGGGAATCAAGCATATAGAAGTCCAGATGAACTAACCTTTCTCTGAAGACTAACCACTTAGAAATTGGTTTCGCAGTTGACATATCTTGAGATGTTGCTTCAACAGAAATTCGGAGTGAATAAATCTGAAAGATTCGGATCAGCTTTGCAAAGTTCGGAACCGGCCTTAAGAAGAGCAGTAGGGCTTCGAGACGCAAAAGCTTGAAAAACTGATGTGGGAGGAGTCTCAGGGTCCCCTTTATATAGGCAATGGATGTGACCGTTGGTCTTCCAAAATCCATCTAACGGTTGAAAAAGCTTTGATCTTATCTGACGGTTGAGAACAATCCCGTAAGAATTTTTTTTACTATGATCTTTTGAGGTTTTTTAAAGAAAACATTCGGATTTGAATAAAACTAGAATCCGATCTTTTAAAAACTTAGAAAAATACCAGCAAGCAAAATATGATTACGAAACTATAAGTAAGGAAAACACAACTCTCAGATTGGATAGAAACACTGTTTGTAATTGGTAAAATTCTTCTTGTAGAAAAATAAATTTAAAAAAAATTTCATTACGAAAGTTCCAGTCCGAAAATCTTGTTACGAAAACTCTAGTCTGAAAATCTCCATTCCGAACTCTCCATTCCGGAACTTTTCAGTACAAAAATACCATTACAAAAAATCTAGTATGAAAAGCTTCATTTCGAAAGTTTTAAGTATGAAAATCTCAATCCTGAAAATTTTAGTTCTGGAAATTCCCATTCCGGAAATTTTAGTTTCAGAAATTTCCATTCCGAAAACTTTAGTTCCAAAAAGTTTAAAAAAATTAACTATGAAAATTTATTTATACTAATTTTAAAAAATAGATTCTGAAAAATTTTAGTTACACTAACATTCAAATGTAGTCCCCCTATGGCAAGGAGTTTATTACTATTAGGATAACTGTTCAACAAGAAGTTAATGAAGAATGATTACCTTACGGTTATCATTCCTAACTTTTGTTTAATGTATTCAAATCTATCGGAGGGTAATGATTTTTTGAAAATATCAGCAAGTTGATCTTGCGTTCCGATAAAATGAAGAATGATATCTCCTTTAAGTGTGTGATCCCTAAAAAAGTGATGCCTAATATATATGTGTTTTGAACGAGAGTGATGTGCAAGGTTCTTACTTAGGGCAATGGAACTTGTGTTATCACACAAAATTTGAGTCTTAGTAAAACTCAGGCCATAGTCTGTGAGTGTGTGTTGCATCCACAACACTTGAGCACACCAACTTCCAGCTGCTACATATTCAGCTTCAGTAGTGGAAAGTGCTACAGAATGTTGCTTATTGTAGGACCAAGAAACTAACGAATCTCCTAAGAAATGACAAGTTCCGGATGTACTTTTCCTATCCATTCTACATCCACCAAATTCAGAATCCGAAAATCTTTTTAGAATAAAATCATTTCCAAAAGTATAAAATAATCCTAGATCCATAGTTCCCTTAAGGTAGCGAAAAATTATTTTTACTGCCTTTAAGTGAGATTCCTTAGGATTGGATTGATATCTTGCACATAAGCATACTGAGAACATTAAGTCTAGTCGACTAGCTATTAAGTAAAGTAAACTTCCTATCATACCTCTAAAAGATGTTTGATCAACTGGTTTCCCAGATTCATCAAGATCTAAAGAGTTTGAGGTACCAATGGGAGTACTTATACTTTTAGTATTGTCATAACCATACTTTTTGAGAAGATCTTTAATATACTTATGTTGAGATATATAGGTTCCTTCTGGTTTTTGAGAAATTTTAAAACCAAGGAAAAAAGTTAACTCACCCATCATACTCATTTCAAACTCAGAATTCATTAGATTTGAAAAAGAATCAGTTAAAGATTACTGAGTTGAACCAAATATGATGTTATCAACATAAATTTGAACAATCAAAACATTTTTCTTATCTTTCTTTATAAAAAGGGTTGGATCTGCATTTCCCTTAACATAGTTATTTTGAAGCAAAAATCCTATGAGTCTATCATACCAGGCTCGTGGGGCTTTTTTAAGACCGTACAAAGCTTTGGTAAGTCTGAAAACATGATCAGGATGTTTCGTATCTTCAAAGCCAGGAGGTTGTTCAACAAAAAAATCCTCTTGAACAAAACCGTTAAGAAAAGAACATTTCACATCCATTTGAAAAAGTTTAAAATTGAAGAATGCTGCAAAGGCAAGTAGAATACAAATAGATTCAAGTCTAGCTACTGGAGCATAGGTTTCTTCATAGTCTATTCCCTCTTGCTGATTATAGCCTTTAGTAACGAGTCTAGATTTATTCCTTACTATGACTCCATTTTCATCACACTTGTTTTTGAAGACCCATTTTACCCCAATGATAGAGGTTTCCTTAGATCTTTCAAACAAGGTCCAGACTTTGTTCCTTTCAAATTCATTTAGTTCATCTTGCATAGCTTTGATCCAATAATCATCACCTAGAGCTTCATCAATGCTTTTTGGTTCTAATTGGGAAAGAAATGCTAGATTTTCTACTTCATTTCTTAAGGAACTTCTAGTCCTTACATGCTGATTTACATCACCAATGATGCTATCACTGGGATGATTCTTAAGAAACACCTGATTTGGGTTTTGTAAAGTCTGTTCATCAACATAGGGTAGAAATTCTTCTGGGGTAAATGTTACAGAACTATATTCTTGAACATTTTCCTTATCAGAAGGATCTTCTATCAAAGGTTGAAAATCAGTTTTTGAAAACACATCTGAGGATGTAGGTTGGGATGTTTTGAAAACGAAAGGATCAGACCCATCAAATTTTACTTGCACTATTTCTTCAACAGTACAAGTATTTTTATTGAAAAATCTATATGCCTTAGAAGTTGTGGAGTAGCCTAAGAAAATTCCTTCATCAGATTTTGGTGCGAATTTATATAAATTATCTTTAGTATTCAGAATGAATACTTTGCAACCAAAAACCTTGAAGTAGGAAATTCTTGGTTTTTCTACCATTCCATAACTCATAAGGAGTTTTATTAAGAAAAGATCTAATCAAAACTTGATTTATAGTATAGCAAGCAGTACTTACAGCTTCAACTCAGAAATATCTCGCTATAGAATATTCACTCAACATGGTCCTAGTTATCTCTTTAATAATTCTATTTCTTCTTTCAACTACACCATTTTTTGAGGAGTTCTAGGTGCTGAAAATTTGTGAGTAATACCTTTTCTACTACAAAAAGTTTCAAAATCAGAATTTTGAAATTCTCCTCCATGATCACTATGAATAGTTTTCAGTGGAAGGTTTTTCTCATTTTTAACTTGTGCTCTAAAACTTTTGAAATAAGAAAAAGCTTTAGACTACTTTGTTAGAAAATAGACCCAAGTAAGTCTGGTGTAATCATCAACTAAAACAAACACATAGTATTTGCCTCCAATGCTCCCGGTTTGTGTTGGACCAAAAAGATCCATGTGCACTAACTGTAATTCATTAGTTGTTGAGATTTCCCCGATTGATTTAAAACTAGATTTATATTTCTTTCCATATTGACAAGGATCAAAAACTTTAGAAGAATAAAATCTAAGCTCCGGTAGATCCTTAAATAGTTTCTTCTTAGAGAGTTTGCATAAGTTCCTAAGGTTACAGTGACCTAGTCTTCTATGCCATAACCAGGAATGATCTTCCATTTCACTTAGGCAAGGTAGGTCTTGACTCCTGAGGTATTCTAAGTTCAAAGTGTAAACATTCTCTTGCCTATTAGCTGAGAGAATAAATTCTTCCTTGGAATTATGTACTAAGCACTTATTAGTCCTAAAATTCACAAGGTAACCTTCATTACATAACTGAATTATGCTAATGAGGTTGTGCTTAAGACCCTTAACAAATAAAACATTTTAAATCAAAGTTTTACCTAGAAGAACAATATTACCAATACCAACAATTTATCCCTGATCATTATCTCCGAAAGTTATCTTTCCTCCTTTTGTTTTGATAATCTTTTCAAAATAGATTTTGTTACCAGTCATGTGCCGGGAACATCCACTATCCACTATCCATGTACCATGTATTGTTGTTAGTACTTCCACTATTTTCCTGAAAATAAGATAGGAATTAGACTTTCGGATTCCAAACTTGCTTGGATCAGTGATTTCTAGACAACAAAATTTTAGGAACCCACATCTTCTTTGAAAAATATGCCTTATGAAAACCTAAAGATTGGGTTTTATTTAAAGAGCAGTTCTTTGCCCAGTGACCACCACATTGACACTTGGTACAAAATGGAGCACTTTGTGGAACAAAGTAGTTGTTACTAAAAATTGGTTTTGCATGGGTATAACCAAATTCTGATTTGTTTCTTAAAGGTCGTATTTGAGAATACATTTTATCAAAATTTTCTTTACCATGGGTAAAGTTTGATAAACACTTTTTTAAGGAAAATATTTTGGACTTGAGTTTTATAACCAAGTTTTTATCTTCAAAATCATTGGATTTAGAACTATATCTAGGCTCGAAGATACTTTTCTTAGAAATTACTTTTTCTAACTCTTTTGAAAGTTTGTTCTTCTCAGAACTTACTTCCTCAAGATTTTTTGAAACAGTTATAAAATCAGTATTTTTCCTATCAAGATCTTTAGAAAGATCTGATATTTCTTTTGTAAGAATAAAATTCTTAGAGTTTGCCTTATCAATTTTTTTATTGAGTTTAGAATTCTCAATTTCAAGAAGTTCAGAAAACCTAGAAACTTCTTCATAGGTAGGTAAAGTATTTTCTTCATCAGAAGAGGATTCTTCATCAGAAGAGTTATAATATTCTTTATCATTAGAATTTAAAGAAACATTGGTCAATGATTCAGCATTTCGTACCTTAGCCATAAAACAATGATTGTTTATAGGTAATCTGGATATAAGACCAAGATTCTTCTGTCCTGAGGATTCATAATCAGAAGATTCATCTGAAGAGTCACCACCGCTGGCACTCCAGGTGTCATTTGCTTTCAGAACTTTCTTATCTTTGGTTTTGTAGTACTTCTTTCCATTCCTCTCAGAATGTCTTTCTTTCCTTTCTTTCTTTTTGAGCAAAGGATAATCTGGTCTAATATGTCTAGCTCTCTTGCATTCATAACAAGTGACGTCTCAATCTTTCCTATCTTTCCTTTCCTTTTTCTTATACTTGGACTGGAAATTTTCTATGGCCAGCTATCTTGTTCATCCTTCGAGCAAGATTTTCTAACTCATTTTCTGAGATTTCACTTTCACTAGAATCTGATTGAATAAACATTTTCTTAGACTTGGACCTCGTTACTCTCTCTGGAGTCTTAGCTTTCATATGATTTGATGTTGTTGTAAAAGAAACAGTACCATTCCCATTCTTCTTCTTGATGTTGTCAGCATCTCTCTTCATTCTTGTTTCATTTTGGAGAAGATTTCCAACTAACTCTTCAAGAGAAATTTGAGTGACTTTCCTGTTCTCATCTATAGCTGTTCTCTTTGATTCCCACTCATTGGGCATAATATCAATTATCTTATCCACAAGGGCTTCATCATCTAAACCTTTTTCTCCCATAGACTGTAAGCTGTTAAATATAGTCATAAATCTCTGTTGAACTTTGCAGATTGGTTCACCATATGGAAAATTGAATCCATGGTATTCAGCTCTAAGCATATCTCTCCTAGTCTCAATTACTTTAGAAGTGAAAAAGTGTGTAACCTCTAACTTCTTCCAGATACAATTAACTGCTTCACAAGAAGAAATTTGACTATATATATTTCTAGTCATTGAACATAGTAAAGTATTGCGTACCTTATAATTGAGTTGATACTCTTGCTTTTCCTGGTTTTTGAAAGTTCTAACTTCCTTATAAGGAATTTTATAATCACCAGTAAGCATAATGAAGTTGTCCACTCCAGTATTGATAACAAAAGTCTTCATACGATCTCTTCAGAACTCATAGTCATTACCATCAAAGATTGGTGGTCTCGTAGGATTTAGATTGTCAATATAACCAACATTTACTCCTTCCATTTCAATAAAAACTTGGCAACCAAACCAGTTAGTAAACACAGTTCGTAACCACAAAGTTCGGAATAAAAACGTTCGGAATGAAAAGGTTCCGAATGAAAAAGTTTGGAATGAAAAAGTTTGTAATGACAATATTATACGTGAGTATAAGTATTTCAGGGACCTCCTCTGATACCAATTGTAGGATCGAAATAAAGATGTAGATTCTCAATATACAAGAGGGGGCGGGGGGGTGAATTGTATACTTTAAAAATTCCTTTGGAACCTTTAAAGTTGGTTACAGATAACTATGTTTTCCTTAGACAAGTAAAGATCTAAGTTTAACAAAGTTAAACTAAGAAGATTCACAACAACTCTAACAAAAATTGTAGGATTGGAACTAAGGTTTACAATATGAGATTCTATCTTAAAGCATATAGAATCTAAACTTATCAGAGTACAAGTGTAACGAATTACAAGAAGGTAATTTCCTTACAATACAATATGCAGCGGAAAAACAAGTAGTAAAACTACAAGTAACAAGATAAAAGTCTTTTAACCCAAAGAGAAGGGTATCCAACAACCTTGGATAAAGGTCCCTTGATTTATACTTTCAAGTAAGTCTGTCTTACCCACACCAGGGTAAGCCCTCGATACGAAGATCAGAATCTCTTTCTTGCTATCCCCGCAAGCCCTCAACTTCAAGGTAGTTGGAACCTCTGTCTTCCTCAGCAAGGAAGCCCTCAAACTTCAAGGTAGTCGGCACCTATGTCTTCCTATCCCCGGAAGTCTTCGAATTTAATCACCAACATTTGAAGTCGCACAAAGCAATCTGAACGAGCGGTTCAGTACACAAAAGGCATGAAAAGCTTCTCTCTCTAGAAATCACCTTAACAACGTGTGGTCTCTAGATTGATCAACTTCTTGTCTTCCTTACGAGCTCTTTAAAATGAGCACCTATTTATAGGAAAAATTCCAACGGTCGGTTCCCTCCTCCAACGGTCATATTTTCCATGAAATTCGGAGGGACTTGTACACGTGTAACTCAACCAACGGTTAATTAGAAACAGAATAGACGACATCGTTTTATAACAATCCATGTATAACTGAATGCACGACATTGTTTTGAAATGAAGCATATGTAACTAAAAAAAAACTAATCAATATTTCGGAGTGTAAGCAAGTCAAAAGTTCAGAGTCTAACCAAAATGAAACTCTGATTCTATGTTAAGAAATGTTTGGATTCTGTTTTATAGGAATTCGGAGTCTGGTTTCACCAGAGATCAGAGTCTGAACTTGCAGAGTTCAGAGTCGAACTAGTAAAAGTTCGGAGTTGAACTACTTAAGAGTTCAGAGTCGAACTACTTAAGAGTTCGAATTCAAACTACATAAGAGTTCGGAGTCGAACCGCTTAAGAGTTCAGAGTCGAACCGCTTAAGAGTTCGGAGTCGAACCTCTTAAGAGTTTGGAGTCGAACCGCTTAAGAGTTCGGAGTCGAACCTCTTAAGAGTTCAGAGTCGAACTCCTTAAGAGTTCAGAGTCGAACTACTTAAGAGTTCGGAGTCGAACTTCATAAGGGTTCGGAGTCGACCTCATAAAAGTTTGGAGTCTAGAATTCGGATTGGAACTTTATTACAGTTCACATCCATAATTCAGATCCTAAAAACATAATGCTCCAAATATTTACATTCTATGACTTTTGGAATTTTGGGTATGAATCCGGTTTTTATACTAAGGAAAAATATTTCTATGTATAAGAAAATATGGATTAAGGTAACTTTCCTTAAAGAAGTAAATTTTTCTTATGAAGGTAAAATTTATATTTGCTTAAGTATAAGGTGTTTGTGATTTTCAAAACAAAAAGGAATGGAAAATTCATAAGGAAAACCTTATTGACTCAATAATCTCCCCCTTTTTGGAAAGCACAGACATCCTTTTGAAAAATCATATAAGGATTTTGAAAAATTTCATTAGGCTTTGAAATTAAAACTTATCTCCCTTTATTCATGAATGAAAATGAATACAACTAACTCCCCCTTAGGTATTGAAACTCTAAGGATTGTATTCTGAGTTTCCGGAGTGGAGTTTTCATTATTGTAAGAATAAAAAACTTCGTAGTGGGAAACTCCCCATTTCTTTAATAATATTTCTCTTAGAAATTTTCCTTTCTCCTCCTTAGGAGTAGTTCTTTTTCCTTATCCCCCTTTGTTATTTTGAAAAAGAATTGAAGGGAATGGAAAACAAAATATGGTACCTGAAACATTAGTATATGACAAGATACAACCAACCAAATAATCATTTCATTAGAGTTGGAAAATTTTACAAATAAAGACAATTAAAACAAAAGATCGGAGTGGGTTCATTTGTCTTCCTTTTCCTTTGGAATGAGCTTCTTTAACAAGGTTTTGAGTTTCTTCAAGTCTCTTTGGTCTTCCTCACGTTGCCTCTCAAAGGATTTTACCTTTTCTTCTTGGATTTTTAAAGCTTCTGCCTGAGCCTCCAAGGCTTCTTTCTGCAACTTTATTATCTCATCTTGCTTTTCCATCTTCTGCTAAAACTCAATCCGGAAATCTCTTTCTATTTTCTAATTCTGAGATACTGAGTTAAACTTCCTATTCAGGTCCCTGACCTGTTGATTCCGATAATTTTGCTCCTGGGTCAGCTTTTCATAAATCTCATTAACATTTTTATCCTCCATTTCAAAAGAATTTTGAACTTCATCCTGAAAATTCTCAAAGTGAACTAAATCTTCATCAACTCTCTTAGACCACTTGGATACCTTACTGTAGGACTTCCTATGAACATCATAATTGATAAGAAAAATTTTCTGTTCATCTTCCAACTTTACAAACTTATCCATGACCATGGATAAAGAATCCGATTTTTGATTCATATTTTGTTGCAGCATCTGGAATCTGGAATCTATTATTGGAATAATCAGAATGGTGTCCACCAACTTTCTCAGATATTGAACCAAAAAATCATACCCATGAGATGATGATTCTGAATCATAAACTTTGCTTGGAGACTGATCTTCTTTAGCTTGCACCAACTTTCTTCTAGAGGTGCAACCGACCTCTTTCTTCCTGATGAAATCTTTTATAGGTGTCTCTATGAGAGTTTGCTTCCCCTTATCATCTCTCAGAACAGGTTCTTTATTAAGGGATACTTCCTCAGATTCAGACACTTGGGTAATTTGGTCTTCATCAGGTTTCTGTTTTTCTTTTCCTTACTCAAGGAAATTCCTCTCATAGGATTCTTCCTCATCATACAAGACATTATCTTCTTCTTATTCTTGATGTTGCTTTCTAGCTTCCTCATCTCCCTTTCCTGGAGTAACTAACTTTGCGGATTCAGTCTTATCTTTATAGTCCTTTACTTGCTTGATCAGGGTATCCAAATCTTCACTTTCCTCTTCTTCTTCTTCTTCTTCAACTTCTTCCTCTACTTCCTCAATTTATTTAGAAAATTCTTTTTCGACCTCTTCAACTACTTCTTTACCCTTGTCCTTTTCCGGAGTGACATAATTTTTGGCTGTAGTTTCTGGTAAATAAGGTTCAAAATTTAACATTTTTGGATTGGGAAGCAATTCAGAAGCTAACTCTGAATCTTTCAGCAAAGATTGCACCACTTCAGCTTCGGACATCTTCTTTTTCATTTTCTTCTCCTTCGCTTGTTTCTCTAGATCCTCCGCAACTTTTTCTTTTAAGGCTTTAGCCTCTGCAGGGTCGAATCCGAATTGTGGATCCCCTTCCTTCCTCTTTTCTTTATCTTCCCTCCACTTGGCTGTCACTTCATCTGTATAAGTTTTCTGCTTCTTTGACTTGGGGGGAGCAGATTGAGTTTCCTTAACCTGAATATTTTCTTCATCAACAACCACTTCCTTAACCTTTCTTTTCCTCCTTTGCTTTTTGGATGGTTCCAGATTCTGTGATTCTTTCTGAGCTGCTTCAACCTCTTCCACAGACAGAGGGTAAAATTCTCTGAATTCACTGGAAAAACCCATCTTCATCCTCTTGAGAGTATCATCACTGACTAGCATAAGCTTGCAATTCCGAACTTTTTATTTGCAAGCAACCTTGAAAGATTCTAAGCACCTAACTATTAGCTTAGATAGTAGGGCAGGAAACATGATAATCTGAGATCTCAAATTTCCTTCTTTGATATTCTTGATCGTAACCAAGACATGCCTCATCAGATTTATCTTTCTTAGATTTAACAAAAAATCTAAGATATAGATATCACTTTTCTTCAGATTGTCTTTATCACCTCTTCTTGGAACCAAAAAGCCTTGCACCCAAAGCTGAAGAATTCTATTGTTTGGAGTCAGACGAGAAATCTTGATAGTTGAATCATCCTCAAGCCCAAGACACTTCAGTGCCTTCTCCTTGTTGAAACTTCCTTGCACATCGAGAAGTTTGTGTGAGAAAAATTCAGCTTCCCCTTAATATGACAAACCAACCAAGATTGTGACCTTGGTGTAAGAAAGATTATAAGTCTTCCCATATGACTTGAAAGAAAACCACTCTCTGCCATCTTCCATCAGGAAGGAAACAGACTCATAGAAATCGGTCAGCAAATCAGTATAAACCGGATCCTATTTATCTGACTTTGCTACGCAGACATCTTTCCATCCATTCAGCTTTATATTCTTAGAAATAAGGGAATCAAGCATATAGAAGTCTGGATGAACTAACCTTTCTCTAAAGACTAACCACGTAGAAATTGGTTTTGCAGTTGACATATCTTGAGATGTTTCTTCAACAGACATTCGGAGTGAAGAAATCTGAAAGATTTGGATCGGCTTTTCAAAGTTCAGAACCGGCCTTAAGAAGAGCAGCAGGGCTTTGAGACGCAAAAGATTGAAAAAATGTTGTGGGATGAGTCTCGGGGTCCCCTTTATATAGGTAATGGATGTGACCATTGGTCTTCCAAAATCCATCTAACGGTTGAAAAAGCTTTGATCTTATCTGATGGTTGAGAACAATCCTGCAAGAAAAAATTTGACTTAGATCTTATGAGGTTTTTTAATGAAAACATTTGGATTTGAAGAAAACTAGAATCCGATCATTTAAAAACTTAGAAAAATACCAGCAAGAAAAATATGATTATCAAACTATAAGTAAGGAAAACACAACTCTCGGATTGGCTAGAAATATTGTTCGTAATTGGTAAAATTCTTCTTGTAGAAAAATAAATTTTAAAAAAATTTCATTACGAAAGTTCCAGTCCGAAAATCTCATTAAAAAAGCTCCAGTCTGAAAATCTCCATTCCGAACTCTCCATTTCGGAAGTTTTCAGTACAAAAATACTATTACAAAAAATCTAGTACGAAAAGCTTCATTCCGGAAGTTTTCAGTATGAAAATCTCAATCCTGAAAATTTCAGTTCCGGGAATTCCCATTCTGGAAATTTTGGTTTCAGAAATTTCCATTCTGGAAACTTTAGTTCTTAAATGTTTGAAAAAATTAACTACGAAAATTTAGTTATACTAATTTTGAAAAATAGATTCCGAAAAATTTTAGTTACACTAACATTCAAATGTACTTCCCCTATGGGAAGGAGTTTATTACTGTTAAGAGAATTGTTCAACAAGAAGTTAATGAAGAATGATTAACTTACGGTTATCATTCCTAACTTTTTTTTAATGTATTCAAATCTATCATAGGGTAATGATTTTGTGAAAATATCAGCAAGTTGATCTTGCGTTCCGATAAACTGAAGAATGATATCTCCTTTAAGTGTGTGATCCCTAAGAAAGTGATGCCTAATATCTATGTGTTTTGCATGAGAGTGATGTACAGGGTTCTTACTTAGGGCAATGGCACTTGTGTTATTACACAAAATTTGAGTCTTAGTAAAACTCAGTCCATAGTCTGTGAGTGTATGTTGCATCCACAACACTTGAGCACAACAACTTCCAGCTACTACATATTCAGCTTCAGTAGTGGAAAGTGCTACAGAATGTTTCTTCTTGCAGGACCAAGAAACTAACAAATCTCCTAAGAAATGACAAGTTCCAGATTTACTTTTCCTATCCATTCTACATCCACCAAAGTCAGCATCCGAAAAACTTTTTTGAATAAAATCATTTTCAGAAGCATAAAATAATCCTAGATCCATAGTTCCCTTAAGGTAGCGAAAAGTTATTTTTACTGACTTTAAATGAGATTCCTTAGGATTGGATTGATATCTTGCACATAACCATACTAAGAACATTAATTCTAGTCGACTAGCTGTTAAGTAAAGTAAAATTCCTATCATACCTCTAAAAGATGTTTGATCTACTGGTTTCTCAGCTTCATCAAGATCTAAAGAGTTTGAGGTACCAATGGGAGTACTTATACTTTTATTATTGTCATAACCATACTTTTTGAGAATATCTTTAATATACTTATGTTGAGATATATAGGTTTCTTCTGGTTTTTGAGAAATTTGAAAACCAAGGAAAAAAGTTAACTCACCCATCATACTCATTTCAAACTCAGATTTCATTATATTTACAAAAGAATCAGTTAAAGATTGCTGAGTTGAACCAAATATGATGTCATCAACATAAATTTGAACAATCAAAACATTTTTCTTATCTTTATTTATAAAAAGGGTTGGATCTGAATTTCCCTTAACATAGTTATTTTGAAGCAAAAATCCTGTGAGTCTATCATACCAGGCTCGTGGGGCTTGTTTAAGACCATACAAAGCTTTGGTAAGTCTGAAAACATGATCATGATGTTTCGTATCTTCAAATCCAAGAGGTTGTTAAAAAAAAACTTCCTCTTGAACAAAACCATTAAGAAAAGCACATTTCACATCCATTTGAAAACGTTTAAAATTGAAGAATGCTGCAAAGGAAAGTAGAATACGAATAGATTCAAGTCTAGATACTGGAGCATAGGTTTCTTCATATTCTACTCCCTCTTGCTGATTATAGCCTTTAGCAAAGAGTCTAGCTTTATTCTTTACTATGAATCCATTTTCATCACACTTGTTTCTGAAGACCCCTATTACCCCAATGATAGAAGTTTCCTTAGGTCTTTCAACGAAGTTCCAGACTTTGTTCCTTTCAAATTCATTTAGTTCATCTTGCATAGCTTTGATCTAATCATCATCACCTAGAGCTTCATCAGTGTTTTTTGGTTCTAATTGGGAAATAAATGCTAGATGTTCTACTTCATTTTCTTAAGGAACTTCTAGTCCTTACATGATGATTTACATCACCAATGATGCTATCACTGGGATGATTCCTAAGAAACACCTGATTTGTGTTTTTTAAAGTCTGTTCATCAACATAGGCTAGAAAGTCTTCTGAGGTAAATGTTCCAGAAGTATCTTCTTGAACATTTTCCTTATCAGAAGGATCTTCTATCAAAGGTTGACAATCAGTTTTTGAAAACACATCTAAGGATGTAGGTTGGGATGGTTTGAAAATAAAAGGATCAGACTCATCAAATTTTACATGCAATGTTTCTTCAACAGTACAAGTATTTTTATTGAAAACTCTACATGCCTTAGAAGTTGTGGAGTAGCCTAAGAAAATTCCTTTATCAGATTTTGGTGCGAATTTATGTAAATTATCTTTAGTATTCAGAATGAATACTTTTCAACCAAAAACCTTGAAGTAGGAAAGTCTTGGTTTTCTACCATTCCATAACTCATATGGAGTTTTATTAAGAAAATATCTAATCAAAACTCGATTTATAGTATAGCAAGCAGTACTTACAGCTTCAGCCCAGAAATATCTAGCTATAGAATATCCACACAACTTGGTTCTAGTTATCTCTTGAAGAATTATATTTCTTCTTTCAACTGCACCAATTTGTTGAGGGGTTCTAGGTGATGAAAAGTTGTGAGTAATACCTTTTATACTACAAAAAGTTTCAAAATCAGAATTTTGAAATTCTCCTCCATGATCACTATGAATAGTTTTCAGTGGAAGTTTTTTCTCATTTTTAACTTGTTCTATAAAACTTTTGAAATAAGAAAAATATTCAGACTTCTTTGCTAGAAAATAGACCCAAGTAAATCTGGTGTAATCATCAACTAAAACAAACACATAGTATTTGCCTCCAATGCTTCCGGTTTGTGTTGAACCAAAAAGATCCATGTGCACTAACTGTAATGCATCAGTTGTTGATATTTCCCCGATTGATTTAAAACTAGATTTATGTTGCTTTCCATATTGACAAGGATCAAAAACTTTAGAATAATCAAATCTAAGCTCCGGTAGATCCTTAACTAGTTTCTTCTTAGAGAGTTTGCATAATTTCCTAAGGTTACAGTGACCTAGTCTTCTATGCCATAACTAGCAATGATCTTCCATTTCACTTAGGCAAGGTAGGTCTTGACTCCTAAGGTCTTGTAAGTTCAAATTTTAAACATTCTCTTGCCTATTGGCTGAGAAAATAAATTCTTCCTTGGAATTGTGTACTAAGCACTTATCATTCCTAAAATTCACAAGGTAACCTTCATCACATAACTGATTTATGCTAATGAGGTTGTGCTTAAGACCCTTAACAAATAAAACATTTGAAATCAAAGTTTTACCTAGAAGAACAATATTACCAATACCAACAATTTCTTCTTGAGCATTATATCCGAAAGTTATCTTTCCTCCTTTCGTTTTGATAATCTTTTCAAAATAACTTTTGTTACCAGTCATGTGCCGGGAACATCCACTATCCATGTACCATGTATTGTTGTTGGTACTTCCTCTATTTTCTTGAAAATAAGATAGGAATTAGACTTTCAGAATCCAAACTTGCTTGGATCCGTGATTTCCAGACAACAAAATTTTAGGAACCCACATCTTCTTTGAAAAATATGCCTTATGAAAACCTAAAGATTGGGTTTTATTTAAAGAGCAGTTCTTTTCCCAGTGACCACCACATTGAAACTTGGTACAAAATGGGGCACTTTGTGGAACAAAGTAGTTGTTACTAAAAATTGGTTTTGCATGGGTATAACCAAATCCTGATTTGTTTCTTAAAGGTTGTATTTGAGAATACATTTTATCAAAATTTCCTTTACCATGGGTAAAGTTTGATAAACACTTATTTAAGGAAAAGATTTCAGACTTGAGTTTTATAACCAAGTTTTTATCTTCAAAATCATTGGATTTAGAACTAGAGCTATTCTCGGAGATATTTTTCTTAGAAATTACTTTTTCTAACTCTTTAGAAAGTTTGTTCTTCTCAGAACTTACTTCCTCAAGATTTTTTGAAACATTTATAAAATCAGTATTTTCCTTTCAAGATCTTTAGAAAGATCTGATATTTCTTTTGTAAGAATATAATTCCTAGAGTTTGCCTTATCAAGTTTTTTATTGAGTTTAGAATTCTCAATTTCAAGAAGTTCAGCAAACCTAGAAACTTCTTCATAGGTAGGTAAAGTATTTTCTTCATCAGAAGAGGATTCTTTATTAGAAGAGTTATAATATTCTTTATCATTAGAATTTAAAGAAACATTGGTCAATGATTCAGCATTTCATACCTTAGCCATAAAACAATGATTGTTTATAGGTAATCTGGATATAAGACCAAGATTCTTCTGTCCTGAGGATTCATAATCAGAAGATTCATCTGAAGAGTCACCACCACTGGCACTCCAGGTGTCATTTGATTTCAGAAATTTCTTAGCTTTGGTGTTGTAGTACTTATTTCTGTTCCTCTCAGAATTACATTCTTTCCTTTCTTTTTGAGCAAAGGAAAATCTGGTCTAATATGTCCAGCTCTCTTGCATTAATAACAAGTGACGTCTCCATATTTCCTATCTTTCCTTTCCTTTTTCTTATACTTGGACTAGAAATTTCCCTGGCCAGCTATTTTGTTCATCCTTCGAGCAAGATTTTCTAACTCATTTTCTGAGATTTCACTTTCACTAGAATCTGATTGAATAACCATTTTCTTAGACTTGGACCTGGTTACTCTCTCTGGATTCTTAACTTTCATATGATTTGATGTTGTTGTAAAAGTAACAGTACCATTCCCATTCTTCTTATTGATTTTGTCAGCATCTCTCTTCATTCTTGTTTCATATTGGAGAAGAGTTCCAAATAACCCATCAAGAGAAATTTGAGTGACTTTTCTGTTCTCATCTATAGCTGTTCTCTTTGATTCCCACTCATTGGGCATAATATCAATTATCTTATCCACAAGGGCTTCATCATCTAAACCTTTTTCTCCCATAGACTGTAAGCTGTTAACTATAGTCATAAATCTCTTTTGAACTTTGCAGATTGTTTCACTATACGGAAAATTGAATCCATGGTATTCAGCTCTAAGCACAGCTCTCTTAGTCTCAATTACTTTAGAAGTTCCAATGTGTGTAACCTCTAACTTCTTCCAGATACAATTAGCTGCTTCACAAGAAGAAATTTGGCTATATATATTTCTAGTCATTGAACATAGTAAAGTATTGCGTACCTTATAATTAAGTTGATACTCTTGATTTTCCTGGTTTGTGAAAGTTATAACTTCCTTATTAGAAATTTTATAATCACCAGTAAGCATAACGAATTTTTCCACTCCAGTATTGATAACAAAATTCTTCATCTGATCTCTCCAGTACTCATAGTCATTACCATCAAATATTGGTGGTCTCATAGGATTTAGATTGTCAATAGAACCAACATTGACTCCTACCATTTCAATAAAAACTTGGCAACCAAACCAGTTAGTAGACACAGTTCGTAACCACAAAGTTCGGAATGAAAACGTTCAGAATGAAAAGGTTCGAAATGAAAAAGTTTGGAATTAAAAAGTTTGGAATGACAAACTTATACGTGAGTATAAGTATTTCAGAGACCTCCTCTGATACCAATTGTAGGATTGAAATAAATATGTAGATGCTCAATATACAAGAGGGGGGTGAATTTTATACTTTAAAAATTCATTTGGAACCTTTAAAGTTGGTTACAGATAACTATGTTTTCCTTAGACAAGGAAAGATCTAAGTTTAACAAAGTTAAACTAAGAAGATTCACAACACCTCTAACACAAATTGTAGGATTGGAACTAAGGTTTACAATATGAGATTCTATCTTAAAGCGTATATAATCTAAACTTATTAGAGTACAAGTGTAAGGAATTACAAGAAGGTAATTTCCTTACAATATAGTATGCAGCGGAAAAAACAAGTAGTAAAACAACAAGTAACAAGATATAAGTCTTTTAACCCAAAGAGAAGGGTATCCAACAACCTTGGATAAAGGTCCCTTGATTTATACTTTCAAGTAAGTCTATCTTACCCACACCAGGGTAAGCCCTCGATACGAAGATCAGAATCTCTGTCTTGCTATCCCTTCAAGCCCTCAACTTCAAGGTAGTTGGAACCTTTGTCTTCCTCAACAAGGAAGCCCTCAAACTTCAAGGTAGTCGGCACCTCTGTCTTCCTCTCCCCGTAAGTCCTCGAATGTAATCACCAACATTCGGAGTCACACAAAGCAATCTGAACGAGCGGTTCAGTACGCACAAGGAATGAAAAGCTTCTCTCTCTAGAAATCACCTTAATAGCGTGTGGTCTCTAGATTGATCAACTTCTTGTCTTCCTTACGAACTCTTTCAAATGAGCTCCTATTTATAGGAAAAATTCCAACGGTCAGCTCCCTCCTCCAACAGTCATATTTTCCATGAAATTCGGAGGGACCTGTACACGTGTAACTCAACCAATGGTTAATTAGAAACAGAATAAACGACATCATTTTATAACAATCCATGTATAACTGAATGCACGACATCATTTTGAAATGAAGCATATGTAAGTAAAAAAAACTAATCAATATTTCAGAGTGTAAGAAATTCAAAAGTTTGGAGTCTAACCAAAATGAAATTTGGAGTCTATGTTAAGAAATGTTCTGATTCTGTTTTATAGGAATTCGGAGTCTGGTTTCACCAGAGATCAGAGTCTGAACTTGCAGAGTTCCGAGTCGAACTAGTAAAAGTTCGGAGTCGAACTTTATGAGAGTTCAGAGTCTAACTAGTAAAAGTTTAGAGTCGAACTACTTAAGAGTTCAGAGTCGAACTATTTAAGATTTCGGAGTCTGAACTTGCAAAGTTCGGAGTCTAACTAGTAAAAGTTCGGAGTCGAACTACTTAAGAGTTCAGAGTCGAACTACTTAAGAGTTCGGAGTCGAACTACTTAAGAGTTCAGAGTCGAACCGCTTAAGAGTTCAGAGTCGAACCACTTAAGAGTTCTAAGTCGAACCGCTTAAGAGTTCGGAGTCGAACCGCTTAAGAGTTCGAAGTCGAACTGCTTAAGAGTTCAGAGTTGAACTACTTAAGAGTTCGGAGTCGAACTTCATAAGGGTTCGGAGTCGACCTCATAAAAGTTCAGAGTCCAGAATTCGGATTGGAACTTTATTACAGTTCACATCCAGAATTTGGATCCTAAAAACAGAATGCTCCAAATATTTACATTATATGACTTTTAGAATTTTGGGTATGAATCCGGTTTTTATACTAAGGAAAAATATTTCTATGTATAAGAAAATATGGATTAGGGTAACTTTTTTTAAAGAAGTAAATTTTAATTATGAAGGTAAAATTTATATTTTCTTAATTATAAGGTGTTTTTGATTTTCAAAACAAAAAGGAATGGAAAATTCATAAGGAAAACCTTATTGACTCAACAATCTCCCCCTTTTTGGAATGCACAAACATCCTTTTGAAAAAGCATATAAGGATTTTGAAAAATTTCATTAGCCTTTGAAATTAAAACTTATCTCCCTTTGTTCATGAATGAAAATGAATACAACTAACTCCCCCTTAGGCATTGAAACTCTAAGGATTGTATTCTGAGTTTCCGGAGTGGAGTTTTCATTATTGTAAGAATGAAAAAATTCGTAGTGGGAAACTCCCCCTTTCTTTAAGAATACTTCTCTTAGAAATTTTCCTTTCTCCTCCTTAGGAGTAGTTCTTTTTCCTTATCCCCCTTTGTGATTTTCAAAAAGAATTGAAGGGAATGGAAAACAAAATATGGTACCTGAAACATTAGTATATGACAAGATACAATCAACCAAATAATCATTTCATTAGAGTTGGAAAATTTTACAAAGAAATACAATTACAAAAAAAGATCGGAGTGGGTTCATTTGTCTTCCTTTTCCTTCGGAATGAGTTTCTTTAACAAGGTTCTGAGTTTCTTCAAGTCTCTTTGGTCTTCCTCACGTTGCCTCTCCAAGGATTTTACCTTTTCTTCTTGGATTTTTAAATCTTCTGCCTAAGCCTCCAAGGCTTCTTTCTGCAAATTTATTATCTCATCTTGCTTTTCCATCTTCTGCTGAAACTCAATATGGAAATCTCTTTCTATTTTCCAATTCTAAGATACTGAGTTAAGCTTCCCATTCAGGTCCCTAACCTGTTGATTCTGATAATTTTTCTCCTGGGTCAGCTTTTCATAAATCTCGTTAACCTTTGTATCCTGCATTTCAAAATCATTTTGAACTTCAGCCTGAAAATTCTCAAAGTGAACTAAATCTTCATCAACTCTCTTAGAACACTTGGTTACCTTACTGCAGGACTTCCTTTGCACATCATAATCGATAAGAAAACTTTTATGTTTAGCTTCCAACTTTACAAACTTATCCATGACCATGGATAAAGAATCTGATTTCTGATTCATAGTTTGTTGCAGCATCTGGCATCTAGAATCTATTGTTGGGAGGTTGTATATCTGTGAGATAGTATGAATTCACAGGGTTTATCAGAATTTTTTATTGTATCAAAATTCCTGGTTTACATCTCATTTCTAGAAGAGTCTGTAGAGGGCGTTGGGTACAAAGGTGCTTAGGAGC
This sequence comes from Viscum album, assembly GCA_963277665.1. NCBI lineage: Eukaryota > Viridiplantae > Streptophyta > Magnoliopsida > Santalales > Viscaceae > Viscum > Viscum album. The sequence goes on from OY728121.1 coordinate 371,991,707, forward strand.
ATGAAATACCACACTCAGACTGATATCCAGTCAGAGTGCACGATTCAGGTGCTTGAGGATATGCTACAAGCATGTGTCTTGGATTTTGTGGGATCTTGGGAGAGTCATATACCCCTAGTTGAGTTTCCCTACAATAATAGTTATGAGGAAATGATGCAGATGGAACCTTATGAGTATTTATACACTAGGTCATGTTGATCACCCCTGTGCTGGTTAGAGGTAGATGAGGTAACTTTACTTGGACCTCACCTCATTCAGGAGGCATTAGAGCAGGTCTAGTTGATCAAGAAACAAATGACTACTGCATAGTATTGACATAAATCTTACACCGATCACCATCGATGACCTCTAGAGTTTAAGTTTAGGGATCATGTATTTTTATATATCTAACTGAGGTTGGGAAATATATAGATTAGGGGATATGGTAAGCTTTCACCAAGATATGTTGGGTAATTCTTGATTATAAAGAGAGTTGGGCCGATAGCCTATCAGTTAAAGTTACCTCATAGGTGTAGAGCCATGCAAAATGTCTTCTATGTATCTTATCTATGAAATTATCACTCATACCCGTATCAAACTCTATATCCAGATGAGGTAGAGTTATAAATAGATGCATCCTTTGAGGAGCATCCTATACATGTTTTTTGACTGGAGCATGGATGTTCTCTAAGTCTGGTCATTTCCTCTAGTATGGGTGCTATGGTACAATAGCTTTTTACCAGAAGAGAATTGGGGGTGAGAGGTAGACGTACATGCTTTGTGGCCAAATTTATTCTTAGATGATTCTTGACCACCCTTTTAAGGGAAACTCGAGGACAAATTTCTTTAATGGGGGAATATTAAAAGATCCTGAGTTTTCTTATAAGGTATAGATCTTTTTTTTGGTTTAAATGTTTTCTTATGGTCGAATGTGAGTTGTCTAATGATATCATGGGTGTATCGAGGGTGTCTAGAGATTGTTTAGAGTCTGGAGCCTGAATTTTTGGGAAAAAAAGACTGGCCACAAGGTTAGGAGAAATCGTGCGGGACCGGCCGCATGGTTGCCCCTAAGTGTGTGAGGCTTAACAATGGGGTGTAGGATGTCGCCCGGTTTGAGAAAACCATGCAACCTTTGGTGCATGCCCATGCAGGCCATATCCCGTTTTTAGTAGAGGCATGCAACACAGTTTTCACATGGTTAGTCAGACCTTGTGGATGAAATAGTACGAGGACCCCCTTAGCACAGTGAAGGGATCACGGTTGGTGCATGATGTACATGGATATCGCTTCTATTTTTAAAAATGTTCTAATTTAGTTTTAATTATTTTTCTAACCGCTTTTCATGTTTTCATGTTGATTTTGTAGTTTTTTAGTATTTTTGATATTTTTATATTTTTAGTTAATTTATATAATAATATTAGTATTTTAGTATTTTATTAGTTTATATTAATTTTATATATTATATTTAACACTATATTATTATTATTAGTTTCACTAATTTTAGTTTTTTTATTAATATTTATTAGTAATTATATTAATTTGTAATATTAGTATTATATTATTGTATATCATTTTAATATTAGTAGTTTTAATAATAATAGTATTAATTTTTTTAGTTTTTTATTTTTATTATATTAGTATTTAATAGTAGTAGTATTAATTATAGTAGTATTAATTATATTATTATTATTTTTTATCATTAAATCAGATAAAAATTTAATAATAATAGGATAGGTTGTAATTTTATCTAATTGTCGATTATTTTTTATATATTATATTAGTAAATCTAATATTAGGCGTACACATACACACACATTTATGTATTTTTTATATCTATTAATTATAATTTAATTATAATTCTATTATTATTACATTTATTATTATTTTCATTATTATTATTAATATCATCATCATTATTTTTCTATTTTTAGATAATTAGATTTTTTTTTTAAATTTTGAAATTTGAATTTAGAGTGTGTTTTTGTGTAGATATAAGGGATTTAAGAAGAGGCTGAAATAATCATATGAGGGCCGATTGACACCCTCCTCTCGTAGGAAACCCAATCCGGATCCCCCCTCCTCCTTTCCCCCCTCCCCCCCACCGCCCCTACCCCCTGCCCCCTCATCCCCTCGCCACCCCCTCCCATTTGACCCCTCCCCCCCATCGCCCCACCGCCCCTACCCCTTTCCCCCTCTTCCCCCTACACACCAAATTTCTCCTCCAACCCCTTCATGTCTCCCCTCCTTCCCCTTCCCACCCCCACATCACACCCCCAGCACCCCTTCCCTTCCCCCCTCCACGTTGAACCCCCCAAATGCCCCCTTCCCTGCACACCATGCCAAAACTCCTTCCTCTTGACCTACCACATGTCAGTCCACCACAACCAACATACCATCACCCTCCTCTCTGGTGTAACACATACACAAGCTCTCCACCTTCTCCATCAACATCGAACTCCTCTATGATGCTTTACCCTCCACTGCAGACAACCTCCATCTTGGCAGCAACACCAGGCTCAACCCACGCCAGCTGCTGCAACCTACCTCCACTGCCCATTATCATCAGTTTTTGTTTGGTCATGTGATTATTATCATCATTCTAGGCACATTCACAATCGATAAGCATGGCGTATTTTCTCTCTTCTAGAGATCGAAGCTTCAAAAAAATAGTGAACACATATCCAATCATTTTTCGGTAATGCGATGGCTTGGTTAGGTATTGCGGTGATCGGTGGAGCAATGGTTATTATTGCATGATATTCTGTGGTGGCTTGTGGTTATTTTTGCGACGATAAGAACATGGTGATATCCTCATTTTATTATTTTATGCATTGTTTCATCGTTATAAAGGGCAAATATTTTTAGTATCAAAGTTGTGATAGACATGACGGTTTATGCATACTTTTAATCTATTTCCATGTTTGATTACCTTTTAAGTTAAATAATTTTAATTGGATATTTATTTAATTTATTATATTTATGTTTGAATTAAATTTCACTTATAGTTTTAACAAATTCTTTGGTTCCCATTCACGTGATACCTAATAAGTAATCATGGGAGGGGGTTCATCAGAGAATTTATTTGTCCAGAAGTTGATCACGTGCATAAGAGAATAGTAAATCGCATTCTAGTGAATTATGAATAAATAAATATATTAATTGAAAAATTAATATTTTGTGTGAACTCCCCTTAAAACTTGTATGAGTGATACCTAATATTTGATTGTGTACGAGCAAACCCAACGCAGATAGATACTTCAAATTTTTGAGAAACGGCTTGTGCTATTTCACCAAGTGATTCAATGCTTCAATGACACACAAATTATTCATCAGACTAGAGAATGACATGATGGATAATTTATATAAAAAATAGAATGTTTTCTGACATCAGAGAATTAAAACTGATATAATTTTAATTAAATTTGAAATCAGTGATAATTAAATAAAAAAATATTCATATGTAGGAATTAAATAATTGGCATTTCATGCACCTGGACGGACATCACAACTATGGCACTTCCATATCCACCAGATTCTTCCATTTCTCAATTTAGTTCACTTAGATAATTTTAGTTAAATTTATATATTTTTTTAAATAGTTGTTTAGTTTTTGGAAGTTTTAGTTGTTAATCACTTTTAAAACTCTTCTGCCAGAACATTCTTCTTAGAGGATATTCCTAGTGTCTACTCACATTCTCTCTATGGTTCAACCCTACTCGCTGCTTCTACAGTAGTTAGTAAGTTAATAAATTTGAAAAATTTTACATGTTGTGACACGCATGCCCAATTTATGGCTCCATTTCTAGGGAGAATAGTAGTAATATGAGTTCCTTAAAAGTGTGATTTAGGTAATTTTTTTTTAAAAAAACTAAAAAAACACACACACAAAAGTTCATATCTACTCTAGGTGTTTCTTTTTTCATTGAAGGAAAAATTTCAAGACACCCAGAAGTTTAAAATTATGTGGGCCACACCACATAGTTAGAACCAGTACCCACCCTAACCACCAACATTTTATGGTATGGAATACAATATTTCACCGTACATGTGATCTCCAGGCAATCTTGATTATTTTAATGATATTTATTCAATTACATGTTATTATCCATATGATAATGCTCCAACATGTTGTGATACAATTCTTTTTACATATTTTAATCATTTTCAAAGTCAATTTATTCTTGAAAATTTATAACTTGATAATTCATGTAAAAAAAATGATTCAATAATTGAGCACATGTTTCATTCCACTATCATTGAGACAAATAGGATGTTTCAAGTTCAAGATGAATGTAATTCAAAGTATCTTTCTTCAAATAAAGATTTATAAAATCAAAAAAAGATCTTGAAAATAAAAGGAAAAATTTAGGAAATCAAATGACTCATCTTGTCCAACTAGTTTACTTATTTCCACTCAATGATCCAATTCAGAGTAATTATTTCGAGGAAAGTACAGTAGAGGCTCCAATTGAACAACATTGAGTCCCTAATTTTGATGATGAGACTACGTTGATCAATCATTCTTCCTCTCATACCACTGATGAATCCTCTCCATCACAAATTAATTATTCTAATATAATCACATATCAAGAATATGAGAGCTTATTCTTCCAACCTATTGAATATAAATTTCCCATAGAAAATGTGATTCCATGTTCTAATTATGTGAGTTCACAACCCATCCATCCAAAAGTGAAAAAGGAAACTTTAAATTTCTATCAAATTACACATTTTGAGGATGAAGAGGACATTGAACTGGGACCCTTATTTAATGTTATAGAGTCATAATTTATCTAAGACACCATGAATTGAAAAAATCAAGAGGAAATAACTTCAAATGACATTGAATCACCTCTTTATGAAAATATGCATGAGACTAAAACCTTTTCCAAAATAGATTCATATGAAATATTGAAGGATTCATAAAGTTAGTCATTGATTATGGTGTAGAACACTTATAATTTTCTAGAAACACTGGAAAAATGAGATTTCATAGAGGATTGTAAGTTCATGGTGCCACATGTGCTAATGGAGAAGTATGATGAGGGAAGTATAGAAGAGACTTTTGAAAAATATTTCATTCTTGACACAATGGAGTCACCTGCTTTAATTGAGCCTTCCTTGGTTGGTCTATGAATTGAGCATGAATTGAGTTGTAAACTAGTGGATTTCCCTATGATAGTGGTTGGTGGTAAAAATTAGTTGGGATACATCTTCAACCCAGATACTAAATTCAAGGATTTGATGGATATAATTCAACCATTGAATGATTCTAGTAAGGGAATTTATTCTCTTGTGAAAATTAAAAAATTTAATGTTCGTGATCTTTATGATGATGCCCTTTGCACAAAATTCAATTATTCAGAAAGTCATTCTTCAGAAGAGGTATATTAATTCCCTTAGGAGTTGGTTTATTTTCATTTCATTCTGTACATCCATTTTTCTAACAAGATTCCATTGATATATTGTGCAACTTTTAGGATAAATTCATTTTCAATAAATGAATTCCACACCCCTATGGATAAAGAAGTGGATGTGTGGTATACATTTCTTTTCGATCCTAGTGGAGCTTCAACAATTTCTGGAAGAAGAAAAACTATAATTACCACTCAATAGAAGGAAACACATCATTTGTTTCTTTTCCTTTCACTATATTTAGTTTCATTTAATTTAGTTTTTTAAGAAATAAAATAGCATGCATTTACTGCAAACTGTTTTATTCTATCACTATAGTGGAGTTGATCATTCATAATATATATTTTTATCATCCACATAGTTTTGATTATGGTGTGAATTCTTTGATATGATGTGGGTATGTGATGTTCTCTGTGTATATTTTACAAGCACATCATTTCTAGCACTTCATCGGATACAAACAAACTTTTTTCATCTATTTTCACTTACAAAGGGAAGTTCTTTATTTTTTATTATATTTTATGCTTCAAAAAATACTATGGAAAATAAATAACTCAAAAAATTAAAAAAAAATGAAAAATGAAAAAAACTAACATTCCTGTCATCGTTGAACCCATATGAAAGTGGATTAATTTCTATAATAACATAGTCCAGGTCATACACCTTGTATCCTAGGGTAGTTTAAGAACATGATTCCTATTTGATATGATTTTATCCTTGATCTCATAACTTATATTATTCCATACTTTGAATTTTTTTATGGAATCTTTTATATTTTTGAGACACCTATTTTTACCCATGATCATCTTTTCTATCCAGTATATCAATTCCACACCTGTGAGGATTCTGGACCTTTTTTTCATCATCTCCCTTTTCTCTTTTTCTTGAGGTAATTTCAACCATGATATGTCTTCTGGAAATTTCAATGTTTTTCCATCAAAGTGATATGAATTTTGAAAGTTGCACTAAAATGACTGAGACATATGTTTTATTCTTTATCTCCATTGACCTATTAAGACACCCATACATTTTCTCCATCATATAGCCCTTAAAATCCATGAATAATTCTTTTTAGGATAATCCAACAACCGATATCCTTTACTACCCATTTCTTGACTATTTTCATGATGATTTTCAATCTAAGTGTGGGGAGAGATATATTCATGGAGAGGTTTTTTTGATGGGTAGTTAGTCATTTGATGCACATGGATCAAAATTATCCTATCATGATTATATGTTTTATATTTCATAGTATCCACATTCATTACATGTATTTTGATGTGAGAATGTAGATTCTTTTTGGTTACAATAATGAATACTTTTGTGATAATTATGCATTAACCCTGACTTTTAGGGATGCCTATAAAAGTGGTGATATAATACTACAAGAGTTAGAGAGTTTTCAATATAAACTAATTTCACTAAGATTATATAATGTATGTGCTACTTGTGTACCTCTCTTTGTAATTTTGTCTAAAATTTATTTCATGGGGATTGGGAGCTATTACTTGCCAATTATTCTATCCATCTTATTTGAGTGAGTTTTATCCCTAAAAAATTGAAAAAATTGAAAAAAATAGTGTAAAATTTGTATTCTCATATTCTTTTGGACAAGAAATGTTTTGATTATAGGTAGAATTTGAGGGATACATTTGGATTGAAAGTTATCACATATTTATTTCAAGATTCAACCCTCATTTTTTCCAAAATTTGTCAATTTTTTTATGAACCACCACCCCGCTGCATTAAATACATTTTAATCTAATGTAAAATCCTTGATATCGATGTATTATTTTTATTTCCACTAGTGTATATGTCAAATTCAAGGAATACCTATGGTAAACATGCATGTGTATGAGAATTGATCAAAGATTTGATCAAATTGTTTGAGCGATGAGAGTGATGGTGAGGTAGGTCAAATGATGTATGAGTGTAGGTGATTGTTTTTGAAAGATTGTGAGGGGAAGGAAAATGGTTTTTGAAAATTGGAATTTTAAATAAAGTGTGATATTTTGTGTGTAAAAGAGATTAATTTTTTTTGAACTTGTAATTTTTAATGTTTTGACTTGTCTATGAGTCCACCTATGTATTCTTTTTGATTTTTTTCCCAGGAGTGTAAAAGTTTAAGTGTGATGGATTTTATGTACATGTATTTCACATGTATTTTAAATAATTTTATAATTTAGTTTTAATTATTTTCTAACCGGTTTTATCATTTTTAGGTTTATTTTTTAGTTTTGTAGTACTTTTTTATATTTTGATAATTTTTAGTTAATTTATATACTAATATTACTAATTTAGTATTTTATTAGTTTATATTAATTTTATATATTATATTTAAAACTATATTATTATTATCAGTTTCACTAATTTTAGTTTTTTTTATTAATTTATTGATATTTTTAATAATTATATTAATTTATTATATTAGTATTATATTATTGTATGTCATTTTAATATTAGTAGTTTTAATAATAATAATATTAATTTTATTAGTTTGTTATTTTTATTTTATTAGTATTTAATAGTAGTAGTATTAATTATAACAGTATAAATTATTATAATATTATTTTTTATCATTAAATTAGATTAACATTTATTAACAACATTATTATCATTATTTTTAGGATAGGTTGTTATTTTATCTAACTGCTAATTATTTTTTATATATTATATTAGTATATCTAATATCAGTCGCACACGAACACACTCATTTATGTATTATTTATATCTACTAATTATCATTTAATTCTAATTCTATTATTATTATTATTATTATTATTGGTATTTTCATTATTATTATTAATATCGTCATTATTATTTTTCTATTTTTAGATAATTATATTTTATTTGTATTAAATTTTGAAATTTGAATTTAGAGTGTTTTTTGTGCAGATATAAGGGATTCAAGCGGAGGATGAAATCATTATTCAAGGGACGCTCAACACCCTCCTCTCGTAGAAAACCGTACCTAGATCCCTCACCACCCCTCCCCCTTCCCCCTCTTCCCCACCAATACCCCGTACCCCCCCACTCACCAACTTCCTCCCCCACCCCCTTCACATCACCCCTCCTTCCCCTTCCCACCCCTTCCACACCACACCCCACAGCACCCCCTCCCCCACAAATCGCACCCCCCTCCGCGCCGCACCCCCAATGCCCCTTCCCTACACACCACGCTAGACCTCCTTCCTCTTGACCTGCCACACATCAGTCCACTATGACCAGCGCACCATCACCCTTCTCTCCAGTGTAGCATATCCACTAGCACGCCATCCAATCCATCAGTGTCGAGATCCTCTCCATTGCTTCACCCTCCACTATAAACAACCTCTATCTTGGTATTTACACTAGGCTCAACCCATTCCAGCAACCACAATACGACTCCGCTTCCCATCATCACTGGTTGTTGTTTGGTCGCACAAAAATCATCATCATTCTAGGAATATTCAAAATCGACATGCGTGATGGATTTTATTGCTTATATATATTGACTCTATGAGGCAATAGTGAATGCATATTTGATCATTTTTTCGGTGAAACAATGGTTTGGTTCAGTATTGTGGTGATTGACAGAGCAATGGTTATTATTGCGTGATCTTCTCAGGCAGCTTACGATGATTTTTGTGATGACACGAATGTAGTGATACCCTCATTTTATTATTTTATTCATCATGTCATCATCATGGTGGGATAATATTTTTGGTTTTGGAGTTCCGATAGATGTGACAGTGTATGCATGCCTTTAATTTATTACCATGTTTGATTGCCTTTTAAATTAATTAATTTGAATTGGATATTTATTTGATTGATTATATCTACACTTGAATTAAATTTCATTTGGAGTATGCACACATGCATTGGTGCTCGTTCATGTGATACCTAATAAGTAATCATGGGCGGGGGTTCATCAGATAATTTATTTTTCTGGAAGTCGATCGCGCATATGAGAGAATCATAAATCGCATGCGAGTGAATTATGAATAAATAAATATATTAATTTAAAAATTAATATTTTTTGTGAAATCTCCTTAAAACTTGTATAAGTGATACATAATAAGTGATATCATGTAAGCAAACCCAACACAGATAGATACTTCAACTTTGTGAGAAATGGGTTGTGGTATTTCACCAAGTGATTCAATGCTATAGTGATGCACAAATTATTCATCAGGCCAAAGAACAAAATGATAGATAATTTTTGTGAAAATTAGAATGTTGTTTCACATTAGAGAAAGACACCTGATAGGATTTTAATTAATTTTGGAATTGGTGATAATTAATTAATTAAATATTTAGATATGGGAATTAAATAATTGGCATTGCATGCACCTGAATGGAGGTCACAACTCTGACACTTACATCTCCTCTAGTTTCTTCCATTTCTCAATTTAGTTCACTTAGATAGTTTTTTTAAATTTAAATAGTCATTTTTTTTAAAAATAGTTTAGTTTTTGGATGTTTTTTTTGTTAATCACTTTTAATACTCGTCTCCCTAAAAATTCTTCTTAGAGGATATTCCTAGTGTCCACTCACATTCTCTCCATGGTTCAACTCTGCTCACTACTTCTATAGTAGTTACTATGTTAATAAATTTTTAAATTTTCATGCGTTGTGACCACTACTAGAAAAGGGGGCAGTGGAGCCCCCCTGACTCGGGCGACCGCCATTGGCGGTCGCTATAGCCCACCATTAGCGACCGCCAATGGCGGTCGCTAACCTGCCTAAAAATATTCGGGGGGTTTCTGCGCCCCCCCCCCCCCCCCCCCGCGCCCTCGATCTCGCCCTAACCCCTCGCCGCCCTCCCTCGCGCCGCCCTCCCCTCCCCCGCCGCCCGGCCTCCCCCGCCGCCCGGCCTCCCCCGCCGCCCGACCTCCCCCGCCGCCCGGCCTCCCCCGCCGCCCGGCCTCCCCCTCCGCCCGGCCTCCCCCGCCGCCCGCCCTCCCCCGCCGCCCGGCCTCCCCCGCCGCCTGCCTTCAGGCCTCCGGCCGCCGCCCTCCGCCTTCGGGCCTCCGGCCGCCGCCCTCCGGCCTCTCGGCCCTCCCCCCCCACCCCGGACGACACCCGCACCCCGGACAGCCCCCGGCGCGCACTCCGGACCGCCCCCCGCACCCCGGACGCCTCCCCGCACCCCGGACAGCACCCCCCCGCGCACTCCGGACCGCCCCCCGCACCCCGGACGCCTCCCCGCACCCCGGACAGCACCCCCCCGCGCACTCCGGACCGCCCCCCGCACCCCGGACGCCTCCCCGCACCCCGGACAGCCCCCCCTGCACTCGGACACCCCCCTCCGAACCCGGACAGCCCCCCCGCACCCCGGACAGCCCCCCCCCCCCCCCCCCCCCCCCGCACTCGGACACCCCCCCTCCGAACCCGGACAGCCCCCCCGCACCCCGGACAGGCCCCCCGCACCCCGGACACCCCACCCCGCACCCCCGACAGCCCCCCTGCACCCCAGACAGCCCCCCCTCCCCCGCACCCCGGACACCCCCGCACCCCGAACACCCCTGCCCGCACCCCTGACAGGCCCCCGACACCCCAGACACCCCTCCCCGCACCTCGGACAGCCCCCCCCGACCCCGGACACCCCCCCCCTCGCTGCCCGTCCCCCGTCCCCTCACCGCCTCCTCTCCTCCAGCTCCCCGCCGCCGCCGCCGCCCGTCCCCTCCCTTGCCGCACCGCCTTTGGCTCCGGCTCCCCTTCGCTGCCTCCTCTCCCTCGCAGCACAGCCTTCGGCTCCCCTCCCTTTCAGGTTTGTAGCTCAATCAGGTAACATGAGCTTTCAGTTACATTATTATTTTATCAATGGTTCATAAACAAATGGTTAATATTTATTTTGAATATAGTTGATTTGAAAAATGTAAATGTAATAAGTATTGTGTAAATGTTTGTTATACAGATATTATTATGGATAAGAGTTGGATTGATCTTCCAAATCGAACGTCTAGAGAATATTTCAATGGCATTATGCAGTTTATTGAGTTCACGAGAGGATTTGAAAGTGACTATATTAGTTGTCCATGTAGAAAATGTGCTAACAGATATCAATTCACACGAGATACTGTGAGGGAGCACCTTTTCTTTAATGGATTTCTGAAAAATTATAAGAGTTGGACTCGTCATGGAGAAGAATATGTTCGTTGTCAAAATACAGATGCAGCTCAGATGGATGTTGATGCAAGGATGACTGATCCAATGCATGAAATGCTTACTGAAATGGTACGTGGGTTTGATCCTGAAGGCATTGACATCCAGAATCTTGAGACCGGTGAGATAAATCTTCGCTCTGGTGCAGATCGTGATTCGAGGAGGTTTTATGAAGTACTTGATGATGCGAAAACAGAATTATATCCTGGATGTACTTCTTACAATAAACTGTCGTTTATCGTGGAGTTGTTGCATTTGAAGACTTTGAATAATTGGTCAGACACATCATTCGACATGCTTTTGGTTTTATTGAAAAAAGTTCTTCCTGTCGACGCTAAGATTCCTGAGTCGTATTACTATGCTCGTAAGTTGACAGAGAACTTAGGTTTTACATATGAGACTATAGATGCATGTGCAAACAACTGTATGTTGCAGGAGGAGGCCGCACGTTCATCGGACGTGCGGTTCGCGCGGCACGTCCGATTGTGCCGTTTTCAGCAGCGCGGCGCGCGCTGAAATGGCGCGTTGGGGGGTCAAAACCACCCGAACGACCTGCGAATGCCACGAAACCGTACGACAACATCCGGGGAGTGAATTGTGAAATGGTCGGCCAGACGGCACCTCATTCGGAGGTGCCGTGTGACCGCGGCGGCCGGAAACGCGTTTCCGGCGCCATTAAACACCAAAACGGCGTGCGGCGGTCCAATTCGGAGCAAACGTGCTCCGAACAACCTGAAACCGCACAGGAACGATAGAAATATTATTCCTGAGATGCAGGAGGAGGCCGCACGTTCATCGGACGTGCGGTTCGCGCGGCACGTCCGATTGTGCCGTTTTCAGCAGCGCGGCGCGCGCTGAAATGGCGCGTTGGGGGGTCAAAACCACCCGAACGACCTCCGAATGCCACGAAACCGTACGACAACATCCGGGGCGTGAATTGTGAAATGGTCGGCCAGACGGCACCTCATTCGGAGGTGCCGTGTGACCGCGGCGGCCGGAAACGCGTTTCCGGCGCCATTAAACACCAAAACGGCGTGCGGCGGTCCAATTCGGAGCAAACGTGCTCCGAACGACCTGAAACCGCACGGGAACGATAGAAATATTATTCCTGAGATGCAGGAGGAGGCCGCACGTTCATCGGACGTGCGGTTCGCGCGGCACGTCCGATTGTGCCGTTTTCAGCAGCGCGGCGCGCGCTGAAATGGCGCGTTGGGGGGTCAAAACCACCCGAACGACCTCCGAATGCCACGAAACCGTACGACAACATCCGGGGCGTGAATTGTGAAATGGTCGGCCAGACGGAACCTCATTCGGAGGTGCCGTGTGACCGCGGCGGCCGGAAACGCGTTTCCGGCGCCATAAAACACCAAAACGGCGTGCGGCGGTCCAATTCGGAGAAAACGTGCTCCGAACGACCTGAAACCGCACGGAAACGATAGAAATATTATTCCTGAGATGCAGGAGGAGGCCGCACGTCCATCGGACGTGCGGTGCGCGCGGCACGTCCGATTGTGCCGTTTTCAGCAGCGCGTCGCCGCGCTGAAATGGCGCGTTGGGGGGTCAAAACCACCCGAACGACCTCCGAATGCCACGAAACCGTACGACAACATCCGGGGCGTGAATTTTGAAATGGTCGGCCAGACGGCACCTCATTCGGAGGTGCCGTGTGACCGCGGCGGCCGGAAACGCGTTTCCGGCGCCATTAAACACCAAAACGGCGTGCGGCGGTCCAATTCGGAGCAAACGTGCTCCGAACGACCTGAAACCGCACGGGAACGATAGAAATATTATTCCTGAGATGCAGGAGGAGGCCGCACGTTCATCGGACGTGCGGTTCGCGCGGCACGTCCGATTGTGCCGTTTTCAGCAGCGCGGCGCGCGCTGAAATGGCGCGTTGGGGGGTCAAAACCACCCGAACGACCTACGAATGCCACGAAACCATACGACAACATCCGGGGCGTGAATTGTGAAATGGTCGGCCAGACGGCACCTCATTCGGAGGTGCCGTGTGACCGCGGCGGCCGGAAACGCGTTTCCGGCGCCATTAAACACCAAAACGGCGTGCGGCGGTCCAATTCGGAGCAAACGTGCTCCGAACGACCTGAAACCGCACGGGAACGATAGAAATATTATTCCTGAGATGCAGGAGGAGGCCGCACGTTCATCGGACGTGCGGTTCGCGCGGCACGTCCGATTGTGCCGTTTTCAGCAGCGCGGCGCGCGCTGAAATGGCGCGTTGGGGGGTCAAAACCACCCGAACGACCACCGAATGCCACGAAACCGTACGACAACATCCGGGGAGTGAATTGTGAAATGGTCGGCCAGACGGAACCTCATTCGGAGGTGCCGTGTGACCGCGGCGGCCGGAAATGCGTTTCCGGCGCCATTAAACACCAAAACGGCGTGCGGCGGTCCAATTCGGAGCAAACGTGCTCCGAACGACCTGAAACCGCACGGGAACGATAGAAATATTATTCCTGAGATGCAGGAGGAGGCCGCACGTTCATCGGACGTGCGGTTCGCGCGGCACGTCCGATTGTGCCGTTTTCAACAGCGCGGCGCGCGCTGAAATGGCGCGTTGGGGGGTCAAAACCACACGAACGACCTCCGAATGCCACGAAACCGTACGACAACATCCGAGGCGTGAATTGTGAAATGGTCGGCCAGACGGCACCTCATTCGGAGATGCCGTGTGACCGCGGCGGCCGGAAACGCGTTTCCGGCGCCATTAAACACCAAAACGGCGTGCGGCGGTCCAATTCGGAGCAAACGTGCTCCGAACGACCTGAAACCGCACGGGAACGATAGAAATATTATTCCTGAGATGCAGGAGGAGGCCGCACATCCATCGGACGTGCGGTGCGCGCGGCACGTCCGATTGTGCCGTTTTCAGCAGCGCGGCGCGCGCTGAAATGGCGCGTTGGGGGGTCAAAACCACCCGAACGACCTCCGAATGCCACGAAACCGTACGAAAACATCCGGGGCGTGAATTGTGAAATGGTCGGCCAGACGGCACCTCATTCGGAGGTGCCGTGTGACCGCGGCGGCCGGAAACGCGTTTCCGGCGCCATTAAACACCAAAACGGCGTGCGGCGGTCCAATTCGGAGCAAACGTGCTCCGAACGACCTGAAACCGCACGGGAACGATAGAAATATTATTCCTGAGATGCAGGAGGAGGCCGCACGTTCATCGGACGTGCGGTTCGCGCGGCACGTCCGATTGTGCCGTTTTCAGCAGCGCGGCGCGCGCTGAAATGGCGCGTTGGGGGGTCAAAACCACCCGAACGACCTCCGAATTCCACGAAACCGTACGACAACATCCGGGGCTTGAATTGTGAATTGTTCGGCCAGACGGCACCTCATTCGGATGTGCCGTGTGACCGCGGCGGCCGGAAACGCGTTTCCGGCGCCATTAAACACCAAAACGGCGTGCGGCGGTCCAATTCGGAGCAAACGTGCTCCGAACGACCTGAAACCGCACGGGAACGATAGAAATATTATTCCTGAGATGCAGGAGGAGGCCGCACGTCCATCGGACGTGCGGTGCGCGCGGCACGTCCGACTGTGCCGTTTTCAGCAGCGCGGCGCGCGCTGAAATGGCGCGTCGGGGGGTCAAAACCACCCGAACGACCTCCGAATGCCACGAAACCGTACGACAACATCCGGGGCTTGAATTGTGAAATGTTCGGCCAGACGGCACCTCATTCGGAGGTGCCGTGTGACCGCGGCGGCCGGAAACGCGTTTCCGGCGCCATTAAACACCAAAACGGCGTGCGGCGGTCCAATTCGGAGCAAACGTGCTCCGAACGACCTGAAACCGCACGGGAACGATAGAAATATTATTCCTGAGATGCAGGAGGAGGCCGCACGTCCATCGGACGTACGGTGCGCGCGGCACGTCCGATTGTGCCGTTTTCAGCAGCGCGGCGCGCGCTGAAATGGCGCGTTGGGGGGTCAAAACCACACGAACGACCTCCGAATGCCACGAAACCATATGACAACATCCGGGGCGTGAATTGTGAAATGGTCGGCCAGACGTCACCTCATTCGGAGGTGCCGTGTGACCGCGGCGGCCAGAAACGCGTTTCCGGCGCCATAAAACACCAAAACGGCGTGCGGCGGTCCAATTCGGAGCAAACGTGCTCCGAACGACCTGAAACCGCACGGGAACGATAGAAATATTATTTCTGAGATGCAGGAGGAGGCCGCACGTCCATCGGACGTGCGGTGCGCGCGGCACGTCCGATTGTGCCGTTTTCAGCAGCGCAGCGCGCGCTGAAATGGCGCGTTGGGGGGTCAAAACCACCCGAACGACCTCCGAATGCCACGAAACCGTACGACAACATCCGGGGCGTGAATTGTGAAATGGTCGGCCAGACGGCACCTCATTCGGAGGTGCTGTGTGACCGCGGCGGCCGGAAACGCGTTTCCGGCGCCATAAAACACCAAAACGGCGTGCGACGGTCCAATTCGGAGCAAACGTGCTCCGAACGACCTGAAACCGCACGGGAACGATAGAAATATTATTCCTGAGATGCAGGAGGAGGCCGCACGTCCATCGGACGTGCGGTGCGCGCGGCACGTCCGATTGTGCCGTTTTCAGCAGCGCGGCGCGCGCTGAAATGGCGCGTTGGGGGGTCAAAACCACACGAACGACCTCCGAATGCCACGAAACCGTACGACAACATCCGGGGCATGAATTGTGAAATGGTCGGCCAGACGGCACCTCATTCGGAGGTGCCGTGTGACCGCGGCGGCCGGAAACGCGTTTCCGGCGCCATAAAACACCAAAACGGCGTGCGGCGGTCCAATTCGGAGCAAACGTGCTCCGAACGACCTGAAACCGCACGGGAACGATAGAAATATTATTCCTGAGATGCAGGAGGAGGCCGCACGTCCATCGGACGTGCGGTGCGCGCGGCACGTCCGATTGTGCCGTTTTCAGCAGCGCGGCGCGCGCTGAAATGGCGCGTTGGGGGGTCAAAACCACACGAACGACCTCCGAATGCCACGAAACCGTACGACAACATCCGGGGCGTGAATTGTGAAATGGTCGGCCAGACGGCACCTCATTCGGAGGTGCCGTGTGACCGCGGCGGCCGGAAACGCGTTTCCGGCGCCATAAAACACCAAAACGGCGTGCGACGGTCCAATTCGGAGCAAACGTGCTCCGAACGACCTGAAACCGCACAGGAACGATAGAAATATTATTCCTGAGATGCAGGAGGAGGCCGCACGTCCATCGGACGTGCGGTGCGCGCGGCACGTCCGATTGTGCCGTTTTCAGCAGCGCGGCGCGCGCTGAAATGGCGCGTTGGGGGGTCAAAACCACCCGAACGACCTCCGAATTCCACGAAACCGTACGACAACATCCGGGGCTTGAATTGTGAATTGGTCGGCCAGACGACACCTCATTCGGATGTTCCGTGTGACCGCGGCGGCCGGAAACGCGTTTCCGGCGCCATTAAACACCAAAACGGCGTGCGGCGGTCCAATTCGGAGCAAACGTGCTCCGAACGACCTGAAACCGCACGGGAACGATAGAAATATTATTCCTGAGATGCAGGAGGAGGCCGCACGTCCATCGGACGTGCGGTGCGCGCGGCACGTCCGACTGTGCCGTTTTCAGCAGCGCGGCGCGCGCTGAAATGGCGCGTCGGGGGGTCAAAACCACCCGAACGACCTCCGAATGCCACGAAACCGTACGACAACATCCGGGGCTTGAATTGTGAAATGTTCGGCCAGACGGCACCTCATTCGGAGGTGCCGTGTGACCGCGGCGGCCGGAAACGCGTTTCCGGCGCCATTAAACACCAAAACGGCGTGCGGCGGTCCAATTCGGAGCAAACGTGATCCGAACGACCTGAAACCGCACGGGAACGATAGAAATATTATTCCTGAGATGCAGGAGGAGGCCGCACGTCCATCGGACGTACGGTGCGCGCGGCACGTCCGATTGTGCCGTTTTCAGCAGCGCGGCGCGCGCTGAAATGGCGCGTTGGGGGGTCAAAACCACACGAACGACCTCCGAATGCCACGAAACCATACGACAACATCCGGGGCGTGAATTGTGAAATGGTCGGCCAGACGGCACCTCATTCGGAGGTGCCGTGTGACCGCGGCGGCCAGAAACGCGTTTCCGGCGCCATAAAACACCAAAACGGCGTGCGGCGGTCCAATTCGGAGCAAACGTGCTCCGAACGACCTGAAACCACACGGGAACGATAGAAATATTATTCCTGAGATGCAGGAGGAGGCCGCACGTCCATCGGACGTGCGTTGCACGCGGCACGTCCGATTGTGTCGTTTTCAGCAGCGCGGCGCGCGCTGAAATGACGCGTTGGGGGGTCAAAACCACACGAACGACCTCCGAATGCCACGAAACCGTACTACAACATCCGGGGCGTGAATTGTGAAATGGTCGGCCAGACGGAACCTCATTCGGAGGTGCCGTGTGACCGCGGCGGCCGGAAACGCGTTTCCGGCGCCATAAAACACCAAAACGGCGTGCGGCGGTCCAATTCGGAGCAAACGTGCTCCGAACGACCTGAAATGAGATTATTTCTTGAATCGAAGTTTTTAAATTATTATAACACAATGATTTGATATTATATATGTATTAAATATATATTAAAACATTTAAAATATATTATATATATATATATATATTTAAAATATTGTATTTAATAGTATATATATGAATATTTTTACATAAATATATATATATATATTTATATTGAATTCAATAAAAAAAATTTAATTTTTTTTTTTTGAATAGCGACCGCCAGGCGGTCGCTGAAGGCCGATCTGCCGGCCTTCTATAGCGACCGCCATTGGCGGTTGCTAAAGGCCTCTAGCGACGAGGCAACAGCGACCGCCAATGGCGGTCGCTGCGCGGCCGCTAAAGACCTTTAGCGACCGCCAATGGCGGTCGCTTATAGTCTTATTTTTAGTAGTGGACATTCTATAATGAATCAGACCTCCCTGGTTCATTCCTTTGTGAAAATATAGTGTTTGAGGTGTTCTAGGAGGTCACGGAGGCTCATTTAAAGATTTTTTCAAAAATCTTGTTTTTCCAATGGTGAGTCGTGCACAGGTAAGTGGAGACGGTAGGTCACTAATGGTGAGTCAGGACCAGTGACTCACAATGGTGGGTCACACCAATGAGTCATCCAACAGTTGGTCACACTGGTGATTCTTCCAATGGTGGGTTGCACTGGTGAGTCATCCAGCAGTGAATCACCGAATGGTAGCTCACCGAAGAGTGACTCGCCTAATGGTGACTCACTAAATGGTGACTCACCAGATGGTAGCTCATCAAATGGTGACTCATCGAATGGTGAATCCCCTAATGGTAGCTCAACGAATGGTAGCTCACATAACGGTGACTCACCTAATGGTGACTCACCAAATGGTAGGTCACCTAATGGTGACTCAACCACTGGTGAATTGTGACGGTGACTCACCCAATAGTGAGTCATTTCCAATAGTTTGTTAAATTTCCAATTTTTTCCAGTTTTTTCAGTTTCTCCCCTTTAACATTGTAATTGATGTAAAATGAGTTTAAAACCATATTTAAGTGTTTTAAAATCTATTTCAAAGGATATAAAATATATCTTTAAATTACTAAAACTTGGGAGGACTTTAGATAGTCAAAACACATGGTCTTGATTGTGATCCGGTTTTAATGGATTTTGAAACCATTTCTTCCATTGATATAGGATATGGCCTTTCTAAAGCTGATACCCTTTCTTCCCTTGTATGTTTCCCTTTACTCTTGCTACTGATCATTCCCAAAAACTTTATTCCCCAAGTATATGTGCATATGTGATTCACCCTTAGATCATGTTTCCCTATAGCCTTGCGCACCCCTATTTGGTATAAAGAGGAGGTTCTAATTGTCTGTTTCTTGAGGTAGGGATTCCTTCATCTCTGTTTTATTGTGTATCATGTGGGGTGGGTGTACGAATGCTTACCATGTGAATACAGTTGAATATGAATTTAATAAATTTAATTGAATCGAATTTAAACCAATAAACAGGGTTTGGGAAAAAGTGACTCATGCTTATGTTTTGTTATTTATTGATATTGTGAGTTGTATGGGTTATATGCCTACTGAAAATCATGGTTGTTGGTGGTCTTTTTTTGTGCACTCAGGATGAATTGTGATGTATTGTTTTTGATCATGTGTTGAATGGATGTATATATGTAGTTGATTAACCATGTATACTCGGTTAAAAAAATGGATGCCTTAAGATCGAAATTTCTATGTGATAACCCCTAAATTATCAAAGTGGAATTAAAGAACGAGTGTTTGCTAAATCTGAATACACCCTGCCTTGTTTGGTGTGGCTATGTGCTGTGTGTGGTTTTGTTCTATCTTGTGCCTTGTGTGGTTGTGTGGTGCTGGGGTTGAGAGCACAACTATATGGTGGGGTGGTACGGGTCGTGTAATGGAATTACAGGTTGAGAGATTGACTGATTTTGGAATGTATGGGTAGTGTTTGAGAAGTGGGCCTGCAAGTTCAGGTTGTTCTATGTTTATGTTACTGGGTGTGATGGGTGCAGAGTTGTTAAAAAGTATGGCTATTAGGTTTGTTTGCAATGAGATGTGTTATTGAGATTAACTGTCTGTTGGGGGTTTTCTTTTTTGAGAGGATGGATTGGGAGGAATGACTTTGAAGAATGATGATAGTAGTGGTTGGTATGGGTGTTAAATAGAGTGGAAATATGAAGTGAGTTTCTTTACTGTGGTTCTTTTTCCTCTGTGTGGTTTATGTTGTGTGAATTGTTGAGTGCTATGGTTGGTAGTTTCCCGGGTAGGGATGGAATGAATAAATGGTTTTCTTAATAAATAATGGAAATTGGTTAAGTGATTTGGATGGGGTTATGTTTTGAGATATGGATTTTGATGAATCATCTTTCATTTATCAACTTCAAAAGTGACTTTTCTGGTATTAATACATACATTTAGAGGTAGTAGCAAGGGCAGTTTTGTGGGCTAGTTGTTTGTTTGGGAAGAACCCATAGGTTGGGCTTGAGTGTTTGATACTATATATACATACCTATATTTTCCTTGTGTTTTTTATACACACCCCACCCTAGTTGAGCACTATGTGCTGAACACCCCCATTGTCATGGGGGAGGGTGACTTTTCCCAACATCCTAGTGGGAGGATGGATGACTGGTTATTATCTCTTCTCTACTCCCTCTTCCAGGCATTGGTAGCCCAAGATTCTTTGTGCAGGTTGTGGTGTGGTTGTGAGGCCCAGGTGTTTGTAGGAAATGTGTTCTTTCCCATGTGTCTATGATATGAGATGTGGTGTGCTTCCTAGGTGTATTTAGGATGAGGTATGGTTGTGGCCCAGGTGTTTTTAGGCAAGATGTGGTATGGTTGTGGCCCAGATGTGTGCAGGTGGGATGTGGTGAGATTCGTATGCCCGAGTTGCAGGACTAGATCTAAGGCCCTAGTGTGTGCTATAGGGTTGTGATGTAGGGCTTGTAGAAGAGTGTGGAAGCACCAGGATGTTTTTAATTAGGGTATGAGCATTTAACCAATGGGAAGTGGTGTAGGGTACCCAAACATCAATGTGATTATTATATCACTTTACTTGACCTATGTTACTTGGTGAGTGTTCCTTGATGAGGTGGGTATGGTTAGTATTCCTTTCTAGGTGTTGTTGGTTTTTTCTATTTTCTCATAGGGGAATTAGTATGCTTCTCCCACTTGTGCATGAGAGATGTTGGTTTTTACCTACTAAGTATACTTGTATTCTCACCCTATGTATATAAAAATGATTTTATGTTTCCAAGAGGACTACGCGGACTGTGTTGTGCATTACTAGCTCGGACTTTGGGACAGTTTTCATGTCACTACTTAGCTTTGTTTTTGGTATTTACCTTGGAGACTCTTGTTTTATAGCAGTTGTATTTTAAACATGCATGTGGGATGGTTTTGGATTTCTTATATATATATATATATATATATATATCTTTGAGTTGTTTTAAGATGAACCATATTATCTCTCGATCTTGTTTTCTTATAAAAAGGGGTAATACCTCCCATTTTGTGAGATTCTATACCCTAAGTGTTGGTTGCCACCCTGGGGCCTACTGGAGGCTGGACATGGGGGTCATTATCTCTCTTCCTTCATTGCCATATTAGGAGGGGAATCTTTGGGGGTAGGAATTCATGACAGAATGGTATCAGAGGTGATGGTTGAGAGATAGGATGGAGCTCAGAGTTAGGAATAGTGAAGATTGCATGGGTTGATAGGGAATCAGTTTCAGGTGATCATGATGCATGACATAGTCTAGGGAAGACTGGCTAGGACACAGGATTTTAGGGCCCCCTGTGATCTGATGCAAGGAATCTGAGCCTACTAAACAACTAAGTGAGGCTATACCATTTTCATGGTAGAGATCCTATAAAAGGTACATGCATCATAATGACTTTTGTTCCTATTTGAATTGGAAATTTTGGGAAATTGAAATAAATAATGAGTTAAAAATGAATCTTAAATAAAATTCCATACTACTCAACCATAAGAATTCCTTTATTACCTATCAGCTATGGAACCCAGTTATTTTCCATGGGTGGATCAAGTAGTTAAGGCTCAGTAGGCCAATCCGGTTGATTAGTGGAGGGTTTATCCAGTGGAGGAGGATGACTAGTGGTAGGAGACGCTACATTCTTTCCAGTAACAGACTCTATGAAAGTATGAGGGAAGCATTTCAGACATATATTTGGAGAGTTGGATCGAGGAGATTGTGATTACCTTCAGCTTGATCTGATCTCTGAAGATGTACTAGGTTCCTCTGGCAGTGAGATAGATGTGGGGAGCTACACATCGGTGGTGGATGCTGTACCTTGGGCAGAGTAATGAGGCTGATGTTCTGTGGGTTGATTTTGAGAAGGAGTTCTGAATAGAATTCCTTTATTCCACCATAAAGGCTGAGAAGATGTAAGAGTTACTCTCCCTCTAGTAGTGGAGTATATTGGTATGAGAGTTGGGGATCAAGTTCAAGGATCTCCTTTAATTTTCCTAGGATCTCTTTCCGGATGAGGAATCTCATGCGAGACGCTTAAAGAAGGCACTTCTTCCTTCTCTCCAGTACGCGGTTACTCCCTTTACCTTACTGACGTACTTGGATATCCAGAAGAAGGTAGAGGTAGTTGAGTATATTAACTTGCTTGGAGGTTTACTATGAGAGGGGAGCTAGTAGGGTTCTTTTAAATGAAAGGATACCAGCATCAGGTCTCAGGTGCTAGGGCCTTCTAGGTTTCAGCCAGTGGCGAGTCAACCTCAACAGTTCCTGTTTCAGCCTTTAGGTCCTCGAACTTTCCTGTAAACTTGGGACTGAGGTGTTTCACTTGTGGAGTCTGTAGGAGTATTAAGAATTAGTGCACAATGACCATTCGAGCTTAGTATGGTGGAGGTGGGAAGGTCCAAAACTCGCCTTACCAGCAGTTTCTGTTAGGGAAGTTCCAGCAGTAGGGATAGTAGGCTCATGCTCCACCTAGGGGAGATGGAGAAGTTAGAGGTTGGCCTTAGGGTGTTCCTAAATAACCTTGATCCAAGCGTGGTTGAGGAGGTAGTTGTTAGTAGAGAGGCAGAGGATCTAAGCATGGTTAGTTACACACTGTAGAGGTAGAAGTTCCACCAGGGCTAGAGATCATTTGAGGTACAATCAATTTGTTCAGTACTCTTGGTTGTGATTTGTTTGATTCAGAAGCTTTACACTCCTTTGTTGCACCCAGTCTAGCCCATACTCTGGGACTAGAAATAGAGATGCTTCTCGTTCCCCTGGTGTTGAGTATGCTAGTTGGAGGTTAGACTAGCTTAATTGATGTGTTCCAGGGATATAGACTGACGATGGGATCACATTAGTCTCGTGGGGATATTTTTCTATGATAGATGAAACTATATGACGTAATTCTTAGCATCAATTGGTTGTACTCTATGCGTTATGTTATCAAATTTTTCTAGAGAAGATTCATATTTTCAGATATATATGGTCAACATGTGGCCTTCTTCAGTGAGTGAAGCTGTCAGGTGGGAAGTCGGTGTGTGAAGCCTCTTATTTCCTTGTTGGTCGAGCTGTTGGTGGAATTAGTGGATGCTGATATGGAGGAGGTTCCCATAATTTTTGGGGATTTCTTGGATTTATTTTATGAGGAGTTTGTGACTCTACCCCTTGATGTGATGTTCAGTTCAGGATAGACTTGCATCTTGGTGCTTCTATAATTTTGATGACTCCTTTTCAGATGACACCTTCAGAGCTATGGGAGTTAAGGATTCAGATAGATGATATGATGCAGAAGGGTTTTATCAAACCCGGTGTGTCATCATGGGGTGCTCCAGTATTATTTGTGAAAAAGGCAGATGATGGTCTGAGGTTATGTATAGACTACCAGAGGTTGAATCAGGTAATTTTCAAGAACTATTACCCTCTCCTAAGGATAGAAAATCTTTTCAATCAGCTAAGGGGAGAAAGTTGGTTCTCTAAGATCGATCTACAGTTTGGATATCACTAGCTAAGGGTAAAGGATGGTAATATCTCAAAGTCTTCTCTATATTGGTACTTAGAGTTTGTGGTTATTTAGTTTGGTGTTACGAATACACCAGCCATATTCATGGGGCTCATGAACTTCATTTTCTATGAGTTCCTAGACCGGTTTGTCGTCGTATTCATAGATGAAATCCTAATCTACTTGAAGTAAGAGGAGGATCATACCGAGCATCTTAGGACTATCTTTGAGGTTCTTCGACGCCACTAGCTCTATGTAAAGTTGTCCAAGTGTAAATTCTGTATGTGAGAGGTGCATTTCCTTGGACATGTGGTGTCATAGAAGTATGTAGCAGTGGAATCATCGAATGTTGAGGTAGTTGTTTCTTGGGAAGCACCCAATAATGTTACATAGGTTCTTAGTTTTCTCAATCTAGTAGTCTATTACTGAAGGTTTGTACCTTATTTATCTCGAATTATAGCCCCATTGAAAGTTTAGACTAGAAAAGACTATAATTTTGTGTAGAGTGAGCAGTGCCAGGCAGCGTTCGACTATCTAAAAAGTGAATTTGGTCAGTGCACCAATGCTCCAGTTTCTAGAGGAAAGGGTGATGTTCGAGGTGTTTTGTGATGCTTCCCATCTAGGATTGGGATGCATGTTGATGTAATAGTGAGGAGTGATCTCTTATGGGTCTAGGCAGTTATTTTCCCATGAACATAACTATTCCACCCCTGACTTGGAGCCAGAAGCGGTCGTGTTTGCGTTGAAGTTGTGGAGGAATTACCTTATTGGGGAGTTATTTATTGTCTTCACAGATCACAAGATCTTGAGGTATATCTTTTCCCAGTGAGATATAAACTTGCGATAGTGGAAGTGGATAGAGTTTCTCCAAGACTAAAACTTCAAAAAATATTACACATCAAGAAAGGGAAATATCATGGCTGATGCTTTGAGAAGGACATCGTATAAGGAGGTAGTTTGGGAATCTTCGGACACTTGGGAGGTGATGGAGGAGTTTTATTCCTTGCACTTAAATGCAGGAATAGATGGAGGTAGAGGATATCTGCTTTAGATGATGGTGCAATCTACTCTAATGCAATAGGTGGAGGAGTCTCAATGGGGAGAATCAGAGAGAGAGGTGATGAGTGATCATGTTGAACAAGGTGATGCTCTAGATGGATGGTGATAATTGGATGTTGTTCCATGGAAGGTTGTTTGTTACAGTGGCGATGCACAAGGGAGTCCTTGATGAGTTTCAAAACTCACCCTTAGTAGTTCACCCAGAAGTTTCCAAGATGTACCATGGCTTGAGAGAGTAATTTTTATGGCCTGAGATGAAGAGGTAAGTGGTGGAGTTTGCAGAGAGGTGCTTAGTGTGATAGCAGGTGAAGGTTGATAACCGAGTAACCAATGGTTTTTTGGAGCTATTATATGTCCTTGAGTCAAAGTGGGATGAAATATTTCCAGATTTTGTCATAGGGTTACCTAGGAATTAGGGAGGATGTGACACAATCTGGATAGTAGTGGATCAGTTGATGAAATCGGCTCACTTATTAGCGATTAAGGAGTCGGGTGTAGTGGATACCTTATCCAAGAGGTATGCAGATGAGGTGGTGCAACTTCATAGAGTTACAAGATCCATTGTTTCAGATTAGGATACAAATTTTATCTCACGATTCTGGAGGGGATTACAACATGATTTTGGCACTCAGTTACGCCTGAACAATGCTTTCCACCCTCAGACAGATAGATAGACAAAACGGACTATCCAGACATTGGAGGATATTATGCGAGTGTGCATCTTGGACTTTTGTGGATCTTGGGAGCGACACTTTCCCTTGCTATAATTTTCTTACGTTAATAGCTATCACTCTTCCATTGGTATGGCTTCATTTGAAGATTTGTATGGAAGACCGTGTCGTTTTCCTTTGTGCTGGACAGAGGTTGGGGAGACATCTATTCTTGGTCCCAAGGTCGTACATATCATGAAAGAGAAGGTTCAACTTGTCCATGAGAGAATTAAAGCATCATAGGACCAGCATAAGTCATATTCCAATCATAGGATGAGGCCCTTGGAGTTTGAGGTTGGGGACCATGTGTTCTTGAAGGTTTCCCCTTGATGTGGGCAGAAGAGGTTTGGAAGAGGGATCAAGCTTTCTCTAAGGTTCATTGAACCCTTTGAGGTGTTGGGGTGAGTTGAAAAGGTGGCATACCAGTTGGAACTACCACCACAGTTGGATAAGTTCAATGATGTCTTTCATGCATCTCATCTTCATCAGTGTCTTCATGATGACTCCCAAGTCATTGACTAGGGAGAGTTATATGTAGAAGACGATGCGACTTTCATGGAGTGGCCAGTAGAGATTCATGATCCTCACGATAAGGTGTTTCATGGATTGACCATTCCATTGATTCATGTGTTGTGGAGGCATGGTGGCCTGAATGAGAGTACTTGAGAAAGGGAGACGCAGATTTGTGCCCAGTACCTAGATTTGTTCTGAGTTTTTCCTTGTAATTTTTCCCATGTAATGTAATGCTTGAACCTTTTTTGTTATTATATGATTTGTTTCCTTATTATGTAATGTGTGATAATTCATGAAATTAGAAATGGGAAGACCAGATTCCTAATCAAGATGAATTAATTAAGATGAAATTAAACCCATGTGGGCAAGTCAGTGCTGTCCATAGCAGATAGTATCTTGACATGGAGGAAGGAATTTCTTGATTCATATGTTTGGGTAGTGTGGATTTTGGTGATTATGTGGTGTGTCTTGTGATTATTTGGGGTTGTAGATGTCGGAGGATGTGTTCTTGGATGTTGAGGTTTCACTCCATATTTCAAAAAACATAGGTTGGTTTATTGTTGAACTTTGGCTTGTTTTGTCAGTAACGTTTTTTCAAGTGCAGTGAGATCCTTGAGAGGTATCTCATGGGGTGGTTTTTCTTACACCTATTTATTTTTGAGTTTGGTTTTGAATTATCAAGGGTGAGAATATTTTGAGAGTTATCTGATGTAATGGCCCAAACCTCCATGATCCATTCCTTTTTTAAAATCCAGTGTTTGAGGTGTTTTGGGAGGTCGTGGTGGCTCATTTCAAGAGTTTTTCAAAAATATAGTTTTTCAAATGGTGAGTCATCTAACGACGAGTCGTCCACTGGTAGGTGGTGATGGTAGGTCATTGGCGGTGATTCGGAACCGGTGACTCACAATGGTGGGTTATTAGTCACTAAAGGTGGCTAATATTAATTTTTAATATCTTTATATTCATTGTTCCAATGTCCATAAACATTTTTTTTAGTGCATTACATAAATAGAACTTCATTTCTCATCTTAAATGCAATTAATGTTTAAAATGCAAATTTGGGCCCAATCATTCATCTATTTGTGGACAAAATTATATTAATTTTCTGAATTAGATATTTTGGGATATGATTGATCACTTTGTTTGAAACATTTTATATTTTAGGTCCAATGAATGAATCCCAAGGGAAGATGGAGAATTTTGCGCCTGAATGCAGAAATTTGCTGGAGAAAGCATAATGGGCCTAAGGCCCATCAAACAAATGTGGGGCCCACAAAACAAGACCAATGAAGCTAAAATTTTTACAGTATAAATAGAAAAATATGAGGATCATTTTATTCAACTGTGGCTGGAGCTAATTCTAAATTTTTCATGATGATAAAGGGATCTAAAGTTGAGATTTAAATGGTGGGCCCAACATTAATGCACATAAAGTCGTCCCACAATTTTAACCATAACTTCCAAACGGATGATCCAAAGTTCCTGAAAATTTTAAAGCTACTAGAAGACACATGTAAGAATATATATGTATTCTATGACCACTGATTATTCAGCCATATTTATTGTCAAATTCGAACGTCAAAATGGTGGATGAATCTGGACAGTTTTCCAGGTCAACTTCGAAACGTCAATTTCCTTTTGATTATTCACCCTCCTTTTGACTCTCTTAATTAATGGGTATGGAATTTATTGTGGTGGGGTTTCTCTAAGGCTCCTAATATGCCTATATAAGTAGCTGGTGGTGAAGGTAATTATCATCTAACATTTTTCAATGAATCCATGTTTTTCTTTCATCCATTGTATTTCTTTCAATTGTAATTTCCTGCTTTCAATTTGTAATCACATCGTCAAGTTTTCCCATGTATGTTTTTCTTTCACGTTTATTATTTTAATAAAAGCTTTTATTTTTCTTTACTATTTCTTTTCCTTTTCTTAACATATTGATACCGTTGAATCTAGGTGTGAATTTATTCCCACCAACACTTGTGAATTCCTCACACAACGGTGGAGTGTATTTTTTTCTTAATGTTTTTCTTCGTCAATCCCGCTTCTTTAAGTTGACTTCCCGCTTCCATTGATATAATAACACCAATGGAGGGCTAAAATTTTATGTGTTGATCCTAGGGAGTTTCATGGGATGGATTGAATGTTATTTGATGTTCTTAAACTCTTAAATTTGTTCTTCATTTTAAGAGTTCCTTTCTTTGATTTATCTTCTTCTTTGTATTCACCGACTTTAATGACAACACATTTTGAGTGCTAGTACGATCCAATTACTTGGAGTTATCATTTAAGTGATCCTCTAAGTGAATTGGTGATTGGCCTTGAAATTGTGTGTGAATTAAATCAGAGAATAATATTGAGGAATTATTTCATTTAATGGATACCACTTGAACTGATGAACATAAAATTCAAAGAAAAACAAATACATCCAATCAAGCCCTAGTGACAACCTAGGATCGGCTCATATTAATTAATTGTTTTAATTCAAGTAATTTTGTTTATTTTGTTCTTTAAATCAAATCACCATTTCTTCAAATCAATCAACACCATAGTTGGCCACTTCATAGCCAATCCCGCATATAATCATAGTGTCTCAAGGTTACTTTTTCGGTCCCTGTGGATTCGACCCCTATATGTACTTCAACAACCGCTTATACCTATAGGGTAAATTTGGGCACAACTAGTGGGTCACACTGGTGAGTCATCCAATGGTGGGTCACACTAGTGAGTCATCCGATGGTGGGTCACATCGGTGAGTCGTCCGGAAGTGACTCACCAAAATGTAGCTCACTGAATGGTGACTAACCTAATGGTGACTCATCGAATGGTGACTCACCGGAGGGTTGGTCTCCTAACAGTGACTCACTAAACGATATCTAACTGAATAGTAACTCACCTAATGGTGACTCACCAAATGGTAGGTAACCTAACAGTGACTCACCTAATGGTGAATCACCTATCGGTGACTTGCGACAGTGACTCACCTAATGGTGAGTCATTTCCAAAAGTTTTTTAAATTTCCATTTTCCCAGTTTTTCCAGTTTCACCCCTTTAATATTTTAATTGATGTAAAATGAGTTTAAAACCATATTTAAGTATTTTTAAGCTGTTTGAAAGGATATAAAATATATATTTAAATTCATAATGCTCAAGAGGCCTTTAGATATTCAAAATGCGTGGTCGTGATCATGATCCAACTTTAATGGATTTTGAAACCTTTACTTCCATTGATATAGGATCTGGCCTTTCTAAATCCGAGACCCTTTCTTCCTTGTACGTTTCCCTATACTCTTACTATAGAGCATCCCTATAATATTTCTCCCACAAGGAGGCATGCATATGTGTTTCACCCTTAGATCATGTTTCCCTAGTGCCTTGCACACCCCCTGTTTGGTATAAGGAGGAGGTTCTTATCTTCTCTTTCTTGAGGTAGGGATTCCTTCATCTCTATTTTATTGTGTATCATGTGGGGTGGGTGTACAAATGTTTCCCATGTGAAGGTAGTTTAATACTAATTTAATACAGATAATTGAATCGACTTTAAACCAATAAACAGGGGCTAGGAAAAAGTGACACATGCTTCTATTTTGTTGTTTATTGATATTGTGAGTTGTATGGGTTGTATGTCTACTAAAAATCATGGTCATTGGTGGTATTTGTTTGTGCACTCAGGGTTCATTATCTCTCTTCCTTCATTTCCATCTCAGGAGGGGCATCTTGGTGGGGGGGGGGGGGGTGCTGTGACACATGCATGCCCAATACACGGTTTGGCCAACCATGTGGGTTAGAGTTTATTGGGGAAATTACTATTTCTACCTTAATGAGTTTAAAACCTAAACCTATTCTTTTTTTCTTCATCCAAACATCCACTTCACATTGGGAGATCTCCTTTGAATCTAAATTGTAGTCTTGGCTCTCGATTCTCCATCTGAACTCAAAATTGAACGTTGTCAGTCTCATTGGATTAACATTGGTAAGTTCTTCGATCATCTTATGTCGTTCTTCATTTGACTTCGTATCGAAAGAGTTATATAGGTGAAAGATAATATTCCCTATTTTCAGGTTCTTCTTATATTATTCATTTTTCTCTCAATCTTAACCAAATCAAAGATCAATATTAGATGGGTACCCTACTATGGACCTATTGTAGGTGGTCTATACCTTTACCTTGAGGTTTGGTGTTTTATAAGTATAGTTATTGTTGTGCCACACACTGGACTTTCCGGCGATGCCAATTTAATTAATTTAATGGTTGAATTGAATGAATTGGAACTAATTAGGGATTCCCACTAGTTCCTTTGAGACTGTTTGTGGTTTTTTCCCCAACCTAGGTCATGCATGGGGTGTTCCTTTGTATATGCCTATTGTTCTAACACCCTATTGGGTGTGAGAGTACTCACCTATTTATAGGGAGCCTTTATAAATTAAATGAATTAAATTTAATTGATTAGGATAAGGTTATGCTTCCTTTTCCATGTGTTGAAATGATGTAATTTTTTTTGATTGTTTAAATGAATTTTATAGAAATTTTGGAAATGAGTTGGTTGAACTCATGGAATGTAATTTATCATGAGATGATGAATGTAATGATATAATGATTTGATTATGGTGGTGGATGACTCATTTGGTATACCTTGGATCCTAATTCCATTAGATTCCATGGATTTTTTTCCCATGGATCTTGTTTATGGTAGTGGACACCTTGGACCTATTGTATCCTTGGGTCTTGATTTTGTAGGACTCCTTAGGCCTTTCTACCCCTTGGATCTAGCTTTCTTGGACTCGCATTGGACATGTGCTGTTGACATGCTCCTTGGACTTTACCCATGTCTTTACTGAGTTTCCATAAAGATTCTTCTGGGACTCAACATGGATTTCTTGGTCTTCTATACCACAGATTCGACCCTTCACAGTCTAAAACTTTTGATTATATAGAAAGTCCATGATGAATGATATATTTATAGGATTATACAGTGTGTCTATGATTGATGTTTACACTAGGTTATACGGTATTCTCATGGTGGATATTTTTGACATGCTTATAGATATCCCTAGTATGGGTATGAGCTTACAGTGGTTGGTTGGACTGTATTACACTTGTCTTTCTATTTATACCACTGAATTTGTTTATAGGAGATTGACTATTGTTTACAGGGTTCCTTGTTTGGCTAGATAATATCACTTTATATTTATTAATTTTTCCTTTGGTGTTTCACTCATACTACTGTCATATCTGTTATATATTGCACACTACTTTATCTTTTTATACACAAACTATATTTTTTATAGACACTGTTGGTAGTGTCCTAATAAGTGTTATCTCACACCCTGTTTGGGCCACAATTGGGTAACCAGATAGACTTCATGGATGCAAGTAGGGACCAAGGAAAGTTCCCATTATATGATGCTTGATATGATTGTTTATTAGGATCATGATAGCACAAGACCAAGATTGTCTTGTGATGATAAATGAGATAGTCATTTTTGATCTTTTTGGTATTTTGAACATGTGTTGTATTGGATGCTTGTATACCTATTTTCCATATTTGTAGAGACATGAAATGACACATAATTTTTTATATGAGATTACTTTTGGCATTGTTTATATATTGGTTGCTTGTCTTATATTTGGTTGATTTACTACCTTTTATTGACTGATATGTTTACTAACACTATTCTACACTTTGACATGAGGTTATAGTCTCCCCACATACTCATCTTAGGCTATTGATGCTAGTCGGAAGCCTCCAGCATACAAGGAGGCGCACTTGAGGCCATGTGACCCACTAACTTGTGGCACCATTTAGTGGAATCTGAGTTGAGACATTACACTCAATACCCAAGGTTTTCTATATGCCTCATTTAATAAATCTTTTCAAAGGGTTACACATTTCACAAACAAT
This sequence comes from Viscum album, assembly GCA_963277665.1. Lineage (NCBI taxonomy): Eukaryota > Viridiplantae > Streptophyta > Magnoliopsida > Santalales > Viscaceae > Viscum > Viscum album. Next base: position 372,023,968 of record OY728121.1, read on the forward strand.
TTCAAAACCCTTTATTCTGCTAAAACATTCTTTGAAAACCCCTTTCACAAACCATTTTCAATGCTTTGAGAACACCACTTTACTTTATCCAAAACCAAGGGAAAACCAATATTTTATCAAAATTAATTTTAAAACACAATCATTACAATATATTTATAAATCAATTTATAAAACAAGAGCAATACAGTTCACCCAACATAGGCTAAAGATGATACCATTGACCTCAAACTCGGGCCACACATGCCTGTAATAGGATCCACCAACATAAGAATGAACACAAAGATAAAAACAGAGGCCCTAGAATTGATTAATATATCTTAGAATCAATTCAATAAGAAAAGTGCTCAGTGGAGAAGATAAAAAAACACATGCCTCAAAGAACCCAGATGCCGCACTACAACCAATATGAGGGTCAACCACTAGGATATGATCACATGAAGAATCTAGAAAGGATCAAGAAAAACATCACTACATGTTTGACGAATCTAAAACGTAGCACAATGCCATTTCCATGATCAATTAAAATGAAGAAGTAGAAATAATGATTACTAGGAAGAAGCAACATGACCACTATAGAGACCAGACATTGAACGAAGGAACTTAGAAGGAGAGGGGACACCTAAATCATACCTGGAATCACTTGGGGTTCGGGAGAGGAGGAAAAAACTGAATGAGAGAAGGGTTACATGTGAAATGTGATAAAACCTACTAGACTAAAGGATTTTTGGTATAAAAAAATCATTTACGACATAAATATCCCATAACTTGTATACAAATCACCTCAAGTTAAATTTACCTCGATCGATGATTTTACAGTGTAAAAGTGGATCTTACGGCATAAAAGGAATTTATGGCGTAAAAATTATTTTATAGATTGCAATGATATTGTTTCATAAACCATTTCATGGATTATTCCTGATTACATATTTATCCTTAAAATACACATTTATGATGTAAAATGGTCCTGTAGGCAGTACCCAAACCAGGTTTTGTAGAAACTCCCAAAAATTGATTTAATCCCTCAAAAACTGAAAAAACACTCTTAAACATTAAAAAGAGAATAAATTTTTATTCAGGATGTTACAATCTCCCCACCATAAGACATTCCATCTCTAGGAAGTTATTTGGGTGAAGGGTTCTCCGAAAAGAGGTGAAGCCACTACTCCCTTACCAACAATTCACACTCCCAAGTATCATGAGAATTTGATATGTATCTCCATAACACTTTGACTAATGGGATAGAATTACCACATATTGATTTCACCAGATAATCAATGATATCCACTAGATTCTCTACAAATAAAAATTCTAGATATAAATCAATCTCTTCCCAAATTAGAACATGAGATAGAACAAGATGGAACTTTTTGAGATGAGATATGTAGAAAAAATCATGGTTTTCTATTAATTGAGTCGGTAATTCTAACTGATACGTAGCTCCAAAAAACTATTTAGTGACCTAAAATGGTATAACATATCTCAGAGAAAACTTTACTTATTTCACAAGATGTCGTTGATCCAACCAATGAGAAACTTTAAGGAAAACCCGGTTACCTACAAAAAACTCTAAAGGACAACATCAATGACCCACACATGATTTTTGTCGAATCTTCTTTGGAACCAGATGCTGACGTAAATCTCAAATCCTAATCAATGTCTCCCGAATAGGACTTAGACCCAAAAGAGATTACTCTCCCAATTCTTCATAATAAAGAGATAATCTACATGGGTGACCATACAAAGCCTTGAAATGACCCATTCTGATCTATGAATGATAACTATTGTTATAAGAAAACTCAAAAAATCCTAGATGGATATCCCACAATCCATCAAAATCCAAAATGCAGGCACAAATCATATCCTCCAAGATCTGAATATCATTATCTATCTGACTATCTATCAATGGATGGTAAGCTATACTCAACCAAACCTGAGTCCCCATCACCTCTTAGAGACTCTTCCAAAACTAATAGGTAAACCAGTGATCCCTATTCGAAACAATAGTAGAGGGAACCACATGTAACGTCACAATATCTTATACATACAAGTTAGCCAGATATTCAATTTTAGTGGTGTCCCTAATCAGAAAAAATGAGTATATTTTTTTAACTAATCAATCACCACCCAGATAACATTCCTCCCTCAAGGAGTCTATGGTAATCCAATAATTAAGTCCATGGAAACCTCACCCCCTTTCCAAACTGGCACCATAAGAGTTTGGATCGAACCAAAAGGTTTTAGATGCTTTGTATTTATCTACCAGTAGGTGTAATAGTGGGACACATGATCTACAATGTCTTTCTTCATACCCAACCACAAAAACACCCTCTCATATCATAATACATATTTATAGTGAACAAATGAATGGAACATGAATAACTATGATAGTAAAACAAAACTAAACTTCCCATATAAGATGGGGTGAAAAAACCAAACCCCAAATAGGAGAATAACATTCGAAGGGAGAGACCAACCGTAAATGGTCTCCCCACAATACAAGGTTTCTCGAATTCCCATGAATTCATCATCTTGATACTGACTCTATAAAATAGACTCAAGGAGGGATGATGATAACTGAAAACTAGTTAAAACCATACCTAAAACATCCTACCGAGCATCTAGATTCAAATGAGAAAAGAGTCCCATCAAATTCCACTCTTCCTTTTATTCCCAAAAAGCCTGTGATGACACTTTCCTACTAAGAGTATCTATAATGAAATTGTGTTTCCCTGGGGTGTATGCAATGTTGAAGTTGAACATCTGAAGGTATTCCACCCACCACCTCTGTCTGAGATTCAGTTCCTCAAGTGAAAAGATATAGCTCATACTCTTATGGATTAAAATGAATGTGAATCTCTCCCTAAAAATATAATGTTTCCAAAACTTAAGCACATGCATAAATGCATCAAGTTCCAAATCATGAGTGGGGTAATTATTCTTATAAAACCAAAGCTAATTAGATTTTTAAGCCACCACATGATCATAATGTATATACACACAACCTAGACCAACACCAGAAGCATAAAAAATATAATATAACCCTTAATAGGGTCAGGTAAGATCAGAATAAGAGCTTATTTCAGAATCTGTTTCAACTCATCAAAAGAGGACTGCCACTTCACATCCCATGTAAACCACACCCCCTTCCTGGTAAGGGTAGTCAAAGGTGATTCTTACTTTGAGAAATAATTAAATAATTGATAATAGTATCCTAAAAGACCAAGGAATATCCAAATATCATAGAAGTTCCATGGCTACTTCCATGAGAAGACAACCATCACCTTCTCAAGATAAACTGATATGCCATGTTCAAAAATCATGAATGACTCCTCAGGATTTCCAAAAAAAAACTTAGATGGTGCTTGTTATCACAATTAAACCTCAAATAAACTAAAATATCACCCAAAAACACTACTATAAAGGTGTTGACATACTGATAGAATATACGGTTCATCTAATCCATAAAAGTTGCATGAGAGTTAGTCATACCAAAAGGTGTCACAAGATATTCATAATGGACATACATACTTTTGAAAGCTATCTTTAGTATATCAGAATCCAAAATTCTGAACTGATGATAACACGACCAAAGATAGATCATTTAAAACCAATTTTCCCCCTTTAAATAGTCAAAAAATCATCAATTCAAGGTAAATGATACTTATTATTAACTATCACCCAATTTAACTTCTGATATTCCATGCACAATCGAAGTGAACCATCAGAATTCTTGGAAAATGACACTGAGGTTTCCCATGATGAAACACTAAGGTGAACAAAACCTTTCCCTATAAAATCATCCAAATGAATCTTGAGATCTCTAAACCCTGATGGTTCCATACGATAGGAGGATATTGAGATCAACTGCATACCTGACACTAGATCAATCGTAATCTATATCCCTCTATCTATAGGAAGGATGAATAAGTCATCTAAAAAAATTCCAAGAAAATCCCAAAAAACCAAGGGATGATTAGCAATAGAATAAACATCATCAGGTTCAACTAAAACAATAGACAAAAAATCTTGATCTTTGGGTGAGAAGGTCCTGCATATCCAGATCCCAAATCTCACTCTCCTTGAAACACCTGAGAGCTCCCATCGTTAGTAAGGAACAAGACACGTCAATGATAAAAATCAACCATATCATGATGGGAAATAAGATAATACATCTCGATGATGACTTGAAATAGATTCATATTGAGAATGAGGAAATTACAGACTAAATCTGTATTATCTATTAGTAGAGAACAAGAAGAACACTAAAACTCATAATCTTTCCCTTTCCTAAGAGGTGTCTCTAACCCTATAAAAAATTACACGATCTATGTTAGAAGTTTCAACATATCAACAAAACAAGTAGATATAAATGAGTTGGAGGCACTAGTATCAAATAAAGAAGTCGCTATAGGGGATGTAACAAAGACGGTACCTCTCACTATTGGTGGACCCACATCAAGATCTACTGAAAACTCATTCACTGTGTGAAGGTGCTTCAAACTTGATACTTATGGATGGATCCCTATGGTATTTGAATTTTCTAACTATGTCATAGTGGACTTTGGAGGTGACGATCCTTGACCATAATGATGCATATACATAGCTCGGAAAAACCTCTATACATGGTCATAGTGGCCACAACCATTTCACATATTCACATGTGTGGAACAAGAACGTAGGGTGTTCCCAATATTTCCACACTAATAGAAATTTTGGGGTATAGTACTGGCTATAAATGATGGTGAAGTAGAGGCCTGCTATTGAGAATCACCTCCACTACTCCTGTGATTCTCATTCCACTTCTTTTTATTTCCCTGTATACCACTAAAGTTTCCACTGGGTAGAAAATAAGGGAAAAAAATCCAATCTTTATTACTGTGCTCATTTATTCCATCACATCCTTATCTACTATCTCCACATAGGTAGAAAGCTTCAACATAAATTACCATGATCTGATATCAAGTCACAAACCCTATAGTAACATCTAAGCTTTCATCTGATCATTCTTTACCACTTGTGGAGAAAAATGAACCAACTCTGCAATTTGATTGGTGATTTTTGATACCAAGTGCTCTCCCTGCTACAAAGAGAGGAACTCCAGATACTTTTACATCATCAGAGACTCTAGAAAAAACTATTGGAAGAAGTGGTTCTTGAAACCCTTCCAATCCAAACCCACATGCCTATATTTCTATGCCATAGAATCCCACTATCATCTATTGGGACACTCAAGTATGAAATCCAAAAACTTCACCTTGATATTCTTAGGTGTATCTAGGAATTTGAATATTTGATCTATTTTTTATAGTTATTCCTTCAACTCTTAAGGCTCATTTTTACACTTAAAGGATACTGGTTTCTTGTGTAAGAACTCCTAAGATCGATCCCTTTCTCCTCTAGCTTCTATTTGTACCCCAAAAATAGGGTTATAGACTTGAAGTACATTTTAGTCTATAACATGAACTACTCGCATGATAGACTCTATAAAATTCTAATTCAAAGATGAATTTCCCTGAGGAGCATCTACTGTACTCTCCTATGGAACTAGTGGAATATGTATTTGAGGCATATCAATGCAAAAAAAAAAAATATAATAAATGATCATAAAATAAGATGATATTAGTTCAAATTAGAAAATATAAGTAAAAACTAATATTAAGATCAAGAACTCAACATAAGAGACACAAATCCTAATATCCCATGGTAACTTGAGACTCATCATGGAAAAAGATAGATAAACAATCACCATAACCTAACTCTCATGTACCTATAATATTATCTCCCATCTAAAAATTTACCAAGACCAAGCATAACCATGCTCTGATAGAATTTTGTAACAAACTGACCTGTG